>JADLZL010003544.1:0-608710 GCA_015844335.1 Chrysopogon serrulatus | reverse complement strand
TGTGCTTGTGTTATAATTTGAATCCTGCTCACATGTTTGATTTCGTAAATAAAACCAATCAATTAAAATCAACCGTGATGTTTGCAAGTGCTTGGCTAACCCCGACTTTCACCTTAAATAAGTTTTCTAAATCAAATGAGGTGCAAGAGAGAACCAAGTTTGAAATTGGCATTCAAATCCCAAACCCTAGCATGAAGGCTAAGTGTTGGATTTTGAATATCACTTTCAAATTTGGTGAGCTAACCATAATTAATTTTATAAATAAAAGTTGCTAACCAATGGCACTATTTCAAAGTATGAATTTTGTACTTTGAAAATGTACTATTGGTTGGGTTTGAAAAGTGCCACATCATCATAATTTATTTGCCCAAAGTTTTAATTTGAAAAACTTTCAAAAAGGGAGATTTTTTTCAATGTGTTTTGCCCCTTCATAATTTCACCTCAAAATATTCAAAATTTGGGAAAAACTCCAAAATACAGTTTGTGCATCTCTTTGAGCTCTACAACTTTGGTATACAAAGTTTTTCAAGTTTTGAATAAAAATTGGATTAATTTCAAAAAGTAATTTGAATTTCAAATTGTCCCCTTTTGAATTTTAAACTACAATTCAAAAGTTATTTGGTTTCATGAAAAACTTCCTAAATGAAAGTTGTAGATATTGAAAAAAATAGAACAACTTTTATTTTTGAAGATTTTCATCTTTTATTCAAAATTTGAAAGTAATTTTGAAATCCCAAAATATAGGGTTTTATCCCCTTTTCAAATTTGATGTTCAAATTCAAAAACTATTTGGAATCTGCCCAAACTCCTTAAATCAAAGTTGTAGAGCTGGAAAAGTTACACAATTGGTATTTTGGGATATTTTTGTGAACAGTTCAACTTTTGAAAATAATTTTGAAATTGGAGAAAAGGTGGCACCGTCTACGATAGTGAAGCAGGGGTGGACGCCCGGTACTGGCGCCATGTGCCGGCCCGGTCGGCCGACGGCCGCCGTGGCCGTTCTCCGCCCGTTCCGCGTTTCCAGCGCCTCCAACCAGCTCGCCCGGCCATTGAAGACCCCCGCCCACTGTCCAAATAGGTCCTTTGTTTATAAAAGCCCCGTCGTCGTCGGCGCATTCGCCTTTTCCCCTCCCACTTTGCTCACATGTTGGCGCCACCCTTGCGTTGCAAAATTCACACTCCACAGCGCCGTCATCGCTTCCTCCATCTTGCCGGTAGCTCGCCTTGATCTTGCGCTTCTTTTGAGCTAGGAAGTGCAAAGTTGAGGTCGCCGGAATCGCCTTAACCGAGCCATCCCCTTCAACTCAGACCAGCCTTGCCCGCCGTGGTGAGACACGCCGTTCGCCCTCCTCCAGTCCCGCTCTAGGGTGTTTCGCGTCGCGTCGGGTTCGCTTTGAGTGTGCTGGTCATGTTGGTGTACCTGCGCCGTCGGGCTTCGGAGGAGCTTTGTCCGCCGGCGATGGGTGCTCGTGCCCTTGAGGGGTCATCGTCTGGGTGTTTCGGGGGTCGGCATAGGTTGTGTAGCAGCTCGTTGGCGCGGCGTGGGGCGTAGAGTCCGTTGAGGTAGTTAGTTTCGCGGGCTGTCGTCGGCGAAGAACCGCCGTTAGCCGTCTTGTAAAACCTCCGTTCTCCGTCGGAGAGAAAGGAGAGGGGAAGGAGGAAGGAAGGGGCGACAAAGGGGGCCCACTGCGGCCCGAGGCAGCGCAGCGGCCTTCCCGGACAGGCCGGTCCGGCGCCTGTGAGCGGGCCTTGCGGGCCGAGTTGGGCCGCATGTGAGCCCAAATGAGGAAAACAAAGAGTTTTTTCTTTTTCCGTTTTAATTTCCAAAGCACGGTTTTCATCTTTTTTGTGTTAATTTCATCCGGGCAGATAAAAATACAATAAAAATATGTGTGTGCTCTTCATAATATGCTCTATCTACGAAAAATACTAACTTATGATTTTCAGTAAGTTTTAGTTATAATTAAAATTGCTCCTTTAATTAATAAATGCAACTTCCATGATTTTTAATAATTAAAATATAACTCTAAAAATTATGAAATTTATTTTGTGTGCTAATTAGATGGTAATGAGCTTAATTATGAAGTTTGGTTAAGTTTTGATTAAGTTTTGTATTAAGCTTAATTATTTCCTTTTTAATTAATGTTTAATTAGTTAATTCTTTAATTAATTAGGGTTAAGTTAATCTCCAATTAGTAAGTTAATTAGTGGCTTTCAACGACTGTGAAAATGGTCAATAAATTAGTAATCACCTCTAATCACCATTAGAGTTGCTTGATTTTGGGATTGAGTGATGACCCCAGGTCATTAACTCTAATGACCTTCGGCATTTCATGTTGATTGCTTATCGCCGTCTGCGTAAGTAAATCGATCCTAGTTATACCTCATTAGAGTAAGGTTACCGTGAAGGAAAGTTGTACTCAAGATAAGTTAACGTTTGATGCATCGTTATCGCATGTTCATTCATTTCTTGCATTGTAATCATGCATCTCAATCGTGTAGCTATCGAATCTAAGGAGGAGTTGAGCCATCTCCGGTTCGAAGAGGTGGGATCCGATCCCAGTGATTGGGTAGCTGCATCTCACTTCGTCGAGCCCCAAGGCAAGCCAGGATGCATTTAAACCACCTTGTATTTCGAAAAGTTTTTATGATTTCATGTGATGATACCGCATTAGGTGTAGGAGTTGTGTGTTACCCTACTTGATGCATTTACCATACCTTGATATATTATCCACGGATACCTGTTTTGATTTCGAAATGCTTAGTATGCGCTTAGTCTTGCTACTAGTGTAGGGTTTTGATAAACCTGTTTACAAAGGTGTGATCACAATGATCCCCGATGGGAATTTATGAAAACGATGTTGCTTGTCGCCTACCTCTCACCTTGGCCGGGTTAGGGATACGCACAAGAACATGATGATGAGTAACTCGAGGCGTCGGTGGAGTGACTTGCACCGAGGGAAGGGCTAGTGCCCCGGTGTAGTGTCGCCCACTTGTGTCGGTTAAGGACCGTCCGTTGTTTGGCCACGGGATCACGAGGTTATTGGATAGTACTAGTCGCATGCTAATGGCGGTAAACTCCCCTTGGACTATCTTTTACTAGAACGGACAAGTAGCGTGTGTGCCCATCCTACGATGCGCACCGCCCGAAGTGACCGGCGGCCGTAGTGAGGTGGTGTCTTTACTACCTCCGCTACGGTAGGGAGAAATCCGGGCGTGAGTTGATGTATGTAAGATGTTGGTCCTGCATACATCGTGCGGCTAGAAGCCCCAATTTGGGTATATAAAAGCGATTCGAATCGTCGTGTGCTCCACGATATGGGAGCCGTGATCCGAGTCCCGGCATCGTAGTAATAATGGAAGTTGAGTATGGAAAGTTTTGAATTCGGTATATGTTTGACGAGTGATTGATACATTAAGGGCTGGCTTAGTCTTTTTAGCAA
The DNA here is from genome assembly GCA_015844335.1 of Chrysopogon serrulatus. Classification (NCBI taxonomy): domain Eukaryota; kingdom Viridiplantae; phylum Streptophyta; class Magnoliopsida; order Poales; family Poaceae; genus Chrysopogon; species Chrysopogon serrulatus. Next base: position 605,267 of record JADLZL010003544.1, on the reverse strand, counting down.
AAGAGTCTTTTGATCTTGCTAAAGCCTCACCTTGATTCCTATTAGCCGGCATTCCCGAGTCTTCTCCCCAATTTTGGTCGGGTAAGTCTTGCGGAGTACTTTTGTACTCGGGGTTTGTTTAACCCACATTGCGGTGTGAACCGCATGGGCAAGCGTGCTACGGCCCTTCTTTGCATGACGGTTGTTGAAGAAGTTTAGAGGAGGAGTAGATTGAGTGGTCTGCAGGGCGGGACACTTTTGTTGCGTGATTTGTACTAAAGTATATAATGATACTTCATTTGGGTTGTAATACTACTCTGGTTTGTATAAGTTTTACAAAATGTTTGTAAATTAAGTTATTGTAAGTCTTCCGCTACTCGGTATTTTGTATGAAAGTTTGTTGTAATCTTGTGATGTCTCTGTAAGTATCGATCCCGGAGTGATTGTGGTTTATCGGGGATACACCCGACGGAACATTCTAGGTTATATGGTGTATAAGCATGGTTGGGAGGTCTTAGGGACAAGGTCGGTGCTTGTGGGCCATATAATTTAGAAGGTTACGCCACGAGGGGTATCGAGCGGTACTTACAAAGATAATCACAATGTTACCTTTTAAAAATTTCAAAATGCTTTGGATCCAAAAGTTAAATAGGTTTTTAGTCCAAATTGCTTCGCTCCGTCTTAATTCTTTCTTATAGTCTTGATAGGTGCTATTTAAAAAGGGTCTTAAAGCGGAGTATCATGTGTTTTTCTTTTGCCCTATATTACTAAAAAGTATGCTTATATTAGTTTAAAAAGTTTTTGCTCGATCCGTAGGTTCGATCATGCATCATATTTAATTCACATGTTTAAAATTTTATTCTCGAAACAAAGTGGTTGGGCTAAGTAAAAAATCAAACCTGTTCTTCTTGACTCTAAGGTTCCCTATCTTATAGACTCTATCTTTACTTACTACGGGATGGCACGCACTAAGCGGTACTGCCTGTAAGATGACCGGACCAAAGGGAGTACCGCGTCACCGGATGGCGCCAGCGTAGCCACGATCTTTGAGGCGGGACCTAGCGAGCCGCAGCTTGGGAAGAAGATAACCAAAAGGCGTAAGATAGGCTGAGTTGGGCTGCGGCTAGCTACTTGTTACCAAAGATCATTGCAAGGCAACAATTGAAAACATCAAGTGAAGTCCGAGATAGAGAATCTGCGGGGAGCAAGAGCGAAGGATATCAAGTCCATCCACGAGTATCGGCGGAAAATTGCGCAACTTGAGCGGGAACTAGAAGCCACAAGAAACCAAAGAAATGATGGGTACGATGCTATTGAGGAGTTGCGGGGCTCGGGTGGAGGATCTTGAAGCATATCACAAATTTGCTTTACACGAGGAGATTCATCATCGGCATAATCTCCACAATCCGGTGTACCACCCGCAGGTAGTAGCCGCATGACTTGGGATCGGTGGAGTCACCGGAGGTGTATCCGACCCCAACCGAGGAGTCCGACGCGAGATGAGTCCGGCTGCGGACAATGAGTCGACCGGATGAGGGATCGACATCCGAGCTCCCCGAGAGAGAGAGAGATGTAATATATGTTAAATAGTCAACTTTGGGGTGTCCAGCCTATGGGCGGACTTGTAAAATAAATAAGTGAACCTTTGTATGACCGGCTTGCCTTTGTTGCTTTCAATTTTAATAAATCCTGCTTGTGAATAAATCCGATCTTGTTTATAACGGATGTGCGGTTATTCACAAGAGAGGGGTGAGTCCCTCGGGCACCACAAGCACCACCGTCTTTGGCTGAAGCTGTGGCAGCTTTAGTCCACGCCACCACTGAAAATGCCCGTATGCTACGAGAGATAAGTCGGCAGAACGAGAATGCACCACGTGAAAATCGAGTCGTCGTAATCACGACGAAATCACCTATCTGGGACTTCACCGATACTCGTCCCGGCCGGTGTTCACCGGTGAGGAGCCCTTAGAAGCTAATGATTGGCTTCGCATTATAGATCTGAAGTTTGATCTCTTTGGAAGGCTGTCCGGACTTGATGAAACCCAAGTTTGCCGCCCAAAGGTGAGAGGCCCCGCATGCATGGTGGGCGAATTTCCTTACGGCCCGGCCGGTAGACCGGTAATCACACGGGACCGTGTTCAAAGATGCATTCCGTCGGCATTTTATACCCGACGGAGTAATGCAAGCTAAGTTAGAAGAGTTTTTATCCCCTGAAACAAGGTGGACAATCGGTGGTGCGATGCGTGAACTCTTTTAGCCACCTCTCACGGTATGCACGAGAACATGTGGATCTTGATTTAAAGAAGAAGAAGTGCTTCCTCGGGGGGTTTAAAGGGAGATATCAAAACCCACCTTACCTCAAACCCCAAAGCTACTTTCTACGAGGCGTGGATATAGCCATTGCCTATGAGAAATCCCCTGTCGAGCAAAAAGAGTGAGGAGCGGCGTGCTTTCTCTCGACAATCTGGCGGAGTCCGAAAACGCCGAAAAGTTATCTATCATCCCACCCAAAGCACTATCACCCACCATTTCGCTATCCCCAACAGTCGCAAAAATCCTCAACCCCATCGCTACCCACCACAAAGAAGAACAAGCTCCGAGGCAACAGGTGTACCCTCGCCTGGCGCAAACCTATCCCAAAGAAATTTAACACCCAAGGTGTTCGAAACCCCAACTCCACCCAGCTCCACAAAATACTTCTACGGTTTCGGCCCGTGTTTCAATTGTGATCAAGTCGGGCATCGTATCAAACTGTCCCTACCCTAAAAGGAATGCTTCCCAATTTCAGCAAGAAGGGTCCGGCGTCAACAGCCCCGAGTCAAGGCGGTGTTCCACGGCGTGTCCCGAAGGTTAATCTTTGGAAAGAAGATCGGGCGCGTCTATCAAGTCCGGTCGGGGAACGTTCTTGAAGGAGAACCAGTGTCGATGGGTATGTTCCCCATTGCCGATCACCCCGCACTTACATTATTTGATTACGGTGCATCTCATACATTTATCAACCGCACCTTTGTTACCAAGCATGAAATTCCCATAAAGGAAATTAAAGATGAGTTTATGGTGCAATCACCGGGAGGGCGTATGTGTACACGGGAAGTAGTCTCTCAGATTCCTATATCTCTTGGTGGGTATTTATATCCCACGGATCGATAGTATTGAAGGATCAAAATATAGATGTGATCCTCGGAATGAATCTGTTTACGCCCGATATGGCGCCGTGATAGATACCACGAATAGAAATGTTAAGTCATTGCTACCCGATAACCAACCACCCCACTCCTTATCCAATTTCCAATTCCCAAGAGAGCGGTTCGACCGCTAATGCAACCTCAGTGCCAGCACTTCAAGATATACCCCTGTAGTCCGTGAGTTTCCGGATGTGTTCCACGATGATTTGCCCGGGCTACCACCGGAAAGAGATGTTGAATTTGTGATTGAGTTGAAGCCGGCATGCGCACCAAAAGATCCCGAAGAGCTTACAGGATGCCCCCAAAAGAGTTAGCTGAATTGAAAACTCAATTGAAAGAACCTGTTGGATAAAGGTTTTATCCGACCTAGTTCATCACCGTGGGGTTGTCCTGCAATCTTTGTGAAAAAGAAAGATCAAACCACGAGAATGTGTGTGGACTATCGTCCATTAAACGAGGTGACCATCAAAAATAAATATCCTCTTCCTCGTATCGATCTTCTCTTTGATCAACTTGCGGGAGCTAAGGTGTTCTCAAGATTGATCTTAGATCCGGCTACCACCAAATACGTATACGGCCGGAAGATATTCCGAAAACCGCCTTTACCACCGAATCACGGCCTATACGAATATCTAGTCATGTCATTTGGGCTTACTAATGCTCCGGCCCATTTCATGTATCCGATGAACTCGGTGTTTATGCCCGAGCTCGATCGTTTTTGTCGTAGTGTTCATCGGCGACATTCTTATATATTCAAAAATAAAAAGAAGAGCATGCGGAGCATCTCCGTATTGTTCTGTCTCGTCTCCGAAAGCATCGACTTTATGCTAAATTTAGTAAGTGTGAGTTTTGGCTTAGTGAAGTCAAATTCCTTGGTCATGTCTTATCGGCCGAGGGTGTTGCGATTGATCCCAAAAAAATCCAAGATATTCTTAATTGGAAACCACCCACCACCGTTCATCAAGTTCGAAGTTTCCTTGGAATGGCGGGATATTACCGTCGTTTAGTTCTCGATTTCTCCAAATTAGCCAAACCAATCACGTAACTCCTCAAGAATCAAACCAAATTCCGATGGTCATCTGAATGTGAGCAAGCTTTTCATAAGTTAAAAGATCTTCTAACCACTGCCCCAATCCTTGCTCGGCCCGGATATTGAAAAGCCATTCGATGTGTATTGTGATGCGTCCGCATCGGCATCGGATGTGTGTTAATGCAAGAGGGCAAAGTTATTGCTTATGCTTCGAGGCGCTTGAAGCGACATGAAGAACATTATCCAACTCATGATCTCGAGTTAGCAGCGGTTGTGCATGCTCGAAAATATGGAGACACTACTTGTTGGGCAATAAATGCAATATTTATAGTGATCATAAAAGTTTGAAGTATATCTTCACACAATGCGAGTTGAATATGAGGCAAAAAGGTGGCTTGAATTAATCAAAGATTATGATCTTGAAGTCCATTATCATCCTGGCAAAGCCAATGTGGTTCGGATGCTCTCGGTCGAAAGAGTCGGTGCAACTGTCTTCTTGTCACTCCCAAGAAATCTGAGCCTATGTCAAGAGTTAGAGAGATTAAATATTGATATAATTTCTCGGGGTACTCTGATGATATCACCGTACACTCATCTATTCAAGAAAAGATTATTGCCGCTCAACGAGAAAGCAAAGGCCTCAAGCACATTAGAGAGAAAAAGTCGGATCGGGGCGAGCATCTTGCTTTCGCCTTGACGACAACAATGTATTATGGTTTAAAAATCGTCTAGTTGTTCCGAAGGTCCCCGAGCTCCGACAGGTTGATTCTTGACGAAGCTCACTTAACCAGATTCTCGATTCACCCGTAGCAATAAGATGTATCATGACCTGAGGCGAGAGATTCTCGTGGACTAAAATGAAAATCGAGATAGCTCGATATGTTGCCTGATGTGATACACGCCAAAAAGTCAAAAGCGTGCATTTAAAAGCCATTTGGAGAACTTCAACCCTTACCCATTCCAAAATGGAAGTGGGAGGATATTAGTATGGATTTCATCGTTGGTGCGCCTAGAACCGCCAAGGGTTATAATTCAATCACGGGTTATTGTTGATCGGTTGACCAAGTCTCGCTCACTTTATTCCAAGAAAGAAGAAATATAGAGCACCTCAATATGCTCAATTATATATAGACCGAGTAATGTGTCTGCATCGGGATTCCAAAAAGTATAGTCACCGACCGAGGTACTCAATTTATGGCTCAATTTTGGCGAGAGGTTTCATGAAACTATGGGTACTACTCTGTGCACAAAGATTTGCTTATCATCCGCAAACCGATGGTCGGGCTGAAGGTTGAATCAAATTCTTGAAGATATGTTAAGATCGTGTGTGTTGACTTATTCCTCAGATTGGGAGCGAGTGCACGCCATTAGGCGAGTTTGCTTACAATAACAGTTATCAAGAGAGTATCAAAATGGCACCATTTGAAGCTTTGTATGGTCGTCGATGCCGTACTCCACTTAACTGGTCTGAGCCCGGTGAAAGATGGTTCTTCGGTATTGACCTAGTTAAAGAAACTGAAGCTAAAGTAAAACAGATTCAAGAAAACTTAAAAATAGCTCGATCCTGCATGAAAAAGTTATGCCGATATTTACCGAAGACCGTTGGTGTTTGAAATTGGAGATTATGTATATCCGAAAGTGTCACCAAGTAAAGGTGTCGACCGTTTCGGGGTAAAAGGTAAACTGGCACCCCGATATATTGGTCCATTTCAGATTACTGAAAGATGTGGAAAGGTAGCATATCGTTTGAATTTACCTGAGCAGTTGTCGCTGGTGCACAATGTATTTCATGTATCCCAACTGAAGAAATGTTTGCGAGTACCAGACAAAGTCACTGACATCGAAGGTCTCCGCATTGAACCTGATCTGAAATGTGCAGAGTATCCAGTCAAAATTCTTGATCAAAAAGATCGAGTCACCCGCAGGCACATAAGAAGATTTTATAAAGTTCAATGGGATCAGCATTCTGAGGATGAAGCAACTTGGGAGTCGGAGGAATTCTTGAATGAACACTTTCCGGAGTTTCTTCCTTCTTTCTCCTAAGTCATGGTTGGTTTCTAACAATCGTGACTTTCCAAAAATATGAGACTTGTAATATGAACCTTCTACCTCCCTTATGAAACAATGTAAGATGTGTCTACTTGATACATTTCCTTTTCCATTACTTAGCCCTAAGCTTTGAATCTCGGGACGAGATTCCTTTTAAGGGGAATATAATGTAACACCCCGGTGTTACGTTAAGCAAAACCTGCCATGTCATCATCATCATTGCATGAGCATTCATGATTAGAAAACCCTAATTCAAACAATTAAAATAAGTTTACGATTCTAGGGTGTTGTTTGAGCTCCTTTGTATTACATGTGCTTGTGTTATAATTTGAATCCTGCTCACATGTTTGATTTCAAATAAAACCAATCAATTAAAATCAACCGTGATGTTTGCAAGTGCTTGGCTAACCCTGACTTTCACCTTAAATAAGTTTTCTAAATCAAATGAGGTGCAAGAGAGAACCAAGTTTGAAATTGGCATTCAAATCCCAAACCCTAGCATGAAGGCTAAGTGTTGGATTTTGAATATCACTTTCAAATTTGGTGAGCTAACCATAATTAATTTTATAAATAAAAGTTGCTAACCAATGGCACTATTTCAAAGTATGAATTTTGTACTTTGAAAATGTACTATTGGTTGGGTTTTGAAAAGTGCCACATCATCATAATTTATTTGCCCAAAGTTTTAATTTGAAAAACTTTCAAAAAAAAGGGAGATTTTTTCAATGTGTTTTTGCCCCTTCATAATTTCACCTCAAAATATTCAAAATTTGGGAAAAACTCCAAAATACAGTTTGTGCATCTCTTTGAGCTCTACAACTTTGGTATACAAAGTTTTTCAAGTTTTTGAATAAAAATTGGATTAATTTCAAAAGTAATTTGAATTTCAAATTGTCCCCTTTTGAATTTTAAACTACAATTCAAAAGTTATTTGGTTTCATGAAAAACTTCCTAAATGAAAGTTGTAGATATTGAAAAATAGAACAACTTTTATTTTTGAAGATTTTCATCTTTTATTCAAAATTTGAAAGTAATTTTGAAATCCCAAAATATAGGGTTTTATCCCCTTTTCAAATTTGATGTTCAAATTCAAAAACTATTTGGAATCTGCCCAAACTCCTTAAATCAAAGTTGTAGAGCTGGAAAAGTTACACAATTGGTATTTTGGGATATTTTTGTGAACAGTTCAACTTTTGAAAATAATTTTGAAATTGGAGAGAAAAGGTGGCACTTGTCTACGATGTGAGCAACAGGGGGGTGGACGCCCCGCTGCTTTCGGCCGCCATGCCCGGCCGGTCGGCCGACGGCCGCCGTGGCCGTTCTCGCCCGTTCAGCGTTTCCCGCCTCCAAACCAGCTCGCCCGGCCGTGAAGACCCGTCCACTGTCCAGTAGGTCCTTTGTTTATAAAAGCCGCCGTCGTCGGCGCATTCGCCTTTTCCTCCACAAGCTCACCGCCGGCCGCCACCCTTGCGTTGCAAAATTCACACTCCACGCGCCGTCATCGCTTCCTCCATCTTGCCGGTAGCTCCGCCTTGATCTTGCGCTTCTTTTGAGCTAGGAAGTGCAAGTTGAGGTCGCCGGGAATCGCCTTAACCGAGCCATCCCCTTCAACTCAGACCAACCGCCGCCGTGGTGAGACACCGCCGTTCGCCCTCCTCCAGTCCCGCTCTAGGGTGTTTTTCGCGTCGCGTCGGGTTCGCCTTGAGTGTGCTGGTCATGTTGGTGTACCTGGCGCCGTCGGAGGCTTCGGAGGAGCTTTGTCACCGGCGGCCGTGCTCGGTGGCCGAGCCGGGTCATCGTCCCGGTGTTTCGGGGGTCGGCATAGGTTGTGTAGCAGCTCGTTGAGCGCGGCGTAGGACGTAGAGTCCGTTGAGGTAGTTAGTTTCGCCGGAGAAACGCCGTCGGCGAAGAACCGGCCGTCTTGGCGGCGCCGCAATCGCTCTCCCGTCGGAGAGAAAGGAGAGGGGGGGAGGAAGGAAGGGGCGACAGGCGGGGGCCACTTTCGGCCGCCTGCAGGCAGCCAAGGGGCTTGCGCGCCCGACAGGCCGCAGGCCGCACGCCCGCGAGCGGGCCTTGCGGGCCGAGTTGGGCCGCACAGTGAGCCCAATGAGGAAAACAAAGAGTTTTTCTTTTTACTGCTTTTAATTTCCAAAGCACGTTTTCATCTTTTTGTGTTAATTTCATCTGGGCAGATAAAAATACAATAAAAATATGTGTGTGCTCTTCATAATATGCTCTATCTACGAAAAATACTAACTTATGATTTTCAGTAAGTTTTAGTTATAATTAAAATTGCTCCTTTAATTAATAAATGCAACTTCCATGATTTTTAATAATTAAAATATAACTCTAAAAATTATGAAATTTATTTTGTGTGCTAATTAGATGGTAATGAGCTTAATTATGAAGTTTGGTTAAGTTTTGATTAAGTTTTGTATTAAGCTTAATTATTTCCTTTTTAATTAATGTTTAATTAGTTAATTCTTTAATTAATTAGGGTTAAGTTAATCTCCAATTAGTAAGTTAATTAGTGGCTTTCAACGACTGTGAAAATGGTCAATAAATTAGTAATCACCTCTAATCACCATTAGAGTTGCTTGATTTTGGGATTGAGTGATGACCCCAGGTCATTAACCCTAATGACCTTCGGCATTTCATGTTGATTGCTTATCGCTCGTCTGTCGTCGTCGATCCTAGTTATACCTCATTAGAGTAAGGTTACCGTGAAGGAAAGTTGTACTCAAGATAAGTTAACGTTTGATGCATCGTTATCGCATGTTCATTCATTTACTGCATTGTAATCATGCATCTCAATCGTGTAGCTATCGAATCGAGGAGGGAGTTGAGCCATCTCCGGTTCCCCCAAGAGGTGGGATCTGATCCTGGTGATTGGGTAGCTGCATCTCACTTCGTCGAGCCCCAAGGCAAGCCCCGGATGCATTTAAACCCTGCCTTGTATTTCGAAAAGTTTTTATGATTTCATGTGATGATACTGCATTAGGTGTAGGAGTTGTGTGTTACCCTACTTGATGCATTTACCATACCTTGATATATTATCCTCGATACTGTTTTGATTTCGAAATGCTTAGTATGCGCTTAGTCTTGCTACTAGTGTAGGGTTTTGATAAACTGTTTACAAAGGTGTGATCACAATGATCCCTGATGGGAATTTATGAAAACCTGATGTTGCTTGTCGCCTACCTCTCACCTTGGCCGGGTTAGGGATACGCACAAGAACATGATGATGAGTAACTCGAGACGTCGGTGGAGTGACTTGCACCAGGAAGGGCTAGTGCCCCGGTGTAGTGTCGCCCACTTGTGTCGGTTAAGGACCGTCCGTTGTTTGGCCCCGATCACGAGGTTATTGGATAGTACTAGTCGCATGCTAATGGCGGTAAACTCCCCTTGGACTATCTTTTACTAGAACGGACAAGTAGCGTGTGCCCATCCTACGATGCGCACCGCCGAAGTGACCGAGCGGCCGTAGTGAGGTGGTGTACTGTACCTCCGCTCGGTAGGGAGAAATCCGGGCGTGAGTTGATGTATGTAAGATGTTGGTCCTGCATACATCGTGCGGCTAGAAGCCCCAAATTTGGGTATATAAAGCGATTCGAATCGTCGTGTGCTCCACGATATGGGAGCCGTGATCCGAGTCCCGGCATCGTAGTAATAATGGAAGTTGAGTATGGAAAGTTTTGAATTCGGTATATGTTTGACGAGTGATTGATACATTAAGGACCGGCTTAGTCTTTTTAGCAAAAGAGTCTTTTGATCTTGCTAAAGCCTCACCTTGATTCCTATTAGCCATTCCCGAGTCTTCTCCCCAATTTTGGTCGGGTAAGTCTTGCGGAGTACTTTTGTACTCGGGGTTTGTTTAACCCATTTGCGGGTGAACCGCATGGGCAAGCGTGCTACGGCCCTTGCCGCATGACGGTTGTTGAAGAAGTTTCGAGGAGGAGTAGATTGAGTGGTCTCCAGGCGCGGGACACTTTTGTTGCGTGATTTGTACTAAAGTATATAATGATACTTCCGCTTGGGTTGTAATACTACTACGGTTTGTATAAGTTTTACAAAATGTTTGTAAATTAAGTTATTGTAAGTCTTCCGCTACTCGTATTTTGTATGAAAGCCGTTGTAATATCTGTGATGTCTCTGTAAGTATCGATCCTGAGTGATTGTGGTTTATCGAGGATACACCCGACGGAACATTCTAGGTTATATGGTGTATAAGCATGGTTGACCGAGGTCTTAGGGACAAGGTCGGTGCTTGTGGGCCATATAATTTAGAAGGTTCTCGCCACGTAGTTCAAGTGTGAGAGTCTTGTAAGAGTCTTATAAACAAGTGTTGTACTTTGTTCGTGTGTATCAAGATCCTGGTGTACTACACAGAAGGATTCACCTTCTGTCTATCAAGGTACCTAATATAATCCAGGACTTTGTTATTTATGTTCTCTGTGTTGTTCATGTTCTGCATCTATCATTAAAAAATTATAAAAAATATTTATATCTATTTACCGTTCTATATCTTTATGTTCGTTGTCTATGTTTATCTAATTTTTGTGTTTAAGTTTAATTAATTTATCTGTTGTTCTATATTGTATCTTTATATTCATGTTCATGTTCTTTGTTTAAGTTATCTTGCTTTGTTGCATACATATCTTCTTTCTGCTTCCGCTATCCACCTATATCTCCACTCCGCAATTATTCTATAGGCATATTATCTTATCCTTCCTAGACCTGACCACCTGGGTGCGCACTTTGTATATATATATATATATATATATATATATATATATATATATATATATATATATAGAGGGAAATTATTCTGTACTCCCTGGAGTAGTTACTCCCATATTAATATCTCAAGATTTAAGGTATATATGACCGAACGAAGTGTATGTACATGAAGTATATGATCATAATAGACCATTTATGGTAGTATATATGTCAAGTATGCATGCATACGTAGAGTATGTGATTATATTTATTTTATATACTACGGTCGGTGGCATTTTTTCGTAATATATTAAAAAGCATAGGTTACTTTGAAATTTTTTTCGTAGGAAGGTTTGAAGTATCTTAGTATGAGTATATAAACATACTCAAAGTGATAAACAAGTATAAACATATATGCAATATATTGTTTTGAAGATGGGAGTAACTACTCACGGAAGTAGAAAAACCTCTTTCTAGCGAGGTTTTTCTACTCCCGAGTAGTTACTCCCATCTTTGACAAAACCATATTGCGTATGTATTCATACTTGTTTATCACTTTGAGTATGTTTATATACTCATACTAAGATACTTCAAATCTTTCTATGCAAAAAAATTTCAAAGGAACCCATATTTTTTAGTATATTATGAAAATGTCACTGACTGTAGTATATAAAATAAGTATAACCATATACTCTATGTATGCATACATACTTGACATATATACTACCATAGATAGTCTAATATGATCATATACTTCGTGTACATATATTTCGTTCAGTCATATACGCTCTAAATCTAGAGATATACACATGGGAGTAACTACTCCCTAGGAGTAGAAAATAATTTCCCTATATATATAATGTGATCAAGTATGTGGTCATACTCATGCATTGAGTGACATAATTTAGAGCATATACCAGAAAACATCAATAAATAAGCCCCTAACGTGGCCTAAAAAAGGAATTCTACGAAACACCTGAACTACGATCTATGGTTGGCTAGCAGTGCAAAAGGGAAGGACTGGTCCCCTGCAAATGGACGATAAACTGAATCTTACTCTCCCCATCAAAAATTAACATAGATTCCCATCCCAATCTCATGTTCCATAATCTGTCATCTATAATGAATCACATGCGCACAGGTGGCCAATATTTTGGGCTCAGGGCGGTCATAAGGCAATCACATGATACAGGATCTCACCGAGATAGAGGCAGAACAAACAACAGCCTTGTCCGGCTGAGAGCAGAACAGCACCGGCGTGCTCGGAGAGGCGAACTACAGAAATCGAGGGAAGGAAAGGATGCAAATATGAACTCAAGTGAAGGATTGAAATCAAAAGAATCGGTTTATGTATGTAGTCATACCTCTTTCCTAATCACTGATGACAAGCCAGATAGCACGTCACCAATGCAGCAGGCGCGTGAATGTCGAACGTCGAAGTGGCAGATGTACTGGAATATCGTGAAAGACGAAGATAAAGAGGAGGGTGACGAACGGCGAAGCCAACACTAGCTAAGAAAAAGGGAAGTTTGTTGGAATTGGATAGAGATGCAATCCTCCAGAAATCTCTCGGTGGGTTCAAAATTCAAACCATCTTCCGTCATCCGTCAGCCAGAAATAATGCAAAGAATTAGTTAGACCTCGTGACGATATTCCAGTACAATTAGGCCATAATTAATATTATTTAGACTGTATATTAATATTAATTAGGCCGTATAATAGTGTATATCATCTAATTAATACTATACGGTATAATCAAATTTGCAGAAGTACGGAAGAGGCAAACCTGGAACAACGCGACTGATTCGGCAAAATAAGTCTACGAAGGGAGCTGCTCGGCGGAGCGACACCGGAATCTGGCGCATAGCTGCTCGGCGAGAGGACGAGGTAGAACTCTGGAGTTCGGAGCCCTCGAGACGGCGGCTGAGCTTGGGCGCCGGCGTGGAACTGGTCGGACGGGCGGAGATTGAACTCCGTGGAAGAGCTGCTCGGTATGTGTATGGAGACATACCTGACGGAGTGACGGGGAAGCGGAGCTTTGACTCTGCTCGGCAGGGGCAGATCTTGGCAGGGCGGCAGCCTGCTGGATGGAGTCAGCGCTGGCAACTCCGGCGCAGGTTGAAGGTCGAGAGCTTGGACACGGCATCTACCGGGTGTGGTATAAACCCGCTAAGAAGACCGTGTGCGGGAGGTCGTAGAACGCCGTCACCAACCCTGCATCTTCGACGTTACCGGCCCGTTACGTACATCCGCGCGTTGAACTGTTGGACGCTCGCGTGCTTCTATTATCAGGCGGGGGTAATTACTCCTCTAGGTGTAGGATGGAATTTCCCTATATATAGTATCCCTATATGGTACCTGGGTACTAAATAACTATTCAGTACCCGGCGTCTCGTCAGCCAGGCTCTCAGCCCATCTGTTGGCTCAGCCTCGTGGGCCCGGCCCAATTGTTTTTTTTCTTTCTCGCTTGAGGTCCGAGCAGGACAACTACCCCACCCACGATCTTTTCAGTTTTCGGATTCCTCGGAGGCTCGGACCCGTCCTCTCGTCTGCTCCGTACCACCCGCCGCCCGCCGCCGATGCCGCTCCTCAACCCAACACCCGGCGCTGCCCTGCTTCGCATCCTCTACCCCCTCAACGAGACGCTGCTAGTCGCACCTTGCCACCGGTGGGCGCGGTCTGCAGCAGCTGCTTGCTGTGACCGGAGCTTCGCAGCATCAGCCCCATCCTAGACCCTATGGCGGCGGCAGTGCTGATGCGCTTCACGGCGGCGGCGGCTGTTCGCGAAGCTCAGGGTTGACGGCGGGTCCGCGAAGGTCGGGGATGACCGACCTTTTTAGGACCTGGGTCTCCGTAAGTCCTACCGCCGCTGTTGGTATTCAATTTTGTTTTTTTGGCTTGATTGATGTCTTTTTCTGTCTTTTTGTTCTATATATTTATTTTGGTTTCAGACGTCGGCTACATGGAGCCCCAAGAAGCAGGACACGCCGCCATTCGAACATGTTGCGCAGGATCTAGAGCCTTTGCCAGGATGGAGGGCAGATCCACAGTTTCTGATGCCCCAATCCCACTGTTTTGCCATTTCCTGTTTTGTTTGTCACACAAAAAATAAAATACAGATGCTCGGATGTCCTGGTAACCTGGGTCGATACTATCATTCCAAATAAGATGCATATGCGAAACACTTGCTATTTGGAATTGACATTGAGGATCTGAAAGTTGAGTAAAATCTGAGAAATAAGTGGTGCTATGACGATCCCATCTTATGATTTTATTCAGGTGCACTTAAGGATGTCTGATAGCAAATTTAAGTATTATTACTTCCTAGTTCATGAATTTATTCAGTTCCAGTTAAGCATGTCTGGTAGCAAAATCAAGTGTTCTTACTGCGTAGTTTAGAAAAATTTAATTTAGTGCCCCATTTTAACATTTCTTATATGCAGCTAGCTTTAAATATTGAAATAATTATTATAATCATATATAGTACTTTGTGTAACTTTTTTTTCTGTTAGTTGCATGCATGATTGCTCTATGTTTATTTTTGAAGTGTCAAAATATTTTAACATCACCGGTGGAAGGCTATTGCTCAGTTTTAGTTTGCTTCCTCGTGCTTAGATTTTAAGTAATTGATTGTGATGACTATTTTTATAGTACTGTCTTGGAAGCCTTTGAACATGCAAATGGTACAAACATAACCATGTTGCTTACACCAGTCTTATTCTCACTTTATCTCAGCTAATATGAAATGAGTGATGTGTGCTTCTGAATGTAGGTTTGTGCAGCCTTTCTTCACACATTTGCATGTTTGGCCGTGTCAATCATGTAGAGGTTCACCTGGGATTAATTTCGAATTCAGCAGATAGGTACATCCAGATCCATTTCTTTTTTCTTTGTCAATTTCTTTGTGAAATAAGAATGGGTGAACTGAGAATAATAGTATCTTAACTCTGTCAAAAATGATATGTGGGCTAGTTAAGATTAAAGTTATCTTATTGGAAGCAGATTATATATGTATAATTTGGGTGCCAATCATACATCTGTTTATGCTATTCAATCACTTCTCTTCTCAATCACCGTGGCCTGTTGCTTGTCAATTATTGAACTTGAGTGACCACCACTGTTACCTTCCGATTATTGGTGTACAGCAGAAAATCATCACATTAGCTGAGTTCGCTTGCCTAGATTTTCTGTGCTATTGGCTGTCCTTGTCATGCAACATTTTCTGCTGTTATCGTCTATATCATTAATTGGAGAATGTTAACTCGCAGGAACAAGATCTACAAGGAGTTTGCAAGGCTAAGGAGCGAGCTGAGGGAACCCCTGCTATCGCAGCTCACCATTAGAGTTGAAATGGCGTATTTTCTATGTTGTTTGCAGGCTAGTTACAATGTTATAGTTTCCTGTAGGTCTTTCTCATTAGTGGTGTAGTTAGTAGTTTTAATAGAATGAAACAATGTTTTTGGCAAAATATTAATGCTGAAGCATGCTAAGGTAAATATTGAATGGGATTGGCTTGCAAGCCAAGAGTTGAGGTGATATACAATTTTTCCAGATAATGTTCCTTGCATTTAGCTATGTGCTAGAAATTAATGTTTTTGGGTCAAATAGAATTTTCTTAAGTGGATCGGTCTGGTCTTACCTTTTTAATGATGCATGACAGCAAGTACGTCTGCCATTGTATATAAGTTTATAACTTGACTGCTTCAATCTAAAGTTGTGGTAAGCATATCGATTAGCCTTGGCTATTATATCTGAGTAAAAAATTATCCTTGATCTGGGATAATAGAAACTTTGAATATGGCTCGAATATTTGGAACCTAATATAATATTTTATTTGGAATTCTAAGGTGCCTATCCGCATTTGTTTGTATTATAATAGTCACAGTAGATGGGAGGGTTTGCTTCTAAGTATGACTATTCATAGCTCTGAATCTCGTATCATTTGATATTTTTTTCTTAATATTAGCCCCTGAAGAATCTGAATTTTATGATAATCCTGCAGCTGTCTAGTACATACGAATCAGTGTAATTTAAGATTTTATACAGAAAAATGTTGTGGAAATATAAATTATGTAGTAAATATTTACTATGTGCAAGTGTTCCTGCAACTCTGGTGTTTTAACATGCATTATCTAAATGATCAAGACTTATGTCTCATGGATTGTGCTTTTCCGATTGGCCATATAGTTTGTTTGAATTATTTACTTATTTAGTTACTATATATTGCTGACTCATTTATGATTTCATTAATAAGAACTGCACTTTTCTTATGGTTTGTTTTACAGCTGCTAACCATTTTGTTCTCGCAGAATGGATGACATAAATACTAGTGCTCTACGCAAATGCATTGCCAAGGTCACATCCAATGGGGTGGTTGTAGGGCATTGTTGACCGACAACATCAGCACCTCCACATCGATGCTAGACACCTCCATGTTGTTTATGTGAGCTCCGGACTTTTGTCATTTTTTATTCAATGTTTTTGTTGTGTAATGCAGACCTTTAATTAGTCAAGTGAAGCTCTTGAACCTTGATGGCAACGATTACTTATTTATGTTTACTGTAAAAAGTATAACTCCTAAAATTTGCTGACGTTTATGTATCCTTGCCCATGTTAGGCAGCCCATTTATTTGGATAGTCTATATTAAATTAACTGGCAGTGGATCATCTAGCTTGGCCAGAGCAGAATTTTCATCAATGTTCCCCTTAGCATTCTCCACCAGTTACTTGTCTCCCTAGGACCGCTCATAGAGAAGGTCATGCTTTTTCCACATTATTATCTTAACAAAAGTGTTAAAAATTACAAATTTTTAGGTTTGTTACAAAATTATTCTAAAGTATTTTTTTAGAGTAGTTTTCTAGGAAATGCTTATGTAGATCTTTTCATGTGTTAAAATGTTTTTTGGAGTAGAATTCAGCATGAGCTTAGTCAACCTGCAGTTCCATTCCAGTTATGCAATTTAGATAATTCCCTGGTTTTGTTACTGATCTAGATTCTTTTTATTAGATCCCGTACCTATCTCTACTAGGTTTCTGCCTATGGGTTGCTATGGGTATAGGTTTCAAAATCCACACGATCCTATGTATTTTCCAGCTAACACATAGGAAAGGAATATCTTGTGTGCACCATTGGTTCATTATATTTCCTTTGGGAATCTGGCCTTTTGTTATATTATTAGTTTATTACATGTGATTAGTCTTAGATTGTTATGCAGTGCTTTAGTAATATTAGGCTATTCTAGTTCCAGATACGAAATTTTGCCTGTGCTTAGTAATCTTGTGCATTTAGTTTTGTATGCAATTGCTAAGCTATAATTTTGGACTGAATTTCAAACATTATACGGCTCAACCAAATCACCACCACACATGGTTGCCTGAAAAAATGCCAGTGAAGATTGCATTGTCTGATCTGCTCTATGATTTTTAGAATTTCAGATATTAGCACATTGCCAAGGTCCTCTATAAATGCATTGACCTGTCCCAAATTAGATATTATGTTTTATGTTTTGTTGTAAATTGTGGTGTACATGAACTCTAAATTGTTCTAAATTTCTACTGCTACCCTCTGCACTCCCTGGCAGCATATGCATGTAACCTCATTCCTTTAAGACTTAAGATTGCCAAGCTTCTGAATTTAAACTGGACAATATTTTGTAGTTCAATATTGGCAATTTACTAGTTATTAGTTCATAGTATGGATTTCATGGTTGAATAGAAAAGTTTAATGATTCGAATTTGTATCATAAAAAGTTTTTATTGTCGGAATTGACTTGGCATTGATCTAATTGGATGATTAATAGCCATGTCCTAAGCATGTGCTTTCCACAACTGTAGCCTGAAGTAATGCAAGCTTACAATTAATAATATTTAGTCTTTATGATCGTACTTGAAAATATTTTTTGCTATGGTCGATTGTTCCATTTCATAAAATATTTTTTTTTGTGGTATGTATCAATATCAGTGATCAGACAAGATTATTTAGATGGAAATAAATTAATTTTTTTATGGTTATTTACTTTATTATTGAAGAAGTAAGGCTTTTGCATACGTCATTATTGTTGTGAAAATTCTAACTTGATGCTACGTTGCACATAACTAATTATTTTTTTTGCACATCATAATATTTGTGGTCAGTCTATTTTAGCTACAAATAATCTAAGATTTTACGATTAACCCATTTCATTTTGATATTAGCTTAGTTTTTTTATGTACATTTGCAATTTGTTTGTCTATGGAAAATTAAATGCATAATAGCTTGCATATAATTAAGTTTACTATTTGCTCATGATATTATATTCAATTTTTGTTATCTCCGTGTTGCAGACTACAAATGCATATTGTCAAAGTGATGGGAAGCCAAATAAAATAGCAACAAGATGGAATGATGGAATGGAACAGAGAGAGAATGAATTAAATATTTATTCGATTTGTATTACTGCGTTATGCATTTGGCTCGGCAGGACTTATAAGTTGGTGATAAGCTAAAAGACTGTTGAAACAAATGATTTTCTATGAGAAAAAAATACTTGCCTCGATAAGCTAAAATAGCTTTTTTTTTTTTGAAGCGGACAAGCTCATAGCCTTTTGCAAATTACGTATGGCATCATTGAATATATTGTAGTAGCACAACTTGATAGAATGAACTTTCTTTACCTATGTATTCCTTTCAATCTACTAGTATGTGCTGTTAAAATTGTACTCTCAAACTCATGCAAGTCACAGATTGTCAAATCATAATTCATATGAGCTGCAACATTTTCTAATCTTTCGTGAATGAAGAATAAAAAGTATCTTAACTATCACATAGCAATCAATCTATTCTACGTAGGATTGTTTCCTCAAATCAAATCATGGACGGGAAAAAAGTTGCATGACAAAATATAATCACGAACGCCCAAATAGCTGCACGGAAAAAATTGCACGGGGAAAAAAACTGGCATGTGGGAACCTTCAAGAGAATGAAATCACGAACCTAAAAAAACTGCATCGAGAAAAAAGAATTCGCAAAAAAAATAGCTTGTGCGGGCCACTCATGCACAAAAAATCAGACGCAGGCACGAGAAAAAAAAATCGCTGGAAGCTACAGGGTGCGGGCTGCTGGGCTGTCAAATGAAATTGGGTACCGAATAACTATTCAGTACCCGGGGACCAAATAGCACTGCCATATATATATATATATATATATATAGGAAAATTCCATCCTACTCCTAGGGAGTAGTTACTCCCGTGTTAATATCTCTAGATTTAAGGTGTACTAGTAAAACATGCCCGTGCGTTGTAACGGAGAAACTAATTAATTAAAATTTTATAAAAAATAAGGACAAGAATGATACATATATGTTTATGCTTTATTTTTTCTGTCTAAAATTCAAAACTTTATATTTTTTCCAGTGTAACCATGACATCTAAGCTAATGTTGGCAATAATATGATAAGATCAATGTTAGCCTATATAGAATTGAATCAACCTTGAAAGATTTCTTTCTCCAGTTCCAAAGCACACAGATATTCACAAGTTCAACTTTTGTATTATCCATGTATTAGTACATTTAAAGTGTCTCATGGCTTCCTTTCAAGGACCATATATATATATATATATATATATATATATATATATATATATATATATATATATATATATATATATATATATATATATATATATATCAACTATATCTGTTCTCTCATGGTTTTGATGAGAGAAATCATATTATATCATTATAATCTCCAAAGTATATATAGTGAAATATAAGAAGTAAAGGGCATTAGTCATCCTTTTTGGTTCAATTACAATTAAATTATAGAAAGTAAAATTAAGATTGCAGTGGACACAGTACAGTGCTGCAGTGTATATGTTGGAGCAATTATCATTTTTCTAACTATGGAATACATAGAATAAATCAAAACTATTATATTATACTGTAATAGTTGTAGCAAGATGAATGCCGACACATCCTCAACTAAGTCTAAATCGTAAAAACGGCCCAAATGTCACCCGCATGCCAACATGAATGTGTAAAGATATGTGTGCTCATTGTCATCGTCATGCAAATGCTAAACTTGATAGGAGCAGTTGCGAGTGGGACCATGTCCCATTTACAGGCCCACATGTCATGCATACAGTTTCTCTGAACTTGTAATTTATTTCTACCATTTTAGGTGATGAAATAGCAGAGGTAAATATATAAATTTGATCTATATTGACTCTAGTTTATTTAGAAATTTTCTGAAATTAAAAGCTTACTGTTTAGTCTACTATGTACGCTTCCCGTGTGTGCCTAGCATTTTCGCTGCGCTACAGCGCTGACGCGTGTGTCCCAGTCGGCTGCCAAGGCTAACTGGTCCTGGGTTCGTGGAGTCATGTACCTATCTATAGACTGGCTGGCCTCCTCTCTCTGGTCCATATGAACCGCGTCCACACAGACAAAAGAGAAGGGAGATGGAGGTAGTGTGGTTGGCATGTGGGTCCCTTGGCACGACGTGGCGAACTTCCATTGGTTGGATTGACGTGGTCACGTACTGATGGCTTGGGCCTTGGCTCCTCCGTCATTGCATCATCCCATAACCCATTGCTGCCCGGCATCAGAGAGGAGAGGAGAGAGAGGGAAAAGAGAGAACGAGAGAGAGGGAAAAGAGAGAGAGAAAGACAGGAGGGGGGGGGGGGGGGCGGCGGGCAGTGGGCGGCGCAGCGACCGCCGGTGGCAGCTCCGGCTCCGGCGTCCGGCAAGGTGGGTGTGTGTGGCGGGGGGGGGGGTGGGCTCCTCCTGTTCGGCGTTCATGAGAAAGCAGAGCAGGGATAGAGAGGAAGAAGAAAGGGAAAGGAAGAGAAAGAGAGAGAGCAAGAGGGAGAAGGAGAGGGAGGGAGCGCAGAGCGGGGATGGCGAGGTGGAGGCGCAGGGCAAGGACGTGGCGAGGGTAGGAGCGACGACGGTCACGGCTTCGGGCGAGGTCAGGTCTGTGGCCGTCTTCGGCGAGGCGAACGCCAAAGCAGCTAGAGGTGGCCTGCGTCTTCGGCGAGCGCGGTGGCAACAGCCCCGAGTTGCAGCGCGGCAGCCGGAGCTCTCCTGACGGCGTCGTTCGTCGCAGGGAAGGCGAGGCCGGGGGGTCGCGCGCGGCAGGGCAGGGGCTCCACGGCGAGCAATGGCGGCGAACTGCTACGGGCCTGCGCGGTCCCGGGGCCGGCTCTCCCGCCGACGCGCGGCCTGCTGGTCACGCGCGGAGGCGCGGCTGCAGCGGCGCAACACGGCCACGACCGTGCCATGGCTGCCGGGGATAGCCGGGAACGCCGCGGCTGGGGCGTGGCCGGGCGGGGCCGGGCCAGAGCTGGCTGCGGCGGGCGGCTGCTTGGCTGGAGTCGCGACGGCGATGGGAGCTGCCCAGGACACGTGGCTGGGGCCAGGGCCGGCTGGAGTCGCGTCTCTGCTCTCTGGTACTGGAAAGATACGGATACAGGAGCGCGAGCGGGGGCGAGCGGGGGCGAGTGAGTGGGCCGGATTGGATGGCTACAAGATGAATGGGCCGGACGAAATTTGGGGAGAGAAAGTCTTGGCTTTTAAATATTAGGTATAGATATGACCAAACGAAGTGTATATACACGAAGTATATAATCATACTAGACCATCTATGGTAGTATATATGTCAAGTATGCATGTATACATAGAGTATGTGGTTATACTTGTTTTATATACTACAGTCATCGGTGGTATTTTCGTAATATATTAAAAAAGTATGGGTTTCTTTGAAATTTTTTTTCACGTAGGAAGATTTGAAGTATCTTAGTATGAGTATATAAATGTACTCAAAGTGATAAACAAGTATAAACACATACGCAATATGTTATTTTAAAGATGGGAGTAACTACTCCCTGAGTAGAAAAAACCTCTTCCTATATATATATATATATATATATATATATATATATATATATATATATATATATATATATATATATACACCACAAAACATCTCATGAGTACCCTATGTTATAATCAAAGAAATATCATGGAACATACCATTTATAGTATGTGAACATCCCATTTATAGTATGTGAACATCCCGTAATAGACTATAAAACATCTTAAGGATAAAAATAAAAATACACCTTACATTCTAAATATGAAACAACCATAAAAATAACAAAATAAAAAATCACTTAAAACATCACATGGATACTATAGGATAAAATTGTCCAAGTATTCGCCTTGAGATAACTGATACAAGAAAGTGTGAATGAATTATATAAGAAAAATATTAAAAGACCAAAAACAGAACAAAAAGGAAAAGGACAAGATACATGAAAATACTCATGCAACAGAGGAAGGAAATAAACAAACAAAGGAAATAAAAGAAAAAAGAAAAAAGTTATGCCAATTTTTTTTAGGGAACAAGATACGCTTGAATATTTGAAAATATATCATAGGCATCCAATAGATACTGTAAGCAACCTAAAATATGTATAAACAATTCAAAACACATCCAAAATATCTTACCGATACTGTACAAGTATCTCATAAATACACCAGGAACAAAATAAAATAAAAGTAAAAGATTAAATCACTATAAATAAAATTAAGGCAAACTGAAAATTAAAGGGAAAATAAAATCTAATCAACAGAGGAATATTTAAAAAAAATAAAGAGAAATGAAAAAGAAATCGAGAAAGACAGAGCATTAAAAATAGTTACGTGTTAAGCGGAGAATAAATGGAGGCAGCCCATTAGTTAGTTACGTGTAGCAGTGAGCGATGTGAGGCGTGCGGGTTAAGCCACCATCTGGTTAGTTTGGGCCAAGAAAAAAGGAAAAGAAAGAAATGGCCCACAAAAAGGCTCAATAAGCTGGATGCTAAAAGGCCCACATAACAGAGACGACAATTCACACCCGCCTCCGAACATCATGAAAAAAAAAAAAAGGTTTTCAGCTTGTAATAGCTTCAGTTTTCTTCAATGGAAAGCTGTACTCGTGTTCATAGTTTAAGAAGCTTTAAAAGAAGCCGCACTGAAATTGATCCTTTGAATTAAAGAGTTGAAGCTTGAAGTATGAGAACTTGAATTCAATTTTTTTTTTAAAACTTTTATCCAATAGAAGAATGAAGGATTCTACATCCTTATTGCTAGCAAAACATATGAATGTGAGTGGCGGCCTATGTCCAATGTATTGTTGATAATCCATAAAAAGACAGTACTAGTAAATGGACATGTCGTATGATTGGTTATACAGGTAACACTCAGTTTGAAACAAATATTTAAGAGCGAGGTGACTGTTTTTCCTTCTTTCTGGTACAACATCCATATACTGATATACTGTACAATATATTATTGACTTCAATAACCTTGATATTGAACAAGCACACGTATCTATCTATAATCCCTAATTCAAGGACCCTAATTTTCACCGCAACAGGCGATCTTTTTGTGGCTATGAAAACCAAAAGTAATGACAGAAGAAGAAACAGGAAAACTGAAACCCCACTACCTTTGTTCTCCCGTCTATATTACTCCTGAAACTCTTAAAGAGGAAAATACAACAAAAACAACCCAAAGGATCATGAAGTAGACTGATGTCACCCAAGCCCATAGCCTAGGGCCACCGAGCTCAGCACCGAGTATAATGCGGCGCAGAACCAAAACCGTTATACATCCAAATGATGTTGCAAAGAAGACTAGAAGGGAGAAGCTGAGACCTGCAGCATTATCTATGTACAATGGTTCCTGGTAAACGAAGAAGTTGTACACTGTGTCAATCAACCACGGAACACCAATGCCAACATATATGTTCACCGAGTTACTGCAACAAGGGAATTCTGTCAGTTTATTCAGCTCCAGATTGACGAAATGGAAAAGGTGACCAAGGAAATGGCAAGAACCTGCAAGTGATGTTGGCTATTGCAGAGTCTGCAGTGACTTGACGCTCAGCAGCTATCTTGCTAGCAACTAGATCTGGCCATGAGGTTCCAGCAGCAAGTGCTGTGAATGCAATAACATATGGACTTACTCCTGCTCAAAATTGAAGATTTTTATGTCATCATACATGCTTGTAACATCTTGATGAGCAGATTGAACATTAAACTTGTGCTTGAGTATGTTCAAACCTGTGACGCAGCTTATCTGATCTGTAAGCTTAGTAACACCATAAGCAATACCACTTATGAAGATCAGTGAGCATATAAAAAGCAATCCAGCCATGTGCAATGTGGTACGGGGCACAAAAAAGCAAACAAAAACTTCCATGGCACAATGATCAAGTTCCAAAATATTCTGGTGAACCTCAGGCAGCCAGAATCCATCTTCCGTGACTCAGGGCTCTCCAACTGCATATATTGATAAAATCAATTACTATGCCAAAAACAGTGTGTTCTTAACATTGGCTCAGTTTTAAGGCCGATAAAATGACGTCTTAATGTTACAGAATTTTCTCCTGGCTAGATGGGAAAAGGCAGTGGATGAAACTATTTTAACAAAACTGTGTTTGGAAAAACAAATTTGTCTCAGCAGCACCTAGAAATAAGTTCCTCATTTGAATGTCAAGTAAAAGTCTAGAGCATATTTCCCAATCCATGTATTACATTAGTTATGGTGTCCAGCATATTAAAAATTTTAGCCACATCTGTCCCACAAATGAAATGAATTTTCTAGACTTCTAATATTGTCCTAGGCTCCTAGCCAAATGCAAAAATAGATGACTAGCTATTCAATACAAATAAAAGAGACCAACAATGAATCAAATTACCATTGAAGCATCAACAAATTGTTGCCGCCAAATAGAAAGCCAGGACATATCCTGTTGTGTGTTCTTTACAACTTGATCCATTGTTGATGATCCTTCCATATCCTTTTCTGGAACTTGACTGTACTCTACAGTACAGATGTACAAAACAGAGAAATAATTACTTCAAACCATGATACAACAAATATATAGGTAACACAAATTAAGGACCCCCCCCAGCAGCTTCAATGCTTAACATAACGTGAAAATAAGTAATTAATTAATCCACTGCAGTTGGTTGCATTCAGTGATGAACTATCAATAAATCATTAAGGATAGATATTCGAGAAACTGGAAAGCTCATACCTGCATCGTGGTAGGAATGTGCAGAGAAACGCGTCTACAATGCCATCATTCCGGTCAGAGCTTATAGGGAGTATCTCATTAATGTCATCACAGTTGTGGTAATCAACATCTTCTGGTGGAACCCAATCTTCAGGCCTCTCACCTCTCACACTGATTGCAGAAGATTGAACTAAAGACATAAGCTACATACGCCTTAAATGTACATGAGCACATGGCCATGAGATAAGTTTGCAAAAGAAAAGGTATTCCGGAATTAGGATCGTACAATGGGATAGATACAAACGGCCACCGTTTATCCTGTGCATATGCATGAATCAGAAGCAGCCCATACTGCAAGACTGTCAGCAATGCCTCCCAGAGGGTGATCACTTTAGGCGTCCACACCTGGGTGCAATGCAAAGTATTCATTTATACCACCAAATATATTTGCATAATTGCATAGCAGAATTATTATGTGTATGAATAAGATTCTCTGAACTTTGGCTGATGTACATCTCATATCTCTGAATACTTAATCAGACAAACAAAAATGATGTCTAAATTCGTCAAAACTACTTTTGTAATACTACAATCTTACTAGGATTTAAAAAACAAATTGGCGGCAAAAGATGTGTTTCCAAGGGATGGCAATGTCCAGAACTTCTATTGTTGTAACCAAGCTGTATATTATGACTCACCTCTAAGATAACATAGAGCCAAATATATGCCCAGAAAGACCAGAAGAGCTCAACTAACCAGACACCCAAGTCCGAGATCTTTTTCTTTGAGCCCACCCTTGGCATAACCACACAGACAGCATGGATTGGAAACAGATCAAACGCGGCGGAACCGACAAGTGTGCCTGGACCCAGACCTGCAAAATCACAGATACCAAATCACAAATATATCACGCTACACTAAACTACATATTATACTGCAAAAAACAGTTCACCACCAAGCAAATTATTTAATCACAGTATGTAGTACCTCCTGCTGTCAGTTGACCGAGATTACGGATCGCATCGATGGTGGCCAGGGAGATCTGCGGAAAACTGGTACCGAAGGCAAGCAGAGCAATGTCCGCGACGGTGTAGTTCCACACCTTCTCGTGCTTCACGACAGGCTCCTTGGTGTGCGGGTCCACGCCGACCACCACCTCCCGGGAGTGCCTCATGATCTGCTCCATGGATTTGAAGAACCGGGCGGTGATCGCGGACAGCCCGATGAAGCAGTAGGCGAGAGCGACGGTGTAGAGGGTGGCGCGGACGCCTTTGGAGAGCAGGGTCTCGCCATGGAACAGCAGGTAGGTGTCACTGTCACACGACGAGGACGGAGAAGCAGCAGCACGCACCATCGCGATGTTGGACATCAGATGAGACGAGAGGTTGAGAGAAGAATTCTAGGTGGTTCCTGTTGTGTTGCATCACGGATTGACACAGGTAACTAAATTAATCCATCAGCTGAATTTTGGCAAGAAAAAAAAAATGGTTCTACTGCCTCGTGAGCAGCAGAGGCAGGCAATGTCGCCATGGCGAAATGTGCAGATTCCGCGAAGCGAGGCAGGAGGGGATCGGACAAGAACGCACCAGTGGTCCAATCCGTGGCCGGAACCGGATCACCAGGAATCACGGCAGCCACCTTCCCCGCCGCCGACGGCGTTGCTCTGCTCCTCTCTATCCAATCCAATGCGCCGCTCTGAGACTGCAGATTAGAGAGAGCGCGTGAAAAGGGGATCCAGATTGAGGCACAAAGACTCTCCTGCATATTGACGAAGCCAATCGATACTTCGATAGTACTCACTCCGTATCTAAAGAAAAAAAAAACATTTTTACAGTAGCGACAGATCATTCCCAACTTCTTGGCGAGACAAAAGAACAAGACGCCAGGCCTCCCCATCCAAACGGAGACGAAGAATCCAGCCATCCAGGAGACCGTGGAAGAGGAATGGGCGGCGGCGGCTTACCAGCACCACCACTCAGCGGCGAGGGGACGGGAGACACAGCCTCGCCGGAGCCGGATGGCGGGATGCGGCGCAGGACTCCCCGGCGCGTGGCCGCGCCGTCCGTGCGCACGCGAGGACGAGGACGAGGACGGTCACGCAGGTTCCGTGGTGCTGTACTGTGCTTCCGAACCCCGGGGCGACACGGTTGCAACTGCAAAGGCAACAGATTTGATGGCGGGGAGCGGTGACGGAAGCTACTAAACGCTGCTGCTGGGGTCACACACACCACACGCGACAGACAACTGATGGTGGCGATTATATTAGCGAGGATGTCACTAGATTTCGTTTCATTACTATTGAAGGTTTCCAAAATCTATGTATGCGGTCCAAAATTTGTGTTTCGACCCCATCTATAATAGTAAGGGCTCCTTTGGCTCACGGGTGAAACACAGGGGAAACACAGGAATCCGTTGCTATGGAATTGATGATGTTATTGTTCCTTTGGCAAGTATTGGAAAAACGACATAGAGACCCGCGGGGGAGGGGGCGCCGTCGTACGCTTGCCAAGCGAGCTCGGCCTGGCTTTCCCTAGTGCTGAGAGAGAGGGAGGTAGTTGAAGCTAAGATGGAGGAGTGGGACGGAGGGAGAGACGACGGTTTCTTCCAGAGGAATCATATTGCACACTGTTGTCCTTTCCTTTGTTTCTCGATTCTTATATTTTTCTTTTTCCTTTCCTGTGTTTCACCCGTAGCCAAAGGAGTACTAAAACTTTAAGGGACTATTTAGAACGGAGGAATGCAAAACAAACGAATAGGAAAAACAAATAGAGAAATAGAATAGAGTGAAAAGTAGAAAACTACAGGTTTGGAACCTAGAAATACAAACTTTGGGGTGTTTGGATTGCATGAAAACATTAACCTATTTAAAGTGAATATCTTATCTTATTATTGTATTTAAAGTGAATATGTTAAAAGTTATTGATAATTAATGTGTTAAAACATTAACCTAAAATCATATACAAGCAAAACAAAAAATATATATATAATTACTCATATATAGCTGGTAGAATTTATCAGGCAATACAGTAGGATGGGAGCAGTGGAGCAAACAGACACGTCGTGGAAATTGGTCGGCTACTTTCACCTGTCTCGGTCCTTGCATGCAAGTTGCAAATTATGCTAGCCACCTACTAATTCTAGTATGAAAAAGGTCAGAAATAAAGGGGACATCATTTTCGATCGATCGTTCCCATGCATGTCAGCATGTGTAGACCACTGACTTTCTTTTGGCTGTGCTTTGCCGTACTGACGTGGAAGAAGCAACACCGCACCAAACGCGTCGCGTGCCTAGTCATCATTTTCAGAAACAGAACACAGAAAGGAGAGAGCTTGTGGCCACACGTGATAGGCTACTGCATGCTGTCTGGGTGTCATCTCTGAATAACAATAATCCATCGTGTCACCGTCCTGTCGTGGAACTCGTGTCTTCAATTTTAATTCTTTCTTTGTGGAAGGTTCGCCCTTTCTAATCGTGTCACCGTCCTGTTGTGGACATCAGACGAAACGTATCGGGGAGATGATATAATCTGTCAAAAAAATTAGTAGCTCCAGAGAAGCAGTCGTCCAGCCGGGCAAGAGGAGCAAGGGATGGTGCCTTACCCTCCGGCGGCGGCGGCGGCAGGCCGGCCGATCTCGAGTGGCCGGAGGAGACACGGACTAGGGTCCCGGCGGCCGACGCTGCTGCAGCGACGAGCTGGAGGAGGAGGTCACAGTCACACGGTTCCGGCCTAGGCCTGTCCTCTGTGTGTGGTGTGCTCACGCGAGTCCGGACAAACCCAATGGCGACCGATTTGGTAGGCCGGGGCAAGCTTTTCTTGCTGCGCTTTTTGCCTGCATTTGGGATGCAGCTTCTTTGGCTACGGGCACACAACTGTACCCCGTGGGTTACCAAAAAAAAAAAAAAAAAAAAATCCTGTACCCCGTGGGGCAAATGCTGGTGACCAAGTAAGAAGCATGCAAGATAAGATGAGCTTTCTGACTTATAACCCAATTGATAAGTTGAAATATTTGATTTTTGTGAGAGAAAAAATATTTTAATGACTAATAAGCGAACGGGGAGTTGACAAAAGCTGCAACACAAACAAAACAGGTAGTTAGTTACAGTCTATTGGCTTCACACTAGCGGTGGTAAGCATAGCATTACTCGTACACCATTTGGTGGGTGATATGAAGTTGATTGTGTTGGCATTTTTCTGATAATGGGCCTCTTATCTTAAGCTATCACATTAATTGTTCCATGTCTCCTGAAAAGACCAGGATTAAAAAGAAAATACTACCTTTTGACAGTACGAGTCACAACTAGCTAGATCCTGTGTTGCTTCACGTGCATGAAAGGAAAAACAAAATGACCAAACTTACATTATGCATGGATGACTTCTCTTGGCTATATGAACTTCCATGTGGATGTGGAGGAATGCATACCAAAAAAAAGTTGAGTGGTGTCCAGTTCAAAACAACTATTTCATTTCCATACAGTGGAATTAATAATTAAAACCCTGAGACCCCACTATTGCAAATTTGTGAGGCCTATGCCTGCTTCCGCACCAAACAGTGACTCGCAATAATCCATGCGTGTGTGACTTTTGCGCGGGTCGATGTATCGACCACCACTTGTTTATTGTGCCGACAATGCCACGTCGTAATCTCTCGTGTCACATCCTGCCATAGCGCCATGAAACTCGTGTCTTCATTTTATAGGATATATATACTGTACATCCGTTGAAAACGGAACCCAGTTTCTCAAAAAAAGAAAAGAAAAGAAAACTAAACCCATTCCGGAGCTATTATAAGGCTATCCGCACTCATCATCCTTTATTTTCATCCTCTATACATCCTAGTCATCAAGATTCTCTCATTTATATACGTTTTTTCCGCACTCATTATCCTCTATATCTCATACTCTATACTAACTATCAACAACGACTCTATTTGTTATTTTCTATAAATTTTATCCAAATATATCCATGTAAGATCTTATTTTGAAGGATTTATTGAAATGAATTTAATGGTGCAATCGAAATTTAATTTGGTTATTTGGTTTGTGAGATATAACAATTTTTTAGTTAGTTGAGAAAAGTAGTAGTAATGGGGCCCACGTCACATGCACTTGTCTCCCTCTCATCTCATGCGAATGGCAGCAGCTTTGGACCCCATGCGTGCGGTAAAGTACATCCGTTAAGACGCTGAGAACACCAGATCAGAAGCACTTCCCGGATCTTTTATAGTGCGCGCTGCAGGCTTTTTTTTGCCATGTGTTCCGGTATCTCCTTCTCCGGATCGCTATACCGGTGCCACTGCTGATAGTCTAATCCGGCGTATTTCGGCTTCACACTCGATCGGGCACGTTGCTGTCAGCAATGCTCTCACACTCACTCAAGTCATAACGCTGCTGGTAACGTCGCCAAAGCACCCTATCAAATCAGCCAAGGCATGTGAACCGCAACAAAATGGTATGGACTCTTCTATCCCTTGTGTTCGAAGGAAAGCAGCAAAAGGGATGATATTTTTTCTAAAATACACACAAGATTTACACATCATTATGATAAATATAAGTAGAAAAATTTAATCGTACAAATGACACCTGAGGTAGACAACTGAGATGTGGCCAGTGATGTAACCTAAAAAGTGGCCTTGCGTCGCCAGTGCTGCTTGTCTGACCCCTTTACGACGTTTGCAAAGGGCGCGTCTAGTGCTTCGATGTCTCATAAAGCTGCTCATATGCCCAGAGACAAGATTATTTTAACCGTATTTTTCCACTTTCCATAATGACTTCATGAGTCCTGCCCTTAATTCATCATGTACCATTTGTGACTTGCACTCACCATTCATGCCCTAAATGAGTTAAAACAACACAAGTCTAGCTAGCGAAGGTAAGGAGTCTAATCTATAACTCCTATATGTTTAACCTCTCTCTAACCTATTCTCTTGATCCTGATTGGTTGAGATCTCAAGAATGATGTCAGCTAACATCATCAGAGGAGTTACCTCCACTAAGACTCTCATTTATTTCTCACTAGCTATTTCTTTTGAAATAAAAAAAAAGCCGTAGCGCCTAAACCAAGTACCATAATTAAAATCCAATTGCACCATGGTGTTTCTCGCAATAAACTCTTCAAAACAAGAACCCACATGAATATATTTTGATAACTTTTTTGCAAAAATTTAAACCATTTCTAAGCAAAAACCCATTTGTAAGCAAAAACCAAGCAAAACTGCATATCACATGGATTACATGTGGTCCTCCGAAACATGCATATAGATGAGATTTGGGTGATGCCCAGTTCAAATAATCTATATCATGTCAGTAGATACAACCTCCACAATTGACCTACTACATTTATATATATGTAACTATTAATTCATAGTTTTGACCATTATAAACTCTTTATATTTTTACTTCATATCCGCAGCAACGTGTGGGGCATCCTACTAGTTCCAAAACATGTTAGAATTAGAACATATGAGGTTGAACAAATCCTCGAGTCATAAAACATCTGGCCCAAGTCGCACAGGGCCATATGTTTTACATGTGGGCCTCATCTGATGCTTCTTCGGCCCTCCGGCGTGCATGCCTGCTGTTCCAGTTGGGCCTGGTAGGGTAGACCACTAGAGCGACCTTTCGGCCTTTAGAAATCAGCGCCGCCTCCAGTCTACAGCGAGTCCAAAAGCTGCTGGAGCTTTTGTCATGCATTTCAGAGGATCTGCCCAAGATTGATTTAATTTGGGTCGTCGTTAGTCTAGGGCGTTTGTGAAATTTGGATGCATGTCCACTGCTCCTCTTAGGTCTTCATCTCTTTGTTAAATCTAGCGGCTGCCTAGTTTAGTATACATTATTATTTAGCTTATGGCATTACGAAAAACTAGTGTGTGCTCCTCCTGTGCATTAATTGTTTTCCAACGTGAAAACGATACTGAAATCAAATCAGAACCAGAAGGCAGATCGCTTATTGTATATATTGTTCATTCGTTGAAATGTCTGCCTAGTTTCGAGATTCTTTAAGCTGTATGATATTATGAAACAAGTGTTCTCTCTTGTGCATTAATTGTTTTCTGACGTGAAAATGACACTAAAATCATCAGAATCATCAGAAGGGGGCTGGGCTGATCTCCATATTGTTCATTTGTTGAAATGTCTTCCTAGTTCGTGGATTATTTAAGTTGTATGAATGACATTACGAAACAAGCGTGCGTGCTCTCGTACATTGATTGTTTTCCAAGTGAAAATGGTACTGTTGAGCCTGGCCGCCTAGCTGCCGTCGGCGAGGTCAGTGGCAACCCGCCCGCACCCCGCGAGCCGCCCAGCTGATAGAAATAACACGTGATGCATGATCAGGTCATAGAAATACTGAATAATTCGGCGTGTTCGGCTAGTCATATAAAATTTGGACCGATTCGTTGTGAGAAAAAAATACTATTCGAACAGTTAATAAAACGAGTCGATATAGCTAGCTCTGCTTTCAAATATATATTTCACAGAAACAATCACTAGTACACAAACTATTTATCTTGACATTAGCGTTTTATTTCTACTGACGGTTTTCCTTTAGAACAGCATGTAGAAATCGACCCTATTTCTACAGGCGGTTCTCTTAAGGAACCGCCAGTAGAAATCGACTATTTTTATTGGCGGATTTCTTAAGAAACCGCCAGGTAGAAATCGATTTCTACCGGCGGTTTCTTAAGAAATCCGTCTGTAAAAATAGTTTGAAAATAATTTTTTGAGTTTTTCAAGCTTCCTCGGATGGAGAAACTACCAAAATAAAAGTTGTAGATCTCGAAAAGTTATGAAACTTTGTAGTTGACAACCCTTTTTATTTGAAGTCATCTTTTTATAGAAAACTACGATCAAAATTTTAAAATTTGAAATTTAAATTTTGCAAATAACCTCGGATGGAGAAACACTCTAAATGAAAGTTGTAGATCTCGAGAAGTTATGAAACTTTGTGGTTCATCACTTTTTCATTTGAATTCATTTAGATCTTTAAATATTCAATTTTCTATCGGATTTGTATAATATGTGGGGAACAAAAATGGTATCTAAACACAAGTGTGTGGTGCAGTGGTAAGGGAGGGATCGCGCGAGGCCAAGGTCACGAGTTCGAATCCCACGAACCGCGTAGCACGCGATTTTACGCGAAAAAATGCACGACTTGCGACTTCAACGGAGACGGGTAGACGGGTGCCTCTCCGGATTCAAAATATTTTTTTGCCGTTTAAAAAATATTATTTTGCTATTTTTTCACATTTTCTGGGCACCGATTTCTATAGGCGGTTCTCTTAAGGAACCGCCTGTAGAAATCCCATTTACAATCGACGGTTCTCAAACAACCGCCAGGTGAAAATGACTCATTTTCACTGGCCTCCCACTGGCGGTAGCAAAAAATGCCAGTGAAAATGGGAAGAGAACCGCCAGTGGAGAGCTTATGTGTACTAGTGAATTTAGGTAGCACATATGTAACGTATAAACTATTAGCCCAGGGCTCACATGTTAGCATTTCTTTTTTAAAAATATAAAGCACGCGGCTGCCTAGTTTGTAGGCATTAATTACGAAACAAGTGTGTGCTCTTGTGCATTAATTGTTTTTGTTGGTGCCGGTGGAGAGGGAAATTGTTCACATGAAAATGGTACTGAAATTAAATTGAATGAGAACGGAAAGGGGGATAGCATTGTTTACACCAAATTAAAATTTAGAAAAGTTGTGATGCATCCGGGTTCAAGTCTTAGACGTGACATGGGTGCTCACATTTTCTTGGATTTATTCTAAAATTTGATAGCGTTGTGCTTTCAGTGGTAAGTGACGTTCCCGTCGACAGCGAGACGTCTGTGGAGACTCGATATCTACCGATACAGTTTTATAGAGATGCTCATAGGGGTAGGATTTACGTACGTACATTTAGAAGGGTGAGTCTACATGTAGTTTACCTGAATGGGATTCATCTCCTAAATTAAAAGGCATTTGCGAGCCGGTCGAGAAATATTCAAGATGCATGATGTCTAGTAGCTCCTCGTCGGCCAGAAAATATTGTTTGATATATTTTGGGAGAGGCATGACGTCCAAGATCTGTTAACGTAAGGATAAAGGATAGTTAGGATGGGTTTGCGCATGCGTGATAGAAATGAAGGAAACCAGCCGAACACTCTACTTGCCTTTGTTCATGGTATATACGTGCATATAAAAGAAACAGAAAATTGATTAATTATTCTTGGTTGCCAACGTGATAAAGATGGAAGCCAGCTAAGATAAGCTCAACAAAGGAACGTGATGAAGATGGAAGCCAACTAATTAGATAAGCTCAACAAGGGGAATTCATCAAGCACATGCGTACGTATGCATTATACTAGATGAAGATGGAAGCCAACTAAAAGAAGCTCAACAAGGGGAATTCAAGCAGATGCGAATGTATGCGTTACCAAGATTGATTTAGCCGACGCATGTCCAACTAAAATAGATAGGATATTATATTCCGTTTGCAAGTAAGGACACGCACGTACTTAATTCATCAGCAAGGATGCAAGGACTTCACGTGATCCTAATGTTCCTTTAGATATTTATTTTATTTTATTTGACAAAAAACTTTGCCTTTAGATATTTATTATTATTCTTAGGAAAGTTTGTAAGAATCATCGTTAGCCTGACCCGGAGCTATTAGCCCAGGATATTATGAATATAAACCCTCGGCATTGTATTAGGCATCATCAATCAATTAAACCAGTATTTACTTTTTCAGCTTCACGTAGACTCTTAGGAGTAGGAGTAATGTAGAAACCCGACGAATTTTCAAATATACGGCTGCATCGGTTAGGTCCGACCTCCACTATATGTCTGTAAATACCGTCACGATTTGTGTCTCCACCGCTGTTGTACTGCTGTGAAAAGTTATGATACATTAAAAAATGGAATATATGAGAGAGGAAAAATTGACACAAATACCGAGAACATCATTGACGGTGCAGATAATATGTGATGAGCATGTAGATGCTAGATATTTTTGCCATGCATTGCTCCTCTTAGTTTTTCATCTCGTTATTAAAGCGGCTGCCTAGTTTCTATACTACATTATAGCTGTATGGCATAATGTGTGCTCCCCCTATATATCCATTAATTGTTTTCCAACGTGAAATTGATAATGAAAGGTAAATTGTCACTGCTCCAATAGCACTAAATATTGGGCCGCGTGTACAGTGTGAAAACGATACTTACATGAAACAGGAAAGGGAATCCTTTTAATTTTACTAGAAAGTAATGCTCATATTCTAACTCATATAAGCATGTGTTATATATAAGCTTGTGTTATATATAAGCTTGGATGGATTTTCATTATTCGATACTTAGAGGTAGATTGACCAAGAAAAATGGATGGAAAAAATAGACATGTATTGGGATTAGGGGAGATGAATCCCGGGCCTGGCCAGAGAACATTTAGTAAGTCTGCGGATCACTCTTTTCTATGCTTTTTCAAGAAAGAAGTTCCCCTTCCTTTAAAAATTTTGTCCCTTTATTGTTAAGATATTAAGTATATACATATAGTTACTCCCTCCATATTCATATTAGTTGACGTTTTTGGATAAGGACACGGTCTCCAAGATCTAAATTTATCCATTATTTTTTATTAAAATATATAAGAAAAAATAAAAATAAAATTACTTTTATAAAAATAGGCTTCAAGGTGAATCTATACATATAAGTTTTATCTTTTCAAACTAAATATTTTAAAAGTTATTGCTAGTTTATGTTCCCAATGTTTGACTCAAACCTTGTCCAAAATGTCAACTAATATGAGTATGGAGTAGTATAGATTAATTATTAGAAAAGGAAATGCACAGATGGTAAAAAACCTAGAAAAAGGACACGCACTCAAATGTTTTGCATGGAAAAATGGATTATTGTCCAGCAACGGTAGAAAATCGGACGTGGGGGACTTCGGAACGGATGCGGTGAGGCACATTTTTGAGCGGGTGGCCGAGCCACTTTATGAATCAGCTTTAGTGGCAAGAATTCTAGCTTTTCAATATTTGGATAAGGATTCTTATCTAGGTTCTTGAGTACGAGAGATTTGTTTGATTTGGATTTAGGATTAGGATCCAATGCTATCCAAGTTACATTAGAAATTAGTGTCCAAGTTATATAAAATATTATGGCTGCAGATCTAGACGATAGAGAAGAACAGTGTCACATGTCAGATGAAGATGGTGACAATTAGCGAACCAGACAGGCCTACAGCAGGCAGAAGAGGACGGCGAGAGGCGGGCGGGGCCCCCACGGCCCACCCTAGGGGCGGTAGGCGCCGCCGCCACCAGGGGCGCGTGTGTGGCCGCCCCCCCTTGCGGGGGGAGGGGGCCGCGGGCCCCACCTCACCGCCTTGCTCTTCAATCCCCGAGTTACCTTTTATTAATTATTATTTATGGAATTCAGATTAGGAAAAACTGGAAAAGTCCGTGTTCGATAAAAACTTTCCCGTGAGAGTCCACTCGGGACTATAAATATAATAGAGGATTGTAATCGATTGAATCAAGAAGTAATTGGGGTAATTCCCGTTTATTCCAATCTCTCCCGCCGTGTGCTCTCTCTTTCCCTCCTCTCCCCTGTCGCGCCGCCGCCCACATGCCCCTAGCGCCGCCGGGCCGCCGCCCCTCAAGGGCGCCACCCCCTTCCCTTCCCCTACCTCCTCCTCCTGCAATCCACTAACCCAATCCATCCTCTCCATTGCGTGTATTACAGACAGGGTTGTAGATAAATAGAGGCCCTTTACATATTCAATGCTAGTTAGGAGAGGCAAGAAAAAATAAATTTTGTCTCTTTATTATTACAACTAAAAATACCCATGTGTTGCTACGGGTACGATATATTAAGAGGATCTCTAAGTGTTTGCCAAAATTCACTTGGCAAATCTTATGATTTGGTAACTCTCTAAAATATATGGCAAGTGAAAGAAAGTCTATCTCCAATAGTTTGGCATAATTCACTTGCCAAATTTAAATCAAACTTACATCAAGAACCTTGAGACAGAAATAAAATTATGTTTATGTTCTTCCACTTCTTGAAAACTTACATCAAGAACCCTAAGGCTGAAACAAAATTATGTTTATACCCTTCCACCTCTTCTAATAGGACGGATGCGCGCACGGAGTCGAGCGTGCATATATGCACGCCACCCAGTCGAAGCGGACATATATGCGCCGTATGAGAGGCTCTTTTTTCTATCTTGAGATAAATGACAACTTAGGATGGGAACTGTTGGAGAAGGTTTTTTCTGTTTTTGCAAAAAAAAATAAAGATAGCAATCTGGGATTGGAAACTATTGAAGATGCTCTAAGAAAAATATGTCAAACCAAACCTTGTTTCAACTAAGTAGCCTAGATTTCAGCAATTTAAACATCATCAAATCAGAGTTTAAAAGTACAAACATACAATCCGCTCATATTGATCATTATCACTAATTAAGAGCATGTTTATATCCATTAGCACTAAAAGTTAATGAGCTAATAGTTGCTAATTTTTAGCTAGCTAATTTTTACCAGAGAGTTGTTTAGATTCATGCTAATAGACAATTGTATAAAGAATTGAAGGTGTATGTGAACTATTAGGAACTCTAAACATGATAATTAGAAGCCCTCTGGCTAATAATTAGCATTGTCATCATGTGCTAGAGTATTTGGACCCTGAGAAATGATGTGATCTTCAGGGATATCCCAACCAACAGTCTAAGAACTTCAAGTTCAATTTTCAGGCAGTTTCTGTGGAGGGCTAAGAAGAAATATTTTGCTGCAATTGTCTTATGGCTAGAGGAGTTGTGTAATTTGTCTCATTTTTTTGTTTCCTTCTTGGTTTCTTGAACTCCCCCTAGGTCTTCTCTCCCTGTTTTGTTGTGCTTGTTGGACTCCTGTAATTTTCCTGGTTACTTGTTTTAATAAAATTTCAGTAGGGGCTCCTGAGCCCCTCCTACTTCCTAAAGAAAAAAAAAAAAGAACAACCTCATCAAGCTTACTAGAATCATATACAGCGAAACGACGAGGTCCAAAAGCTGCTGGAGCTTTTGTTAAGCATTTCAATGGATCTGCCCAAGAATAACATATAGAACTCACCAAGATTGGTCATCGTTAGCTTCTACATTATATACTAACAACGTGAAAACGACACATACTTGAAACAGAACCATCAGGGGAGTCCTTTTATATTTTTATTTTCGCCGGACAAAGGGACATTGTCAGTGCACAGTACTCCGCGTAGTCATGGGCTAATCAACAGGAGTTAGCTTCACAATTCTTTTTAATGTATATTGTACTACACACGTGTTTATATATTAGAGTTAGGCTAGGGTTAGCACCACACACAAACACATTGATATCTATATATACCTTGCCGTGCTAGCTAGCTAGCTCAACGAACAGCAAACACACACAACTGAAACACACGACAGGATGGTGTTCTTGGTGTTGCTTGCCGCTGCTTACACAGTGGCACTGCTGCTGTTCACCATTGCCACTCTGCACAGATCCATGCAGAGCAATAAGCCGATTACTTCGGCGACAGCTCCCAAACCGGCGCCGCCTCCTGGCCCCGTCGGCCACCCTCTCCTCGGCAGCCTCCTCTACGTCATCGGGCCCCTCCGCCACAACCCTCACCAGAGCCTCGTCGCGCTCGCCGGAGCCTACGGCCCCATCGTGTACCTCCGGCTCGGCCTGACCCGCGCCATGGCCGTGATCTCCTCGCCGGCCATCGCCCACGAGGCCCTCGTCAAGAACGACGCGGCGCTCGCCGCCCGGCTCGTGCCGGACAACGTGCGCGCGCTGTCGTACGGCGCCACGTCCATGGTGTTCCTGCCCAGCTCCGACCAGCTGTGGCGTCAGCTCCGCGTCCTGATCGGCGCCGGCTTCTTCTCCAGCCAGATCCGCCCCGTCCTGGAACGCCTCGCCGGCCAGCTCGCCGAGCACGTGAGGGCGTGCGCCGGCGACGGCACGCCGGTGAACATCCGGGAGGCCGTGAACGGCACCGTGCTCAACGTCGTGTCGAACGTCCTCTTCTCCGAGGACGTCGTGGACCTGCGCGACGAGCAGAAGGCACAGGCGTTCAAGGGCCTCGTCGTGCCCGTGCTCGAGGAGTGGTCTAAGCCGAGCGTCGCCGACGCCTTCCCTTTCCTGGCGCCGCTGGAACACCTCCTCGGCTCGCGCCGCCGCATCTCCACCCACCTGGCCAAGCTGTTCAGGTTCTTTGAGGAGGTGATCATTGAGAAACGATTGGCTTGTGGCGAGAAGAAGCACAATGACATCTTGGATGTTCTCCTCTCGAGGATGGCCGTGTCCAAGCTCACGCGCCAACAGATCACTACATTTCTAACAGTACGTATACACACACACCCCATCTTGGATAATTAAACTTTGCATTACAATAAAACGTATAGGAATCTGAAAGATTTAGTACCAAAAAATTCTGTCAACATAGCAAACAGTCATATTAATTGCATGGAATATAACCTGCATCATTGGTTATATATATAGGATATGTTCATCGCGGCGAGTGACACGAGCACGGTCACCGTGCAATGGGCAATGGCGGAGCTGCTTCGCCACCCAGACAAGATGAAGAAGGTGAACACTGAGCTCGCTGAGCAACTAGGGTCTAAAGATTTTGTCACGGAGAGCGACCTCACCAAGCTGCCGTACCTTCATGCCGGGGTGAAGGAGACACTTCGTCTACACCCAGCAGTGCCTCTGATACCGCGTGAGGTGGTCGCGGACGACGTGTCTTTGGGTGGATTCCATGTGCCAAAAGGCACGGGCATCATCGTCAACCTGTGGGCGATTGGAAGGGACAAGAGCGCATGGCCTCGTGCAGAGGAGTTCATCCCGGAGAGGTTCTTGGCTGGCCAGGATCAGGTGCACTCGTCAATGGTGAAGGAGGCGTACCGGCCGTTTGGTGCAGGCCGCAGGGTGTGCCCTGGAATGGACTACACTGCACGGTCCGTGCCGTTGCTACTGGCATCGATTCTGCATAGAAATGAGTGGAGACTACCTGATGGTCATGGTGATTGTGATGGTGATGGGATCGGATTGGAGGGCATGGACGACGACCTCAATGACCGCTATGGCACCGTGCTGAATCCGGCGACCCCCTTTTATGCTGTGCTAGTGTCTACCATGTGATGTGCTTGGTCTTGTAAGGGAATGAGTAAAAATAAAGTGGGAACAAGTATGTATGTCTGTATTTTAATTTGTACCACGGGCAAATAATCGATGTATAATCATGTGTGTAGTAGATCAAAATGGTAGCACACAAGGGAACACTCAAATTTATATATACTGGTTTGGGTAGATGATGTACTACGTTTAGAGTATGATGATGCTTGTATTGCTTGTGTACCGTACTAGTAGATATGCATGCAGGAGTGATGTATTTAGTACCGAATTAGGGAATGGATTATGTCATCATCCCTCCTTATAAATATTCGGAGGGACAGTGTTACGATGAACGAAAGTCCCTTCATGATAGCTTTACACAGTACTTTTGTAATACATGAATCCCAATCCAATCGATTTCAATGAGTCATGATTAGTCAGTCCATCTATTCGTCATCCACCAACTAGATGATACTCCTATATGCTATCGGGTGACATTCGTCCTCATCTAGTTGACCGGGTCCACCCCTAGTCCTAGTAGCCAGTTATGGCCTCAGTGAGGGTAGCCCCATAGCCAATGCGTAGCTGTCAGTGTTGGTATTTTATTATACTTTGGTAAATTAATTCTATAAATATATACTATAAAAAATATATAGAAATAATATATTGTACCATATTTTACTCTAGAATATTCAAAGTACCATATTTTTTATCCTTACGAAACATAATGGCTAAGGTTATTGATAAACATGAATCTTATATATCATAACTATATACTCCCTTTGTATAAAAAAAACGATGTCCTGGCCCCTTTACTCAAGATTGTAAAGAACGACATTCTAGCCTCATGAATGCTATTTTGGACGCTAATGCCCTGCCGCTTCCATGCATGCAACGCACATTGATGACGGGACCGTGCATTGCATGCACCGTGCAGCCAATTCTCCTCGATTCCCATCGGCGCCATGGCCACTTGCCTATTGCCCCTCGCTGCTGTGCACTCGCGTGTTATTAAGCCATTGTCGTAGCTCACCTCGCTCGAACGTCACCATGGATCTAGAGCGCCGCCGCTCGCGCCAGCTGCTCGATTTCCATCCGCGCCGTGCTAAGAAGCAGCAGCCAAGCTAGGCAAGGCAAGGAAGAAGCAAGGCAATACAGTAGTAGATGCAAGCGCATAAATAGAACCTTGGGTAGCCCAGACGTCGGTCTACTTATTCCAAATGAGCGCCAGCCGAAAAAAATTGAAAAACGAGCAGGCACAAACGCGCCGAGCAAGCACAAACGCGCTCCAGTCCAGGCCGACAAAATTAAAAACGAGCGGTGCACAAAGGCGCTATGCAAACCATGCATCTCCAGGGCAAAAACAGTGCATGCAAAAATCACCTATCGCCATGTAAAGTGAGGGTTCAGCAAAAAAATTGTGGATGCCATCAGTCGAACTCAGCCCGGCAGCCTCATACCTCGATGAGCTGACCGGATGATCTAGAAGACTTTCTTGAATGGAGTGGACGTGAAGCAATATTTAATAGGGGTATAAACAGAAAAAACTCTACTCTAATTAATTACTCGGTATACTAAATATGTCCTAAGCGTCATTTTTTTCTATATGGAGAGAGTACAAGAATCCTCTAGATGGCAGTGGCAAGATGAGATGCCAGTGCAAGAAACTTGGCTAACAAATATAGAACGACAGGCTCACAAATAGTGCTCCATGTGACGATGTCATCATCGGCCATGGGTGATAATGCGAGCGACTATGGTCAGATATGCCAAAAGTAGTAATAGTAATTTTCTTTTCTAACTATTTGTTACCGTATTATTTTTTTCATTCTAAATTATAAGACGTTTGATTTTTTTAATTCTAACTTTAACCATTTATTTTATTCAAAAAAAATTATATAAACATAGCTAAATTTAAATTATTTTTAAAGAACTATTATTAATAAAGTAAGCCATAATAAAAGAAGTAATTTTTTGTAATTTTTTAATAAGACAGTGATTAAATTTAGTGTCAAAAAAGTCAAATGTCTTATAATTTAGAATGGAGGGGTATTAGTTTTGTCCTAAGTAAAATATTTCAAGCTTTGACCATAAATTTTTAAAATGTTTATATAGGTTGATTTATATTTTTTAAGATTTACTACTAGAACTATTTGACAGCTAAAGTTAAAAATATTTTACTTAGAACAAATCTAATACGACATATTTATAATCTTCCCTCTCATTTGTTCTCATTACCTTGTTCTTTTTACTTAAAAAAAAGGCCGTTTTTTTTTTTTTCTAAAACCCACAAACCCCTCCTCTGCTCTCTCCCCTGTTTACCACTTTCCCCAACCCCACACCGGATCGAGCACCGATCTAGGGTTCCCCATCGTCCTCCGCTCGCCGGCGACGAGCCGTCCGGGACCCAGACGCGGCCAAGGGAGATGAAGCTCGCGGGGCTCAAGTCCGTGGACGGCGCCCACGAGGAGTCCATCTGGGCGGCGGCGTGGGCGCCGGCCGCCGACCACCGCCCCACGGCGGTGCTCCTCACCGGCGCGCTCGACGAGACCGTCCGCGCTTGGCTCCCCGACGACCTCGCCGCCTTGGGGTCCCCCGCGCGCGGCCACGCGCTCGGAGTCGTCTCCCTCGCCGCCCACCCCGCCGGCGCGCTCGCCGCCGCCGTGTCGCTCGACAGCTTCATCCGCGTCTTCGATGTCGACACGGGGGCATCCGTCGCCACGCTGGAGGCGCCGCCGTCCGAGGTCTGGGGCGTCCAGTTCCACCCCAAGGTGAGCGCGCGGCTGGTTGCCCCCTAGTTGGGACTCTTGATTTTTTTGAAGGCAAAATTGGTTGCTTTCCTGTGATTTTTGCTGTAATTTAGGTTGCAATCCATAGGAGATTGAGCTAATTGTGTGGGATTTTAATTAGATGTGCGGTGATTCTAGTAATTCGAGGGCAGAGTATTGCAAATATGTTGTCCTGGGTTGGATTTTGTGTGTTTCATGGTTATTTTTAAGTGTGCTAGTGTGGATTGATAATGAATGGTGTATTCCTCAGATGGCCTGGTTCATTTTATAGATTTCAGGGTTGAATCCCAAGATAAAAATGTGGCTTTGAATACATGACTGCCACTAGTAGTGTTTTGTACAGTTAAGTAAAAACAAAATGCTGCATATGAATAACCTCCCTTTATTTAGTTCAGGCGTAGTGCTGGATAAGTGCTGTCCTGGTTTGGATTTCTTAAGTTTTCAATTTTAGTTATTGTGAAAAACTGAAAATTTAAGAGAGTATTCCCCAGATTGCTTTGTTGATTTGCTATATTCAGTGTAAAATGCTATTTCTAGCTTTGGAAGTAGGAAAATTAGCATCTTGCATGCTGAAAATAGGTCGGTTTCAAGCTTTCCCAATCTGCCATTCATGTGTTGTGTAGGTGAAGCCTGTAGTTGGTACATAAGGAAGGCAAGTCTGTCCTGTTACTTGTCTGTTGCTTTCTTATTGCTATCAAATGAAGGCACTTCTAGTCCTTCACTTGTTTATTGCCAGTAATTGGCCTGCATTTATTGGCATAGTGTCACTTGATCTGGCTTTTTGGTGTTTTGGCAACCACTTGCTTGTACTGATGATTCTACATTCCTGTTACATAACTGAAAAGTAGTCCTTATTGAATATAATACACAATTATCAACTTTTATATATCGATGCAAGGTTTGTGTAGACATTTTTGTGACAGATTATGTGCTTAGATTTTTATGGTCATTATGCTGCAACAGGTTTCCATTATATTTCTGTTTAATAAACCAGTTTGCACTATTTTACATGCTGTCAGTACATTCAGTTGGTAAAAATTGCAATAGTTGTGGGGTTGGGTTTGATTTGGGAGTTCACTTTGCTTGTGGACTGTTTCAAAGCCTTTGCTATATTAAACAAATATAATTTTTGAATACTTCGAGTTTGTATTTGTGCTGAAATGTATCAAATTCTTTTTCACATTTGGACAGTGATGCTGCTTCAAAGAATTAATTTGGACAAGTAGAAATAATAAAGCTGTTGTCATTTCAATTAGACATCATCTTGATGTGATTCACCTTGCTACACTATAGAAGCATAGATCATACTCTGGATCATGTGCCAGCTTATTCTGAACCTTGTTTGAACATGAATCAATTTCCCTGTACTGTATGGTTGCCACAAATGCATATTGATGAACATGTTTATGATGTAGAATTTGATGTTTACACAGTTGACGTGTGTTAGTGGCTGTTCC
This sequence comes from Chrysopogon serrulatus, assembly GCA_015844335.1. NCBI lineage: Eukaryota > Viridiplantae > Streptophyta > Magnoliopsida > Poales > Poaceae > Chrysopogon > Chrysopogon serrulatus. The sequence continues at coordinate 560,899 of JADLZL010003544.1, read as the reverse complement.
TTGAATTATTGTCTCCTGAAAAGCTTCACCTGTTATGGTTATGCTGCATCAGGTTTGATAATATTAGTCTTGATATTCTGATTTGGCTAAAACCTTGACAGTTGATATGGCATGTTCTGTTGTACTTATGATTCCGGGTAATACAGAACTTATCAAATTGGCTGTTCTTTCTTCTTTCTTCAGTCTGGTTATTGACAGGCTGGGCTAAACCATATTCTTTCCTTTTCAGGGTAATGCTTTGGCTGCAGCTGGTGGTGGCAGTGGATCAGTAAAGCTCTGGGACACAGAGAAGTGGCAGCCAATTACCAGCCTCACTGTCCCACGTCCCGAGGGAGCTCGCCCTGACAAGACAGGCAGTGGCAAGTTTGTCCTTTCAGTTGCCTGGAGCCCTGATGGGAAGCTCTTGGCATGTGGGTCCATGGATGGCACCATTGCCATCTATGATGCTGTTCGCATGAAGTTCCTCCACCATCTTGAGGGTCACCACATGCCGGTGCGGTCCATGGTATTCTCCCCTGTGGATCCCCATGTGCTCTTCACGGCCTGCGACGACTGCCACATCCACATCTATGACGCCAAGGAGAAGAGCCTCATCGGTGCCATGTCAGGTCACGCGAGCTGGGTGCTCAGCATCGACGTGAGTCCTGATGGCTTGGCGGTGGCTACTGGATCCAGCGACCGCACGGTCCGGCTCTGGGACATCAACATGAGGACCTCGGTGCAGACCATGAGCAACCATTCTGACCAGGTCTGGGCTGTGGCGTTCCGGCCGCCAGGTGGGGTGGGAATCCGGGCAGGGCGTCTAGCTAGTGCGTCGGATGACAAGAGCATCTCCCTGTATGATTACTCATAGGTTTCTGTACCATTGCAATGCCTCTACGGTACTCTGTTTCCAACCAGAGATTCGAATTTGGCCATGATGGTTGGAAGAGTTGTTGTACTCAGCACACTAATTGAGGTGCTAATTGCAAGCAAAGCTAGTTTATTTCGTGTTTGTGACTTGATTGCCCTGGGGTTGTTGAGTTGAATGCTTGTCCCGTTTTTTTTCTACGGGTGAGCCATTTTTGTTGTTCTTCCCTGCAGTGGTTAAGATGAGACTTCATATATTTGCCACAGTTATGTACTTTAAGCATGAGCTATACTTCAAGGCAAGCGTATCTGGCTATCTGCACTGGATTTCTTTATAAGACGAGTGGTTAAACGTAACGGTAAGGATGGGGGCCAGGCGTCCGGACGTCCGGACGGACGTCGCGACGGACGCCCGCACCCGCCTTTCCCGCTCCCCCCGCCCCGCGCTCCTCCCCCGGCGACCCGGGCGAGCTCCTCCCAGCGCCCGCGCTCCTCCCCGGGCGAGCTCCTCCCCGCCCGGGTAACTCCGGCGAGCCTCCACCTCTCTCCGGCGAGCCTCCCCCTCTCTCCGGCGAGCTCCTCCTCCTCCTCCTCTCCAACTCCGGCGAGCTTCCCGGGTTAGGGTTCAACCTTTTTCCTTCCGGTGTAGATTCCGGCCGGCCGCCCGGCGGCGGTGCGTCGACACGGCGGTGGAGGCGGGTTGCCGGCGGTGAAGCGAGCGGCGGTGCCGCCGCCGAGCCGGGCGGGGCTAGATGGGCGGTGGGTATGGGTAGGCGGCGGGGCGCCAGCCGGCGATGAGGGAGGAAGGGGGCGGCCGCCCCGCTGGGCGCTAGGGTTCGCCGGAGCTCCGGCAACCTAGGGCCCGCCCTAGGTCGCCGGAGTTCGGCGAACCCTTAGCCCGGGCGGCGGTGGCCGGGCAGCGGGGCGGGGCGCTGGGAAGAAGGCCGGAGGCGCGGGGAGAAGGCCGGAGGCGGGGAGGCCGGGCGTCCGGACGCCGGGCGTGGCGTCCGACGTCCGGCGCTGCCATTACTCTAAACGTAAGTCCATCCAAATGTGACGTCAAATGTTTAAAACGGAGGTATGTGCATGCTTTGATTTTGTATCAGCTAAGTACATCTGGAATACGGTTTCTACTAGGTAAATGCCCGTGCGTTGTAACGGGAACATAATATTATGATAACATATGTATGAACACGTGTTATATTACTACCTCAAATAGATAATACAATCATAATGTTTAAAACTTTAATATTACATAAGTCAAGAACGATAGATAGTTAAAATATAACTTCAAATTTTGATTGTATCACTTCGTATCTACGATACGCGAAGATAGGCTTACACGTTTTTAGAAATTAAAGTATGTCTTGAATTTCCTTTCAATGCTAAGACCAAGTACCAAAAAAATTATAAACTTATATATATCACCACGAAATTCCACAAGTTACACGGCCTGACTTTATTTTCTAGTGAATATTTATAGCGTAGACCATCAGAATATAGGATAGTTGTTTGAATTGTTTGATGACTATAACTCCTCAACCTTGACTCTTTTATTTGATCGGAGTAGCCATGTTAAGATGACCGACAAGACCATCACTATTAGAGAACATGTCTTTGGTCGATGGACAAATTCGGCTTTAGTTTCGGTATTTTTTGCGTTCGGGAGTAAAAGTCCTTTAGTCTCGGTTGGTAATACCAACCGGGACTAAAGGATGATCTTTAGTCCCGGTTGGTGTTATCAACCCGGACTAAAGGTCCTCAACTTTTAGTCCCGGTCGATAATACCCCGGTTGATAATACCAACCGTGACTAAAATTCGACCTTTTAATCCCGGTGAGTGTTACCAACCGGGACTAAAAGTCTCCCAACCGGGACTAAAGGTTCCCCACGGATCAATTTAAAAAGAGACTACACAGGACTATGTTGCATGTGGTGTATAGCTGAGTTGGTAAGGTCTTTATGCGCGAGGCGAGAGGTATTGGGTTCGAATCTCACACACCGCAATCGGGACTAAAACCCGTTGGTGCAGTAGTGCATGCCTCTACTTCCTAATCAACTGCATGTTTAGGGGAGACGACTGGAATTTTAGCTTACTAAAAATCCATTCCACTTTACGTGTGCTTCGTATTCATAATACTAAGGATTTGTGATGTACTGCTTAAATTAGAATGAATCTAGTTTAATAAAAATGAGGTTGCAGTGGGTTAAAGACATTTCATCAATGTGCAGTGTAATTGGTGTCCAGGTTAGATGTATCTAAATGTCAGCATAATGTGCAGTATAGCAAAAGAGCATTTTTAATCACTTGCACTTAGACACGTAGTAGGGATGAAGCACAGTAAAGCTGAGCAGAGCTGAGTGTTTAGATGCAGTGGCAAAAGTTTTGTCTATGTCACATCGGATATTCTACGGGATGTCAGAAAAGATATTTGGATACTAATAAAAAACAAATTACTTCTACGGAATGTCGGAAAAGGTATTTGTATACTAATAAAAAAAAAATTACAGGACTCAACAGTACACAGCGAGACAATTTTTAAGCATAATCAATTCGTTATTAGCACATATTTACTATAGCACTACATTATCAAATCATGAAGTAATTAGGCTTAAAATATTCATCGTGTAAAATAGTCACAATCTATATGTGATTAATTATTTTTTTAGTCTATATTTAATGCTTTATGCATATGTCTAAAGATTCGATGGGACAATGCAAATCTCGATTATTTTATCATAGTATGTTATTAGTAGAAATGGCAACAGAGTATACATCAACCATCAATTTTATTCTTTGATAAGTTGTTTCTTGGTTGCCACCTCATACTTGTGCTGTTGTTGTATATTCATACTACTAATGATTTATGACGGAGATGAACTGACTGGTCGTGTGAGTGGGGTGTTCCAGGGATGCACGGCATTGTCCAAGAGGCAATGCCGAGGAGGGGATGGACGAGACGAGGCAAAGCTCGGGTGCAAAGCAACAAATGCAGAGGAAGAGCATTATTCAACAGATTCTTGCAGTGACCAAGCACGACAGAGGCAGCAGCACTGCAGCAGCCTGCTGGAATGGATGGGGGACCACACTGGGTAGACTTGGGAGTGGTTTGTTTTGGTGCTGCCGGTAGATGTTGACAGTCTATATGTTTTAGTTGTAGAGATAGCAACCAACCATCCCCATTTACTGATCGAGTGTTGTTCATCTCGACAAACTATTGACATAGTGAATGAATTTCAGTTGCCCGACCACTGTTCTAGTTTCTTTCTCTTTCCTAAAAATAATAACAGGCTAATACTCCCTCCATCCTAAATTATAAGACATTTAACTTTTTTAGCCTCAAGTTTAACCACTCGTTTTATTTAAAAAAAATTACATAATAGCCATCCAACTGTGGCCCAATAGCAGACAATCAATTTTGTCTCACTAAAAATCGGAGTCTGACTTTTTTCTTTTGAAAAAAAAAATCGGAGTCTGACTCGGACTAGAAATCATTCTCAGTATAATAATAATATATTTGGAATCCTATTATCTGGCCTTCACGTTCCGTCTTATTCTGCTTCGTCCCGCGTCCGGGAGGGAGGAAAAAAGGACAAGCCGCCCCACGCCGCCGCAGCCGCAGGAAGGGCCTCGATCGCACCGTGCCCGCCTGCGGAGTACATCAGCATTCTCCAGGATCGTCTCCCCGCCAGAGGAACTCACGCCTCTGCCACCGCCGACTGAGCTGATAAGGTGATGGTGTCCAAACCCTACCCATAACCGAGATTTTGCCCCCATTGTTGTTCTGGTATAGCTGGAAGTTCATATGGAAATTATCTGGGCTGAAAACTTATTCAATTTCGTTAGTCTGCTAGACTTGGATTTTATTTCGTTCAGTCCGCTAGAATTTGGACCTCACCTCTTTTTCTGCCGAGAATTTTACACTTTTGGATTGGATTGGATGTCACTGATAAGCACCCAACATTTTTCAGGGTCATGGAGGTGATGCAGCAAACTTCGGGGTGGCTCGGATACTTTGCTCAGCCTGGAGAAGCTGGATACCTATCTCCAGGGCCGCGATCAAGCACTAGTTCCCATCATCGGTTGTCAAGCAGCAGTTCTTCCCATCTGTTGTCAGCCAGCAGCTCAGACTCCGAAAAGTCTATAGCTCTTCCTCCCCTAGTCAGCGACCTCCTAAAGTCGAGCACCAACGCAGAGTCAGAATCAGGAGATCCTCAATGTCCCTCGTTCGAACACCGCTGCATTGTCAACTTGGCAAAAGCTTACTTCCCAGTTCCACCACCGCCATCGCCTGCTCGGTAAGACTTCGAACTGGTTCTCCTTATCCTGATCATCTTAGGGCCAATTTTATAAAATACAAGGTATTATGTCATAAGTAGAAGTACACCCCATTCTCTTTGCGAACTATCACTCACTGTTTGGGTTTAATGTTATGCTATCTGTCATCACCAATTGAACACATCAGCATTAGCATAGGAAACTGTGTTTTAATGAACTGGGAAAATAGCTAGTTACAGTGCTAGCTTGTGCAATGGCAAGGTAAGTAGTAATGATTTGGGCCATAGCAAGAGAATTACTGATGATTTGTGCAACGGATTGACGTCATAATGGTTATATTTTGTAATTCTGTGTGGTTATCTCGTCATGCACTCATAGTACGATCATCATATTGATACAAGATGCGAAATTCTTATATTGCTACAAACATTCTTAGCCGAGTAGCTCGTAATCGACTTTGCAAGCACCCTGGCCTTGCACCTGACATTTATTTGCATGTGAATGTACCCGCATCAGCATAATTGTGGATCCATCTAATCTTTATTGTTTATGATGACTACAACTGTCACTACAAGAAATGTGTGGCTTTGTGACGTTTTCAGCATGACAACAGATCATAATGTCACTATATTATCCAAGTTATGACATTATGTTTTAGGTACTTTGATTTAATGACAATAAAAGTTGTATGTCATAAAAAACGTCATACTGCTAGTACAATGTCATCTAATGACAATATTTGCTATGTCACACTAGCATTTTCTATGTCATAAAATCTAATTTACAATTGCCATCAATGTTTTTAGTGTGAAGATGAGACTTGTTTTTAGTGTGAAGATGAGACTTTAACCAGTTCACCAAAACTTCTCTAAAAAATAATTAAAATGTATGCATGTGAAAAAATTAACAATATGTGTGTATATATTTATATATGTGTGTGTGTGTGTGTGTGTGTGTGTTTATTTAGGCCTAGTTTATAATGTGCCCTATTTATTTTAAGCATATGCAAACTTAATCTTTACAATATATGTATTTGTGTGTGGGCTTGCGTATTTTTGTATTTTGTTTTTAGTTAAAAGTAGTTTACTCTGTACTCTGTATCTTTTGACAATGAATTTTGCAAAGTGCTAGTTTTTTTTTAAGCTTATGCATCAGTGCTGCTAATGCCATAAATAGTTGACGAGTAAGCAATGCACAATGTTTGCGCCATGGATACCATAAATATATTCTATGGCATGTTTTCTATCATCTCATTACTTGGATGGGAAAGTTATAGACTTTATTTTTCTTTTGCAAAAAAAATGTACTTGCATGTTGATGCTTTATTTATTATTATATATATACTGGTTTTCATCAACCCTTATTTAATTTCTAACTTTTCATTTTGTTTGTGTTTCAATTTGATATTGTTGTCGGTATACAGGAAAATCAACCCTCACAAAAAACATCAGTACCTTCTCTGTGCACGTCCATATGTTATTATTGAAAAATCGAAGAGCTTAGGAAAAGAGGCCTTGGCACATTACAACAGAAGGGAAAAGGTGTGCTGCTCATTTTATTCACTTTTCTTTCAAGAAAAAAGGACGTATGAGTATTATCTATATTGATTTCGTAACTTGTGATTCATTATTTGCTTAATTTAATTCTTATGCCCAGATCAAGTTTGAGTTGTTGGATGTTATGCCTGTGATCCAGATGCCTGAGTCGGGCGTTTGTATACACATGTTAACTTCACTGCAAGGTCCAGCAAGGAGGGTTCGAAGGAACAACTCTTCTTTGCTGAGCTTTACTACTGTGGCAAAAGGAGGGATCCAAGTGGCTTTCTTGTGACTTGTTGTGAACCATTGGATTCTGATGCTACTGGTGAGTTTTTTTATTTCTTCCATTGCTAGTTATATTTAGTTCAACATTTTCTTTGTTAAACTAAAGTGTTTCTTCTAATAAAGACTTAAAATAGGCTGCTTTAGTAATTAGATATAAACCAAACTTATATGTGAATAGGCGATCCTTAATCTTTTATGGAAGATATAGTAGTGAATTCTTAGCAGTTAGCTATAGGACATGTGCAGTTTTTTATTTATCTGTCCTTGATTTTGATTTTGGAAGTTTATCTATTTTAGATAATGTATGGTCTTTTAGATTGAACATGCTAACTTATAAAAAAAAGAGTAAGTGGGTGGTGGGTTGGTGTGGATCTTATCTTAGATATAAAGTTGCTAGAATTCTGAGGAGTTGAACTGCTAAATTCATAGTGTGTCATGTTATTTTACTGAGCTCGACTACTTTTGCTTTGTTTATTTTTGATACTAGAACATAACACAATTGATATCACAATCCATATATGGTTTTCATGTGTCGTAATGTTTTTGAGATCACAATTGAGGGTCAATGTATGTTCTGAAGGAGATGTTTGTTTTCGTTTTTTGTTACAGTTGGACACAAAGGGTTTCAGCTTGATGATGCCATGGTGGTGAGGAAGAACATTGACTTGGCACACTGCTTTGCATGCAGTCCAAGGATGCTGCATCCCAGGGGTGACAAGTACATTGCTGGGCACTGCAACATTGCTGACATTTATGCCAATACTACATGCTAGACTGGGTCATCTAGGTGATACTGATCAGAGGGGGGGTGTGGAGCACGTCCATGTGGAACAATAATAATATATATGTCCCATCCTTTTTGTGTTGGTTTATATGGATGTATATGTAGTAATCCAATGCTATATGTTTATCACTCTTGACGGTGTGAAACAAGGTAGGAACTGGCTATGTTTTTTTTTTTTTTTTTTTGTAGCCATCATGCAGTACTAGGTTGCTAAACTTTCCTCTATATAAATGATCTTGATGCTATAGAGTGGGGACTTTGAATTTTGTATTTGTCTCGAAGGTGGGGGAGATGTGACCAACTTTCCTCTCTTGAGCTTTGCATTTGTTGTTTTTGCATTATTATTATATGCTATCACATGTGGATTCTGCGAATTCTCAAAACGTGCCTACTTTGTATTTTGTTTGGGAGTAATGACATGTCATTGTTTATATTGGTTATGTTTATGCATGTACTTTATTTTTACAGAACCTGGTGTTTGGCATGATGCTTGTTTGGCATGATGCTATTAGTTATGATTTCCTCAGGTTTATTTTACAGAACCCGGTACTTGGCATGATATGATTTTTCCTCAGGTTAGGAGTTGTTGATTACAAATTGGAAAAAGCCTACTTATCCTCCTGAACTATTGGCATGTGTAAACTTTAGAAAACCGGGTTTTTAACTCTAAACATTAGAAAACCAGGCAACCGACCCCCTGGAGCGGTTTGGGAGGCTTTAGATCGCTAACGTGGCATCCAGCGTCAGCAGTTTCACACGGTGGCGCAGGTGATAGCTTCCAAGTGTGTTCAATCCCACCGACAGGTGGGTCCCACCTGTCGAGCAATCCCCCATCAAATACGCCATCGCCTCCCCTGCTTCTCTCCCTTTCCGCCGCCTTTGCGCAGCTCTACCGGCCTCGCTCTACTTGCCCTGTGCGGCTCCGACCGCAGCCCTACACCGATCACACCCAGCAGTGGCTCCGCTGCATGCCTCTTCCCCTCCAGCCATGGTCGCCGCCCTTGCTCCATTCGGTGCCGCCCCTGCTTCATTCGACGATTAGGCATTTGACAAGCTATGCTAAAAATCAGCACGCGGCAGTAGGAGCGATCAGAGTGGCAGGAGCACCGTGTGGTAGTGACGTTGCTCGGCACAAAGACAGGCAGCAGCACGGCGACAACACAACATGGCACAGGCAGTGTCGACGCCAGAGTGGGTAGGTGGGGAAGATGTGGAGCGCGAGCTATGGTCATGGTGGATCCGCAGAACTTCGTGACCATGGATGCGAAACGGGTCGTCCGCGGAGGTGACGGCGAGAAACGATGGTAGGTTATGAACGCAGAGCAGCGGGAAGCTCAGGAGCTGCACGCGTCCGCGGAGGTGACGGCGAGAAACAACGGTAGGTTATGAACGCAGAGCAGTGGGAAGCTCGGGAGCTGCACACGGGTCCCCGGACGCCACATTGGCTGCTAGGACCGGCGATGATCACGGCGCCCGATAACTAGCGCCCGATAACTATTAACAATAGCCACTTCGGCGTCCCAGTGGCCGCGAAAGTTGCGAGGGCGACGAATTTCGAAAATTCATTGAGGCGTCACTGGTACGTCCATTTTACTATGCACTCCCTCTGTTTCAAATTATAAGTCGCTTTGACTTTTTTGGTACATCCATTTTACTATGTATCTAGATATAATAATATGTGTAGATACATTTATGAAACAAAAAAATCAAAGCGACTTATAGTTTAGAACGGAGGGAGTGACTTCCATAGCTATACCCACTGGTGCAAGGAGTTGAACTAGGAGGCTTGAAGCTGGCCGAATTTGATAGGCGAAGAGAGCTCTGTTTTTGGTGTCTAAAGTGCAGCGCTGCGAGCTCCCAGCTCGTGTATGGCAACGGCGAGGCGAAAAACGCCTGCAACAGCCTTTACCTTGGATGAAACGCGAGACTAGGCCTGGGATGTAGAGAGGCTCAAGGTCAAGCGAGGGTTGCCACTAATTTGGGGATGGTGCAGTGGAGCTCGCGAATTTTGGCGGCCGGTCAAGCCACGCCCATCAATGTTGAGTTATCGTATATTCTAGAAAGAAAACCATACATCTGCAACTAGCTAGGTATCATCATCCAGTTCAAGTATCCATATATATAGGAGAGAGCTCCTGGAGCTCCAAATGTCGCGAGTTCTGAAATTTTTGGTTATTTACTTTTGTTTATTATACCTTGTTCTATCAACCTCATTCAATACTTTTTGCTTCATTTTAATGTGAGCATATGGCTAACAGCATACTCGTACCTGTGTATTAATCCTTTACTATCTGGATACGTTTTTGGTGTTTCTTTTTCTTTTGCGATGGTTTCAATGTTGGTTCAGTGATTAGCAGGTTGTACAAACTTCTGCCGTTACTAATGTGTGAATTGGCAGAGCACCTCTCCTTTTTTCTGAAAGGAAGAAAAGTAGTAGTACCCTGGTATATTTCTATGTTGCTTTGCAAACATCAATATTAAAACTGAAAAACAGTAGTGTTATGACAGTTCTCATATCCATTCTCTCTTTGCCTCAGCACCGGCAGTTCGTTATTTTTTAACAACACTTTTGGTCATGTTTAGAAGAGGGTTTGATCTCTGAATTCGTTGCATTTGCTCATCTTTAGTAGTGCTTACAGCCTGTTGTCTAAACGGTGATTGCTCTAGGAATTTCCAAGACCATTTACATCAAATTCTGTTTAATTCCTAGCTATGTGGACCCAAAAATCATTCGAAGCATACTCTGATTTACTTTTAGATGATAAACTTGCCTTTATGGGATGCAATTTATTAGTGATTAGTGATTACAATCATCTATATTAAGCTGTGAGCAACTTAGTCATGTCCACCACAGATATGAGCAACTGAAAAATGCATACTTTAGTTGTTCATCATCACATCAAATAATTAACTAAAAATGTTGGTTGCCTGCTCCCCGTGCCTAAAATGATCAGAAGCATTTTAAATAATAATTATGTGTTTCTTTATGTACTTCTACTTTAAACAAGTTACACGTTAGCCATCGAGTTGCTGCTTTTTCCTAATTCATTAGCATATCACACATGAAGAGCATGGAGGCAGCAGCTCCGAAATGGCTACTCGATCATGCTTCTCAAACTACCTGAATTTGTATTGACTGGGAGAGGATTGTCGTGAGGCCTGGTGGCATGAATGCTGCACAGTGGTGACGGTGTTAGTGATGGCTATGCTCGCATAGTATAGAGGAGTGTGGCACGATATCAACATGATGGTGACCATGTGTTGGCTTTGGTTGTAGTCGTCGATGGCGGATCCAGGATGGAGGATAAGGGGGGGGGGGGGGTGCTAGGAGGGGCTAAAACAATGAAGATATTGATTTACATGATGATTTAATGGTGAAATCACGTTTTTACTACAGTAATTAGCACTGAAATCAAACAATTAGGGGGGGCTGGAGCCCCCCAAGCCCCCCCTGTAGATCCGCCCCTGGTAGTCGTGGCTTGGGTGGGCAACAGAGCTACAAGGGCAATGCGTGGTTTGCAATCTTGGTGAAAGTCGTGCCCGACTTTGAGCCAGGTTGACAACAAGAACGTTCTTCAACGCCGTGGTCCATCTTGATGGCATTGTTGGAAACTTGAAATGCCACCATCCTTTGCCCATAGTTTTGGGCAGGTGACAGTACTATAGCGCCTCTCGGTGTCGATTTTCCTCACCAGTGGTGTCAGTCCAGGGACCAGTTTCGGCCTCTCTACCTTGATGCCTGCTCATCCACAGCACGCAGCAGTGCTCTTGGTTATCTCTATGATGATAGGTTGGTACGGGGGTTGAGTGGATTTGTCTTCTCTCTTGTCCTCTCCCTTAGCGCTTCCGGTTTATGCCAGTGTCCATAATCTTAGTGGTGTAGTGGTGTGTAGTTAGGTTTTTTTTTTTTTTTTGTTTGGAAGGAGCATTTTGTGGCTTCTTCGTGGACCTAACAGTGATCAGTCATGTTATTGTTGAGTTGTTGTGCCTGTTTACGGTCTCCAAGAGGGGATGTAATCTTTCATTTGGTGTTCCGGTAAAAAAAAAGAGTAAATGATTCAAGAGTTCACGTTCCTTCTTGCCCTCACTCTCCAGCTCCTGCATAGTCGGTTTGGCTGCCATGGGATGAATCACCGCGTCACGGACCATGAAGCATATGGAGTCACCCGTGTGAGGTCCAAGGAAAACACAGAGTCCGAGCAAAACTACTGGCGAGTCATGCATGCTTGACCTCCTGGTGCTGATTATTGCTGTGTAGGGGATAGGGGACCGACCCTGCGTCCTGGGGTAACGGGCACCAATCAATGATCGTCTGGCCAAGCTGCTACTGCAACAATCCAGGCGTCTATCCTAGCTGGAACAGCACAACGACGAGAGGATAACCTATTCCCAATATCTCTCATGCCCACGATGTTGACTGTGTATCCTAAAGAAAACCATACATCATCCCGTTCAAGCATCATATATAAATATATATATAGAGAGAGCGTCTGGAGAGCCAAGTGTGCTCGTGATCAGTTTCTAAGTTGTTGGTTATTTACTTGTGTTTGTAATACATCATTCAATATTTCCATTCCTTCGTCTTAATGGGTACATGGCTAGTAGGTTCCTTTCTTTATCCATCTGTTGGTACTACTAGTGTATTAGTCCTTTCCAAAACAAATGCTTTTTTGCTCTCTCTCTCTCTCTCTCTCTCTCTCTCTCTCCTCTGCGATGGCTTTCCAGCGCTGGTTCGGTGATTAGCATGTTGTACAAAGTACAATAAACTACTGAAATTTCAAATGTCAATTGCCAGACCACCATACCTCTCCCTTTTTCAGAAAGAAAATACTAACACGTCCTATACCTTTGGTGGTGCTTTGTAAACAAAAATATTCAAACAGCTGAAAACAGTCAGTTAGTGCTACGTGGATTCCCCTTCCATTCTCTCTTTCCCTCAGCACCGGCTGTATATTACTTGTAATCATCTTTATTACACTGAATTGCTGAACTTGGAAACACAGGTGCCTGCCTGCCTGGACATGGTTCAAGCCTTCAAGGGATAGAGGGCACTTGGTGGGCGCCGAGCATGCGGCCACAACTGAACCATGCCGGCCACGAGTTCCAGGACAGCAAACCGCCCAAAGCTACCACGATCCACATTCAGGTCTGTCAGCTAGAAGAACTGCAGTTGCCGTGGTTTCTGCTCTAGTTCCACTTGCAGGAGCTGAAGTCACTGAAACTCGCCCGTGCATCTCGTCAGGGACAGGGGGCGCCCTGTGCGTCAGTCTGTCAGGAGGATCGTCGTCTCGTATTGGCCTTGGCCTCATGCTTCCACCCTCACCCTCATGGTGACATGACAGGCGTCAAATGACGGTGGCTGGCCAAGCTGCTACAGATAGAGCTGCACACCCCGTCTCTCCAAGCTCGAACGGCAAACGAGTGGACGTGTGGCAGGAGGATAACCAATTCCTGATACCTCACATGCCCAGAAAAATACTGATGGTATATCCTTGAAAGGAAACACAATACATCGACAAGAAGTATACATCATGATCCAATTCAAGTATCATATTTATAGAGAGCTCTGGGGGCTCCAAATTGTTCTGAGTTTCAAAATTGATGGTTCTTTACTTGTGTTTATCACTCAATAATTCTTTACTTCCTCCATTTTAATGAGCACATGGCTAGTGCTGGGTTCTGTTCTCTTTAACACCCTCTAGGCACATGTGTACTAGTCCTTTTCCTCAGATACGTTTATAGTGATGCATGGCTCCCAATGCTGCAGGTTCCATCAGCAGGTTGTACAATCTTCTGCCGCATTTCTAATGTCAATTGGCAGAGAACATGTCCATGCATCTACAGAAAGGACAAATACTAGTACCATGGTATTTCTAAGGTGCATTGTAAACGCCACACATTCAAACTGAAAATAGTCTGCTAGCGTACCCACTTAAAAACATGAGGTACTCGATTTTCATTGTTAGAAGATAAACATGCATGCGTGGGACACACTTTATCAGTAATTATTTGTTGGTGATGGATATATGGATGGCACTGCCTGCGGGCCGAGCGTGCCCGACCATAGTTCCACAAGGACAACAAACCGCCCTAGCTACCATGATCCAGCCAGGGCCTTGCGGTTTCTTGCATGCGCTGAGACTGGAAATGCTTGCCCATGCATTGGTGCCAGGAATCGGAGGTGCCTGGTGCGTCACTGTATCACTGGTGGCCTCATGCTGCTACCCTCAGTCCCGTGGTGACATGACAGGCACCAACGACCAGCTGGCCAAGCTGCTACTAGTACAAGTGTACAACTGCATGGGCCGTCTCTCGAAGCTGGAATGGCACAAAGGAGTGGTCGTGGCAGGTGGATAGGCTATTCCTGATACCTCACACACCTAGCAAAATGCTGATGGTATATCCCAGAAAGAAAATAATACATCGACAAGAAGGTATATATCATCATCATCCAATTCAAGTATGATAGAGAGAGAGAGAGAGCTCTGGAAGCTCCAAATGTCCTCCTGTGTTTCAGAATTGATGGTTCTTTACTATTGTGTTTATTATTGCCTGTCCTACTATCAACATCATGCAATATGTTGTTTTTTTCTACAGCACTTTGGGTCATATTTAGAAGAAGAGTTGCTCTAGGAATTTTATACATCTTTATTGGTTCTTCTATCCTGTTGTAAGAGGGGTAATTGCTCTACGAATTTCCATATGATCTTTTACTTCAAATTCAAATTAAGTCCCAGATGTTTTGGATCGCAATACCTCACACTTACATACTCTGAGATGATAAACATTCCTTTATGGGATGTAATTAAGTAGTGATTACATTTATCTCAATCATGTCCACCAAAGATATGTACTTGTGAGATTCAGTGATCAGAATACACTATGATTCTTCATCATTTCATCAATTCATTGGCTCGAAAATGTTGGTTACATGCTCACCGTATAAGAAGTTGACTGTAGTAAATATTTCCTAAAAGGATTAGAATCATTTTGAACAAAATTATATGTTCTTTTCCATACTTCTACTTCAAACAAGTTAGATGTTAGCCTCCATCTAGTTGCTGCCTTTTCCTAGTTCATTCACCATAAATGAAGAGCATGGAGGCAGCAGCTCCAAGAGGACTACTCATGCTTCTCAAACTGTCTGAATTTGGACATGGCTTTAGCAAGCATTGGAATTAAGGTAACCTCTTTCACCAGAGCAATCTTTTCAGTTTGGAAAAAAAAAAAGCTTGCTCCTCTAGAATCCAAATGAAAGTGGAAGAAGCTGCCTTATATTTCTAGTTTGCTCCCTTCTGGGAACCCAACCAAGAGGCTGTATGATACTAAGCTGCCTGATATGATAACACAACTGTGTTGGTAGCCACCTCCTAGTTGGCGAGGCGCTGAGCTAGTGCAGGTGAAAGAAGGCAGACTGAACTAAGTGTGCAGCTCTCTGTCCTGCAATTGCAGTGAAAAGGCATCCGCAGACTGGACCTAGCTCCCTCGCAGTTGTAATTCATTGGACCATACATCTAGTAGATTATCATGTTACTAAAATACATTAGCAGTAGTTCTGTACCTTCCTCGCAGTTGCATGCTTCACTAAGGAATTGGTGATTCAGGACTGCTCAGGTCAATATATAGGTTGCCTGTCCTAGTGCCTTGGCTGCACCGATTGGAGACTGAAATCTTGGAGGAGTTGGGTATACACACAATGAATATTCTATTGATCAATGGAGGTGCACATCTACAATACAATCTCTAGGGTAAGGCTCCAAATCAATATATGAGAACTATCTAAAGGGTGGGTATTTTTTGCCATTCAAAGCCGATCGAGTGGTGCCAGGCATGAATAGTGAGCCTTGCTCTGATAGCAGAGACTAATCAATAATCATAGACGGATTCTGATGTATTTTCAAGGGAAGGGGAATTATTTTAAACAAATTACACATAGAAAAATCTAAAATAATATAATATTCTATCAAGAATTCTTCACTTGTATTCTTCCCTAGAGACTTTCTTTAGGCGATGCTCTAGATAGAGCCTTGTTAAACATTGAAACCACAATTAGAGAACAAGAGGAAGGTGCATATCAGCTTCAAATGGTTATGGAAGATCCAATGCCAACCCAAACATGAAGTCTTCTTCTGGCTTCTAATCAAGGATAGATTAAGTACCTGAAATCTGTTGAGAAGGAGAAATAGGCTCCTGGATTCTTATAACTGTGCTTTGTGCAATATGATTGTGGAAGAATCAGTTAATCATCTTTTCCTGGACTGTTCCTTTGCAAGAATGTGCTGGGCTAGTATTAGCATCGATATACCTCTAAATGCTGAATTCTCAGAGATAGTGGTTGACAGCAAGAAACGAGCTTAGGAATCAGTTTAAACCTTGCTGGCTGTCAAGGAATCTTTCATATGGAGTTAAATCTCCTGAGGCACAGACTGAAAGCAGGTTGCCAACATCAATTCTCTTCATGGATTCAGAGTCTAGGATAAGGTCTCCTTTTTTTTACCTTAATTATGCTTTCCTCTTGCTCTCCCCTCGTCTCTTGTTGTATTCTTTTTTCCTTCAAAAAAAAAAAAGAGGAAGGTGGAACCCTAGAGACGATTGGCAGAAACGAGACATTACCAACAAAAATACATTGGTATCAAAAGAAAAGGATGACGGATGAACCACATAGATCAGAGGGTATGTCGTCCGAGGCAATACACTTAATGAAGGTGGTTAGAATGCACGAACCATTCACCTAATGGAGGAGATTGTAAAGGTGTTAATTGAGGTCATTCACAAGAAGTGATTGCCAGGTGCCTCGATCCAGAAGGACATGGGTCAATGATGAAGGGTGCCTGTGCGGGCCAATTGTGCGTGCAGCCACTACTGAACTATATATGTGTGACCAGCAAACAGCCCGTGCCTGTGCGTGCAGCCACTACTGAACTATATAGCAAGCGCTGAAGTCACCATAAACATTGATGTAGCCCATGCCTTGGCTTCAGGAATAGGGTGCGCCTTGTGTGTCAGTCTGTCACTTAGTGTGCGTGCGCACCAATGTGGATAGCTGTCTCGCAGTGGCCATGGACTCATCCGCCGCTGGCGAGTTCTCTTGCGTAGTGTCATGACAGACACCAATGACCGTCTGGCATAGCTGATAGTGACACAGCGTCACAAACTGTCTCTCCAAGCTGTACAGGCACAAAGCCGGACGCGGCAGGAGAATAACCTATTCCTGATGCCTCTCACGCTCAGCAATGCTGATTTGTATATCGTAGAAAGAAAACCATACATTCATCTATAGGTAGGTAATGTATGTATCATCATCCAATTCAAGTATGACGATATATATAGACAGCTCCTGGGCGGAGCTCCAAATGTCCTCATGAGTTTCGAATTGTTGGTTCTTTACTTATTTTAATTGGACCTTATCCAACCAACATCATTCAATACTTCCTTATCTCCCTTTTAATGAGCACATGGGTAGTAGGCTCCTTTCTCTAACCTTCTGTTGTTTCCAGAACATGCGTACTAGTCCTTTCCTAAGCAGATACGTTTTTAGTGTTACTTTGCTTTTGTGATTATGCATGGCTCCCAATGCTGGTTCCATCAGTATTCACAGGTTGTACAAACTTCTGCCACCGTTTCTTGATTATTCATGGCTCCAATGCAATGAAACAGGCATCCGCAGACTGGAATCAACCACCTGATGAGTTTATTGATTGGATCCTCTGACCATAATTTTTTTCTTGTTTTCTTGGAGCGCTTTGTGTGTTGCATCCCAATTTCCGAAAAAATAGCACAAAGATATTACATACATGTTCGATCAACTTAATAAAGTTATTAGATTACCAAGTTACAATACATTTGCAGTACTTCTAGAGGTAGATAGGACGATCAGAGAAAAAGAGGAAGCTGGAATCAGTGGAGATGATTGGAAAGAAATGAGACATTACCAACAAAAATACATTAGTATTAGAAGAAAAAAGAAGAAGGATGAACCACAGAGATCAGAGGATATGTCCGAGGCAATATGCTTGATGGAGGTGGTCAGAATGCACGAACCATCTTACTATTACTAATTAGAGGCCCCAACGGAGGCTCTACGTTAACTCTCACCAGATGCGCTAGAAAAAAAGATAAATCCTATAAATTCCCACAATAATTAGAAACATCAAGCCATCCATTTGGTAGTATCTAACAATGTTAGCCATTAGATTAATTTTATTTTCTAAACAATTACCCACATTTGCCATTATAAAAAACAATGTAAAATAACCCCCTAAATCAATATACAAATTACCCACCATTGCCATTATGAAAATAAAAAAAATGAGCACCTAAATTTTGTAGAAAACCTATTCCATTATTAAAGCTATATACGGCAACTAAACTACACATCGCAGCATATCCTCCATACGTTCAATTGGTTTTCTGGTGGGCACCTGGCCGCCGCCGCCGCCAAGACTTCCTATGACTCTTGAGTTATCGATCTAAAAAAGTCAATCAAGCCACACTTTTGCCCGGCTATCCTTCCAAACGATGGCGTTAAGAGTACGTGGGCTTCCATGCAGTAGTCCTTTTCTTCCCTGATTTTCTATTTAGAGTTGTTTCAATCAGCTAATTTGTTGCCTCTGTGTTTTGGATCTCATCGAGAGGTGGCTGGCATTGACTAGCTGTGACGTCCATCTGATCCCCGTCGTCGTCAGATTAATAAGAACCACGTAAACATGCATTGTCCATGCATGGATGAGAGAAACGACCTGCATGTATATAATACTTGCTGGTTTTTGCCATGTCATGTACATGTGTCCCCTATAATGACAAGCAGTCGGCGACAAAGATGTGTTTGTTTTATGGGCTAAAGGGGCTGTTGGTTGATACCACGTCATGACTCCATACAGGTTAGAGCTCAATTCAATACAAAAGTCTACTTTTCATACACCATTTAGTCTATAGCTACGTAATTTATACCTAAAGTATCCACACAAATAATAAATGCCAAATTCATCCTAATATTCATGATCAACTAGAAATACAAAAAAAAAAAAAAGTTAAGAGAACATTCAATCTTATATCAAGAACACAGATTACAACACCGTCTCTAGCTAATTAGCGTTCTATTACTCCCTTAATGAAAAGGTAGTATTTAGAGAATTCCAAAATGTTAGTCAAATACAGTACGTAGTAGATTAATTTTATCAAATAAAATATTACACATGAGTGGAGTGTTTTTCTCTAAGTTATTATATGGCCACCTTTCTATAGACTATAAACTTCATTAACGATGATAGTCATTATATTTTGTCTGTTTTTAATCAAAATTATACACCACTACTAGCCTAAAGTAGGCAGGCCCCTAAAATTCTTCTGAATTAGCACATATGATATTATGGAAAAAATAATATAAAGTAACACACAAATTTGTATCTAATTTACCATAATTTGGTATCTAAGTTACCACATGCTCAGTTCAAAAAAAAAAAAAAAAATACCACATGCACTATGTAGTTAACAATAATATAAATTATCTATAAATGTAAAATATCTATGTTGTTCCTTCTAAAAAGATCCAAAAGTAGCTATATAATGATTTTAATTATTCACTCATATTATTGTTAGTATGTAAAAAATCTAACTTAGGGTATGCATGCATGGCATGGTGTACGACCATGTTGATTCTCAAGCCAAATACATAGTTAAGGTTTCAACTAGACATATGCTGAGCACACAAAGTACAATCCAAAGGTGAAAAATATGAATGGGGACCAAAAAAATATACAAAGTAAAATATGAATGGGGACCAAAAAAGTACACAAAGTAATTGGTAACACAACTCTATAAAATATGAATAATGGTGAGAAGATATCTATACGAGTATTCTAAAAGAATAATATGATCATAAGAGAAATGAATTAAACAAATTTCAAACACAAATGGATGCGTGATAGATGCAATATCAATACAAATGGAAAAGTAGATAAATTAATTGTGTTAAAGCCTACCAAAGTATGATAAAGAAAATAAATTGCATCGGTTTTATTAGACCCAAATAAGCACAACTTATGTCTAACACAAAGTGGGGGTAAGATGAAAAGAAAAGCAGACAACTAGGGTTGAGATGGAAAATTATATACAACAATTGAGAATTAAAGCCTATCACAACTAGATTAATATTTAAAACTATTTATTTATATGATACGATTATCCTCTTAGAATATATGAGTAAATAGGAGAAAAAGGCAAAGTTGTGCATCCTATATTTAATAATGCTTCTATGTCTTTAAATTATTATTAGCCCATGCGGTAGCACGGGTTGAGGGACTAGTTCATCTAGTGGAGGAGGTGTCATAGTAAATGTGTTAAATGAAAGGCATTCACAAGAAGTGGTTGCCCAAATGCAGGGTCACTAGATGGACGCTGAACTGCTGCAATTCAGCATGCAGCTCGTTTGATGCCAATTGTGCATGCGGCCACACACCTGAACCGTACGTGACCATGAGTTCCACAACAACAGCAAACTACCCTAGCTAGCTACCATGATCCTGCAGGAAGCATTTTAGTTGCGGTGTTTTCTCTTCTAGTTCCGATTGCAAGCATTGAAGTCGCCGTAGCAAACAATGCAGCCTGTGCTTTGGCGTCAGGAATATGAGGTGCCTGGTGTGTCAGTCCGACACTGTGTCTGTCCACGCACCTACGAGGATAGTCTTCTCTCGGTGCCCATGGACTCATGCCACTGCCCTGCCACGCGTAGTGACATGACAGGCACCAATGACTGGCTGGCAAAGCTGATAGTGGCACAGTTCCACAGACTGCCTCTCCAAGCTGGAAGGGCACAAAGCCATGGACGCGGCCGGAGAATAACCTGTTCCTGATGCCTCTCATGCTCAGCAATGCTGATCTGTATACCCTGGAACTCATGCGTGCACACCGATGTGGATAGCTGTCTCGCAGTGGCCATGGACTCATCCGCCGCCGGCGGGTTCTCTCGCGTAGTGTCATGACAGGTACCAATGACCGGCTGGCATAGCTGATAGTGACACAGCGTCCTAAACAGTCTCTCCAAGCTGGACAGGCACAAAGCCATGGATGTGGCAGGAGAATAACCTATTCCTGATGCCTCTCACGCTCAGCAATGCTGATTTGTATATCGTACAAAGAAAACCATACATTCATCTACAAGTAGGTAACGTATGTATCATCATCCAATTCAAGTATGACGATATATATAGATAGCACCTGGCTGGAGCTCCAAATGTCCTCATGAGTTTCGAATTGTTGGTTCTTTACTTATTTTAATTGGACCTTGTCCAACCAACATCCTTCAATACTTCCTTATCTCCATTTTATTGAGCACATGGGTAGTAAACTGAAATTGATTTTCTAGGGGGGCACATTGCATACTTGTGTGCTTAGAAATGCTTGATTTCTAGAGGCTGTTTGATTTTGACTGTGGTTAAAAATGGTCTACATGGTAATGTATTAGCAAGAGTACCCTTGCTAAAATGGTACTGGCAATGTGCCAAAACTATATTCTAGATAATAAGTGCCTCATGCAATTAATGTTTTCAGAGGGGCAATTCAATCAGTATCGCATCTCATGCACATGTCCCTTTGCAGAAAGGACAAATACCAGTATTCTATGGCCTCATTTGGTATGGCTCGTGCACTGGCTTCTCCTCTGGCTCCATGGATGGAGAGAGTGGAGCCACACCAAATGGTATTAGGCAGAGGAGTGTTTTTGGCCAGCAAGTAAAGCATGGAGCCATATAGCTGTTTTCACGTACGGACATGGGGTGGTGAAAACTGGCTTTGCGTGAAGTGCTTCGTCTCGATCTGGCCATGGAGCGCGAGTGGAGGAGCCACACCAGACGGGCTCATACGGTGCATTGTAAACATCACAACTTAAAATAGTCTGTTAGTGTTATATATGATGCTTCCTATTCTGTACACACTTTGCCTAAATAGAAGAGGGCTTGATCTAGGAGTTTTTATAGGATTTGTTGGTTGCAGTTGTTCTTAGTAGCCATAGCCAGTTTTTAAGAGGGGTGATTGCTCTAGGCATTTCAATGACCTATCTATTTAAATCCCAATATGCTTGATGGAGTCGATATTAGAAGAAAAGGAGGATGAACCACTGAGATCAGAGGTTATGTCTGCAATATGCTTGATGGAATCGGTCAGAATGCATGAACCATTCACCTGATGGAGGTGTCATAGTAAAGGTTTTAATTGAAGCCATTCACAAGAAGCGTTGGCCCATATGCAGGGTCACTAGGATGGGCGCTGAATAGCTGCAATGTAGCCAGTCACGAAGCTAGAACAAAGTAAAGGAGGGTGTACTTAGCTTATAGGTGCATAAACATTTTTCACAAAAGATGCATATACATATATGATGAGATTTTAAAAATTATTACTGTTTTTATATTTTTTAGGGGGTGCATTTTTACCTCCTAATCTATATGTAGCTTCGACCCTGAGTACAGCATGCGGCCCAGTCGCCTCGATAAGGACATGGGTCAAGGACAGATGGCACTTTTGAGTGGGCTGATTGTGCGTGCGGCCACATCTGAAACCTTCCCAACCATGAGTTTCATATGGACAGCAAACCACCCTACCATGATCCAGGAAGCATTCGAGTCATGGCAGCTCCCGTTCTATTTCCTACTGCAGGCAGTGACGTCGCTGGAAACACCAGAAGTGGCCAGTGCGTTGGCATCAGGAATAGGAGGCTCCTGGTATGTCAGTCCGTCACACTGCATGTATGTGCACCTACGAGGATAGTCGTCTCTCAGTTGCCATGGACTCATGCCGCTGTCCTGCCACACGCAGTGACATGACATCCACCGATGACTGGCTGGTCAAGCTGATAGTGCCACTGCTTCACAGCTGGTCTCTCCAATCTGGAAGGGCACAAAGCCATGGACGTGGCAGGAGAATAATCTATTCCTGATGCCTCTCACGCTCAGCAATGATGATTTGTATATCCTAGAAAGAAAAACCGTACATGACAAGTTGGTAATGTATGTATCATCATCCAATTCAAGTATGACGATATATAGAGAGCTCCTGGAGCTCCAAATGTCCTCATGAGTTTCGAAATTGTTGGTTCTTTACTTATTTTATTAATAAGACCTTGTCCTAACTCCTAACAATATCCTTCAATACTTCCTTATCTGCACTTTAATGAACACATGGGTATAGTAGGCTCCTTTCTTTAACCTTCTGTTGTTTCCAGTACGTGCATGCGTACTAGTCCTTTCCTAAGCAGATATGCTTTTAATGTTACTTCGTTTTTGTGATTATGCATGGCTCCCAATGCTGGTTCCATCAGCATTCACAGGTTGTACAAACTTCTGCCACCGTTCTTATGTCAATTGCGGAGTCATGTTCCTTTTTTGAAAACGGACAAATATTAGTGTCGTGGTGTTTCTATATATGGTGTGTTGTAAACATCACATTTAAAATGAAACTACTCTGCCTAAATTTTAGAAGAGGGATTGCTCTAGGAATTTTTTGTAGGTTGCTGCTCGCTGGTCTTCTCAGTGGTCATAGCCAGTTTTTCTGTCGTCGTCCAATGTCTCTTGTCTGTTGTCTCCCTATCTTTGGGTTTACAAGCTACTAGTCCAAGATGGATTCACGTGTATTCTCTCTGTCTCTCACTTGCCAAATATTGACACCAAGGATGATGCACACTCCGCATTCTCATGAATCATGGCCAGCTTTCAATGCATCCACATCCAGTGCAACGAAGAGGCCATGCTCCCTGGTGGCACAGACACACGAAGTGGCAACTAGGAAGGGTACATCCAACGGCAGCATCAAGACATCGGTACGAGACTTAGCATGCAGTCTCTACATGTGTTTGTCTTGTGAAAAACGTCCAGGAATAAAGTCACATCATCAACAAATTTCTGGTTCAGCACTTCCTTTTATTTTGTGGTACAGTTTGGACATTCACCTGGGATTTCAGTCATGACAAGCGCAATCATGTTACAGTTTGTGGATTCAAGGAGCAGAGAGCCCTCTCGTTGTTGCAGGCACAGATATTTATTTCCATGAGCAGAAAAAAGATCCCATATATAGGACATCAACATCAGTAAATACTAAATAAAGATGTGGGTGATTCTCAGCAGCAACGTCACCGGGGCCAGAGTTTATTAAATCTGTTCTGACTCGCAACAATGGATTCAGTTTCAGTGAGTGCTGAACCATTGGTCCCAATTGAACCACTCCTCTTGGAGTCTGACAAGGCCCCCAGTTGCAAGCTCTCCCTTAATCTCTCTGCAACCTGAGCCATTGTAGGGTGGTCCTTTCCAGCCAGCCCTGTGCAACCAAGAGCCAATTTCGCAACCATCCATAGGGAGTTGACATCACAATTTCCATTTATCCTCAATATCTCCTTCAGGCCTCATTTGGGAAAAAAAACCCGGCACGTTCCCTGGGCGGCGTGACCCCGACACTAATGTGGCAAGAAGAAAAGGAAGGTGTGGTCACGAGGGGCCGGATCCCTCGGGATTTCTTCTCCCTCACCACAAAGATCAGAGGTTATGTCGGAGGCAATATGCTTAATGGAGGTGGTCAGAATGCACGAACCATTCACCTGATGGAGGAGGTTCCATTGTAAAGGTGTTAATTGAAGGCATTCACAAGAAGTGATTGCCCGGGCGCCTCAACAAGTACATGGGTCAAGGATGGAGGGCGCCTGTCCAGGTCAGTTGTGCATGTGGCCACAGTTGAACCTTGCGTGACCTGCAAACTGCCCGTGCCTTGGCATCAGGAAGCATTTAAGTAGAGGCAGATTCTACTGGTTCTGATTACAAGCGTAGAAGTCAGCACAAAACACTGATGTAGCCAATGCCTTAGCGTCAGGAATAGGAGGCACCTGGAGTGTCAGTCCGTCAATCTCTATCTGTGTGCACGCGCACCTACGAGGATAGTCGAATCTCAGTGGCCATGGACTCATGCTACTGCCCTCGCACTCGTAGTGACATGGCTGACCAAAAGCTGGTAGTAGCACAGCTTGATACTGCCTCTCCAAGTTAAAATGGCACACCGGCCTGGATGCAACAGGAGGATAACCTATTCCTGATGCCTCTCACGCTCAGCAATGCTGATTTGTATATCCTAGAAGGAAAACCATACATGCATCGATAAGCAGTAATACGTGTGTCATGATCCAATTCAACTATGACGATATATTTAGAGAGGGAGAGAGCTCCTGCAGCTCCAAATGTCCTCATGAGATTTGAAATTGTTGGTTCTTTACTTATGTTATCACTTGGACCTTTTCCTATCAGCATCGTTCAATATTTCTTTATCTCCTCCATTTTAATGAGCACATGGGTAGTAGGGTCCTTTCTTTTAACCTTCTGTTGTTTCAAGTCCATCAGCATGCGGGTTGTATAATAAACTTCTGCCACCGTTTCTAAATGACAGTTGCAGAGCACATGACCCTTTTTCAGAAAGGACATATACTAGTACCATGATGTTTCTATATATGGTGCATTGTAAACATCACATTCAAACTGAAAATAGTGTGGGAGTGCTATATATGAAGGTGTTCCTATTCCATAAACTTCGCCTAAAATTTAGAAGAGGGAACGCTCTAGGAACTTTTTGTTGGATATGCTGCTTGCTGGTCTTCTCTACATCAAATTCAAATTAAATCCTAGCTATTTTAAATCATACTTGGATTTGCTTTTTAGATGATAAACACTCTTTTATGGAAGCCACTTTATTAATGATAGTCGTTGGTGATTTTAGCACACTACTACAAAATTACATTTGGAGGCTCCCTACCTTATTTTTAGAGACACTGTTCATAAGAAACCCCATCCCGTGCTCATGGCTTGCCTCTAAAATGTGATTGTTAGAGGCATTCGCCTTCCTTCTGAAACTTGTTTCCTATTTTTACAGGCATATCCTTACGTGACCCATCATGAAAAACTGAGACCCAGTGCCCATATAAGCAAAGCCTATCTACCTCTCCCCCACTAGTCGTCGTCGTCCAAGTCTCTTTCTTGCCTAACACCGAAGCCTCTCCTCTCTCTCTCTCTCTCTCTCTCTCTCTCTCTCTCTCTCTCTGTGTGTGTTATGATTGTAGAAAATTCACATTTGACCGAAATGGCTAGATTGGCACGCTTGGTCTATTTTACACCAGTCAGACTTCAGGTGAGTTGGAGACTAGAGAAGCTAGAGGGAGGGCTTGCTAGTTAAGAAACATTGGAAAGCAAAGCTGAAAAACAAACTGAACATGGAATGAAACAGCAAATTAAAAGAGAAGGAACTAAAAATTCATCTGTGATCCTAGTTTGAAGTAGATTGATGGTATAAGTGTTAAAAAAAACAAATCTCCCACAGCTGTAGTTGGAACACAACATGGTTTGTGCTTACAGATAATACACCATGTATGGAAAGAATTTACAAATTAATGATGAGATAGATGACAACCAAAAGGGGTGGCATTACAAGATAGTTAAGGCATATAGAGCAAGCTGAAGCTTCACCAGGGGCCAGGGGCTCAACGATCCTTCTGACTAGGCAGAAGGACTGTTAGGAAGAACCCATACACTGTAGTGTCGCTGTCCTGGCATGATAGGACTCGTTCTTCATCCATATTGGTGTCGGCTCGTTTGGCAGAAGGGCTGGGACTGAGAGCAGGGAATAATGTCATGGCAGAAGGACTGTTAGGAAGAACCCATCGTCGATGTCTTGGCATGGGAGAACCCTGTTCTTTATCCAAGCGGGTGTCCACCTGGTTTGGGTCTCCATTTGTCGTAGGATTCAGTGTACATTGGCTTCTTTGGGCCGACAAAATCATCATGGTATTATAATTATAATTGAAACGATTATAAGTGGTCCTAAACAGGACCTAAGACCATGGTCGTTTTCTTATTTTCTCGGTGCTCTTTGTACGTTGCATCCCACTGTGAGGAAACTAGCATAAAGATATTAGACTTGATCAACTTAATAAATTTATTAGATTACCAATACATTTGCAGTACTTCAGGAACCAGTGGAGATAAGAGAAAAGGGAAGGTAGAACCAGTGGTGATGATTGGCAGAAATGAGACATTGCCAACAAAAAGACATTAGTATCACTGTATCAGAGAAGAAAAGGAAGAAGGATGAACCACAGAGATCAGAGGTTAAAAGAAGGATGAACCACAGAGATCAGAGGTTATGTCACAATATGCTTGATGGAGTCGGTCAGAATGCATGAACCATTCACCTGATGGAGGAGATGTCACAGTCAACATATGTTGATTGAAGCCATTCACAAGAAGCGATGACCCATGTCCAGGGTGACAAGGATGGGCGATGAACTGCTGGAATACAGCATATGATGCCTATGGTGCCCGACCATGAGTTCCATAAGGACAGAAAACCACCCTAGCTATACCATGATCCAGGAAGCATACTAGGCCGAATTGGAAACACTGAAGTCGCTGGAAACACAGAAGTGGCCCGTGCGTTGGCATCAGGAATAGGAGGCGCCTGCCATGTCAGCCTGTCACTCTTTGTGCTTGCGCACCTACGTGGATAGTCGTCTCGCATTGGCCATGGACTCATGCCGAAGCCCTCAATCGCCTAGTGTCATGACAGGCACCAATGACCGGCTGGCAAAGCTGATACTGGAACAGTGTTACGGACTGTCTCTCCAAGCTGGACGGGCACAAAGCCATCGACGTGGCAGGAGAATAACCTATTCCTGATGCCTCTCACTCTCAGCAATGCTGATTTGTATATCCTAGAAAGAAAACCATACATGCATCGGCAAGTAGGTAATATATGTATCATCAATTCATCATCTGATTTAAGTATGACCATATTATAAAGAGAGAGCTCTGAAGCTCCAAATGTCCTCATGAGTTTTGAAGTTGTTGGATCATTTCAATTAGACCATCCTATCAGCATCCTTCAATACTTCCTTATCTCCGTTTTAATTAGCACATGGGTAGTAGGCTCCTTTCTTTAACCTTCTGTTGTTTCCAGTACATGCGTGCTAGTCCTTTCCTAAGAAGATAGCGAGTTCTTAGTGTTACTTTTCTTTTGTGATTATGCATGCCTCCCAATGCTGATTCCATCAGCAAGCAGGTTTGTACAAACTTCTGCCACTGTTTCGTAGGTTCGAATTCTCCTCCGTGCCATGAGTCCAGCTAGGACGTTGTTGTCTCAAGGTGGATTTTTTTCTTAAAAATATATTTTTTAATTTATGACCATCACTAAGTTTATCTTGTACCACGTCATGGATGGTCTTATTACCACAATTACGTATCTCTAAACAGCACTCCAAAAATACGTTTCATTCCATTTTCGTGAATTTCAGGCTTTGTGAAACCGAAACAAGAATGTAAATTTGAATAAGCTACGAGACCATTTTGTTTTTTATTATTCACCATTAAGTATACTACGTTGATAGAAATAACTCACAAGTGGGTCTCATAAAAATTGCTAAGAATTATTACAAATATAGAAACAATAAAAAATAAAAAGAAATTAATTGTACGTATACGGTCCAGAGAATAAACTATCCAATGGTCCACTTGAAGCATGCACAAATATTGCGTAACATGTAACTGCAACAGAACTCTCAGTTTTGAAAAAAAAAATTACCAACAGTATTGTCATGGGACTATTAACGCGGGGGGGGGGTGGGGGTGAGGTGGCGGCCAAACACCAGTATCGCCCACAATCACGTCGAAAACAACAGCCTTGTCCCTACCATTAAACGGGACCTGTTGACCACCATTTTTTAATCCATGATACCACTCTTGCTTGTTACATTGGCTCTCTTAGAAACTTGCAGCCGCTGTAGTGTCTGCCACTGTTTCTAATGTCAATTGCAGAGCACATGTCCCTTTTTTTGGAAAGGACATATACTAGTACTGTGGTGTTTTTTGTTCCATACTCCCTCCGTCCCTTTTTATTTGTCGTTTCGCTTCCCGAAACACAAATGCCGGCAATTTTAATAAATAATAAATATCATCGATTAGTATCATAATTAATATCATCGGAAAGATCTTTGGATCTAGTTTTTTAACAAAATTATTTGGAGATATAAATATTGTACGTATTTTCTATAAATCAAGTCAAACTTGTGGCACGCATCCCACGGTGACAAATAAAAAGGGACGGAGGGAGTACACTTTATTTGCCTAAATTTTTGAAGAGGGGTCGCTCTAGGAATTTTTTGTCGGATTTGCTCCATGCTGGTCTTCCTCAGTGGTCATAGCCAGTTTTTCAGATAGGGGTTGCTCTAGTTAATAAACACTGAAAAGCAAAAGCTGAAAAAAAGAAACTCAACATAGAATGAAATAGCAAAATAAGAAATACGGGTACAAACCCGCTCGCGAAAAAACAGCAAAATAAAATAGAAGAAAGCACTTAAAATTCATATGTGATCCAAGTTTGAAGTAGATTGATGGTATAGCTGTTAAGAAAACTATCTCCCGCAGCTGTGGTTGCAACACAACATGGTTTCTGCTTACAGCTAATACACCATGTATATAGAAAGAATTTACAGATGAATGATGAGATAGATAACAGCTAAGGGGTGTCATTACAAGACAGCTAAAGGCATATATGGGTCGACAAACTAGAGCCTCACCGGGGGCTTAACGATCCTTCTGACCAGGCAGAAGGACTGTCAGGAAGAACCCATTCTCTGTAGTGTCGGTATCCTGGCATGAGCAGACTCCGTTCTTCATCCTTGTCGGTGTCCGCTGGTTTGGCAAAAGAGCTGAGACTGGGAGCAGGAGCTGATAACCTGGCAGAAGAACTATTAGGAAGAACCCATCGTACATGTCTTGGCATGAGAGGACTCTGCTTTTCTGCTTTTTCATCCAAGTCGGTGTCCACAGGCTTGGCAGAAGGGTAGGAAGCAGGTCTCCATTTGTCGTAGGATTCAGTATACATTGGCTTCTTTGGGGTCGGCAGCTCGCTCTTGCCACTGAGCATCTGAAGAACATCCGCCATGGTGGGCCGGTCTGTCCGGTCCTGCTGAACACATAGAAGTCCCACCTGGACGTGCCTTCTAATCTCCATTAGCTTGGGCTCCTTAAACACTACCGGATCAAATTCCTCATCTATTCGTCCAGCTTCCCAAGCTGTCCATCCCTGACATGCATGTGAAATAAACACATTTACAACATTTTAATGTCTCAGAGACCGTCTAGCTTGTTAGGATTTACCACGTATTCTTTTGTGACTTAACAAACAGCCTTTATATAGTGTGGTGTCTGTTTAGTTGTCTTAATTTTGTATGCTCTTAGGTTGTACGCGGTCAAAATGGACGTAGTTATGAATAGCACAATAACAACTAATGCAATGTGAAGTAGTCTTAAAAGTGTTATTTTTGGATCGATGTTTTCCAAGACAACAACCCCTTTCTCTCCCTATCAGTGCTCTCCGTGCCATTGAAAATTATGTATGGAAATATTTACAAGATCTATTATAAGACAACATTGTATATATGACTTTGTTCTATCTTTGGGGTGCTCATTCAGAAACAATAACTGATCCTACATATTTTGTCTTTGCAGCTAATAACTGACCTATATTGCAGTGATATAAAAACTTACCCATCGATGCAAAGGAAATTCAGTACGTCTACGGATACCGCTGATAGCCTCCAAGAGGGTGATTCCAAAAGCATAAACATCACTTTTCTTTGAAATAATACCATCTGCAGTATGCTCTGGAGCTATGTATGGACTGAATGGTTAAGAAAAATGGAAAGACATCAAGAAAGGTAAATGATGGAACAGGATATGTATAAAGAAAAAGAACAGACTAAAAGAATATGTGTGCCATGTATTCATACAAACAGAAATATTAATGTGGAATGACTACTTACAATGTGCCTGCTATCTTGTTGTGGTCGCTGGTGATCTCGGTATCATCTTGGCTGTTACGACTTGAATGCACTATGGACCTTGTAAAGGCTTGGTACATTTTTTGCAGAATATTGGTATCATTCAACACTTTTGATAGTTCAAAATCAGTAATCACAGGATTCATCTCTGAATCCAAGAGGATGTTATCTGGCTTCAGATCCAAATGGACAATGTGTTGCTCATGCAGGTAATGTACACCCTGAGCTAACCCTACAATTATCCGCATTAGGGAGCGCCAACGATCAAGTAGCTGGGGTCCTGCAGCATAACACAAATCTATAGAACTTGAATTAGGAGAAAAGTCCCTTTTTTTACAAACAAATGAAATGGTATTGTATTACAAACTTTGAGATACAGACCCGTTACATCATGAGCACATGAAGATATGTGCAAATTAAATAGAAATTGCAACCAAGTTCTTAACTCGCCTTCTCTTCATCTCCAGTCTCCTAAGTTGCCTCATGCGGCTAAAGGTTGAACACTGAATCTAATGCCCACCCCTACTTAGAAACACCTCCCGCCATCGCCACCATGGCACCGACAAGACAAGAGTCGAAAACCAAGCGCTCACCAAGGGATGACAAAAATCCCCTGCCCCTCACAAATAGATATGCAAAAAAAGAGAACCCATACTAGCTTTCTTAAGATCTCATCAAAAGCTTGGATCTGATTTGCTAATGAAACAAAAAATGGAAAGTTGAACCCTGCTTGATTGCCACATCAAAGAAGCCACCAACGTAATAGAAATAATGTGAATAATGAACACACAAAAACTACACGATCTAGATAAAGTGTAGATCCCCGATCCCTCTCACCACCATGAGCTCATTAGATCAGGAAGAGACAGGTATCAATGGGTGGGATTGAAGGATCTGAGAGATGCGGGCTTTGCCATAGGCTATTGCTGCTAACCCCAAAATGTTGTGTATGACTGCAATTAAGCTATTTCAATGGTAACATACCTTCTCCATAAACAAAATTGCGCAAGGTTCCCTTTGGCATGTATTCTTCGATCCAAATATATTGTTGTTCACTATCTTCACCAATTGTGCCTTCTGCGTATCCTAGAAAATTCACTATATTTTTATGCTTAAGCTTTGAAGCAAGAAGAAATACATTGTGATTGTGCGCCCATCCCAAGGAAGAATTATGAAAAATCTTGACAGCAACCACATTCCCGTCCTCCATTATACCCTAAAAGGGGGTAGCACCAGGTGTAAGATTGATCCGTGTTATTAAAAACAACAATGGCACAATTATGCAAATACTAATAAATAAAATACTTACTACTCCCTCCATATACGAAATAGATGACGTTTAGGACATGATTGTAGTTACTAAGAAGTCATTAATTAGGGGACAATCTTCCCAGTTTTCCCTTATTAAATAGGCTGCGGGTATCCCCTAGACAACATCCTTTCTTTGGTGGATTGGTCAGTGATCAGCTGCGCACTGAGGCATGAACTGAGGCATGAGGGGAGGGCAAGCAGGGTTGGGATCCCTTCGCCTATGTAGTTTTTTTTTTTGTTTCACGTGATTTTGAATGGCTGCACATTTTTTGGTGTGATTGACGTTGTGTGGGGGCGGGTGTCGCATTCTTTGCTCGCGCGCGTTTGCTCACTTCTGGGCGCGTCTGGTTGACTGCATGGCAGTGTGCCGCTGTTTGCCCTTCACCTATGCAGTTTTTTTTTTCACGCGATTTTGCATGGCTGCACATTTTTTGGCGTGACTGCATGCATGGCACTGTGTGGGTGCAGGTGTTGTGTTCTTTGCTCACGCACATTTGCTCGCTTCTGGGCGCGTCTGGGCGACTGCATGGCAGTGTGCCGCTGTTTGCCTTCGCGCTCGCATTTTTCGGTTTGTGGGGCGCGGAACGAGTGAGTGAAGATGCGCACGAACCCTAAACTCCAACTTGAGCGAAGAAGCGGCGCGGAGCGAGGAAAGGAGAGAGGTCGCGAGTGCTGCAGGTGAAGAAAAGAGGCGAGCGCTTTGAGAGGCGAGCGTGCACGTCTCCACGCGCCTCGACGCATGCGAGCGGCTTCGCGTGAACTGAAGAGGCAGCGCCACGTGAGTAATGACAATCATGCATGCATGCAGCCTCAGCGGGATTGCATGCGTGCATGCACGTGTGGTTGCCAGGGGCAATCGTGTCCATCTTGCACTCCCGAAGGCCTCGGCAATATCCTTTGCCAAACCCACGACTCGGCATAGGACATCATCTATTTTATATGCAGAGGGAGTACAACCATGCATCTACTACACTCAATTTAGTAATGAGCTTCTATACAAGTGATTTTAACCATTAATGGTTGCATCAAGTGATATACCAGTATACCGAGATCTGATTTTCCTCATTATGATCCAGAAAACTAGATGTTTGAAATCGCCTAGTTTACCACCCTGAGCAGACTTTTCAATATATAGTGGTTTCATCTGGCATAGCATCACTAGTGTTTTCGAAAATTGCTAAGAGGTAAGTAATCAGTCACCTGCCGTTTACACATTATTCAGGCTAAATGAGCTAAACAGCTAGCTAAACAAGATAAATGGTTGAACAAATAAACCAAAACCGCATATATACCAGTTTGTAGCGTTCACACAATGTGTAGTCAGCGACATATCACCTATGCACGCTAGCATTGAAAAGGGGAAGTCATCCTCACCTATGTTAGGCTTTAGGGTTTGGGGTTGAAAAGCCATGCACTAAAATTGTTACACCGTACCAAGTGCACAGCTAGGAAGATGATCTTAGAGCACCTCCAATGGATTAGCCGAAAACTCTTTGCAAAGTCTATGGATCAAAACTTATCATTTTTTTCCTTTTTTCTGCCTATGTTGTCTAGAGTGTCGTTGGAGTATGATCCAACTACAATCCATGAGAATCCCAATCCTTTCTATTAAACTATGTATCCTTGTCAGTTGTCACTTGCTCGATTTGGAGTCTATGGGCTTAGTGCCCTTGTATATAACCTGGGTGGTGCCAGAGCACTTGGAGTCTTGGGGACTTATTTGCATTGGACAGGCAGTGATTTGGACGTATACTAGCTAGAGGTTGCATTTTGCCAACTCATACCATGGATAAATCTTTGTGTTGGTACTTTGACATCTCTCAGTACTACATAAAACATTAATCGTGACCTTTTCAAAACCCCCTTCGAGACGGGCAGGATTTGCAACTGTGAGGTGGTTAATTTTTATCAAACAAGGTTACAGAAACCGCGTCAGAAAATAAATTAAACTGACACAGGCACCTTAAAAATACCCGCCTCGGTTAATATAGATCAACCAAGGCAGTTGTTTTGTAAATACATTAACCGAGTCGATTATATTACAAGGCCCTCAATAAATATTAGGCTCAGACAGCCCATCTAGTCCCCATAACAGACTCCTAATATATATACTGCGAGCACACAATACCGTAACTCACTCCCTCCTTCCCTCTGCTGTCACACTAGTCCTGCCTCTCTTCCTCCCTTTCTTCTCTCTCACTTTCTCTCCTTCTCTTCTCTCTCCTTGCCTAGTGGCGCCCGGCTCGCGGCCTCATGGAGGTGTGGCCTTCTAATGCGGCGGCCGAGACACAACCCTTCACGACGGCGCCCCTCCTCTCCCCTCCAGTGCCCCTCACCTCCACAATAGAGGTGGAGCCCTTACCCTCACAACCATAGCAGTGCTGCTAGGGTTTCCCTTTTCCATCGGTGTGGTGGCGGCGGTGACGGCATGCCGTCGTGGCATGACCGCCTTCCTCTCTATAGGATCTGGACGGTGGCACCATCCTTGGCCCCCTCCTTCCTCTCCACTGGATCTGGATGGTGGTGCCATCCTCGGCTCCCTCCTTCCTCTCCACCGGATCTGGGCGGTGGCGTCGTCCTCGGCCCCCTCCTCCCTCTCCGCCGTCATGTTGGCGTCTCCTCCCTCTCCCACGGTGAATCCGATGGTCGTGAGACTGGATCTAGTGGTTGTGCGGCCAAATGTGGTGGCAGAGAGACCAGACCCAGCAGCCAGCTACGGCGATAGCGGTGACCCGTGGATGAGCTCAGCGGGACCATGGGTGGGCTTGCCGGGCTTGTCCATGGATTTTTTTTTATTTTTATATTTTATTAACTGATGCGGGCATCAAAATATCTCAAAAATGCTCCCATTTACTGTGACCTTCCATCCAAGGCGTTTTTTACACCCGCCTCGGTTAATCCAAAATGCCCACCTCGAAAAAGATTTTCTATAGTAGTGCTATCTCTTCCTATTCTTTGTTGTGATTATGCTTCCACCATTGCTTGTCTCTTGTTTCGTGTGGCCCTTGCCCTTCTAAATTAGTTTAGGATAGTTATGTAGTGCCCTATATAAAAAAATAGTAAATTACTAAGCTTGCATTAGATGGTAAGTGATATGAGGTAAACAATGAAATAACATAAGCCCCATTGGAGGATGCTTAGGGAAGACAACGTGTTAACCTTACTGGAACCCATCACGCTTTGGGAGATGTTTCATTTCTTCAATCATTTTGGCTTCGAAAGAAGCCTGTCGTGGCACTGCACAAACTCATCATCTAGATATGATTCCCTAGTGTGTCTCCTTGCCTATCAATGTGATTCCCGAGTGTTGTCAAGTGGAGTCCACTCGCCCCTTCTTCCCCTTTCCCCTACTACAGTTCCAAAAGGGTCAAAAGGAGGTGACACCGTCTTCCGGCGACGATTTCACTGGCCTCCTCCTTCTCTGGTCACTGGTTCGGTGCGGGGAAGGGAGGATGGCCGGGAAATCACTGCGCGGATGCATATAGAGTATGATCGAGTCCCAGGTCTAGGGTTTACTTACCGTCGATTCTTATCGGTGGAGCTAGGTTCTACCGAGGGGGTGTCAATCCCCGGCGTTTCCTATTCCTGGTGGCGTCGGCGAGGTCGAGGCGATGACGGCTCAGGGGAATAAGCTCTTCCGCCTCTTTCTCGCCCTGGTGATGCCCTGCTTCGGCATCAACGGAGAGGTTGCAGAGATCTGTGTAGGAGTCTTCGATCGACGATGCATCGTCCTGAGGTGCGTCTTCTGGCTTCTTGGTCCAAGGATAAAAAGGCAGCTTGGGGTCATGTGGATGGTGGGAGAGTGGATACGGCTTGAGTTCTACGTGGTGGCTTCTGTCATCGACGGCGAGTCCCTGTCCATGGTCATGGGGGCTCAGGGCGCGTCCCCGGCCGATGCTGCTTAAGCATTTGCTTCATCTCGTTCTTTGGTGCGAGTGTTTTCTGCGGCTACTTCCAAAGCCTTTTGGCGAGAGGGCTTCTTCCGACCTGGGTTCGACGGTGAAGGACCTCCGGCGGCGGCCGGCGGCGGTGGAGACTGGAGGATTCGACTGGCAGAGGTGTTAGGGCTTCATTTGTATTTCTTTGTTTCTTAGGGGCCTCCGTATAAAAAGGTCGATGAGGTTGTTTTCTATATCCTTCTCGAATGTACTTGTATGTGTACGTGTCTTTCTGCTGTATCCTTAACTTTTAATACAGGTATATTTGATAAAAAAATGTGAAGAGCGACATATATCTTACAACATGAGAAGTCTTTGGAAGTATAATTTTACCAATATTTGTCTTACATTATATTGTAATGGTACAAAATTTAATTGTATGATGATGATGATGATGATGATGATGATGATGATAATAATAAGTACGTAAATATATCTTCAAAATAACGGAGTAATGAAGAATAGGAGATAGATCAGATACATCACAAAATGGTTTATATATGTTAAAAGTGATTGTGGTATTAGCTCTCACTAAAGATGGTTCTAGGCATTGACATTACCTCTAATTTTTTTTGCCGTTCACGATTAATTATCGCATACAATTTTCAAGCTGTTAGCGATAGGTCACCAAACATATAACGTCTAATGATGTAGTGTCAACATTTAAAGGTGGTTATTGGCAATCAAACAACTCAAAACAAAATTAGAATATCAAGTATATGAGTACCTTGTAGACTGTGCTAGAGCCACCTCGGCCAATGATGTTGCTGTCTGAGTATCCATTTGTGGCAGTCCATACTTCAGTTGACATAAATTTTCTTAAGGTCTCTGAGGAACCAACACACATATGGCCAAGGTTAGTTGGAATTTAGGTTATTCAACTGTGAACATTTTACCATATTATTCATTCAGTTCTTTATGCGGAAAATTCAAAAACATTATAACATTGAAATTTCCAATAGAGACCCCATGTGGCCCTAACATGGACACTTACATCTATATGAGGGCACCCCCCACCCCTCCAAAATCTCGTACCCTCAGAGCTATGAGAGGGATATAACATATAGAGACACTAAGCTAAATCTTTGTGTTTATTATTTATGTATGTCCAATATTATATTCCTTTAAGCTACTGATTTAATTGTGCATGGATCACACCTCACCTACAAATGAAGTAGTTTGCTCTCTTCCTCTAGGTTCAATGCTTTGCTCATGTGATATCCCCACATTAGTTGAATAACTGTCATGCGATATCTCCACTGTTCCTGTATCCTGAAATGCAAAATACTATGATCATATTCGGCAGAACTTATAAATGGGTTGATAAGCCAAAACACTGTTGAAACAGCTAATTATTTGTGAGAATAAAATACTATTGACAAATAAACTGAAACGGCTCTTTAGCTAAAGTGAACAGGCCGTATGCTTATGGTATCACGGTGAAGTGTATATATACTATGTCAACTTTTTTAGCTCTATGTAATAAATGCAATCGTGAGCATACCTAGATGACTATTCAACCAGTTATATTAGTTATGTATTTCCTTGAACTATGTTCGTTTAATTATATACTTTTTATGTTAAACCCCATTCTCCTCGCCTCCTCATTTGCCAAAGGTGAAGTTAGGACTTGGAGCCAGGTTGTTAGGGTTCAGGGCTTACCGAAATCCAGCGACCTTGGAAGCAAGAGAGAAAGGCAGCAACACAAATAAATTTTACTTCCTCCATCCAAAATTATGAGACGTTTGATTTTTTAACACAAGTTTGACCATTTGTCTTATTTAAAATTTTATACAAAATATTACTTCTTTTGTTGTAATTGCTTTATCAATAAAAGGTCCTCAAGGATGAGTTAAATTTGACTATATTTATATATTTTTTAAATAAAATGAGTGGTCAAAATTAAATAAAAAGTATGTGGCTCGGTGGCTGTGCTGCAAGTTGCATACCTCTGGCCCCACCATGCACATGCCGGTACTTTGCCTGCCTGGCTTCATGCTTTTCGCTCTGATGGGGAGTTATTTTTTCATTCGGTTGGTGGGGAGCTATGCATCGAGATTGACATAGAGGGTACGTGGACGGCTCGCAGGCAGTGCTGCACGGGAGTCCAACTGCGACACGAGTACATATATATAGGATTTTTTTAACCCACTGTTTTTGGAAGGGGCTGGGGCGTGTGTGATGGTGATGGTAGAACGACTACAAGAATTTTTGTCTTCTCTAACCAGTTTTTACAAGTGGGTGGCCGAGAAGTTTAGAACCTAGCCATGACGGTTTGCTCTATGTTTTTTTTTTTTCAAAAAAAAAGTTTAACAACATAATCCTCAAAAAAATATTGTCTTAGTTGTGAAGTTGAAGTTAACCAATTAGTCCGTATTAAGCACTAATAAAAAGACCATAAAAAAGATCATTAATAATCTAGTGGTTGGTATGGTACGGTGGGAACGGAGTGTGGTCATCCGCAGCAGCAATTAGCCAACATGGATAAGATGCAAACAGTTGAAACGAGAATGGTCATACCGTAAAGGTTCTACAATTCGTCCTAGAAATCACCGAATTTTGGTGAAATTCACGCATTTTGGTGAGTCCAAAACAACATCATACCAGCCAAGAAGAAAAATCAAGCCCAATTCAATGTTTTTTTGTTAAGTTTGTAGTTTCAAACATGCCTACAAGTACTTCAATATAGAAGCACAAACTTTCCGACCTATAAATCAATCGTTTCACATTACCTATTGATCAAATTTTGGTTACAATGATTCAGGCAAATATGAATTATTAAACCTGAACATTTTGACTAGTCAAAACAAAATCCTGGCCCAAAATTCCCGAGATTTGCCCATTTCAGCCAATTCCCAAAAAATTTGGTGATTTGAGTCCGACAACTCTTCCGTACCTGTCGCAGCCGAGGCAGAAGGTAACCCCCGGTCTGCATGGTCAGCAGCAAGACGGTGGTGTGCGCGTTGATGGCGAAGGACGCGAGCATAACCTTGTTGAGGATGTCGTCCTTGACCTCGCGCAGCTGCCTTGCCAGGCTCCCCGCCGCGAGCAGCCGGCGCACGACGCCGGCCCGCCGCCGCTCCTGGCACGCCGTGACGAGCTCCAGCGCGCGCCGGAGTGTCTCCTCGAGGTCCTCCAGCGCGCCGGCCATGGCCGGGCTGTCGTCCACCGCGCCTGCCCGCTGCAGCTGCGAGAGCACGGCGCTGAACCGGAGCACGCGCGTCCGGATCTCCCGGCACGCGGCCGCGTTGCGGCGCGCCGTGTCCGCCGCCTCCTTGATCCGCAGCCCGACCTTGACGATCCTCTCCACGGTTGCCACCGGATCGGCCATGGATGCATGTGCAGCAGCAGCTGAATCAGCTAGCTGTGCTGACACTTTGTTGATCGATTGCTCATAGTAGCCGGCCGTGGATTTAATTTGCTGGGCAGCAGCAGCAGCAGCTTGTTGACTCCTCCGAGAGTCCGAGTATGAGTGGCCTTTGGCCTAGTCTAAATGGTTGGACTGGAATTGAAGGAAAAACGAACTGATCGAAGACTTTGTACTCCTTTCAGTCGCCGCGCGCGTCGTAGTTTCCGCGTGGCCCTGCCACTGCAATTTTGTTTATGTCCACTGGTCGACGTGTGGAAAACATGCATGCATGGGCTGTGCTCTGTGGACGCCTGTCAAGGACGATGTCATGTGGGCCCCGATGACAGACAAGTGGAAGCCAGCAGCACCTTTCGTTTGTCTTCTCGTCATCATCTATTTTCATCCTCTATACATCTGAGTTCTCAGACCATCCGCACTCATAAAACTCTATATTCGACCTCTAAAAGGCCTAGTCATCAAGATTCTCTGCTTTACAGTTCGTTCTTCCGCACCCATACAACCTCTATATCTCACCTCTATATCACCTATCACAAATAACCCTACTTGTCATCTTCTATAAATTTTATCCAAACATATTCATGTGAGATCTAGTTTTGAAGGATTAATTGCAACGAATTTAATGGTGCAATCGGAATTTAATTTGGGTTTGTGATTTGTGAGTTATAACGCTTTTTTTAAATGAAAAAGGTGGGGCCCGCCACAGATTCTTTTGCCCATGGACGTTGCGCCTGTGGTGCATGCATCGGTTGTCCTCGTGCATGGGCCCACTGAGCTTTACCGATCGCCCGCAAAGACGCCAGGAATACCGGCCAAAAGTCATACCGTTTTCTTTTGAAGTTCCCCGCTGCAGCATTTTTTTTACGTTATCCGATGAGCTGGCGTGTACCGTTTCTTTTTAGAGTCACCGGTGCGGATGGTCTCAAGATACTCTTCTCCATACATGTTTTCTTCTATAACCATCATCCTCTATTTCTCATACTCTATACCAACTACCAATAACAGCCCCACTTGTTATTTTCCTATAAATTTTGTCCAAATATATCCATATGAGATCTTATTTGAAAAGATTTATTGAAACAAATTTAGTGGTGTAATCAAAATTTAATTTGGATTTTTGGTTTGTGAGATATAACTTTTTTTGTTATAAAAGTGGGGCTCACTCGCTCATGCGTGCAAGCGTTGTGCCGCGCTCGCATGCGCTCTGCCTCAAGCTCCACTCGCATGCGCATGCGTCGCTGTCCTGGGGCCCGCGGCTTGTAGCGCATGCCCGCTAGCACGCCACAGATACTGGACCGGATGGTGCAGCGCAGTATATCCGCTACAGCACTTTCATCCTGTATTTACTTCCTGCAGGAGTAGATCCTGGACTCCGGTGCGGATAGTCTTATCGATCGTTCTAAATAAGATCAAACCGCATAACTTGTCTTTATTAGCAGAACATATGTCACCGAACACCCCGAATAGGGACTCGTGGAGCCGTGGAGGCCAAGTCAGGCATCCATCAAATTATCAAATCAATACTTTTCTAGGTTATCTTATCTTCTTCTTCTATTGTATCTCTCTCTCGACCTCCTCTCCCTGAGGTCCTCCTTATCTTGCTTACCTTAAATCAAGTAATTCTGAGTTGCTAACAACGCTGCACGTCAGGGCCACACGCTTCTCGGGCAAACACGACGCGCGGCCATGATTTTGCTGCATAATAAAGGAACGGCCCACACTTGAAATCAATGGTGTTTCTGAAATATTACAAAAGGAGAAAATAAAACTAAAATGTAGCCTGTCAGGCTACGAAGAATTCAGCCCAAAACATACACTTTTGTATCCATTTCCCTACTCATCCTAGGGCCCGGCCAATAAGGCTCAACCCCTACATCACCCCCACTCCCATAGCAAAGATCATGCCTAGGTGTCTTTGCTCTGCTATTATAGAGTTGTTGAAGGTTCACTACTACAAAAAATTTTTTTGCAAGGCACTTCGAAATGAGCCCCGGAGGCAGCACCAATTTTAACCGCCTCAGTTAATACCTCGGATTAACCGAGACGGTTATTTTATATTAACTGAGGCGGTTAAAAAAACCAGCTCGAAAAATCTATTTACCGAGACGGTTAAATAATGATCGTCTCCTAAAATCTATTAACCGAGGCGGGTATTATAAGTAGTCCGCCTCTATAAATATCTCTATTTTTCGAGGCGGCCGATTTAGAAGACCCGCCTCGGTAAATAATGGTCGTAGCCTAAAAGCCCAAACCAGGCCCAATTTCACGCACTAAGTATATATACTAGGACCTAGGGTTTCAACTCTCACTTCTCCTCAGTCCACTGCTCTGCTCCCTCTCCCCGTGGCACTCTCCCTCCTTGACCGGCCGCCCACTCCCATCCCTTCCCTCCCCACCACGATGCCCCCCCCCCTCTCCACCACGGCGCCCCCTCCCTCCCTTCCCCATGCCGGCGACCATCTCCATCTTCTTAGGCGCGGCGTGGCGCCCCTCTCCCTCCTCCCCACAATGATGGCCGGCGGCGGCATGGATCCGCGGATCGAGGCGGCAGCGCGGATCTCGCGCCTGCGGCATCGGGGTGGTGGATCCGGCGTCGGCGTGGTGGATCCGGCCTCACCACGTCGGATCTAGTGGCGGCCTCCCATGCCACGGCCATGGTGGCGGCCTCCGTGGCGGCGGCGGCGACCCTATCCCGCAGCGGCGGTGCTCTCCGCTCTCCCTCCCGGGCGGTGGCCCTCTCCTCGGCGGCGGCCTCCTCCCGGCTCTCCTCCACTACTTCCTCTTTCACGACGGGCGCCCCTCCAGGCCATGGGGCTCGCGGATCCGGCCTATGGAGTCGCGGATCCCCGCAAGCTCGTCGGCAAGGCGGCCTTCTTCGCGCGCGTGTGGCGGTGCGACCCAGCGGCGGCGACTTTGCGCGGATCCGGTGAGGGCGGTGGCGTGGCTCTAGATCCGGCGTCGGGCGTCGTGCGAGGCGGCGACGCCGTGGTGGCTGGCGGTAGGGCTAGAAACGGGCTAGCCGGTGGGCTCAGAAATGGGCTCACCGGTAGGTTTTGAAATTTTTTTTGTTTTTTAATTCATTAACCGAGGCGGGCACGGCAACCGCCTCAGTTAAGGTCATGATTTACCATGACCTTCCATACGAGGCGGTTACAAAAACCGCCTCGGTTAAGCCTTTTTGCCCGCCTCGTAAAATATTATGTCGTAGTGGTTCTTCTTTGCTCCGCTATTACAGAGTTTATCTTCAATAACTAGAGCTGTTTTCTCTATAGGTCACTTAATTTACAGTCACCTCTATATTGGGCATTCGTATCGAGCTGTCTCTAGCTATTTATTCATATCTATAAATACCACTATTTTTTAGATCTCGCTATTTCCATTGGTCTCTAAAAATTGATTTTAAGATGTGGTTACAAATTCAGCCATCTCTAGAAATAGAAGCTGCACAATGAAATTCGAGGTTTTTAAACAACCTTGGATTGTGAAATCATAGAAACCAAAGTTGTAGATCTCAAAGGTTTATGTAACTTTGCATTTGACAACTTTTTTCATTTGAAATCATCAATGCAAAGACATTATGTTGAATTTCTCAAATTTGGGACCAACAATTTTCAAACGACCTCAAAAGTAGAAACAACCAAAACCAAAGTTATAGGCCACAAAAAGTTACACAACTTCATAGTCATTAACTTTTCCATTTGACTTTATTTAGGGTCTCAAATACTCATTTCAAAACTAGATCAAGATGAAAAGAAGGGTATAAATGTCTCATACAGATACAGATACACGTGCATGATTTAGAGCATCTCTAAGATATTTCTAAATCTCATCTTCCAAATCATCATATAGAGAGTAATTTATAAAAAAGTAATTTTCTATATCTTTCCACTTTCTAACAGTTTTTTTATATCTTGATTGTACTCTAGGAATCCATTATCGTTTTCTATCTTTGGCCATAGCTGACATGGCCTCCTCCTCCTAGCCATGGTGTCACAACCACCTACGACCTGTTGTCACTGGAGATGAGCATGACCCTCTAAATTCAACCTCATTGTGTCATGAGACTGCACAACGATCTGAGGAGGTGGACCTCACGCACATGGTACAGGGATAGCCTCTCCATAGGCGTGAATGCACTACTCTAAACCTTTGTGTTTTCTGAGGTTGTGAGGCTATCCGCACTCGTCATACTCCAAATACATCCTCTAAAGAGAATATTCTCTCCTAGTCGGCAAGATTCCATCCTTTATACTACATTTTCCCCGCATCCATTCATCCTTTATATTCATCCTCCATATTAGTAGGGCCCACAAGTCATACACCCCATTTATCCTACCCCTGCCTCTCTCTCTCTCTCTCCCTCTCTTTCTCTCTCTCTCCTCCCCCCCCCCACGCTCCCTCCCTCCCCACTCCCCTCACCGGGCGCTCTCCCTCTCCTCCCCCGCCCGCGCCTTCCTCGGTTCCCGGCGGCGCGTGCGGGACGGCGACGTCGGGCGGCGGCGCCATCGGCAGCCACGCGCGCATGGCCCTCCCTCCGCCGAGCTCCCGCTTCGGCCGAAGCCTGGCGGGGCCTTGTGAGCGGCTCACGCGACGGGCGGCCGGGCGAGGCGCGCGGCCGCCGGGCGGTAACGCGCGGCGGCGGCCTCCACTCTCCTCAAGGCCCGGCGAGCGGTTTCACCGTGGGCGCGCGTTATAGGGCGGCGAGCTCGCGGTGGGGCGGCCGAAGCTTCGCGTGCGGGCGGCCGGCAAGCGCGAGGACGGCGAGCGCCGGCGAGCACGCTGCTAGGCGAGGCTGCGAGATGCGTGCGCGCTGCGGCTCGCTTTCGACTTCGGCGGGCTCCTTTGCTTTCCGGCTTCGCTTAGCGGCGGGGCGTCACAGCGCGGCTTCGGCGGACAGCGGCGAGCCTCCCTCCCCTCCCGGGCGTAGCAGGCTCAAGTGGCCTCCCTCCCCTCTTGCCGTGCGCCTTGTGGAACTTCCTTGGCCCTCCCAGCCGCTGGCTTCAGCGAGGCGGAGGACCGCGCGCAGCGGTGGGCGGCTCCCCTTCCTCTCTCCTTCCCGTGACGACGGGCGGGCGCGGGCCCGCGCCACGCGAAGCGCCCCCCGACGCTTCTACCACGCCCGAGTTTGGCGTGCGGCGCGCCCCGCTCCGACGCCACGTTGGCGTGCCGGACGCGCCGCTGCGGCGACTCCCGTCCGGGGAAAAGCGCGTCCCTGACGCTTTCCCGGACGTGAGTGCAGATAGCCTGAGTGGCTTTGAGGAGTGGTGGGCATGCCAGTGTGATGTGAGCAGAGAGCAAGATAGAAGAAGTGAAAGATATTGGGGGTCCATGTTGTTGTGGGAGATATAACCCTTTTAAGGGAGATGGAGAGTTATTTGTTTGGAGAAAAAAGAGACATGTCTACTCAATACGATAACTTTAGAAATAATGGATGCTATTGGAAAATGCTAGAGATGCTCTATAAGTTTCTGTTAGCCATGATGGACGTGCCCAAAAGAACGAAGGCTTACCATCTTGTGAGTGAAAATTGGATGCGTTCCATTATATTTCCACTAATAAAAGATGCTATAAGTTGAGCAATATATACATTATCAAAGATGACTAACTTCTTAGTTACTCCATTGACCTATTGGGTATCTTAGGGATTCGGTTTTATTAGTTGGAGAGTCAATCACCAATGCAAAAAAAAATTCACCAATTCATCATCGGTGCCGTCAAGTCTCCCAACATCTATGCACAACTTGGTAATAACTACTCCTA
Source organism: Chrysopogon serrulatus (assembly GCA_015844335.1). Lineage (NCBI taxonomy): Eukaryota > Viridiplantae > Streptophyta > Magnoliopsida > Poales > Poaceae > Chrysopogon > Chrysopogon serrulatus. The sequence goes on along the minus strand of JADLZL010003544.1, from coordinate 515,933 downwards.
AATAAAAACGTATGTAAAGCACATGGGAGCACTTCTTTTTATGTTTCCGAGTACCCAGTCGAGCTTCATAAATTCGAAACTAATTTAAAAGCCATCGTAATTAAAAAAATACTAATAAAACAATTAAGAGCTCTTTTTTGCGTTAGAAAAAAAGAATTCCAAAATTCCAAAATCACCAATCACAAAATCACGATCCCCGGACCCCAAAAGGAAAGGAAAAAAAAATGTTTGAAAATCGTCGTGCCAACCTCCGGCCGCGGTGGGGCCCACGGCCATTCACCCAACGAGGCAGCCAGCCAAGAAGGGAGAAAGACACATCACCGCACTTCCTTCCTTTCCTCGCATCCCACCGCACCGCGTTCCTCCGACCCGATCTCCCGCCGCGCCGGGATCCTGATCCGCCCCGCCCGGCCGCCGCCGCCGCCGCCGTCCCGCTCCATGGACGGCATCGAGGGCCTGCTGGCCCGCGACTTCGGCGTGCGGCCGCAGGGCAAGGGCGCGCCCATGGCCGGCGGCGGCGGCGCTTCCTCCCGCTCCACCGGATCCGGCTCCAGCGCCGGTGCCGCCGCGTGGGCAAGCTACGGCAGCAGATCCACCCCGGCTGCTGCTGCTGCCCCCTCCGCGGCCCCGTCCTACGACGACCTCTTCGGCGCCCCCGCGTCCGCCCCCCACCGCTACCCCCGCCTCCGCCTCCTCCTTCGACTCGCTCTTCGACTCCTTCAAGGGCCCCACCACCGCCACCGCCACCGCCACCAAGTCCGCCCCCGCCTACGACGACGACATCTTCGACGCGGTCCCGGGGCTGCGGTCCTCCAACTCCGCCTCTTCCGCTGCGCCGCGGTACGACGACGGCGTGTTCGGCTCCTCGGCGGCGCCGGCGTACGACGATGTGTTCGCCACCAGCGCACGTTCCACGGCCCCGCCGCCGGCCTACGATGACGACCTCCTCGCGGGGTTCGGGAGCGCGCCGTCGCGGGCCGAGGAGAAGGCGAGGACGGTGAACGACGGCGACGACCTGCTCGGGGCGTTCGGGAGGAGCGCGTCCGAGGAGAAGAGGAAGCCGGTGCCGGCGCAGGAGGACCGAATGGGGAGCGCGGGGTTCGATGATCTCATCCCTGGCTTCACGGGGAGCAGCCCGCCGAGGAGTAGGTGAGCAAGCTCTGATCTTTCTACATTTGGATCACATTTGGATCTGCGTTTGGTGTGGTCGCTAGTTCAGTTAGATCAGAGCCTTTGGGCAATGTGAGTGTGGATGGATTCAAGTGAAATGTGCAAGCTAGATCCAATAATGTCTGCTGCTGCCTTTTACAATTGCAGTGCTTGTGCTTGTCGGCGACTAGATTGAGGAACTTTAGCTTGTGTCACAAGCTTTCGTGCGTCAATTAGAACAGTTGAGATAGAAGAGATCTGTATACTATATTATAGTGAGCTTGTACATTATAGGGTCCTGTTGGTGCTCACTGCAAGTACTATGGCACAGATCAGTGAAAACCTCACAGATATGTATCCTAAAGTTAGACTTGAAATTGTGGCTGGAGTGGTAGTTCTTAATCTCGTCTTATCTTTACACATACATTCCATCTTTAGATATGTTTCCTTGCACAATTGACCCAGCCACCATATGTTTGTGATCCATTTGTTGAACCAACTACCCGTCTCTTTTGTGCCATACCATAAAAGCGTTAGATTCAATATAGATTATGCTCAACTCCTGCTCATGCCACTAAACCACTTCAAAATTGTAAGCATATCTATGGATTACAGAATCTGATGAAAGTTCCTTGGTAATTTCCAGAAAATCTTATGGTTGCTAGAACATATTTACAGAACGCATCATAACTTGTTCATTAGCAAATGTTGTGTCATCTGTTTCTGTTGTTAAGTATAACTGTATAATCCTATCGTGCCCTGGGTTTCCCCATATTTGGACCATTAACTCTCTTTTGTGTTTACATATCCATGGAAGTACTCCCTCGGTTCCAAATTTTAAGACGTTTGACTTTTTTGACTCCAAGTTTAACCACTTGTCTTATTCAAAAAAATTGTGCAAACATAGTCAAATTGAAGTCATTCTTGAAGAAAATTTATTAATAAAGCAAACCACAACAAAATAAGCGATATTTTGCAGCTTGAGGTCCAAAAAGTCAAACGCCTTTTTAATTTGGAACGGATTAAGTATTGAATATGGTTTGCTGTTGTGGATATCACCACTAATTTGCCTGGTTTATGCAAAAAGTAGCTCATTTCTTCTAAATCCTATCAGTAATGGGTTTTACTCCTGACAGTTTCTTATGCGCACTATACTTTTCAGGAAATCTAATGACGATAACAGAATGAAGCCACCAGTTCCAACTTCTAAACAGACAGCTAGCATGGCAGATGACCCATTCGTTGTTCTAGAAACAGCCTCTGCTTCAGGCTCTTCATATACATCCCCAGGGAGATCCTCAGATCCTGTGGAAGATCTGGATAAGTCTGCAAGCTTTGATGGCAAAGCTGCCAATAATACTGCTTCTGATGATAGTTTATTCGAGGAATCAAGTGCTTTTGACCCGGCTCCAAAATCAGATCCTTTGTTTACCTCTGAACTCAATGGCCATGCCAAGGATACAAACCCGCCAAGTGTAGTCCGAGATTCCAGTCCTCTACACCGTTCAATGGACAGAAATCCAGCACATCAATCTTCCATGGAAGACTTCAGTGATGTCATGCCCAAGTCACAGTCTGCAAGGTATTCTGATATTCGTGGCAATGATATGGAGGATCAGTCACCCAGATCTACTGAATCTGAAGATGATATATGGCTTACAGTTTCTGAGATTCCCCTTTTCACAGCGCCAACTACTGCGCCACCACCCTCCAGATCACCACCTTTTCTTAAACGAAAGCCACTGGGAGCAAATGCAAATGGAAAGGAGAATGGGCATGCTTGGCAGTATAGCCAAAACTACAACCATTACACAGATTTTCCAAAGCAACCAGAGGCTTCAATAGATGACCTGGAAGGTTTTGCCATGGGTAAACCTCAAATGCCTGCTTATGATGAAGACTTTGAAAGAAGCTCATCAGATGCTGAAGAGAAAGACAGGCAAGAAAGATTGGAGAAAGAAAGGGAAATGAAGATGAGGGAGGAAATGGAAAGAGAGCGGAGAAGGCTTGAAAAGGAGAGGGAGTTGGAACAACAGAGAGAAAGAGAGAGAGAACGGCAGGCAGTGGAGAGGGCTACAAAGGAGGCACGGGAGAGAGCAGCTGCTGAAGCTCGTGCAAAAGCTGAAAGAGAGGCACGCCAGCGTGCACAGCGTGCTGCTGTGCAAAGGGCTCAACAGGAAGCCCGTGAGAGGGCTGCAGCTGAGGCGAAAAGAAAGAGCAGCTAGGTAGCTGCAGAAGCAAGGGAGAGAGCTGCTGCAGAAGCAAAGGAGAAGGCAGCTGCAGAAGCCAAGGAGAAGGCAGCTGCTGAAGCCAAGGAGAGGGAGCGGACTGCTGCTAGGGAGAGGGCTGCAGCAGAAAAAGCTGCTGCCGAGAGAGCTCAGCAAGAAGCAAGGAAGAGAGCTGAACGAGCTGCAGTGGAAAGAGCTGCTGCTGAGGCTCGAGAAAGGCAGGCAGCTGCAGCTGCCGCCGCTGCCGCTGCTGCTGCAAGAGAAAAGCAGAGCACACCAGATGATCTTGAGTCATTCTTCGGTGGAGGTGCTCGTGCCAACAGTGCACCAAAGCAGAGGGCTCCAACACCAACAGTGGTAACTATATCTGCCAAAATATTTACATTAAAAAGATTGTGTGCAGCTCAATCTTCTACATTTTGCTAACAGTGGGTGTTATAGGATTCTATGTTTGGTTTTGGAGCTCCAGGCAGTGGAACCACTAATGGATCGCAGAGAGCAACATCAACTTCAGCTCCTGTGAGAAAAGTGGCATCAGCCACAAGTTTTGGCGATGATCTGTCTGACTTATTTGGAGGTACTAGATTATAAGCCTTACCAAAGTAGCATTAGTTTTGTGGATTTAAGTTTCTGGCTGATATTGTGCTCCTAACTTAGTGCCATGCTTGTCTGTAATCCATTATTTTTTCTTTTGTGCTTCCAGCCCCTGCATCTTCTGGACGTATTTCAAGAAGTTGAGGGAGAAAGTGAAAGAAAGAAGGCGTGCTAGGTTAGAACGTCATCAGAGGACTCGTGAACGAGCGGTAATGTTCTGCAATTTCAGAATGCAAAGAAAAGAAATGTTCTCTATCACCTGTGAAATAAGTGTATTGCTTATTGTCTAGCTTATTCCTATGCTGTCTACCACTCCCTGATTACAAAGAAACAATAGCTACTCCATTCTGACTTCTGTTTGTTGTTTATTATATCTTCAGGCTAAAGCTCTGGCTGAGAAGAATGAACGAGATATGCAAGCACAGAGGGAGCAGGCAGAGAGAGATGTATGTGCTAATGCTTTTCATATCTGGATCAGCTTGATTATGCTTATTTTAGTTCAAGACAACAGTCAACAGTCCATTTTATGTATAATTGTTTTCACTTTTTCATAATCTTATTACCATTTTCTTAGATAGTGATTGCAGCATGCCTTGGCCCTATAGCTACACTTGCTTGGATGCTAATAGTCCACTTGTTTGTCTGGGCATTCTGAATTACAGAGAATTGGAGACACTCTGGACTTCGAAATTAAGAGGTGGTCTGCTGGGAAAGAGGGCAACTTGCGTGCTTTGTTATCAACTTTACAATATGTGAGTTCCTGATACTTTTGCTACTAGAGTGTGAAGCTAAGCTGCATGTGTTATTGTGCAGTTCTATGTTCTTTTGAGCACTCTGTTTCTTTCGCTATGAAACTATGCTTGATATTTTTCTTCTGTTCTATAAATATCATTGTTGCTTTGGACCCCTTTTCGGGTTGTGGTTTACTTAGCATTCTTTTTGGTATTAGGTATACACAATATGACCAAATGGTCCTCACTAAAATGGTACTGTTATTTATTTTTGTTGAACCAACCTAATTCATGTATTGATTTTGACTCGAGACCAATACATGGGGACCGGGTTTGGCTTTCTGGGATTTATCTTTTTGGTTAATGCGGTTGGCTGTTTGATATAACTTTTCGATGGTCTACAACATTACATTGATAAATTTGGTTAAGTTTCTTAACATTTACCTGGTAGTAATTCATTTATCTGTTTCATTTGTCAGTAGTTTATTTGAACTCTGTTAGGATGCTAGTCTGGTAAACCTAACATTAAATGGGAAGCACTCTGAAAAAACGAATTAATGAATGCCACATTATCTGAAGTGTCGTAAACTTATTCCATTTACTAATATATACCTTCTTCTGAAACAGATTCTTTGGCCAGAATGTGGATGGCAAGCTGTATCCTTGACTGATTTGATTACAGGAGCTGCTGTTAAGAAGCAGTACAGAAAGGCGACACTATGCATCCATCCTGATAAGGTGCAGCAGAAGGGCGCAACACTTCAGCAGAAATATATTGCCGAAAAAGTCTTTGACATTCTTAAGGTTTGTGTTCATCTTCTTTGGCAACATCCTATACTCCTATAATGCTAAGTCTCACTAAGGGGTTCCCTCCAATTAGATTGCTCCATTATTCAAAAGTGATGTCAGCTGACATCATCAAAGGAGTTACCTCCACTAAGGCTCATTTATCTCCCACTAGCTATTTCTTTTGAAATAGAAAAAAAGTCGTAGCACCTAAACTAAGTATCGTAATTAAAATCCAATTGCACCATGGTGTTCCTCGCAATAAACTCTTCAAAATAAGACCCCATATGGATATATTTCGATAACTTTTTGCAAAAATTTAAACCGTTTCTAAGCAAAAAACCCTTTTGTAAGCAAAAAACTTAGCAAAATGCATATCACATACATATGGTCCTCCGAAACATGCATAATTTTATGAAGGAAAACACCAAAAATTTTGGGAGGGGATGACCCTCAGGTATAGTAGGGGTGGAGGTTCGGGTAGATGAGATTTAGGTGATGCCCATATATTTCCATTTGACGACCCGCAACAATGCGCTGGGGATTTCATCTAGTTTAATAGTATAGAAGAGGCAAGTACAAATTCATTTGTATAGAAGTATACTTACCGTGATATCATGGGTCATTGGAACTGCTTGTGTTAACTTAACAAGAGTGTTTTGGTATGCATGTCGGTTTCTGAAATAATTTAGCATTGGATTTACCATTCGTGATTACTTTGGTTCATGAAATAGTTTAGCATTGGATTTACCATTAGTGATCAGGAAGATTAGTGTCATTCCATGATAAGTTGTGCATTTGCGACCGAGTTTTGGAAGTCCAATTCTTACATCTGTGGTTCACATCACTGTGAGTCAGTGTGAATAGCCAATCACATTGATGATTCCTATTATCTGACAAATTTAAGTAAAATCTTGCACCTTTTATGTTAACAGGAGGCATGGAACAAATTCAACTCTGAAGAGCTCTTTTGAAGCAATCTCTGAATATAAATATATGGACAGCTTAACTGTAATAGCAACATGAATTGCCGGAGTGGCAAAGGCACAGATGAACAAAGTGAAAGCTCCACCTCAATTACCTTGGTTTAAGAGATTCTGTTCAGTTGCTCCGCCCTTCGTCCACTGTGTCCGTTCTTGTCCTGATCTGTACTTCCGTCGCCTCCATGGTACTCGTGTTCCACATCTATGTATATGTAGCCTTCTGTTCATTTGAGGGCTAATGGCATGCCTTCGTTTTTGGATAGCTTTTACAGGGTGGTTTGGCTCACATTGTATGTCGATTCTTAATACTATTTTGTGTACAATGGACCACAGAAATTCAAACTACACTTGCTGTCTGTCTAGCCTTGTTGATTTTTTCTACAAAAAGGGATGTACAATGTACAGATTTGTACCATAGATGATTTGATATGTGATTTGGTTTACTCCAATCTTTAACATGTATCTCCAATATTAATATCCAGCTTAGCCAAGACTAGCTCCAAAATCGACAATGTATATCCATGTCATATTTTTTCTCTGCAGTGTGCACCGTCTATTGCTACTTGTTCTCAGTTCCCGTTCCTCATTTTCTTTTCTTCTTTTCTGAACTAAATTTGGTACTCCTTTTGTTTTAAATTATAAGTTGTTTTGATTTTTTTGATACATTCATTCTGCTATGTATGTAGATATATGGGTGTGTTTGAATTCATTTGCCATACACAAAAGTTTAGCTCCTTAAAGATGGATGTTTGGATGCAAGTGCTAAAAGGTGATGACTAAAAGGTGTAAGAGAGAGAAGAGAGAAAGAGAGTAAATGCATTTTTTGCTAAATTTTAGGTCTCTTAAAGAGCAAATGGTAATAGTAAATGTTTTGCCAATTTATCAAAATTTGCCTATGTTTTTGGCAAATAAAATAGCAAAATGTGTAGGGCAAAAGTTTTATCCATAGATCTAAACATATCTATAATAATATGTAGCAAAATACATAAAAAATTTAAAGCGACTTTAATTTAGAACGGAGGGAGTACCTTTATGTACTATAATAAGTTCAGTTTCCGTGAGCCCATTTGGCAACGGCCTTGTCCTGTACCAGAACGAGCACGAACCGGCCGGAGAGGGAGCAAGACAGCAAGTGGAGACTAGAGAGCAGCGACGCGTACCACTACCGCCTCACGCAGCACATCCTGGCGGTAGCGGTATTTTTTCCAAAGTTTCAACTATCATTAGCACAAAAAACGTTTTTTTTTGAACCGTCAATATAAAAAGCGTGAAAATTAGCAAACTCTAGTGAAACTTGGCGGATTCTACTGGCGTCATTTGATAACAGGCTGTGTAAATATTTATGTTTACATTGACGGTTTTCCTAAACATGCTACCAGTGTAAATGATTTTCTGAAATTTACCAACCGGGCTAAAAATAGCAATTTTTTTTAACTCGAGGAAGGCCCCACCAGGCAGCTTCCTAAGTCATGAGTTTCTTCCACAAAAAGTACACATGTTTGTGGTTCATAGGAATCAAACTCAGGACATCTAACCTTGCTGCACCTAGCACTCATTTGTGGCCTTGTGGGTAACTAGTAGATACATTTCTTTTGATTCACTCTACTGAATATATTATAATGAAAATTTAGGTTATGAAAAAGATTTTAACTATAAAGTTTTAATCGTCGGGATCTACGAATTTACTTTTTAGTCGTTTTTTTCATTGAGGTCATTTGAAAATAAAAATAAAAATTTAAAAACATGGATCTTCAAAAACATAACTTTTAGGCCTTAAATGAATTCGAAGAAAAAAATAGTGAATTATAAAAATGTAGATCTTTCAAGCACTACAACTTTGTTCATATTATTTCTCCATCTAAGATCATTTGACGAATTCATAAAACTTGATTTCAAACTATTTATACTAGCGTAAATTAAGAAAACCGCTAGAGTAAATATATTTTGACTGAAAGTTTTTTAAGGCTTCTATTAGAGTAAATATATATTTGTATTGATGGTTCTCTTTTATAAGGATTCCACTGGTACATATTAAATTCACAATAGTGGTAGATTATTAAGAGAACCATTATCGTAAATACATGATTTTTACTAACAATAATCTTAAGAAACCACAACTAATTTACACGGGCGGTTCATAACCATATTCACGCCTGTGAAGCACATTCTCTTTAATCTGTGATACAAGCTTAGGTTTAGTTATGGTATAGAGTCTCATTTAAATATGTACTGTGTAACTTGAACGGTCAGATATCTATTGCAGTTTGTATCTCCAAATCAATAGATATATACAGTCACGTTTTGCAACAAAAAGGAAAAAAAAACCCTAAAAGTATCCCGTACCCGGCCGGATCCAACATTGCCCTATAAGATTGCGGGACTTCGTTGCCTCGTCGCGCAGTCGGCGTCCATGGAGACCGGGGCGTCGGCGGCTGCTCTACCTGCCGACTTGCTCGCTGTCATCCTCGGCCGTGTCCCGGCGCGCAGCCTCGCGACGTCGCGCGGCGTCTGCAAGGCGTGGCGCGACCTCATAGACGAGCGCCACCTGCTGCTCCGGTTCGTCCTCCCGCACTCGGTGCGCGGCCTCTTCATCAACTACCAGGACTACGACAGGTGCCACTTCTTGTCCCGGCCGACGCCGACATCGCCAGCGTCGTCGCTGGAGAACGACGGCTCCCGCCGGCGGATCGACGGCGAGTTCAGTTTCGTCCAGCGGGAGTTCGCCCACACCTGGTACGAAGTCGCGGATCACTGCAATGGCCTCATCCTCTTCTTCGAGAGCGACGGGAAGGTGCTGCACGTGTGCAATCCCGCCACGCGGTGGTCGGCGCGCCTGCCGCCGTGGCCCGCCTGCCACCACGGTGGCTTGTCGACCATTGGCAGCCGCCGTGCCCGGGCCTTCCTCGTGTTCGACCCTTTTGTGTCGTCGGAGTACAAGGTGCTGTTGTCGCCGGCGGAGCCAGAGGGGAAGCAGGTGGAGAAGAACGACGCATCCCGCCTGATGGAGTGGCCGCCGCCGGCGTGGGCGACGTGGCATGAGTTCTTGTCGAGCACCGGGAGGTGGGCGGCGAAGGTGTTCGTCCGAGAAGGCGAGGCAGCAGGGACAGCTGGTGACTTGCTACTGAATGATGACTGGGCCTTCTATCATGTCGAGCGGCCATGGCGCTATGCTGCCTACTGGCAAGGTGCACTCTACATACACTGCCATGGTGGATATGTATCGAGGTAAAGAAATTTAATAAATGACTGTCCAACTCCAACCTCCGATCCATTGCTCAATCCGCTCTTCCAAACATCGATCCATATACTCCCTCCAAACATCGATCCATATACTCGCTCCACTCCCTCCGTTATAAATTATAAGTCGCTTTGATTTTTTTTTCATCCATATTTTGTTATGTATCTAGACACATTATTATATCTAGATACTAGCAAGATGGATATATACCAAAAAGTTAAAGCGACTTATAATTTGGAACGAAGAGAGTAATAATTTTTATTATTTATGTGTGTGTGTGTGTGTTTTTTTTTTTTTGTAGGTTTTCCTTACTGGATGATAAGTACAGAGTCATCAAATCGCCAATACAACTTGTCGAGTGCAGGGACGGTGTTGTACGGACTTTTCTAGGTAGATCGGAGAAAGGGGTCTACATTGCAGCTATTTCAAGGAAAGGTTTGGCCAAACTTCGAGTTTGGACTCTCAGCGAATCCGGTGGCCAGATGGAGTGGGTGCCAAAGGATCAAAGCAACATCAAGACCAATAGTTTCTCATGGTGGATGAGAAACAACGAATTGGATCAAAGGAAATTCTGGATTTTAGATCACGATGGTGGAAGGAAGAAGAATGAAGACGTATCATTAGTAGAACAGAATGTTTGCTGGAACTCCGATGATGACGACAACGTTGTCGATGTCTCAGATGACAAACAGGATTTCATCCCATATATCATATTCCTTGGATTTCATCCCTATAAGGAGATTATCTTCTTGTCTTTCGGAGGTGGTGATGCAGTGGCTTTTCATTTAAACACCTCAAAGGTTCAGTATTTAGGAGAAGTACACCTAATAAATACCTATAATCGTGGCATTCGCGAGTCATTTGTGTATACACCCTGCTTAATTGGAGATTAATTAATTAGCTGCAGACATTCGACTGAGTGGTCACACTTTTGTTGCTTTGAATAATTCTTTATTTCCACTCTTGGTGATATCTATCAATCTAGTTTATTAAACCTGTGAGTCCTTCACTGTATTGGTAATTGGAACCCTACTCTGTAATTTATTTTTCATACTATATTACTGTTGTGTCTTGGAACAATTCGTCAAGAAGAACTGTTATGTTCATCTTTTAGACGTACTTTTCTCTCTGCTCCAACGTCATGGTGACAAAGATACCAACATTCAAAGGAAAAAAGGATCTTATTCTAAAAACATAATTTCAGCCAAACATTGAAAAACTAAAACAAATAACCATTGGTTTATTCTAGGACAGAGGCGGTGGAAGAACAGTTCCAGCCGTACCTAGGGTTAGAAAAGGCACAAGGCAGTATCTAGGTGGTGTCCCACCACGCCTAGAGCCTAGTCGAGCCTAGGCATTTTGTCAAGTTAGCACATAACATATTTTGCTGAATAATAAATTATGTAATTAGAGTAGTTGAATATACATTATATAAAAGGACAGGACCAATAAACATACCTTAGTGGTTTTGATTCGATGCTAAATTGATGTTCTTCCTAATTCTTACAGCAATCAATACCAATGGAAAAAAATTAATGACAGTTAACAACTTTACAATAGACTATAGTTCATTAAAAAAAATAGAAAATAGGAAACTTGATATTTATCTGAATGATTTTGCCATCTCCCATCCACTAGACCATGTCAGCAGCAAGAATTACAAATTTTAATATAGCACAAATAAGTGGACAACAGTAGAGCACAATTCATAAATATATAGTTGAAAAAAGCACATAGTTCTCACAACATAAGAAAAACAGTCACATAGCAAGAGTTCATAAGTTTAACACACATGTATGCATCATAAAAGAAAAACCATGACATTATTATGAAGTTACGGAAGAGTCAATTTCCTTTTTTTTTAAATCAACTAGATTTATATAAATATTATGAAAATTTATATATTTTAATATGTTTATTATGAAAAATGTACCACTATTAAACTAATGATACTTGTTATAAATATTATAATCTTTTTGTATATATTTAGCCAAAACTAAAAATAAATGCAATTCGACTTGCTAATGAGCAAAGTATTCTCCAAGTTTGATTAAATATAGAGTTTTAGATTTTTTTCAAGTACCACAACTTTATATTAGGTTATTTCTCTATCCGGGATCATTTAAGAAATTCAAAAAATTGACTTCGAATTATTTATACTGGCAGTAGGTTAAATCACTTCTAGTGTAAATATATCTTTAGTAGTGTTTTTCTTAAGGCTACTAGCTGTAGAAATCATGTTTTTACATTGGCAATAAGTTGAGGGAACCACACCACTGTAAATACATGATTTTTACTAAGTAACTTTTAAAAAATCACTAGTAAGAGTATTTATACTGGATGTTCATATGAACACTGACGCCTATCATTGAAGGCACACTCGCAAATGAAATCTTGTGACGCAACAGCCACAATTACTTGCCTTTTGGCCATTTATTTATTGTAGGTTAGCCATAAACAAGAGTCATATAATTGGCTTAAAATTCAATTTGTGACACGGCCCGTGTTTTTAGGAGTTATTAGAATAGCACAAATCAAGTCTTGGTATATTGTATATTTATAACATATTGCAGTTTGCAGCTTGAGTCAAAGATAGCTGAATATGCATTATGTTCGAAAGATATAATAGTCACGCTTTGCAAGAAATCTCGACGCATCCCATCCCATATATATCCGGATCCAACGATCTACCTTGTCCTTCGATTGCAGTCCGGGACGTCGTTGCGCCTGCCGCCTGATCGATCTGTTGCATACTTGCATTGCATGCAGTCCGCGTCCATGGGGACGGAGACGGCGGCTCTACCCGACGACTTGCTTGCCGTCGTCCTCGGCCGTCTCCCGGCGCGCAGCCTCGCAGCGTCACGTGGCGTCTGCAAGGCGTGGCGCGACCTCATCGACGACCGCCGGTTCCTCCTCCGGCACTCGGTGCGCGGCCTCTTCATCAACTACAAAGACTACCGGAGGACCCACTTCTTGTCCCGGCCGACGCCGACGTCGCCGTCGCCGGATCACCATGGCGGCCGCCGGATCGACGGCAAGTTCGACTTCATCGAGCGGAAGTCCCACCACGCCGTCGAAGTTGCGGATCACTGCAACGGCCTCGTCCTCTTGCTGAACAAAGGTGCCGATGTGCTGCACGTCTGCAATCCCGCCACGCGGTGGTCGGCACGCCTGCCGCCGTGCCCTGCCGGCGCTGCCTACGCCCACCACAGTGCGTTCCTCGTGTTCGACCCGTTTGTGTCGCCGGAGTACAAGGTGCTGTTGTCCCCCGCGGAGCCGGAGAACGACGACGGCGGATGCCGCCAGATGGAGTGGCCGCCGGCGGTGTGGACGGCGTGGCATGAATTCTCGTCGAGCACCGGGAGGTGGCAGGAGAAGGTGTTCGTCCGGGACGGCGAGGCGGCAGGAACGGCGGTGGACTTGCTGCTGCACAAAAGCAAAAACAAAAACAAAAACAAAAACAATAGGGGATTCCATGTCGAGCCTCCATGCCGCTATGCTGCGTACTGGAAGGGAGCACTCTACGTGCACTGCCATCGTGGATTTGTATCGAGGTAAATAAGTAAATCTCACTCCACTCTTGGTTTCAAACATCGATCGATACAGTAAATTCTTATGTATCTAGATATATGGATATGTGTTGTTTTGCAGAATATCCTTGCTGGATGGTAAGTACAGAGTGATCAATTCGCCAGTACATCTTGCTGAGTGCAAGAACGATGGTGTAGAGTCTTTTCTAGGTAGATCCTAGAAGGGGGTGTACATTGCAGCCATTGCTACTGATACTTTGCCCAGACCCAAACTTCGTGTCTGGACTCTCAGCGAATCCGGTGGCCAGATTCAGTGGGTGCCAAAGGATCAAAGGAACCTCAAGATCAATACATACCCATGGTGGATGGAAAACAATAAATTCGATGACCAGAAGTATTGGATTTTAGATCACGATGGTAGAAGGAAGAACCAAGACACATCGCTAGTAGAACTACCAAATGTTTGCTGGAACTCCGATGACGACAACATAGTCGACGTTTCAGATGACGAAGAGGATGTTCTCCCGTCCGTCAGGTTTCTTGGATTTCATCCATACAAGGAGTTTATATTCTTGTGTAGCCACGGTTATGTGGTAGCTTTTCATTTGAACAGCACAAGGGTTCAGTATTTAGGAACAGTACACCTAACGGGTACATTCAATCGTGGCATTCGCAAATCATTTGTGTATACGCCCTGCTTCATTGGAGATTATTAGCAGTCATGTGTGTTAGTGGCCAGCCTTATTTTGTTCTTTTGATAATATTAATTGTTGTCACTCTTATGTATCTTGATCGTTAATTTTAATACTGAATTACTGTTGTGTCTTGGAACATTTTGTAAAAGAACTGCTATTTTCATATCTTGGTAATAAACTTTTCTCCCTGTTCCAGCATCATCAACGTGACAAACCTAGCTACATTCAGAAAAAAACACACTTTATTAGGAAAACAGACAAATTTGTGCCATCTATATAGTCAAGTAATGTTCATCATTTGGGTGGACAAAATCAGTGGAAGGCTGCTCCCTCAATTGCATTGCATGATGAGCGCGCAGCCGATCGAGCAGAAAGATGACGGTGGTCGGGCTGAGCCAGAAGTCATCTTAAGACTTTGACTGAGATGTGAATTGTACGTAGGAACGACAAACTTCTTAGGTCCCGTTTGGCACAGCTTAGCTTTACTAATGAAGTGATGTTTTTTTAGGTTTCAGCTTCTTTTACAATTTTATTGGTGAAGCTGAGCTATTCTTAGGATCTATTTGGTAAAATAGCTTCACATCATAGACCAAAAGATTCAAATGACTAAATTACCCTTGTTTTTTCTTTTTTATTTTATATTTTTTCCCTAATCTTCCTGACGACGGTCTTCTGGGTTCGTCACGATGTTGATGTCTGCTCAGAGCTGTGGTGCCACACGAGACACGCCCTAGTCTAGGCGGATGCGGAGCCCCTCCTGTTGGCCATGTGAGCCCTTCCGGCGGCCGCGACGGCCCTCCCATTGGCAGCGCAGGTGGCGGCCCTCACCTGGAGCCGTGTGAGCCACACCCTCGGCCCCGACAGATGCACAGGCCCCTCCGGCAGCCGCCCGGTGCCGACAAGAGCCAGACCTCCAGCACCGGCGCCTCTTCCCAGGCGGCAATCCCGGTGGCGAAGCAAGCCATGCCCTAGTACCAGCGGACGTGCAAACCCTTCCAGCGGCCACGCCCCTGATGCTCTCCGGCGTCCGCAAGCCCTCTCTGATGTCTGGGTGTGCTCTCCCTGGCAGTCGCGCGCGCCCAAGCCCGAGCAAGCCACGCCCCGGCGCTCTCCTTCGCGAAGGGCACATCCGGTCCATGGGAACAGTGAGGCACACATGTGAATGATGAATCTAGAAGAAGCTACTATTTTCAGCTTTATCCTACTCACTAGTGGCGGGCAATTGCTACAGTATATGAGTAAGCTCTCGGTTATGGGGCCAGTGACTTGTTGCTACGGAGCCACGAAGCAGTTGATGCGGCTTGCGTTGTTCGGTAGAATGAACATAACATAAGATCTAGATTCTAGAGTTCGAGATCATGTAGACTTGTGTTTGATTCTAGTTCTAGACTTCTAGATGAAGCACTAATATACTGAAATTCCTGGATGTTTGAACATCTAAATCAATCGAGTGAGCTGAACTCTTTAGAAACTTTTCTTGAGGAGGGGGGTGCCTAGTTTGACCCCCACAGCCCTCCGCCAGTGCTACTCACCCCTCTGTGCGTGAGCAGAGAATATAAGAAAAAGGTGTTTAACAAAGAACAGCTCACAATATAGCATGAAGGTGTTGATGAAGCTATGCCAAACATGGCCTTAATAATGCTTCAATTGGATTCCAAACAGAAACCTTTTTCAATTGGATTTGGAGTTGCGAAATATGGTCACTTTTTGCAACAATGACGTACGTATCCGGATCCAACCTGTGCATCAATGCAACATAACTATTTATGTATTGTACCCAACCCAAGATGTCGAGATCGGACCGTCGCCGTTGCGCCTGAACGAACTGTTGCATGCAGTCCGCTTCGATAGAGGCGGTGACCGTGCCGGCGGCGGCTCAACCCAACGACTTGCTCGCCGGCTGTCTCCCGGTGCGCGGCCTCTTCATCAACTACCAGGACTGCCACAGGCCGTACTTCGTGTCCCGGCCGACGCTGACGCCGTCGCTGAAGGCCGCCGCCGCCGACGGGCCCTGCAGGATTGACGGCAAGTTCGATTTCGTCAAGCGAGAAGGCCCCAACAGCTGGTACGAAGTCGTGGACCACTGCAATGGCCTCGTCCTCATCCTAGAGGGCCGTCGGAAGGTGTTGCACGTGTGCAATCCTGCCACGCGGTGGCCGGCGCGCCTGCCACCGCACCCTGGCACCGCCGCCTCCTGCTACTACCATTCCTGGGACTGGGTCCGCCGCGCGTTCCTCGTGTTCGACCCTTTCGTGTCGCCGGAGTACAAGGTGCTGCTGTCGCCCCTGCAGGAGCGGATGGAGAACGACGACGACGCATGCCGCCGGATGGAGTGGCCGCCGTCGGCATGGGCGGCGTGGCACGAGTTCTCGTCGGGCACCGGGAGGTGGGCGGAGAAGGTGTTCGTCCGGGAAGGCGAGGCAGTAGGGATGGCTGGGGACTTGCTGATCAAAGATTGGGGCTTCCGTCATGTCTAGCCCTTATGCCGTTATACTGCTTACTGGAAAGGTGCACTCTACATACACTGCCGTGGTGAATATGTATCGAGGTAAAAAAAATCAATCGCCTTTATATTTGGATGTGTGTTGTTTTGCAGGTTATCCTTGCTGGATGATAAGTATAGGGTGATCAAATCGCCGATAGAACTTGCCGAGTGCAAGAACGATGATACAGACTTTTCTAGGTAGATCGGAGAATGGAGTGTACATTGCAGCGATTGCCAAAGATGGTTTGGCCAAGCTTCGAGTTTGGAATCTCAACGAATCCAGTGGCCACATAGAGTGGGTGCCAAAGGATCACAGCAACCTCAAGATCAATACATTCTCATGGTGGTCGGACAACAATAAATTCGATGAGCGGACATATTGGACTTTAGATTTGGAACCACAATATTGGATGTTCCATCTTGATAATGGAAAGAAGAATGAAGATGTCTCACTACAACAAAATGTTTTCTGGAACTCTGATGATGACAACATTGTTGATGTTTTAGTTGACGAAGGGGAGGATCATGGATATGTCAAATTTCTTGGATTTGATCCCTTCAAGGAGGTTATATTCTTGTGTTGCGATTGCGATGGTAATGCGGTGGCTTGTCATTTGAACAGCCCAAAGGTTCAGTATTTAGGAAGAGTACACCTAAGAAATACCTATAATCGTGGCATTCGCGAGTCATTTGTGTATATACCCTGCTTAATTGGAGATTAGCAGCAACCATGCATGTATCTGAGTGGTAAATTTTTTTGTTCTTTTCAAAAATTATGCTGTCACTCTTTTGTATGTATCAACAAGCAAACCACTTGCAAATCGAATCCTAGTGGCACTCGCTACACCACATTACAACCTCTCAACTGCTCTCCAAATATTACCTCACATGTAAGAATATGAGAGGGCATCTGAAATTGG
Organism: Chrysopogon serrulatus; assembly: GCA_015844335.1. Taxonomy (NCBI): domain Eukaryota; kingdom Viridiplantae; phylum Streptophyta; class Magnoliopsida; order Poales; family Poaceae; genus Chrysopogon; species Chrysopogon serrulatus. The sequence goes on along the minus strand of JADLZL010003544.1, from coordinate 498,594 downwards.
AGTCATAGAGTCTACAACAAGGTTATATCACTGAAAGAGAACCCCCCCCCCCCCATATACACACACCAACCACCCCTCTAAGTATAGTTTCTGGGCTACTAGAGAAGCACTTAGAGGATCCCTATAGTTTCAATTTTACTGCCAAATATTCTATGTTTTCTAACTCCTAAAAGGGTATTGGGTGAAGAAAAAAGTCCATCTCCAAGAGTTTACAAAATTTCACTTCCAAAAATAAATTTGCTCCGTCCTAGGATTTGTGACGTTTTGCATTAGAACCTTAAATTTGTTTCTATACCTATTTAATCCTCCGACTAGAATTCTTTCTTACGCTTTTCTCACCTGGAACATTGTATTTCCTCCCTTTCCTTTCCTACTCCCTCCTCAGACTCACACATGCGCGGACGAGAGCCAACGGGCGGACGGACGAAGCTATCCACAGTCGGGTGCGGCTGCCATTGGCGGACTGTGCGACGGCCACAGCATTCCAGCCACGGTGAAGGGTGCGAATAATCACGGCATGTTGCGCACGACGAGAGGACAAGGTGCCGGGAAGACTTTATGTGTGACTGGAGTCTGTGCATCTTAACAAGGAAGGGGGTGTTTTTTTTCTAAGTGCTAAAAGATTGAGAGATCATTGAGGGAGTTGTTAGAGATAGATTTTTTCTCATTCGTTTCTAAAAAAATAAGGATTGGAAAGGATATAGGGTATCTTGGAGATGCTTTTATTCTCGTCCTAGAATTTATGTGAAAGTGTTATTAAATATAAAATAATTATATATAAGTTTTCAAATTAGTAATATTAAAATATAAACTTGTACAAGTATTAAAAATTATCTCACAATAAATAGGTTATATATAATTATATATCTCATCTCACACATAATGGCGTCATCGGCGACTCACGCTTGCGCCCCTACGAGGAAGGCCCTTCAGGCGTCTTCCGCGACAGGAGATGGCAGTGAAGACGATGAAGACGAAGTTCGGCAGCGAGCTGTGGGCCGAGTAGCGCTCTCACAGGCAGTATCGTTCGCTGTCGAGGTGTCTGTTCGCCCGAAACCCTTTCACGCCTCGGCCATTCCCTACCGTTTCTGGGAGCAGCCGGGTGTGGACGAGGAACACGATGGCGCTGAAGATGACGGCCACGGCGAATCGAGTGAAGACGACGATCTCTGCCTTATATGGCCGAGTTCGTCGACGCAGAGGCAGATCAAGGCTTCTTTGTGGAACAGCTCGTCAGAGCTGAAAAGGCGCTCCACGCATGTACGAGTGCTTCTCCTGGTGGCATCAATTTGGCGAAGTCTATCGTCCAAAAATTGGTTCGTAGTAGGATCTCTGGAAGGCCATGGCAAGGTCCTCTTCCCCCTCCTCGTGTTTCACCGTCGAGGACATTGGATGATGCAATCGCCATGGCATCTTACCAGAATGACATCAATGGCCATTGGGGCAACGATGGCCAGCGTTCACGTTCACCTGGGATGGATCGGCGCGCCCAAGCTGGGCAGGTCGATCGCCGGGGAAGGAGACATCAATTTCAAATTTTGAAATTTCAAAATTCAAGTTCCTAGATCCGGGCTTAATTACCCGGTCTCTGTGACTAACGGTGCCGGGCGGATGTTACAGGTGAAGCCGGGGCAGGGTGTACCTCCTGCCAGTGCCGCGTTGGTCGAACGAAGGGTTGCCGCCCCGTCGGTGGAGCGGCTGGAGCATTCTCAGCCCCTGCAGCGTAGGTGCCGAGCCTACAGAAGCCTAGGGAATCGACTGGTCGTGACCTCCACTGCTCGCAGGCTGGGCATTCGGCTGACCGAAGCCCTGGGTGCCAGGCGCCTCGTGCTGCGGCACGTGGTGCTGTTGCCTTGGTGGTGCAGCGTGATGAGGTCCTGTCGGCTAACGCTGATACTGGGAGTTCCGTCATGGGCGATGGGCTCCGGTGTTCCAGCCTCTACTGCGGCCATCGTTGCGCCACGCACCACCGCCATGACGTCCCTCCGAGTATCCTCCTCCACCGTGCCCCTGGCCGCCGTGGCCACGGGAGTTCCATCCTGGGCGATAGGCTCCGGTGTTCCAGCCTCTGCTGCGGCCACGACATACCAGAATCTTCCTAGAAAGGTGCTAAAAAAAGCAGGGGTAAACCATATTGTTACCATTGTCATACCAAAGGACATACAATTTCTGTTTGCATGACAATACTTACTTGTGAGATATGCTTTGGTGACCATGTTAAAAAAGTTTGCCCAAATGTCAAGAATTTACAAGTTACCGCTATACCATGTGGTTATGCATTAGAAGGATTGGGTTTTTATTTCATATCGGTTGTACAAAACCCAAAACCAACTCTGGATGACAAGTCTGCGGTGGTACGTGTTTTGGAGGGTTCTCTTACAGCAGACCAAATTGCAGTGGAACTCATCAAACTTCTGCCTGGAAATAGTTGGGTGATATATGTGAAAGGAACCAAATGCTTTCACTACCAGTCTTCCTTCTCCTGATGTACTTAGTGCCATGGAGAATTGGGGTCCGATGGACATCAAGACGGTGAAAGGAAAAATTAGATTTGAGAAAGGGGCAGAAGATGATGTCTTTAAGTATGAAATTGAGAAATTGTGGGTACAGTTTAGAGTGCTTCCCAAAGAGCTTCGAGAGTTTCTTATCATTTGGGCAATTGGCTCAATACTAGGTATTTCTTGGATAGTGGATACAAAATTCACAAAAAAAATTGGGAGGGCTAGGATGAAGGTAGCTGTGTTGGACCCTGACTTTATCCCAAATCTGGTGGATGTGGCTATTGGGGACTATGTTTATGAGCTATAGTTTAGGTTTGAAAAAGATCTGTCTGATGGTGAGCCTCAAGTCATTGACATGGAATTTATAATAGAAGATGATGAACCCCTGAGGAAAAGAACTAGAAAATATAGATCTTGATGGAAAGGTGTCAGAGGAATTACCATCTACTCAGGCGCCAGGGAAAAGTCCAGTGCACAGTGGTACCGGACGGGCAGCATAAGACCTGCAGATGACATACTTACTGACACGGACATGACTATGGTGTCACACCAGGACACATCAGGACCTATTGAGACATATCATGATTTTGTGGGAGATTCATATGCACTCCAGCAAGATATTCCGAAAGGGACAGGATCAGCCTCTAGGAAAAAGAGTACCCAAAAGCCATAGTTTTGCTTACCCAGTCTTGAGTGTCTATAGATAGGTCTGCTCAGTGGAAAGCTAGTCTGATGCACTCTAAGGGGGTGTTTGGATTTCTGCGGCAAAAAATTTTCCCTGTCCCATCGAATCTAGTCACGCATATATGAAGTATTAAATGTAGTCTAAAAAATAATTAATTATACAGATTGCGATAACTTTACGAGACGAATCTTTTAAGTCTAATTAGTCTATGATTTGATAATGTGGTGCTACAGTAAACATTGACTAATGATGTATTAATTATACTTAAAAGATTTGTCTCATCGTTTCCTGACGAGTTCTGTAATTTGTTTTTTTATTAGTATTCGAAACCTCCTTCCGACATCCCTCCGACATTCTGATGTGACACAGGCAAAACTTTTTCCACACCATCCAAACACCCCCTAAGGGTGGTTCTGGTACTCTTACTAAAGCTGAGGCTCTGAGTGACAATGTCGCCAGTGAGGACTAGTAAAAAAAGAAACACATGTTTTTCAGAGCAAGACTCGCTGGAGAAGGCTTCAAAATAAAAGGCACGCAGGGAACATGGATTCTCCTTTAATTAAAGATACTATTCAGGGGAATTTATTGGCTTTGATAATGAGCAAGACTGCAACAATGTGATGCTATGAGGGAACAACTGTTACTTGCTACCCAACTTTTGGAGACATTAGCATTGCACTTCTTTAGTTTCAATGGATGGTTATTTAATAGGTTTATTGGTCCTTCTTAGTCAAAGCTTTTTTTTATTCTCGTTTTCTTTAAAGTCCAGTTGTAAACTTAAGCGTGCTTGTGGTGGTGTGTGGCACATACAGCCAAACTCGAACTTTATAATAATTGGTCTGATTCTACCATTTGGTAGATGAAGCCCGGTGTAAACTATCCTCTATCTAAAAAAAAGTTTGTATAAATTTGGTACATGCATTATACTGTTCTTGCCTTTTATTATGAATTTGTAATCTAAATATTTAAGGGCGCGAAAGAGACTGGTCACGTTTTGCAAAAAGGCCTGACGTATCTGGATCCAACCTGTACATACAATGGTTTGGTTTATTTATTTGCATTGCCCCAAGATCTCGGGACGTCGATGCGCCAGATCTGTTGCATTGCATTGCATGCAGTCCGTGTCCATGGAGTCGGCGGCGGTGGTGGCTCTACCGGACGACTTGCTCGCCGTCGTCCTCGGCCGTCTCCCGGCGCGGAGCCTCGCGACGTCGCGCGGCGTCAGCAAGGCATGGCGCGACCTCATCGACGAGCACCAGCTGCTGCTCCGGTTCATCCTCCCGCACTCGGTGCGCGGCCTCTTCATCAACTACCAGGACTACCGCAGGCCGCACTTCTTGTCCCGGCCAATGTCCACGTCGTCGCCGGAATACGGCGATGGCGGCGGCGGCGCCCGGCGGATCGACGGCAAGTTTGATTTCATCAAGCGACAAGCCCGCTGGCGGATCCACAGCTGGTACGAGGTCGTGGACCACTGCAATGGCCTCGTCCTCGTCCTGGAGACCGACGGTAAGGTGCTGCACGTGTGCAATCCCACCACGCGGTGGTCGGCGTGCCTGCCGCCGTGCCCTGCCGGCGCCGCCTCTTGCTTCTACTACACTGCCTGGGACTATGGCCGCCGTGCGTTCCTAGTGTTCGACCCTGTCATGTCGCCGGAGTACAAGGTGCTGCTGAGCCCGCCGGAGCCAGGGAAGAAGCAGATGGAGAACCATGACGCATGCCGCCAGATGGAGTGGCCGCCGTCACCATGGAAGTCGTGGTACCAGTTCTCGTCGAGCACCGGCAGGTGGGCGAAGAAGGTGTTCGTCCGGGAAGGCGAGGCGGCAGGGACAGTGGGGGACTTGCTGCTGTACGAAAACAAATGGGGTCACCGTGTCGAGCCCCCATGCCGCTATGCTGCGTACTGGAAGGGTGCGCTCTACATACACTGGCGTGGTGAATTTGTGTCGAGGTAAATAAAAATCTCACTCCACCCTTCCAAACATCGATCAATATAATATATATATATATAGTAATTTTTTGCTCTCTCTCTCTCTATATATGTTTGTTACTTTGCAGACTATCCTTGCTGGATTATAATTACAGAGTGATCAAATCGCCGATACAACTGGCAGAGTGCCAAAACGATGGTGTACAGTCTTTTCTAGGTAGATCGGACCGCAGTGTCCCGGCCGTTCGTCGCTGGAGCTGCGGCTCAAGCGGAAGCCCCATGGGGGGTTGCCGGGTTGGGGCGCAGCAAGTGGAGGCCGCCGCTGCGCCTTGGGGAAGGGAGAGGGAGAGGATCCTGTGCCGGCGCCGGCAGCAGCAGAGCCTTGAGGACGGGGCTGACAACGAACGGATCCGCGACAGCGTGAGGCAGGGAGGAGGCGCGGAAGCGGGAGAAGAGCGCCATTGCGCCTGGAAAGTCGGCTGCCGCGTCGTAGCTCGGGTGAGGCAGCCTAGGCGACCTCATCACTGTGCGGCAACCCGAGGCTTCTGGAAGACACGGGGAACCAGACGAGCCACCACGGTGAAACGTAAGCTGACGTTGGATTGAGATCTGACGGTTGGGTGAAAAGCAAGCGACGTGGCCGAATGGAAAGCTCTGATTTGGTGCATGAATCATGTTCGGGATTTCCGGTTCCTCGCTCTCGCCGACACCGTTGTTCTTCGTGCGAGACCTAGTGGCTAGCAGTAATCTAGATCGAAATCGGAGACAAGATCGCTAGGTAAATTCCATGTCCAGCCCGTATTTTATTTAGATAATATTTTGCGCATCGTCTTTGTATATATATTAATCTAGTGTAATTGTTCCAACCTGCAAGTCATGTCTTTTTCAAATCGGATTAGAAAATATGAATCGGGAAATCAAAAGCGTAAGAAAAAGCAAAAAGTTAAGGAATTAACTTAATCTCAGAAAGGATCTATGGAGAGATTTATTTATTATTAGAGAACGACATGTTTCTTCTCCCAATAATAATACGGTTAGGTAGGGCATTGCACAACATACAGAAAATGCCGATGATCCTGCTATACTTTGTATAATATAAGTAATATACTGAAATTTGCTATTATTTTTATTTTGACACTAGATACTAGGCCTCTATTTAGTGCTTCGAACTGGGCCTCATATTTTCTCGGGACGCGCCTGATCAGAGAAAGGGGTGTACATTGCAGCTATTGCTAGTGATGCTCTGGTCAAACTTCGAGTTTGGACTCTCAGCCAATCCACCGATCAAACAGAGTGGATGCCAAAGCATCAAACCAGCCTCAAGATCAATACACACTCATGCTGGTTGGAAAACAATGAATTTGATGAAGTGAAATACTGGATTTTAGGTCAGGATGGTGGAAGGAAGAACCAAGACGTATCATTAGAAGAACAAAATGTTTGCTGGAACTCTGACGATGACAACATTGTTGATGTTTCATATGACAAGGAGGATTCCACCCCATATGTGACATTCCTTGGATTTCATCCCTACAAGGAGATTATCTTCTTGTGTTGCGACGGTGATGATGCGGTGGCTTTTCATTTAAACACCACAAAGGTTCAGTATTTAGGAAAAGTACACCTAATAAATAGCAGTGGTCGTTGTATTCGCGAATCTTTTGTATATACACCCAGCTTAATTGGAGATTAGCTGCAGACATTTGTCTGAGTGATCAATCTTTTGTTGCTTTGAATAATTCTTGCTTTCACTCTTGGTGATATCTATCAATGTAGTTTATCTAACCTGTGATTCCTTCAGTGTAATTGGTAATTTTGGAACCCTACTCTGCTATTTATTTTTCATACTAGATTACTGAAGAACTGCTTGTTATGTTCATGTTTTAGATAAACTTTTCTCTCTGCTCCAACGTTGTGGTGACATAGATACCAACATTCAAGGACAAAGGAACTTTACAAGAGACTATAGTTCATTAAAAAACCAGAAAGCAGGAAAAACTTGACACTTATGTGAATGATTTCAGCCATCTCCTGTCCATCAGACCATGACCATGCCACCGCCGCCGCCGCCGAGGGCCACTACACGTGTTGCCGCCACCGCCGCAACAGCAGCAGTAGCAGAACCACAACGGCCTCGACGACCACCAGCGCCACAATTTCTTACCATGAACAGAACACGATGTATATGTGAGTCACGACTTCACACGACCAATCCGAGGGAGAGTCCTCGGCGGCGCGCACGCGGGAAGTCGCGAGGCGAAGGGACCGGCGGCGCACTGAAAGTCGCGATGCGCAGTCGCGGAGCAGCGCGGATATATGCGCGCTGGGGAGTAAGGTTTGCCAAGTTGCCAAAGATGGGGAGGAGGGATGGGAAACTATTGGAGACTGATTTTTGTCAATTTGCCAAAAATTCTAGGATGAAGAAGAGGGACAACAAACTATTGGAGTTGCTCGAAAGAAATAAATAAATCACTGTCCAACCATAGGTCCATATAGTAAATTTCTTATATATATGTCTACATATATGTGGTGCCTGTTACATTTGCAGGTTTCCCATGCTGGATGATAAGTACAGGGTGATCAAATCGCTGATACAACCTGCCGAGTGCATGATCGATGATATACGGACTTTTCTAGGTAGATCAGAGAAGGGGGTTTACCTTGCAGCTATTACTGAATATGGTTTGGCCAAACTTCGAGTTTGGAATCTCAATGAATCCAGTGGCCAAATGGAGTGGGTGCCAAAGGATAAAGGCAACCTCAAGATCAATACACACAGGTGGGAGGAAAAAAAATACTACTACAGAAATGATTTTGCATGGCACCACACTTTTATTAACCGTGACGGTTACCAGATTCAAACGCCACCGTTAATACTACGATTAACCGTGGCGGTCATTTTACATTAATCGTGGCGGTCACATCTAACCGCCACGTAAAATTGATTTACGGTGGCGGTTGCCTTAAAAATATCCGCCACCTAAAATACCAGTATTTTCCGAGGCGGTCGTCTTGAAAAAGCCCGCCACAGTTAACATGGTCCAGGCCCAGTCGGCCCAATACCTCAGACACATATATAACAGAGACTTAGGGTTTTCCTCCCCATTTCGCATTCACCCCGAGCCGCACCTCCATCCTATCCTCTCTCTGCGGGCGCTCTCTTTCTCCCTCCACCTCCATCCTATCCTCAGATGGCTGGCGTGCGATGGGGCGTGGGCTACCTGCGGCCGGAGGCGCCGCCTCGCGGGTGTGTGTGGGCCGCCGGCGGCCCGGCCTCAGCCTGGCAGGCAGGCTCGGCCAACGGCGCGACCTCGCGCAGCGGGCGTAGCGGCGGCGGCGCGGCCTCGCGCAGACGGGCTCGGGCGGTCAGCGGCGTGGCCTTTGCGCTGGCGAAGCGTGGAGCGTCGACGGCGCGATTTCGCAGCGGGCGGGCGGCGGGCGGGCGGCGGCGCCCTCGGCGGCGCGGCGTGGGGCGTCCGGCGGCTCGGGGCGGCGGCGACGCGGCCTCTAAGCTGGCGTGCTTTCGGCGTCCGTCCTCCCTTCGCAATCCGGTGGCTGGAGCCCCGCGGGGCGTGGATCCGGCCTCCCGGAGCCCCGGCGGCGCGGATCCGCCAAAGACGGGCTGGATCCAGCCTCCTCCGACCCCGGTGGTGTGGATCGGCAAGCACGGGCCGGATCCGGCCTCCCTCCGAGCCTCGGGCGACGCGGATCTGGCCTCCTTCGAGCTCCGGCGGCGGCGGCGCTTGATTCGGCGAGGTGGCTCGGCGCTGGCCCCAAAGAAGCGGCGGCGGCACCAGGCCGGATCCAAGCCCATTTGGGCTTTTTTTTTTTTTTTTTTTTTCGGATCGATTAACTGTGGCAGTTTTCCCAACCGTCATGGTTAATTCCGATTAACCGTGACCTATGCTTGGTGGCGGTTAGGAAAACCGCCACGGTTAATCCATTTCAACCGTCCACGGTTAAAAATAATGTAGCAAAGATGATAATTCGATGAACTGAAATATTGGATTTTAGAATATGAACTGGAATATTGGATCAGGGGCGTCCTCGGGCCCGTGCGGCCCGTGCGACGAACAGGCCCACAAAAAATCATGGGCCCCAAGATTTACTAAGTATCCTAAGTATATATAATAAATTTGGAGTTTGTTTTAACTAGTAAATCAGTCACAGTTGTCTTGTTTGCCCTAAAAACGTGGCCTACTAGAGAGCACTCCAAGGTCCTATTAATTTCCACTAGAGATTTCAATTCTAATTCGCATAACCCTTTGTCGCTTTGACTTCATGTTCCTCGCCCTCGCCATTGTTCATCGCTCGAGTCCCAGTCGCAATCCCAAACCCAGATCAATGACTAAGACGGCCTGGATAAGAGCCTAAAGTCTTTACTGTCATCATCTTTGGGGTTCCACTTAAATGAGAAGAACGATTTGATATTGATACTGATGACCTTTGTCAGGAGTTAATTTTTCTTCCTGATTTTGTTCCATAAAAAAATTAAGGTCTAGTCAAAATTTAAACTTTTGTAAAGTGATATAATGATTTTCACTAGATATTAGGCCTCCACTTATTGTTTCGAACTGGGCCTCGTATTTTTTTACGGGATGCGCCTGATTGGATGTTCGATCTCATTAACCAAAGGAAGAACCAAGATGTATCACCAAAACAAAATGTTTGCTGGGACTCTGATGATGACAACATTGTTGATGTTTTAGATGACAAAAGGGAGGGTCGTGGATATGTCAAATTCCTTGGATTTCATCCTAAAAGGAGATTATCTTCTTGTGTTATGATGGTAATGCGGTGGCTTTTCATTTGAACAGCTCAAAGGTTCAGTATTAGGAACAGCACACCTACCAGGTGAGTTCTACAACCGTGGCATTCGCGAATTATTTGTATATACACCATGCTTAATTAGAGATTAGCAGCAGTGATGTGTCTGAGTGGTCGACCTTTTGTTGTTTAGAAATACTTCTGCTGTCACTTTTAGTGATATCAATCTAGTTTATTTTCCCTTTGAGTACTTTCAACGTAATTGGTCAAGAAGAACTATCATTTTCATGTTTTAGATAAACTGTTCTCCCTGTGCTACAATGGAAAGGATTTTAGGCCTCATTAACAACACCTCCAGCTCAAGCAATTTTCAAACATTCTAAGGCGGCTGCGGATGAGATGGTCATCGATGCTAAAGGATTGATTATATCTTTCCTATGAAAATGACTACTTACACAGACATGCATTATAAGGGATGCGCTTCTAGAAATTGATTAACAGAGACGACAATTCTAAGACCGTGCCTCTAGAAATAGTTCTCAAATCAAATAAAACTATAACTTTTCAAATACACTTAGATGCAGACAAACTATGTAGCAAGTAGAACTCGACACAAATTTTTTGGTCCCCAAAAGACTTCAAGATGCATGTAACTATCGGCCAATCTAAATGGAAGGAGTTGAGAAAAATAAAGAGTAGGACAGAATTCCATATATAAATATACCATATAGAAATATACAAGAGATAAATAAAATATAAAAAGAGGTTAGAATGATTTAAAAATAGTCCATGATTGCTAATGTAAATTTTTATTCTATGTTTTAGAACTGAGATATACCCCAACAAATATGCTTCTAACTTGCTTAGTACATGGAAAACTTCGTTGATTTACGAAATGATTTTTTTAGAACTATTGGAGTGGCTAAAAAATTCAGTAGCTTCTCCAATAGTTTTCAAAACCTTGATCCTAAAATACAGAAGACAATTTTCCTTAGAAATCCAAGACTATTTTCTAAATCAGCCTAGCTATTTTTATACTTTCTTTCTTTCTTGTACATTTGCATTGGGAGTACTGTCCTACTTCTTATTCTTCCTCATATCCTTTCACCTCTAAATTGGCTGATTTATACGTGCCCGTATAAATCCGTACAACTAGGTTGACTTTTGCAAGTGCAGAAAAATTGAGAGTTAAAATAGAACTTGTTGAAGAGCGGGTTTTCCAATCTTACCAAAAAAATCAAGTTTGGGAATGAATAATTTGGAGACTCTTGGGCATCTCCAATAGTTTCTAAAAATCACTGGGTAAACTAATGAGTTTTTTTTTATCTTGTAAACTAATGAGTTTTGCAGACTAACAAAAGTGAGAGCATATTTGTTGGCTTCCTCGAACAATTTCTAAAATGCCACTCTTAAAAGATATATAGAAGGTAATTTTACATCAGGAACCTCTAATGGTTTCTAAATCACCCCACCACTTTTATATTGTCTTTGTCCATGATACATTTGTATTTGGAACTCTATCCTACTTCTTATTCTTTTCCAAATAATTCCACCAAGTTTGGCACGACCATATACAGATACGGTCTTAATTATCTTATTACCAAAAGATTGGGAGGTGGGATTGAGAGTGACTGCAGATGCATTTTCTAACGTTTCCAAAAATCATGGATTAGCAAATTGTTTTGGAAAGATGCTACCCAAAAATATATGGGGCCACGATTTATAAACTTTTAAAGCATGACGTATCCATAATTCCATATTAATAACTTCTACACACGGTGTATATATAATTATTGTATTTGCCCCAAGATAAAATTCCTAGACGTCATCGTCGTTGCACCTCATCTGCTGCATGTAGTCCGCTTCCATGGTGACGACGGAAACGGCGGCGGCGGCTGCTCTACCCGACGATTTGCTCGCTATCGTCCCTCGTCCTCGGCCTTCTCCTGGCGCGCAGCGTTCGGCGTCGCGTGGCGTCTGCAAGGTGTGGCGCGACCTCATCGGCGATCGGCGGCTTCTGGTCCCGGATGCGCCGCCTCCTCCCGCACTCGGTGCGCGGCCTCTTCATCAACTACAAAGACTATACCCGGCCGCACTTCTTCTCCCGCCCGACGCTGCCGCCGCCGTCGTCCTCCGGCCACCCCCGGATCCACGGCGAGCTCAGCTGGTACCAAGTCGTGGACCATTGCAACGGCCTCGTCCTCTTCGTGGAGGGCTACGGGAGGGTGCTGCACGTGTGCAATCCCAGCACGCGGTGGTCGGCGCAGCTGCCACGGTGGCCCGGCGGCGGCACCTGCGACTACAATACCATGGCCTTGCACCGCCGTGCGTTCCTCGTGTTCGACCCTTTTCTGTCGCCGGAGTACAAGGTGCTGCTGTCGCCCCACCCCTACAGGCCACCGAGGAAGCAGGTGATGGAGCACTACGCCAGATTTAGCTTTTAGTGGCGGTTTATCAGTGGCGGTATTTAACCAACCGCTACTAATGATCTTCAGTGGCGGTTGAAAGTTTCAATGATTGACCGGGTGGCCTAGGAGGCCGTCAACCGCCAGTAAAGGTAGGCATCAGTGGCGGTTTGAGGCTACAACCACCACTAAAGATTCAGTGGCGGTTCTAAACTCAAACCGCCACTGAAGCCTCTACATCACTGGCGGTTTGATACAAACTGCCACTGAAGCCTCTACATCACTGGCGGTTTGAGAAACCAACCGCCAGTGATGTACCGTAGTACAAAAGGCCTCCACTCCTTTCTCTCCCACCATTTCGAAGGAAGTGCAGCAGAGGAGCGTTTTCCCTCACCTCTCCATTGTTGCGGCTATTTTTTACCAAAATGCTCATGGTGGATCTTGTTTTTTCGAGCTTCGGCATGATCTTCTTCATTTAATTAAGGTTAGTTTTAACAAGCCTCACCTCCTTCCTTCGAATTGGTAGCTTTAGAGGTTTTTCATGGCTACATTGTCACTCAAATTGTGTGTTCATGTTAGAGAGCTCTTGTCAATTGGAATTGGACATCGAGGAAAGGATCTAAAATTTGGAGAATCCATTTTGCAAAGGTCCGGTCTCCAGCTACTTGTATGCCTCTAGCTAATTGCATGGATGTTTGGATGATTGCAACTATGTCATGCTTCAATTAGGTCATGGAGTATTTATTTTGATGAACAAAACCAATATTGTTTGTAACAAAATAGTTGTTGTTGATTGTCTCCAAGTTTTCCTTTTTGTAATTAGTGACTATATTTATTCTCAATTTTAAAATTGCCATGATAAGGTAGTGTAAAATATACTTTTGGTCTAAATTTATGGGGTTCAATTTTTCATCATGAAAGGTCCATTTTTAATTTCACCTAAACTAGTCTACCATTATTTTGAGCTACATTCTTGTTGTTGATTAAGTGTCCCAAATTAAATTTATCATGATAAGAAAGTAGAACTCGGTTTACAATTAATGTTTTGAATTAATAAGGAGAAATATAAATAAGTGTAATATACTGTAGGGATGGAGTTGGGAGCTCAAATTCTTCATCTTGCTTGAATGGACCACTTTTAATTATTTCACTTTGTAATTACTCTCCCAAATTTAATTCCTGTGCGAGAGATGGATCGAGAGTGGATGTACGGTCTCTTGCCGACCGACGGACGGCGGTACTTGATGGGCATCAGCACATTTATCACTGTAGCTGTAGCCAACGCTGGTGATGGATAGCTTGTCTTTTGCCCATGCAAAGATTGCAAAAATCGGAAGAAATGGGGAAAATGTGGAGTCTATACGGTGTCACCTGATTACTAGGGGGTTCATGAGGGACTACAAAATCTGGTGTATGCATGGAGAGGTTGGTGATAATGTTCCTCCAGAAATCAATGATGATGTAACCATGCCCGATATAGCACTTAACAAGTATGCAAATCATATGCATACTGTTGTTCCCACGCAACCCATTGCTACCAATGACAATGTGTTTATGAATACGTTGGCTGACGATATGGATGAGGAAGATGGACTTTCTAAGATGATGAGGGATGTGGAGGGAGGATGTCTTAGTGCTAGAGGGTTGAAAAAGCTAGAGAGAATGAGAAAGGATGCAAAAACACCATTGTATCGTGGTTATCAAGTCAGCAAACTCGAAGCCAATATCATGCTAGTAGAGTTCAAATCAACAAACGGATTGAGTGATAAAGGCTTTGATGACTTGTTAGGCGTAGTGAGTAAACTGCTCCCAGAACAAAATGAGTTGGCAGAGAAGACATACTTGGCCAAGCAAATGATCTGCCCTATCGGCCTTGAGGTAGCAAAAATTCATGCCTGTCTCAATGACTGCATATTGTACCGTGGAGATAAATACAAAAATTTGGATACAAGCAAGGGCCGTCAAAAGATGGTAACAAGGCCAAAGGAGGGCCCGTAAAGGTGGTTTGGTATTTCCCCATAGCTCCCCGAGTGCGTAGATTATTTGCAAATGCAAAGTCAGCCAAGCTATTGTGTTGGCATGGCGAAGAGCGTAAGAAAGATATAATGATGAGGCACCCCGCAGATGGGTCAGACTGGAGGACTGTTAATACTATGTGCTATAAGAACATTGGTGGGGAGGTTAGACACTTGTGGCTTGGTTTGAGCACAGATGGGATGAATCCGTTTGACCAAGTTAGAAGCAATCATAGCACCTGGCCAGTGACGCTTTGTATATACAACCTTCCACCATGGGTTTGCATGAAGCGGGCGTTCATCCAGATGCCACTACTAATCCAGGGGCCAAAACAACCTGGGAATGACATCGATGTGTTTTTGGAACCAGTCATCGATGAACTTGTAGATATGTGGCACAACGGGGTGAAGGAAGTTTGGGACGAGTATAAAAAAGAACATGTCATGATCAAGGCAGTACTTATCGCGACAATCACAGATCTACCTGGGCGAGGTTGCTTGTCAGGGGAGAAGACAAAAGGATATACTGATTATGTCGAGTGCTTAGACGAAACCGATGCGGTACATCTACCAGAAAACAAGAAGATGGCTTATATGGGACACCGCAGGCACCTTAATACTGATCATCCTTACCGCAGAAACAAAAAAGATTTCAATGGGACTATTGAGACCCGTGCACCTCCGGATTATCGAGACGGGAAACAGATACTGAAAGAAGTAAGCAAGCTCAATGTTGTCCATGGTAAGGGAGAAGGGGCAGTACATGCGCCTGCTGATTCAATCTGGAAGAAAAAATCAATCTTTTGGAAACTTCCTTATTTTACCGCTTTTGAGTGTACGCCATTGTCTCGATCCAATGCACATAACTAAAAATGTTTGCGGTAACACACTGAACACCTTGATGGACACCGGGGGCACAGCGAAGGATTCACTTGCAACTCGTCTGGATATGCGACACTTGGGAAAAAATTAAATTAGGTGCATAGACTAACACACGTACGGTAATACTAGGCTGAGTATAATTTGGTTTGTCTAGCAGGAAGTCACCCCTAAAAGGACCAAGCGTGGACAGACAAAGCTTCCAAGTGGTTCCAAGCACTACCACATCATGCAGTTCGACCAAGTAGGGGAGCCGGTAGAACCGGTTGAGGCTTTGGGCCCATACAAGAGTATCCTCAGGGTACTTGTAAGGCAATTCATCCCTTTGAAGTACTCCAAGTGGATAGGGAAAAAGAATGATCCCACGAAGGTTCCTGATAGTGAGAAGGAGCACGTCTGGAAAACGTTCAATCAGTATTTCACTTTCGCTCCTTCAAATAATCTTGAGCTAGTGAGGAAACGTGCCTACGAGATCATGGGTGTAGCATTTAGGAGTTTCAGGGGAAAAATGAATAAGTTATTAAAGGACGAGAAAGAACCAAATTTTGATGGAGGAGAGTATGAGAGCCAAAAAAGCAGTATTGGGAGGAATTTAAAAAATTGAAGAATGCACCCGAGGCCTATGCAATAAGTGCGAAGAATCAAGCAAATGCAATGAAGGCAACACACTTTCATCGCTTAGGCTCTCGTGGGTACATTCGGAAGCTTCCTGAATGGGAGAAGGAAGTTCAAAAACTCCAAGAGCGCGGCGTACAGCCTGTAACTAACAATTGGAATATAAGGTCGGTGCGTTTCCTCCTCGCGAGGGGTGCACATTACAGCGAGGATGGGACCCTTACGTCCTCCAGCAAACCTTTGTCTGAGGTGATCGAAAGGGTGTCAACATTAAATGAGGAGGTGAATCAAGGCACTCGTCAGGTTGACAGGGAGAATGATGAGCTCACCCTCGCACTTGGAAACAAAGAGCACCCTGGTCGCACAAGAGGGGCTGGGGTTATTCCTTGGAAACTTGCATTTGCTGGTGAATCTTCGTCGTATCGTAGCCGAGCGAGGTCTAAGGCACGAATAATAGAGGATTATGAACAACGCTTGATGGAAATGGTAACACAAATTGAGGCATGAGTTGAAGTGCGTTTGGAAGCACGAGTTGAGGAACGAGTAAATCAAGCTCTACAAAGCATGGGAACAGCACCAGTAGAGCCGATTCCGACAAGTATGAGTCCAGTGTACAAGGGTCGGAGTAGCTGTGGGTCAACCCTGTTCGTGAATGAAGCAGAGGCAAATGCACCTCATCCATTGGACACCATCACCGAACCTGTTAATGTGAAGTTGTACATCCGCCAATAATGGACCACTGACAAGGTGGCAATAGGACAGGCCTTTCCACAAGGGGACAATGAGCTTCATGGGAACCCAATTCCACTGGGGTACGCCAGGGTTAGCATTGATTCCATCGTGGATAAGAAGTACAACAAGATACACATTGATTGCCCCGTAGAGGAAGACAGACCGCGTCTTATTCAGAACAAGGGTAGTTTTGTGGCTTGGCGAAAACGCTACATTAAACTTGACTCACAGGAGTCTTCGGATGATGAGGACGATGACGAATTGTCACCTCAAAGGGGAGGTACCCCACCAATAGATGAGATGCCACCACCTCCACCGACCAGAACAGAAGAAAGGTCTATACCTTCACCTCCACTGACCCAAACAAAAGAAAGGCCTCCAGCTCCATCGACCAATACAAGAGAAAAGTCTCTGTCTCCACCTCCAGTCTTCGAAAAAGAGAAAAGTGCAGATCCTACCCAGCCAAGTCCGCAAAAAGTGCGCCGTTCAAGCACAAGAGCAGCGTCCGCCTCGCAGAAAAGGTCATCAAAATCGGTAGATAAAGTTTCCCAAACAGAACTGACGACGAAGAAGAAGAAGCAGGTCAGCGGGAGCATTACGTCGTTGATGCCAGAGAAGACGGTATCGACATTCCCATGTCGACGATTAAAAAAACACATGAACGGCTGTTCTCGTACCCTAGATGGCTGGTGGACACCGAATATGATAGGCTGGGTAGGAAACCAGATATGGAACAAAGGGAAGTAGAATTACAAACACAAGAGTTGCTTGAGATACAACGAATTGCCGAACAGTCGAAGATAGATATGGATGCTGCTATGGACATGTATTTGAATTCCCAAGGTTTCGAATTTGAGACCGCACCGGTAGCATACAAATTTTGGTTAGGCAAACCTTTGGCAACAAATGCGGTTTTGTGTGAGATGTCAACATATATGCGGGATCTGCACCAGTATTATGCATTTGATTGTCAGGGGGGTTTGATGGCTTCGAAGTGATTATCCCCCCTGGCTATGTCTTTTATCATGCTGAAGAAACGGTGCACCATGTGGAATATGAATGCTTGTTTCAGTTGTTCCAAAGGCGTGATCTCGACGTTCAACTCTTGATGATCTGGACTCTATAAGTTCTTAACCAACTACTTGTGATATTGTGAAAATTACATCTTCAACATTTTAACATATTTCATGCTTCCGCAGGTACATCGCAAGAGGTTTCTTGAAATTGAAAGAGTATGATGTAGCATTCTTGGACCCCGTGTTTGTTAACGAGAAAACATGCAAAGAGGACATAACACATTTGAAAAGTGTTTTGACGGAGGAGATCAGATCGATGGTACAAAAAAAGAAAACAAACGCATTCCTAGCCTACAATATCGAGTAAGTTTATTAAACTGATTTCTTCTAATTTTTGAATGCTTATTAACGCTTAACAAGGACTTTATGATTGCAGGAATCATTACATACTTGTAGATGTCATATTTGGAGAAGATCGTATTGAGGTGTGGGACTCGAAGAACAAGCCACTTTCACACATCGATCTCCTAGTTACATTGCTGAATGAGTAAGTGATCCCTTTATCATCAGAATATTGAGTTGACATGACACATCTAATTTTAGGCCATTTACACCTTACAATTTGATGTAGAATCAAGGCGGAGGTGGACGGGCACAGGAACCGTCCTTACACGGTTCATCGATTAGATGTGCCGAGACTAGATCAGCCGAAGGGGAACAATCACTGCAGGTTCTACGTAATGTGGGCAATGTACAAGTTAATGGGTGGGAACACTTCCGTTGGAGATGCGACGGTATGTATGCTTCGTGCTCTAAAATCAATCCACTAATTCTTCAAATGATGTACGCTAACATGTTGCTTACAGCGCAAGAAGTTGGGCCATAATAAGTTGTTGGACTTCGAGATCCGTGGTCTAAGTGGGGAGCTAGCAAAATTCATCTATTTCGAGGTAGTTAATAAAAAAGGAAGCTTCTCAATCGCAAAGGCCAAGAAGTACAAGCATAACTATCCGAAGGACCAACAAGAAAGGCTAATTCAATATTGTTGTCTTTAAATCCTACGCTTCAAATTCAACATTTGTGATATTTGTTGTAATGGGATTCTCGATGTATTGCAATACTCTAAGTGCTACAATTTCTATGTAATATTTTAATTAGGACAATTTCGATGTAATCGTAATCTCGATACGTGTAGTTTACAGTATCGCAATATCGTGGCAAATATAAAAAAATATAAACCATCACTGCCGCCTTATTTGAAACCGCTAGTGATGTGTTAGTGATCACTGGCGGTTGGTTGGCAGTTCCAAACTGCCACTGTTCACTACATCAACACTGGCGGTTCAATAAATCAAACGCCACTGTTGATGAATGCCAACAGTGGCGATTCTAAATACGAACCGCCACTGATGTGGAAGTAAACACTGGCGGTTCGTGTTTAGAACCGCCAGTGAAGATGGAGTTTACAACTACCAGTGATAGGATGGCCATCACTGGCGGTTGGTAAGAACCGCCACTGATGGCTACCCCCATCACTGCCATTTTGGTTGTGGCGGTTCAAAATCCGCCAGTGAAGGGGGGTTTTGAACCGCCGCTAATAGGCAAATCTGTAGTAGTGGAGGACGATGATTGCTACCTGATGGAGTGGCCGCCGTGGCCATGGGAGTCGTGGTGCGTGTTCTCATCGAGCACCAGGAGGTGGGAGGAGAAGGCGTTCGTCCGGGAAGGCGAGGCAGCTGGGGCAGCTGGGGACTTGCTTCTGCTGACCAAAATCCTGTGGGGCAGCCCTGAACCCCATTGGCACTGTGGTGCCTACTGGCAGGGTGCACTCTATGTACATTGCCGTGGTGAATATGTATCGAGGTAAATAAATAAGAGATCACCATCTTATCTTTATAGGAAAATAAATAAACAAATCACTGTCGAAATTCCGACGATTGTTCAATCCACTCTTTTTCAAAACAATGAACGATATGGTCTTCATAACTTTTTTAGTGTGCTTATTAATTTTGCATGTTTTCCTTGCTGGATAATAAGTACAGAGTAATCAAATCGCCGATACATTCTGCTGACAGGAAGAACAACAATATTGTAAGGTCTTTTCTTGGTAGATCGGAGAAAGGGGTGTACGTTGCAGCTATTATTACTACTGTCGATTTGCCCAAACTTCGTGTTTGGTCTCTCATCGAATCCGGTGACCAGATTGAGTGGGTGCCAAAGGATCAAAGCAACCTCAAGATCAATACAAACTCATGGTGGTTCATGGAAAACAAGAAACTTGATAAAATGAAATGTTGGATTTTGGACCTCGGTGATAATGGAGTGCAGAACCAAGAAGGTGCACCGGAACAAAATATTTGTTGGAACTCAGATGACGACAACGTTATCGACCTTTCACATGAGGGCTGGAAATACATCAAATTCCTTGGATTCCATCCCTACAAAGAGGTTATTTTCTTGTATACCTGCGGTTACGCGGTGGCTTTTCATTTGAACAGAGGAAAGGTTCAATATCTAGGATTGGTACACCTACCATATAGTCTGATTCATGGCGTTCACAAGTCATTTGTGTATACGCCCTGCTTAATTGGAGATTAGCAATCACTAGTGGTCAACTTTTTGTTATCTTGGACTAATTCTCTTGATGTTTCACACTAGGTGATACCAAAAGTCCTTCAATATAATTTGGTCGTTGGAGCCTACTCTTTCTTTTTAATACTGTTGAGTTACTCTTGTATCTTGTAACATTTTGTCAAGAACTGCTACTTTCTCTCTGCTCCAGCGTCAAGGTCACAAAAGTACCTACACTCAAGAAAATGGATCTTATGAAAAATAGTAAAAAAAAATTGTACACATCAGTCAAGTAAAATTCATGATTGGGTGTATATCCCGCATAATATCCTGAGCAGAACAGATGATTAACTTACATGCTGTCTCTCTTTATAACTTTTTCTAGGCAACAGTTGCTCCATACCTATGGGAAGAAAACCCTTTATAAATAACTAGGTAAATAAGGCTTGCGCGTTGCAATAAAAAAAAAACTAATATCATGATCATGTAAGTATGAACATGTGTTATACTATTACCCATAAAAGATATTGCGAGCGCTATGTTTGGAACTTCACTATTACATACTATTACATAAGTTTTCACTAAGGATGAACAATTAATCACAACTCAAGTTTTGATGTGAAATTGGAATAATCTAGTTCATTAGGGCTATCTATTCTACCACTTCTTGTCTATGATTTGTTTAAGAAATAATCTTGAAGTCCTTAGTTGAATATTTTTTTCTAGAATTTTCACCGTATTCATTAGATAGATCGCAAAGCCATTTCGTATCCATTGGACAAGCATCAATGGAAAAAGGTCAAAATACTGGTGGTCTGAGTGTATGCAGACTAACTTCTTTTTTATGGTTATATGTGACCTATTTACTCAGACTACCAGTTTTAACTACTGATCTGAAGATCTGAGTGTATGCAGACTAACTTTTTTTATCTAACATTTATTTATTGCAGTGCTTTGTTTGGCATTGCCTGAGTGTAACTGAACATCCTGCCCACGAGTCCGTAGTTCTTGACTATACTGGTGGTCGGCTACAGGCCGGTTGGCCTGCAGATATTGCCATAATAGGTTTACAGGCAGTGTTGATGCATGGTTTCAAATCTAAGAAAAGCTCAATCAAAACTAGACGGAGCCCCCTTGCCCTGCATATATAGGAGAAGTAGACAGCGATGATTGAACAAGGGAGCGCGAAACGACAATGGTGGTGAGGCGTGTTCCGAGCGATAATTTCCATTGAGAAACGATGAGCTAGAAGAGAAGAGGAAGAGTGCCTGATTTTCGGGTGATCGTGATTTGGTGGTTCATGGTTGTGTGGGTACGTCGGTGTGGAGATTGGGTCATTATTCGGCCTTGTCATGAACTGAAAAAAATAGGGCAACCCAAATCCAATCAAACGCTGGGATGGCAGACCATGGCATGCCGGGCGTCGGTCCACCTGGTTGGTGTCAAGATATTAAATGGGAAATTTTCGGGTACACACGTCAAGAGAGCATGCAGCACCATGTATGCTTGCGGATTGACCGGGATTTATCTAAAATTAGCTAGGTTATTATTATATCGATCAGGGATAGCTACTAGTAATGACCATATCTTCGGCTCCGATTGGCAATGCTTGCTTGCATGCAACAAAAATGACGGAACACCACTGCTTGCTTGCATTGCTGGTCACCAGATCTGTCTATATAAGGAGGGAGCTGATCAAGGAATGAAATGAAGAAGCACGAATTAAGCTAAAAAGCGATATATAGATCGATCCATATCGACCATCATAGTGATGAGTGGAGAGCAAACCTCTAGACATGGAGAGGAGCAGCACCGTGGCTATGGAGTCCGACTACTTCATCTCCAACGACGTCATGTTCTAGAACGACACCGTAGGAGATGAAGTAATCTGACTCAATAGTCATGATAATCGAGCCTGCGCAAGGTGATATCAAATGGGGCAGCGAGGCTGAGGCACCTACCTACTCTGTGGTCGCTGGTATCCGAGGTAATAATAACAATTAGGTGCAAAACAAAATGTTGTGGATATCACTCTAAAATTAATATTTTTTTAGTATTAGCACAATACATGCTTATATTTAAATAATAACCGTGGTATTATTTTGTTCTTAAAAAGTAAAAAAAAATAGGAGGAAGATGAATCCCTTCTTCTCTTCTAGTCTATAGCAAATATGCTCATGCATTGTAACGGCTTTCGTTACATAACAGTCCACAACTCTTTATCTAAAAAAAATCAGTCCACAGCATAGTTTTAAATCTCCGGCTATAGCGCCGGCTATAGCTGTCGCTATAGCCGGCTATAGCTGTTTAGGGCTGATCAAGCTTCGAGCTATAGCCCGCTATATCCCGCTATAGCCTGCTATCGGCTATAGCTGTTTAGGGCTGATCAAGCTTCGAGCTATAGCCCGCTATATCCCGCTATAGCCTGCTGTATCCCCATTTAGCCTCCGTTATAGCTGTTTTTAGAGGTCATCCGCTAAATACCCTTAGCCGGCGATTTAAAACCTTGGTCCACAGCTAAAGCTTTGTAATGTTTATTTTGTTCTTGAAGAATTGTGTTTTGGACTCTCATACTAGCTCATGAGGATAATATTTTTTTTGTATTGGCACAACACACTCTTATATTTAAATAATAATCATGGTATTATTTTGTTCTTCAAAATGAAAAAGGAAAAATTAGGAGGGACACGTCTCCCATCTTCTTCCCTTCTAGATTTCTATAGCAAATATGTCCGTGCATTTCAATGGAATAAACAACTATTTTGCCTTCGTTACGGATGAGTGCATAGCTAAAGCTTTGTAATGTTTATTTTGTTCTTAAAGAATTGCGTTTTTGACTATCATACTAGCTCACTAGCAACTGCAATAAAGTAAGGTACAATTCAAGATGCATATAAAAATATTAAATGGACCTATATACTCCCTTCGTCCCATTGAGTTTGTCACCTTGGACTCCGTGCCATCTTGTTCGATCATTTGTCTTATTCAAATTTTTTGTATAAATATAATTTATTTTATTATGACTTCTTTTATCAACAAAGATACTTGAATATTGATTGATTTATTTTATTATTTGCATAAATATTTTAAATACGACGGATGGTCAAACATGAAGTCCAAAAAGTTTAAAACGACAGTCTCCGTGGGACGGAGGGAGTATGTCTTCAACAACTGCAACTCTCATCTATATATTCAGTCCCCCAATATAGCTTGTAAACTATTTCCTGGTTTATTGCAAAATAGAAAAGAGAGGAAGCTGCTTTTGCAAAACAAGATTGCAGAAAAAGCTCCAGAAAAAAACTCTTCATCATGACATGACGTGCAGGTACGATATAGTCTATGTGCTCGCCGTGCCGAACAGGCCTTTGTCGAACACCCAGTCCTCGATCATCTCCTGCGCTGCCCGCGGCTGCGCCGCCGGCACCAAGTGCCCGGCCCCGTACACGGCGACGTGCACGAGCGCACCGTGCTTCTGCACGTACCCGGCGAGCTTCTGCCCTTGCCCGCCGGCGTCGGCGCCGGCGCCGCTGCCGCTTCTTCTCCGCCACACGGTGCGAGGGGCGTCCTGGAACGCGGCGAGCCCGTGCCAGTCCAGCTCCCGCAGCCACGCCTCGACGGACACCACCCCGTCCTGCGCGTCGCGGATGCCCTCGTAGAGCAGCACGCGGGTGGACGCCGTCGTCCCCGGCGCCGGCGGACCCCGCAGCAGCGCCTCCACGTCCGGCTTGGCGCTCTTCATCACGTCGTCGTGCAGCGCCGCCGCCACAGCCGGGCTGCTGAGCACCCACGGCGCGTCGCCGCGGGCGCCGAGCTCGGCCCTTACCTCCGCGCTGTTCATGAGCTCCACGGCGCCGGCGATGGCGGCCGCGGCCGCCACGGGCGTGTCCACGGCCACGTCGAACAGCGACGGCAGCCCCGTGGCGTTCGTCAGCCACGACAGCACGCGGTCCCGCGCGTCCGCCGCCTCGCGCCACCGCTGGGCGACGGTCAGCGCCGCGGCCTCCGCCTGCATCGCCTCGGCTTGACGCCGCTGCTTGCCGTTGATCAGGCCCATGAAGTAGAGGACGTCGGCGTGCGTGGCCACCTGCGCCACCGGGTGCACCAGGCCGTTGCCGATGGCGACGCCGCGCAGGTTGATCCGCTGGTGCTGGGGGAGAGTCGGGTTGGTGGCGAGGATCAGCGCGCCGACCGCCGGGATCGTCTTGCCAGCGTAGCTCTCGCCGGTGAGGAAGAGCGGGCGGGCGCGGAAGGTGCCGGCGGAGAGGAAGGACTGGAGCGCGGCGAGGATGTGCTCGGCGACGGCGGGCTGCGTCGTCGGGATGGCGGAGGGCGACGGCGCCGCGCTGTAGCCCGTGCCGAGCGGGCTGTCGATGAAGAGGAGCCCGAAGCGGCGGTTCCACGCGAAGGGGTTGGGCGACAATGGGAACGCCGACGCGGAGGAGGAGGTGTTGGACTTGGAGTCGCCGGCGCCGGACAAGGAGAAGACGTAGGGGCCGATCTGGAAGAAGTTGCTGACGAGGGACGGTGAGCCGGGGCCGCCCTCGAGCCAGACGAGCAGCGGCGTGGACGCCGGCGGCGTCACCGGGTCGGTGGCCTCGTAGAAGGCGTAGTAGAGAGATGCGTTGGCCACGGGGATCGGGAGGTAGCCGGACTTGGTCGGCAGGGCTTCTCTGGGGAAGATGGTTGCCGCCGACGCTGAGCCTGCAGAGAGGCCGGTGGCGAAGAGGATGACGACGAGGGAAAGAGGAACCGGAGCTGCCATTGCCATTGTCTAGCACTCTGGCAGGCTGGCTGTGTGCTTGTTTGGACTTGACCTGGAGCTCATGAACAGAGTATATAGGCTGTGTACTAGTGTGTTGACTGAAAAATGTCTGAAGCTCACCTTGACCAAAGAAAATTTGGGGACGAATAATAGTCATCTTTAATTGTCTATACGCGTCTTGTCTACGACGAATAATAGTCTTTCCATGCGAAGTCACTGTGTTTGTTATCTCCAACTATTTTGGGTGTACCATGGGAAGTCTAGAATCTACACGACGGTCTCCAGTCAAATCCCACACATTTCCTGCAATTTCCTTATCACCAGATAACGGTGTACGACTTTTCTGATGATGGTGTACAAATTCCATTTTCTTATGAACTGCTATATATCCTCTCACACACTGAAGAAGAAAGTATAGTAGTTTCCCCTGCAGTCTTCCACGGTTCTATCTTCAGATAACCGAGGGCATGGTCAACATTGCTTGCGTGGTTGTTTTTTTTTTTTCCCCTTAAAAAAATGGGTGTAATCTGGCTAACAAATCGTTAACAACAATTATACAAACGTTTTTTAATGGAGCTTATATTTTGCCTGTCTGCCTGAGTACACAAATGACCCAGTGCAGCCAACTCATGAGCCGCTCTCTACAATCAAGATCTTTGAACGAGCACTCAAAGATAATGAAACAGAAATACTAACAATCCCACAACAGCATCATTGAAGTCATCAGTGGTGATCGCTTCAAGCCTTCAACTGCACCATCTTCACATCTGTCATGACGATTAGCTGCAGTGGATGAAGGCAATGAATGAACCCTGGCCGGCCAGCTATAGGGCCCTAGAGACATGGTTTGCTATGATGATGAGTTGATCTTTGCTTTAGTCCCAAATTGTTGTTTCGTTTTGTAATAGCTCCATCAATAGAATGGCGGCTCTTGGCGCTCTTTCCGATGCTACTCACATTACTGGGTACTAACACACATGTAAGGATTCTTTATTCTTTTGTCCTTTTATTAAGAGCAGTCCCAATGATAGAAACTACTCGTGATTTCTATAGCATCCACGTCATCGATAAATCATCTTAAGAAACTATCTTGTACAGTGCAAGTTTCTTAGGCCAATAAATGTTGTCTATTTTTTTCTTTTCTCGCTCCTACCTACATCGTCTTCCTCCTAGCCACTAGTCTGCGCTCACCGTGGAACTGCGGACCATGGATGGCGTGAGGGCGAGCGTGGGCGGCTTCCGGCGTGTGAGCTAGGCGGCACAGCCGGCTGACAGCATGCGAGCTCGGCGGCGTGGCCGCCGGAGGGCACGCGGCTTCCTGCGTGCGAGCAATTCGACGGCGCGGGCGGCGGGCGAGCGCACGCGGCTTCCTGCGGGTGAGCGTGAAGGCCGACGAGCGCAGCGCTGTCGCGAAGGTTGGAGGCAGCTCGCAGCCAGGGACGCTGCTGCGACATGGGAGTTGCGTGGTGAGGATGCAGCAGGCGGCGAGCTGTAGGCAAACGGCGACCTCAAGGCAGACCCCACACGGTAGGAAACTACACGATGCTCCATCGCTGAAACTATCGGTTTCTTCTGCCTTGGTTCGAGGGACGACACCGTTTCTCAGGGGAGAAACGATTTCTTGGTCATCTGCTCTCTTTCTTCATTTATTTTGATGCCACGTCGGATTTTCTGCTTACGTGGACAGCAATTAATTCTATGGACTCGACCCGTTGGGAGTGCCCTAATGAAAAACACTTGAAGTTGCGTTTTCGTATCTTTTCTGTCAGAATGGTTAACCTATTCTCTCTGACGTGTGTGGTTGGCTGGTTTGACCATATGCAGCTTCTAGCGCAGATGCAACGACAAGGCCGCCTATGCACTGACATGCATGAGGTCCTCGGCTGATGATCGTCGCCCTGCCGCCAGTGCTGCCTATATCCTGGTGCTGCTTCCCACATGACTGCTAGGCCTTGCATCCTTTCCAAGCCAGATCCAAATGCTGCCGCCGTGGCGGCCCCTACTAGGTTTGTTTTAGGATGGGAGATGTTGTAGTTGTTTGCCACGCGTGCAAGATGGTCCTTTACTAAGAGGTGGCATCAAAATGAGATGATCTATCTTGTGGGTCCATTGTCATCATGTGTGACCATTTCTTTGTGAGGCGTGTAGTCTCAAAAAGCCTTATAGCATGCATTATCATCACTATACGAACTTTAAATTGATGGAACCCTTTGTCAGTTAGATATGTACTTTTAGTCAAATGTTAAGACTCGCACACACAAGTTTTTCAATATAGCAAATCTTGGATATGCTATAAGAAAATCAACCTTCTTCCCTATGGATAAACAAAGTTCAACCAAATGAGCTTGAAACTTAAAATTAAAGGGAATTCATCACACGTATATAAATCCCCTTACTAAAATATAATACTAGTAACATTTATATAACATTAAAACCTTGCATAATAACTTAACCATAAGTAAATTAAAACTATATTTAAACTGACAACCTCTGGTCAACAACGGCTACATAGTCGAGCTCTACTGATCCCATCTAGAGCATCCATCTTTCTTTGAGACATCGAGAGAGTGTGACACTCTTTCGCTCTGTCGTTATCTCCTCCCATGTATGCCCTTTGCATCAGGACGTCCGCCGACAACATGCTTGCCTGACGCTGCGTTTGGGCCGTCGATCTTCTCCCAATTCTACCCAATAGCCTCCTCTAGCATCACGTCTGACGTTGTCTGGGTATCCTTTCAGGTAGTTTCTAAACAGCTGGCGCTGTCCTATGTGTGCCACCATGACATGTGTCCGGTCGGTGCTCACTACAACGCCATAAGGATAGGGCAAAGCATCCTTGAGCACTTTAACGCGCTTGCCCAGTGCGTCAAGAATTAGGCGTGGTTCGGTATGGCATTTTAGTTTC
The DNA here is from genome assembly GCA_015844335.1 of Chrysopogon serrulatus. Taxonomy (NCBI): domain Eukaryota; kingdom Viridiplantae; phylum Streptophyta; class Magnoliopsida; order Poales; family Poaceae; genus Chrysopogon; species Chrysopogon serrulatus. The sequence continues at coordinate 470,811 of JADLZL010003544.1, read as the reverse complement.
CTCTAATATTTCAGAAGAGTAGCATGACAAGTAGCTCTATCTCTTGCAACATTTTGAATCCTAGATATAGTGGTAGGAGTTTATATAATAGTCATCAGGGCCGATATAGCTTATAAGCATACAAACTATTGGCGTGAGTCATCCAAAACGGTTGATGTATCATTTATTTATCATGAGTGCATTCTAGAAGCATCATATATGCATTGGGACATGTAAAGATCGACAGGGGTCTGTCTACAAGTTCTTGGAATTCACAACACAGACAGCTCATAAAGTCCACGGACAGGAACTGTCTATTTGATGTCTACAAGTTATCTGTTATCTATTACCTAATAATAAAGAGGCAAAATTTCTGTCACAAAATCTTTCATCCAACTATTTGATGGCTTTATCGATAGAATGGATCTTGCTGCTATTGGGATGGTACTCCTATTAAAGGGAACACACTTGCAAGGATTCTCTATCCTTTTGTCCTCTTAACGGAAAAACTTGTGAAGTCGTGTTAAAAAAAAATTCATGAACCATCTCACTGACCAGAATGGTTAACCTATTCTCTGACGAGAGTGGTTGACCGGTTGACCATGCATCTTCTAGCGCCTCTGCAACAAGGCCTCCTTCACGCCAGACACGAGGTCCTCGGCCGATGTTCACCCTGACGCCGGCGTTACCTATCTGTCCTTGTGTTGCTTCGGCCACGCCGCTACGCAACAATTCGGTCTAGTGTAGTGAGGGCAAGCAGTGAACAATTCGGGCGGCTTTAGTGAAACTATGAAATATTCAAGGGCAATGAAGGAATATACACTTAGAATAAAATTTTAGGTAGTAATTTCTTGGCGTCCTCAATCAAATCACTCAAAAAATTTGAATTATATACAGAGAAAAATATTAGCATTCAGTCTATGAAAAAAAAATACTATTAAAATACATTTGATAATTTTTCATATATTATTTTAATTTAATATTGTAAAAATTATTGGGTTTTTTTATAAAAACATAATTAAGCTTAGGCCAGCTAGTTTGACTTCAGTACATCGCAATCGCATTGCCTTACGCCGCCTCGCCGTCGCTGCTGAACAGGCCCTCGTCGAACACCCAGTTCTCGATCATCTCCAGCGCCGCCCGCCCCTGCTCCACCGGCACCAAGTGGCCGGCCGCGTACACGGCGACGTGCACGAGGGCGCCATGCTTCTGCACGTACCCGGCGAGCCTCCTGCTCCCTTCTTCTCCGGCGGCGGCGCTTCTTCCTCCTTGCGACACCCGCCACACGGCGCGGGGCGCGTCCTCGAACGCGGCGAGCCCGTCCCAGTGCAGCTCCCGCAGCCACGCCTCCACGGACACCACCCCGACCTGCGCGTCACGGATGCCCTCGTAGAGGAGCACGCGCGTGGCCGGCGCCGGCGGCGACCCCGCAGCAGCGCCTCCACGTCCCGCTTGGCGCTCTTCATCACGTCGTCGTGCAGCGCCGCCTCGACCGCGGGGCTGACGAGCTCCCACCGCGGCGCGCCGCCTCGGACGCCCAGCGCCGCCCGCACCTCGGCGTCGTTCATGAACTCCGCGGCGGCGGCGAGCGGCGCCTCCAGCGACGACGTGTTGTCCACCGCCACGTCGAACAGCGACGAGAGCCCCGTGGCGTTGCGCAGCCGCGACAGCACGCGGTACCACGCGTCCGTCGCCTCGCGCCACCGCTCGTCGACGGCCAGCGACGCCGCCTCCGCCTGCGCCGCCGCGGCCTCGCGCCGCTGCTTCGCGTTGATGAGGCCCATGAAGTAGAGGACGTCGGCGTGCGTGGTCACCTGCGCCACCGGATGCACCAGGCCGTTGCCGATGGCGACGCCGCGCAGGTTGATCCGCTCCAGCTCCGGGAGAGACGGGTTGGTGGCCAGGATGAGCGCGCCGAGCGTGGGGATGGTCTTACCGGCGTAGCTCTCGCCGGTGAGGAAGAGCGGGCGGGCGCGGAAGGCGCCGCCGTCCGGCTGCGCGGAGAGGAAGGCCTGGAGCGCGGCGAGGACGTGCTCCGCGACGACGGGCTGGGAGGTGGGGATGGCGGAGGGCGACGGCGCCGCGCTGTAGCCGGTGCCGAGCGGGCTCTCGAGGAAGAGGAGCCCGAAGCGGCGGTTCCACGCGTAAGGGTTGGGCGACAAGGGGAACGCGGAGGAGGAGGTGTTGTTGTTGGAGTCGCCGTCGCCGGACAAGGAAAAGACGTAGGGGCCGATCTGGAAGAAGTTGCTGGCGAAGGACGATAAGCCAGGGCCGCCCTCCAGCCAGACGAGGAGCGGCGTGGTGGCCGGCGGCGTCACCGGGCTGGTGGCCTCGTAGAAGGCGTAGTAGAGAGATGCGTTGGCCACGGGGATCGGGAGGTAGCCCGACTTGGTCGGCAGGGCTTCGCTGGGGAAGATGGTGGCCGCTGAGACTGCAGAGACGGCCGTGGCGGCGGTGAGGACAATGACGACGAGGGAAAGGAGAACAGGAGCTGCCATTGTTGCCATTGACATGGGGAAACTCCGGCAGGTAGCAGCTGTGTGCTTGGTTGGACCTGTAGTGTTGTGTTGCAACAGCAGATCAAGTGCCCAGAGTATATATCGTGTATTGTGTGTTGACTGAAAAATGTCTAAAGCTCGCCGTGACAAAGAAAAGTTGGAGACGAATTCTAGCCTTGTTTTTTTGTCCACGCGTGTTGGGTACAATAAATAATACTCCCTCCATTATCATTTTTTAGGCGTGAGAGTGAGTTCTCACATACCAAGAAGCTTCGTAAAACGAGGACGGAGGTGGGTTCGACCAAGTGCATGTATTCATGCATGCATGCGAAACGCTTCGGAGCCCAGGATAAAGCAGAAAGCAAGCTCGTGGTTGGACGCACGCATGCAAATTAACTCTTGGAATCTGTAACTGCTGGACAATGCAGCTTTAAATCTGCCTCGATACTTTACCCACGCCTAATATTACATCAAAACTGAGAAAGCAATAAAAGATACTAGCAAATGTGCCCGTGCGTTGCAACAGAAAAGAAAAAAAATCCTTCTATATTAAAATTGTTTTAAAAATAATAGAATCATTTATTTGTGCAAATATAATTCATTAAATTTATAATTAACAACAACATTGAGGACCTCCATGTAAAATTACCTAACAAAAATTGCACTATGTATTGTATATGTATTAAATTTTACTTGAAGTGTAACGGTTATGTGTAAAACTAAGGGCGTATTTAGTTGGACTCTACGAACTCAGCTCCTTTCGTCAAAGCTGGAGCCAGAAGGATGAGTTTTAAAATTTAAGAACTGCTATTTATTATTTGACACATTTGGTGGAAACAAATATGTCGAATTTCTACTTCACCTCTAATGACAGCTCAACATCAAGGAGGATGCCGCCATGCTGTGGCCTTGTTCAACAATCTCTGCGACACCTGGAACCACCATTTGTATGTGGGCGGCACGCCAAGCCGCAACTCGCAACTGGTCCCCGAGCTCTACATATGGATGATGGGTCGGATGCCACCACGATGATGGAAAAACGATGCCATGTCGTGACTATTGAGGACATTCGGTTTTACACTTCTATTAAAGGTAGAGGTTGTTGCGCTATTAATAGATTATTTTATTGAGGTCACGAGCCTGCTTGGTTTACTGCCAAATTTTGCCAAACTAAAAATTTAGTAAGCCACTGTTTTGGCTATTAATTGGTTTGCTACTAAAACTTACCAAACCTTCACATTTGGCTTGGCAAATCCATGGCTACTGTTTTTACCTAACTTTAGCTTGCTAAATCTTTGGTATGGCAAAAAATTGGCCACGAACCAAGTAGGCTCTATAGACACAGCCATAGCCATATTTGGACTTTCATTTCACATCCAACCCTTAAAAATCTAATATATTTTTCTCAAAAAAATTTCGTTGATAGATAAATTGCAAATCCATATAAATTGACATAAACAAATAGGTTACATTCTCATCCTTATTTCCTCCCATTGAATCGTACAGACATATTTGCAAATATTAAGTCTATTTTTCTCTCATTATGAAGTACTCTGCGACTTAATATTGTATTTGTTATTTGTTATTTATATTTGTATAAGTCGTTACTAAGCATAAAATATTTACTCATTAATACATCAGACTCCGTGACTTAATATTATATTTGATATTTGTGTTTTATATTCGGGAAAACAAAAAAAGATAGAAACAAAGACCGGAACTAATTTGCACACCAGCTATATGGACGGAACCGCAATACAAACAGAAAGAAAACAAAAAAGGAAACGGACACCGCAGTTGGCCGGAACGGACATGGACACGGATAGGATCTAATCTGCTGGTTTGACACTAATTAAATAGGCTGGACAAAAAGGTTTTTGCCAGAAATTTTGTCTTTTAAGTATTAGGGAATAGAGGGAGTAATAGGGTTTTGTTCTGTTCATTTGTCTTATTAGCCGGGTTTATTAGTCGTTTAAACAGTATTTTCTCTCACACTAAATCAGCTGGCTTATGTTAAGAGCCGAACACCCCGTTTACTTACATGCGAAGTCACCGTGTTTCTTATCTCAATTATTTCGCGTCATACACGGGAAGTCTAGAATCTACACGACGGTCTCCAGTCAAATTAATGCCACCCATTTCCTGCAAGTTTCTTATCACCAGATGTGTATGACTTTTCTGATGACGGTGTACAAATTTCATTTTCTTAGGAACTGCTATCCTCTAACACACTAAAAAAAGAATAGTAGATTCCTGCAGTCCTCCACGGTTCTATCTTTAGATGCTCAACATTACTCAGTGGCTAACAAATCGTCAGCAACCATTACACGAACGTTTATAGGAATAGGGTTTATAGTTTACTTGTCTTCCTGAGTACACAGATGACCCAGTGCAGCCAAAACTCATGAGCGGCTTTATTACAATCTCGATTCTTGAACAAGCACTCAAAGCTAATGAAACAAAAAGGCAGTAACAATTCCACGACACAGCATCATTGAAGTCATCAGTGGTGATCGCTTCAACTACCATCTTCACATCTGTCTTGACGATTAGCTGCAGTGGATGAAGTTAATGAATGAACCCTGGCCAGCTATAGCACCCTAGCGTCATGATTTGCTATATGTGATGATCAGTTGATCTCTGCTTTAGTCCCAAATTGTTGTTTCCTTTTGTAATAGCTCTATCAATAGAATGGCTCTTGGCGCTCCTTCAGGATGCTACTCGCATTACTGGGTAACACACATGTAAGAATTCTTTAATCTTTTTCCTCTTATTAATGATTAATGAAAAACGCGTGAGTTGCTGGTCAGAATGGTTAACCAATTCTCTCTGGCGAGTGTGGTTGGCCGGTTGACCATATGCATCTTCTAGCGCAAGTGCAACAAGGCCACCTATATATGCACCGACATGAGGTCCGATCGGCTGATGTTCGCCCTGCCTTCGGTGCTGCCTATCCTGGTACTGCTTCCCCCATAACCTCTACGCCTTGCATCCTCTCCAAGCCAGATCTGAATGCTGCCGCTGTGGCCTCCCCTACTAGGTTTTTATCAGGATTGGAGATGATGTAGTTGTTTGCCATGCGTGCAAGATGGTCCTTTACTAAGATGTGGCATCAAAATGAGACGATCTATCTTGTGGGTCCATATAGTCAGCGACACAAATTTTGATGGCACATCGTAGAATCAAAGCGTGCGTGGGAAATGAGAAATTTGGCCTAGTGGCAGTGAGAGCAAGTGAACAGTTGTGGACTGCTTTGGTGAAATTATGAAATTTCCAATGGCACTGAAACCAGGAGAAAAGACTTTGCCACACTTGATATATAATGTTAGGAATTAATTCCTTGGTATTGAAGTATAGTATTATATTAGAGGTTGTCTTCAGTCAAATCACTCGAAATTTGGCCATATTTACAGAGAAAATTATTAACATTTAATCTATCCAAAAATAGATACTACTAAAATTACATTTGATAATTGCTTTTACATTGTTCTCATTTAGTATCGCAAAAATTATTGGTCATTTCTAAAAACTTAATTAACTAAGCTTAGGCTGGTTTGACTTCTGTACCTCCGTTGAATTGTTTTGCGATGTCACTGGTGTTTCTTATCAGCAGATAAGTGTCAAAGAGTCTTGCCTATACGCGTCAAGCATTTTGCGTGTACCATGGGAAGTCTAGAGTCTAGCTACACGACTGTCTTCAGGCAAAATCCCACCCATTTCCCGGTGTTTCTTATCACGTACCAGATAACAGTGTGCTTATTCTGATGCCGGTATACAGATTTTGTTTTCTTAGACTGTCTCCAACATTCAATAGCTAAATGTGAGACGCAATTGATGACTTGGGTTGTCCACAGTGGAATGTCTAGCCACCCAAAACATTCTCTTTCCAACAGACGACGCAAAGTAGGTTCGCGCGACCCACAGTAGCGTCGGCCCCAACAGCGGATGCGTCGACCTCACCGGCACCGGCGAGCACGCCGCGGAGGCCCGGTCTAGGTGCAGGGCGACGCGGGCTCGTGGCAGCGTGCGGGCCAGCGGGGGCGCCGGCCGGCGCCGCAGAAGTGGGGCAGCGCGCTGGCAGATGGCCCGACGCGGCGTGGGCCGACGGCGCGAAGCGGAGCAGCGCGCTGGCCGGCGGCGCGGGCTCGGAGCAGCTCGCGGGGGCAGCGGCATGGACGCGGGCGGCGCGCTGGCCGACGACGCAGATGCGGGCGGCGCGGACGCGGGCGCGCTGGCCGGCGGTGCAGATGCGGGGTGGCGCGCCGTACCGGCGGCCTCGCCTCGCTGGACGAATGTGTCTACTGCTTGGATCCTCCTTCCGTGCAAGCGCAGCCTACGGAAACGAATGCGTCGCATGGAGAGAGAGAGGAGGCAATTTTTGCGTTGTGTCTCACAGCGAAGGAAAATTGCCTACCCTGTATGCGTCAGCTGTTGGAGGCTATTTCGTAGATGCAAAAATACTGTGCCTGAGCCATTTTTGCTTTTGGGTTCCCTTTTGCATTCTCCGTTGGTGACAGTCTTAGGAACTGCAATCGTCCTCTCAGTCTCTCACACACTCAGAAAGTATAGTAGTTTCCTGCAGTCTTCCACGGTTCCATCTTTAGATAACCGAGGACATGCTGGTCAAGATTGCTTGCGTGGTACGTTGGTGAGTGCCGTGCAAAAGCAAAGGTTCTGCGATTCTTTTTCTGAATTGGACAAAATTTGAAACATTCGGATCGGTATCCACTAGAAATTTGAAACAAGTCCCTCCCTCGCCCCCCCAAAATCGGTTGGATATATAGTGGACATGGAGAGGGTGCATGCGGCGCGGAGTGCAGCAAGAACGTAGTGGGTGGCAGCTCAGTAGGAAGTGTAGCTCATAGCACATGGAAGAGGCAGTGACGGCACGGTAGGAGGCGTCGAGGAGCTGCGTGCCATAGCACGGAGGTGGCATCAAGGAGCTTCCATGGCACGAGCTCGGACGAGGCGCTTGCTCGGGCTGCACAAGCGTTGGTGCAGGCGGCGAGGAGCCAAGACAGCACTGCTGGTGGCGGCTTCCTAGCAAGCGAATGCTGGCTAGGTATTGTGCTGAAGTTTCTCAGCATTGTATTAACGATGAAAGGAAGTTTGCGGGCTGTTCGCTAGACTGTAGGATGGGCTCAAAATTTAAAGTGGGCTGAAATCTTTTTGACCGATTTAGTCTTATCTCTTCCGGACCTAGGTGGACGAATTTCACCGAAATTAGGTCCATTCCAACCGAATCCCAGAACAATAGCTGGGAGACAGGAAGAGGTCAATATTTGTCTCCCTGGTCATAAGACTTCGCTTTTTCAGTACGATGAAATTTACGTTCTTTGTTTTGTGTCTTGGCTAGTTGGCTTTCTCAATGTTGCCCATGAGCAACCATACATCGTCCTAAAAATCGACCAGCTTCGCCACTACTGGTCCAAGTGTTGAGCGCTGCAGTGGATGATGGCAATGAATGGATCCTGGCTAGCTATAGGTCCCTTGTTTTATCAAAAAAAAAAAAAAAAAAGCTATAGGTCCCTTGCGCTGTGGTTCACTATGATGATCAGCTCATCTCTCCTTTAGTTCCAAATTGTTTCCTTTTTTTTTGTAATAACTTTATCGATAGAATGGCTCTTGGTGCTATTGGGATGGTATTCCTATTACAGAACACACTTGCAAGAATTCTCTATCCTTTTGTCCTCTTAATGAAAAACGTGTGAAGTCATGTCTATGAAAATAAACTCCTTCACGACGACACGAGGTCCTCGGCCGATGTTCGCTCTGACGCCAGCGCTAGCTATCTATCCTTGTGCTGTTTCCGCCACACCGCTGCGCCTCGGACCTTCTCCAAGTCGGATCCAAACGTTAACGCCGCGGTTGTTGCCAGGTGGCATCAAATGGAGACGGAGATCTATCTTGTGCATCCAGATAGTCAGCGGCACAAATTTTAACTGCACACCAAAAAGTCAAAGTGTGGGAAATGGAAATTTGCTCTAGTGTAGTGAGGGCAAGCAGTGAACAATTCAGGCGGCTTTAGTGAAACTATGAAATACTCAAGGGCAATGAAAGAATATACACTTAAAATAAAATGTTAGGTAGTAATTCCTTGACATCTTCAATCAAAACACTCTAAATTTGACTTATATACAGAGAAAAATATTAGCATTTAGTCTATGAAAAAAGTATTAAAATACATTTGATAATTTTTCATATATTATTCTCATTTAATGTTGTAAAAATTATTGTTTTTTCTAAAAACATAATTAAGCTTAGGCTAGTTTGACTTCAGTAAATCGCATTGCCTTATTACGCCGCCTCGCCGTCGCTGCTGAACAAGCCCTTGTCAAACACCCAGTCCTCGATCATCTCCTGCGCCGCCGCCGCGCTGCTGCGCCGCGGGCACCGAGTGCCCGGCCGCATACACGGCGACGTGCACGAGGGCGCCATGCTTCTGCACGTACCCGGCGAGCCTCCTGCTCCCTTCCTGTCCGGCGGCGGCGCTTCTTCCTCCCTTGCCACAGACGCCACACGGCGCGGGGCGCATCCTGGAACGCGGCGAGCCCGTCCCAGTGCAGCTCTCGCAGCCACGCCTCGACGGACACCACCCCGACCTGCGCGTCACGGATGCCCTCGTAGAGGAGCACGCGCGTGGACGACGGCGCCGCCGCCGGCCCCGACCCCCGCAGCAGCGCCTCCACGTCCCGCTTGGCGCTCTTCATCACCTCGTCGTGCAGAGCCGCCTCGACCGCGGGGCTGACGAGCTCCCACGGCGGCGCGTCGCGTCGGACACCCAGCGCCGCCCTCACCTCGGCGTCGTTCATGAACTCCGCGGCGCCGGCGAGCAGCGCCACCAGCGACGTGCCCGTCGCCACGTCGAACAGCGACGAGAGCCCCGTGGCGTTGCGCAGCCGCGACAGCACGCGGTGCCACGCGTCCAACGCCTCGCCCCACCGCTCCTCGACGGCCAGCGCCGCCGCCTCCGCCTGCATGGCCGCGGCCTCGCGCCGTTGCTTCGCGTTGATCAGGCCCATGAAGTAGAGGACGTCGGCGTGCGTGGTCACCTGCGCCACGGGGTGCACGAAGCCGTTGCCGATGGCCACGCCGCGAAGGTTGATCCACTCCTCCTCGGGAAGCGTGGGGTTGGTGGCCAGGATCAGCGCGCCGGCCGTGGGGATGGTCTTGCCAGCGTAGCTCTCGCCGGTGAGGAAGAGCGGGCGGGCTCGGAAGGTACCATCCGGCCCGGAGGAGAGAAAGGACTGCACCGCGGCGACGACGTGCTCCGCGATGACGGGCTGCGTCGTCGGGATGGCGGAGGGGGACGGCGCTGCGCTGTAGCCGGTGCCGAGCGGGCTCTCGAGGAAGAGGAGCCCGAAGCGGCGGTTCCATGCGTAGGGGTTGGGCGACAAGGTGAACGCGGAGGAGGAGCTGGAGTTGGAGTTGAAGTCGCCGGATATGGGGAAGACGTAGGGGCCGATCTGGAGGAAGTTGCTGGCGAAGGACGACAAGCCGGGGCCTCCCTCCAGCCAGATGAGCAGCGGCGTGGTCGCCGGCGGGGTCACCGGGTCGCTGGCCTCGTAGAAGGCGTAGTAGAGAGACGCGTTGGCCACAGGGATGGGGAGGTAGCCGGACTTGGTCGGCAGGGCTTCTTTTGGGAATAAGGTGGCCGCCGGGGCTGCAGACACGGCGGTGGCGAGGATGACGATGAGGAGGAAAACCGGGAGAGGAGCTGCCATTGGCATTGCGCCTTGCTTGCCTCAAGAATGCTTTGCAGCATCAGAGCGAGAATTGGATATTTAGGTTGTGAGATTGGCTGAAAAATCTTTGACAAAAGGGGACTTTTTTCCTTTAAAAACTGGATTAGATTGACAAAAGAAAAATTGGATACACACGTTTATCTCTATTGCATGAGTGTGTAGGTTTAAAAACTGGATTAGATTGACAAAAGGGAACTTTTTTCCTTAAAAACTGGATTAGGTTGATGAATTTTCGTGGTGTAGGCGTATGTGTTATTAACTAGTCAAGGATCAGTGTGTCTTCCAGTAACTTTCTGAGGATAGTGTAAAAATTTCACTTTCTTCCAACCGAAGATACCCTGGAAATGACGAAGTTGTTTCCAGCCATCCATAAATTACTGCGCCGGTTCCTGCTGGGCGTTGTAAAGCCGTCTGCAGTCAGGGTTTATCGGTTCTATTTTAAATGGCATGGCCAACAATTACCAACTTGAAACACCATTGATGGAGGGAGAAAAGTTTCTAATCCAATATTAATATCTTGGATGCTTACTTCTGGGCGGTCCCCATGGTAGAAACTACATGTGATGTCCAAGAATACTATGTTAGCAAAATTCATCTACAGAAACTACCTCCCACAGTGGTGGAGTCTTCGTGCAATAAATATTACCCCTTTCTCTCTCTACCTTATCTCTTCCTCCCTCTGCCACGAACCAGAACGCAGATGGCCACCATGCGAACATGCAGCAGCAACATGGACTAGCGCGAGCAGCGGCGGCGAGCGCAGCAGCAGTGAGGACGAGCGCGAGCAGCGGCCGACAGAGCTAGCGCCCTCGTCCAGTGGCCGCCGGGCGGCAAGCTTGGAGGCGGCGCGAGCAATGGTCTGCGAGAGCGAGGCCAGCAGCGGAGCGGTCGAGCATGGGGCGCGCGCTGCCTGCGGCGGCACGGGCGAGCGCGTGACCAGCCTCTGCCGCGCGGCCACCGGGCGGCGCGATGGCGCGGGTGCCTCCGCCGAGCGCGCGCCAGCGGTGGCCGACGAGAGCGCTGGGGCTCTAGGCGATGGCGGTGTGGCAGCGAGCGGAAGAAACGAGTCATTCCTCCCAACGCAGAAGTTGCGGTTTGTTCTTGCCTCGGTCGACGAGTAGACTTTGTTTCTCCCCGTTTCTCTGATTTTCTCCTCTTTACTCATTAATTAGTCTGCCATGTCAGCTTTTTCTTACTTATGTGGCAAGTCATTTAATGAGGATACAAACCATCATTAATACTCATTGGGACTGCCCTGAAACACATCATGGATGAGTTTGATAAGAAGCACTGCATTAAATAACCAGATGCATTTTCTTTTTAAAAAAAACTAACCAGAAGGTGAAATAACAGGTTAGGATGTTTTATTTTTTACTATCCAAATTTCAAAGCCAACATACAAATCACACATGCAGGAAAAGCACATGAACATATAACCAGCACTACTGGAAGCAGCGAGGCAAAGCCCAAAAGAATACTCAGCTTTGCCGAGTTCCACCCTTGGCAATCCTCACTCAGCTTAGTTTCTAATGGCAAAAAGCTCTTTGTCGAGTGTTTTCTATGAGGTACTCAGCAAAAGAGTTTATCGAGTGCTAAAATGACCCTCGAGAAGAAAATAAAAACACTCGGCAATTGAGCCACACAAAACCCAAAAAATAGCAAAAGATTGTTTTAAGAGGAGAGGCTCCCACCGGCCGAACTCGAACCCATGATGTCCCCCTACCACTACACCACACTGTCACTTGAGTCTAGATTTCGTTTTTAGTTCCCCACATATTATACTAAACCGAGTGTAAATTGTTTGTTTGACGCTCTAAACGAATTTAAATAAAAAAGTTGTTAAGTATAAAGTTTTGATTTGAATTTCAAATTTAAGAAATTCAAAGGTAGTTTTCGTCGACAAGATGATTTCAAATAAAAAAGTTGTCAACTACAAAGTTTCATAACTTTTAGATATCTATTATTTTTATTTTGGTTATTTTCTATTCGAGGTTGTTTAAAAATTTTGAATTTAAAATTTTGAAATTCAAACATAGTTTTACATGACAAGATGATTTCAAATGAAAATGTTGCTGACTACAAAGTTTCATAACTTCTAAGGTATACAAAGTTTATTTTGATTCTTTCTCCATCCGATATTGTTTGAAAAAAACGCTCGGCAAAGATCTTGTTTACCGAATGTGAAAAAACTTGACAAATAAGCAAGTTTGTCGAGTGTTGTTATTTTGCTAAGTGCCTGAACGCTCAACGAAGAGCTGGTTTCTGGTAGTGCGGATAGAAGAGGTAAGGTGATTTGCAGTATTAGAATGAAAATAAGTATGAGTTGCTGGCAGTCAAAAGGTATCAAATTAAAGAGTACAACTTCCGCAAACCCATATCAATTGTCCCAGACAAATAAAATGACTAAACTCCTAATATTCTAAGGTATCATTTAGAAACGGGTAAAAGTATGCTCATCATTTAGAAACCGAAAAGTATGGGATTTCATAAGAAATTCATAAATTAAGTTTTTTTTATCAATTTCACTAAAATTTTGAAGGTGTAAACATGAGCTATTATTTCTAGATTAAGGCTTTTTGATATAGGGCCTATATATATACTGATCTTACCGTGTTAATGAGAAAAATAGTAGCTTCTTTATATCATACTGTCCTTGAAATTACAATCTATTTTACTAAAGTTTTTAATCTGCGAACACAACTTATAGTTCATAGTCTAAGCCTTCGGTGTTGCTCAATACAAAGTTTGAGCATCTCCAATAGTTCCCTATATTTTACTTGGCAAATCTTGTGTTTTGCCAACTTCAAAAAGATATGCCAAGTAAAAAAGAGTTCATCTCCAATAGTTTGACATAATTCACTTGCCAAACCTAGATCTAACTTACATCAGGAACCCCGAGGCTGAAACAAAATTATATTTATGCCCTTCCACCTCTTCTGATACGAACGGATGTGCGCGCAGAGGCTTTTTTTTTTTGCCAACTTAGGATAAATGACAATCTGAGGTGGGGAACTGTTGGAGAAAGTTTTTTTGTTTTTACCAAAAAAAGATAAAGATGACAACCTAGGATCGAGAACTATTGAAATTGCTACTATTTGGTTCATACCCAAAACTAACTTTCGCTAAACTGCTGCCAAAGAAGTTCGGTGAACAAAAGTCAAGCCACAGTTGGTTGTGGTAAAGTCGTGCAAAAAAAATAAGTCTATGACGTGTACAACCATTTAGGTGTGCGTGCGTTGTATCATCTAGACGGCGGTCCTTGGCGGTGCCACACAGCTCCCAAGGTGAATACATTAGGTAGTTAAGTGTGCGTTGTATCACGAAGGCTCCTGGCTTGCATGATTTGCACACGGGTGTACCGAGAACTATTTTCCTATTAATAAAAAAACGGGTGAATGGTCCAATCGCAAAAAATGTAAAGTTTTATTGTACAATCTCATAAACATTTAATTTGATAACTCATAAAGAGTTTTATATCGTGACAAAAGAATTATATCTAGATGAAGTGTCTATCTCTCTCTCTCTCTCTATAATTTTTTTTTAATAAAAACTGGAGGGGTTTGCACCCCTACTCTCTATAATTAACCTGTCAAGTCTCAAATCTGCTGCATCACAAAGATTAAATGCAGATCACATTTAGATGAAACTCCTATTAATATTGACCTATTTGTTTTGAATTCTGCCTGTGCTTTATTTATAGAGCCGAGATATAGAACATCTAAATTATCAGATTAAACAGACGTGCACGTGCAGCAGTCTATGATGCCCACATTCTGCCTCGCCGCGACAAGACACATGCATCGCAAGCATAGCATTACGCCGCTGTGCAATCGCCGCTGAATAGGCCCCTGTCGAACACCCAGTCCTCGATCATCTCCTGCGCCGCCGCCGGCTGCGCCGCGGGCACCGAGTGCCCGGCCGCATACGGCGACGTGCACGAGGGCGCCATGCTTCTGCACGTACCCAGCAACCTTCTCTTCTTCTCCGGCGCCGCTTCCTCGCCGCCACACGGCGCAGGGGCCGCCTGGAACGTGGCGAGCCCGTCCCAGTGCAGCTCCCGCAGCCACGCCTCCACGGACACCACCGCGACCAGCGTGTCAAGGGTCCCCTCGTAGAGGAGCACGCGCGTGGCCGGCGCCGGCGGCGACCCCCGCCGCAGCAGCGCCTCCACGCCCCGCTTGGCGCTCTTCATCACGTCGCCGTGCAGCGCCGCCTGGACCGCCGGGCTGACGAGCTCCCCACGGCGGCGCGTCGCCGCGGACGCCCAGCGCCGCCCTCACCTCGGCGCTGTTCATGAGCTCGGTGCCGTGGGCGGTCAGGGTGGCGATCTCCTCGGCGTTGTCCCGCGACAGCCCGTGGCGTTGTCCAGCTGTGACCGCACGCGGATCCACGCGTCAGTCGCCTCGTCCCCCACCGCTCCGCGACGGCCAGCGCCACCGCCTCCGCCAGCATCGCCGCCGCCTCGCGCCTCTGCTTGCCGTTGATCAGGCCCATGAAGTAGTGGACGTCGGCGTACGTGGTCACCTGCGCCACCGGGTGCACGAGGCCGTTGCCGATGGCGACGCCGCGCAGGTTGATCCGCCGGTGCTGGGGAGAGACGGGTTGGTGGCCAGGATGAGCGCGCCGAGCGTGGGGAGGGTCTTGCCGGGCGTAGCTCGCCGGTGAGGAAGAGCGGGCGGGCGCGGAAGGTGCCGGGCGGAGAGGAAGGACCGGAGCGCGGCGAGGGACGTGCTCCGCGACGGCGGGCTGTGAGGTGGGGATGGTGGAGGGCGACGGCGCCGCGCTGTAGCCCGTGCCGAGCGGGCTCTCGAGGAAGAGGAGCCCGAAGCGGCGGTTCCACGCGTAGGGGTTGGGCGACATGGTGAACGCGGAGGAGGAGTTGGAGCTGGAGTCGCCGGACAAGGAGAAGACGTAGGGGCCGATGTAGAGGAAGTTGCTGAGGAACGAGGACAAGCCGGGGCCGCCCTCGAGAAAGACGAGCAGCGGCGTGGTGGCCGGCGGAGTCACCGGGTCGCTGGCCTCGTAGAAGGCGTAGTAGAGAGACGCGTTGGGCACGGGGATCGGGAGGTAGCCGGACTTGGTCGGCAGGGCTTCTCTTGGCAATATGGTGGCGGCCGAGCCAGCAGAGGCGGCGGTGGCAGCGAGGACGACGATAAGGATGAGGGAAATAAGCAGCGGGAGAGGAGCTGCCATTGCCATTGCGTCTTGCTTGCCTGAATGGCTGAATGCTTTGCACCATCACTCGGAGAACTGAATATGTAGGCTCTGAGGTTGCCTGAAAAACATTTGACAAAAAGGCCCTTGGAGCAGAGGGCCTTGCCCCATTATTCAAATCTGAGCATATACCTAAGAATGTGCGTAGTCGGATTAGATTCGGTGTAAACATTGTTGAACCAACCTAGGACGACGCTGCGTTATCGTATTTTTTAAGCCCACTTTTATAAAGAATTTATGCGACCATTTTTATTGGGCCAAGACTGCCTAATTCAGCGATGAATTTGTTTTTGTTTTTTGAATGTAGAGCTTACTCATCGGTACCAGTTAAACCTCAGGACAGTGGAGACCAACACCCCAGTATCATGGGGGACTACCTCCCAAGTGATCACAGAATCACTGGGAAATTTACACCCAAGTGCTGCCAAAGCATGCGCTCCTCGATTACAAAAACGAGGACACACTGAGAACGAACAGAAAAAAAAATTCTCAAAATGCATCCGGTGCTTCATCACTTCCGTGACAATTCCTCCCATTGCAGACAGCCTGTAATCTTCCCCTTCCAACGCATCCTTGGCCATACTTGCATCGATCAGTATGAACTATCAGCTGCGATATGCCCAAATTAGCTGCTTCTCTGACGCTTGCCTGTGTTGATTTTTCTGTTGTCGGAAAACGTTCAGACATAGCAGCTGTTACGTACGCCACCTCCAGAGCAGAGCGCCGGTGTCCTTTCTCCCTCTCTCTCACCCCACCACAGCCATAACAGAGTTATCACCTTCAGCTTCGTTTCAGGCTTAAGCATAAAAATCATCTCCATCATATCCCTTGCCGTACTTGCTTCTGACAGCTTGCATCTAGTCTCGTCTAGGTTCAGTTCTTGCCACACCTTGCGTGCCTCGCCTTACATTTGCCACTGTTTTCATCAAACCTATTGCACATGCACCATCTAGTATATATCTCCATTCCCCCTTCGTTGTAGGATCCTTCTTACAGAAAGAGTATTATGACTAGGTCTCCACAGAAAATGTTTTTTTTTGGGGGTGGGGTGGGGGTTGGGGGGGATTCCAGCTTCCATAACTTGGACCAGAAATTACTCTCCCCATTCTGCTCCCTGCTGAAACTGCTGCGCCTTTTTGTTAGTTCCTTGCTGCAACCTCCCTATGCACTCTATATGCCAACTTAACTGAAAACAAGCCTCTTGGATCAAAATGCCACCCAACAAGATCGTCAATCTCTAGTGAATTGGCACTGCAAGGAACCAACATGAGATCAGCGAAGACTTTGAAAAAGTCATGACAGAGGAAGTGGTGGATGTGGTAGAACTGACTAATTGTTTATGATACAAAGGACCAGTTACTAACATATCGGATCTATGGAATGAATTGAATATTACAGCATCTCTCTACCCTCAAAAAAAAAAAAAAACTCCAGCATCTCTACAGAGAGAGGAACATCTGACACACTCCATGCTCGATCACGTGAAACTATTAAGGTGGTATCACAGATCCGTTTATCAAGCGGTAAATATGAAAGGAGCTAGCACATGCATGCACGTGCTTCGAAGCATTGACTCTAGCTCAGTACTAGATTAAGCCAACATGAAAGGAGCTAGCAAATTGCTTTGAAGCTAGATTAAGCCACATGTATACATTGTACCGCACAAAAGGTTCCCTACTTCATATATACTACATATATTTGTGATAAGAAAGCATAGCATCTGATCTGATCGACAGCCTTAACCTCACGTCATAACCATCACCGTCGTCTTCACCACCACCAGCGACTGCATCTACAATCGAAAGTTGAATCATGCTAGTTTATCAGTGCTTAATCTAGTACTTGAGATTGTCATGATTTATAATCTGGTTTTAATCTGGAATTTGCCTAATTATTTAACAGTGAGATGATCATATACCATTTGAACTTCAGAGCTTGCTTATAACTCCTACATATTGTTGTAATTTGGTTGTGCTGTGTGGTGTATAGTACATCATGTCTAGATTCTGCCTGCACATGTGCAAGGCCGAGAGGTGTGTACCTGGTGTATTTTTAGACTCGTTCCAAGATGTGTGATGCAACTTTAACTCTATATTTGGATCAATGATAAATATGCTGAACTGCTATACGCGAGCTCAGATGAGCAATACCGCAACGGCATGCTGCCGCATGCCTTATCTGCCACCATTCATGTTGCTCTTTAGGATTCACGCACGATCACCCTCGTGCTGGTGCGCCCTGTAATTTTGCTTGCCTCCTCATGGCACGCGGTCAACAGCGTTCATGGTGTACGCCAGCTTGTTGTAGCCACACTCTGTAATTTTGCTGCCTGAAGGTGTTTTCATGACGTGTAATTGAATTGCTTGCCTCCTACCGTACACCTATGTATTTGTTTTTGAGCCATATAGCTGAATTAAAGGTGGGACTTAGGCCGTGCCATGGCACAAATCTCAATTGCTTCGTGGCGCTTTAGGTTGTGACCTCTAGACACGCCAGTTAGGTCGGGATTTGCTAGGGTATGGTACCACAAGTCTTTGCTTCGGTCCAAGCACGGCTCATGGCATTGCCTCGTGCGGGTAAAAGCAGGGCCATCAATTATCTTTGCAAGTTTTATTTCCTGCTGGTCAGCTGGTGTATACAAAAAATAATAATTTACATATACCATTTTCATTACAGTTGCAATGATTTTCATAATCCATTGCAGCATGTTTGGTCTAGGGGACATCCGGAATGGATTGATCCAGCATTCCACAATTACTTGTAGATTCCGCTGGTGCTTAGGCTTGTATTTGGTTGGAGCGGAGTGATTGCTGGCCTCAAGTTAAGAATGCGCTCGTCCGATGGTTTCGACGAAAATAAGGTGGTCAGTAACTTTTGCCTCTGGTCGAACAACTCAATGACGGACGGGCTGGACAGATGCAGCATCGAACCAAACACCATGCTTAGACGGATGATATGCAGTGCCATGACGTTTCCCTTGGAAGGAGTGTTGATGTCAGCAACGGGATAACATGGGATCACCGAAGACTTGTTTGAAAAAATCATGACGGCGAAAGTGGTGCATGCATGTGGTAGAACTTCCCATCAATTGTTTTTGTTACAAAGGACCAAGTTAACATGTCGGCTCTACGGAGTGAATTGAATATTCTCGCATCTCTACAGAGAGAGGCACATGTGACTCCAAGCTCACGTGAAACCATTAATTTGGTATCAGAGATCCGTTTATCGAGATATATTATTATATTACGGTTTTTAGGGTTTAGAATATATATCAGAGATACATAAATATGAAAGTACTAGCACATGCCGCATACATGTGAGCATTGACTCTAGCTGAGTGTACTAGATTAAGCCAACATGAAAGGAGCTAGCAAATTGCTTTAAGCTATACTAGATTAAGCCAACATGTATACATCGTGCCACGCAAAAGGTTCCTTACTTCATATATACTACATACATTAGGAGGTATGTATCAGAGATCCGTTTATAAAGATATATATTATGGTAAATATGGAAAGACCTAGCACACGCATGCACGCGCTTTGAAGCATTGACTCTAGCTGAGTAGATTAAGCCAACATGTATACACTGTACCGGTCAAAAGGTTCCCTACTTCTTTTTTCCATATACGTACTACATACATTTGTGATATTCTGTCGGATGGGACTAAGTTCGCCAAGGTGCTAGAAGCACGGCTCAATAAGATCAACAACTGGGAAACAATTGCCGAGAGTTTTGACATTACAGAAAAAGGATTCAGCAAAAAGAATCCTATTCTTGAGGGGGGGGAACTACTGGAAACAGGCAATTTGCCGAGTGTCCACGACACTCGGCAAACACCAAAAAAACACTCGGCAAACGGTTTGCCGAGTGTAACACTCGGCAAAGAACTCACGGTAAAAAAAATTGCCCAAAAAGAGCGATTTGCCGAGTGTTTTTTATCGGACACTCGGCAAATATTTTGCCGAGTGTGTCGAGCACTCGGCAAAAAAGAGGCTAATGGAGGTCAAACGGCGGCGACCGATTTGCCGAGTGTTTTTGAAAAACACTCGGCAAACCCTGGAGATTTGCCGAGTGTTTTTGAAAAACACTCGGCAAATCTTGGTCAATTTGCCGAGTGTCATATAAAACACTCGGCAAACTGTGTTCCCAGTGTACACAAATGGTCAATTTGCCGAGTATTTTTTTCAGAAAAACACTCGGCAAATTGACCATGCATTGCATTTTTGCATTTTTTCCATTCCATTAACACATATATATAATTACAACATAGCACACATATCATATATCACAGAGATATCTCACAAACTTCACATCACAATAAACATCTCACATATCACATAACACATATCACAATAAACGTTCGAAATAGTGCATCACCATCACATCATCACCACTAGTCCATCACAAGCACAAGCATAAGCGCATCAAAGTAGTCCGAAACATAAACATATCCAAACAAACCATAATTCCAAAACAAGGCACAAGTATAAACTAGCCACAAGTCTAAACAATCCACAACCGTGTCATGGCGACGGGCCAAGGTTAGAAGGCCCTATGTGAGATCCTCCCGACGACTCTCCGAAAACACGAGGCCCATCATTCGATCCCGCCGATGGAGGCTGCACATAAGAGAAGATGTTGCATGTGTGACTAAAATTAAATCATACAAGACTAAAGTATCTATTGTCCACTAGGCTGCAAGTATTGTAGTTGTTTGACCCTAAGCGTAAATGTACAAACCAAAATAGTCATATACTCACTGGAGTAAAGTGTAGCTGAGGTAGGACCGGGAGCATAAGTGGAGGTGGAGCGAGGAGCATCTGAGGCGGGCGGTGCACCCTCAATGCCTCCCCAAGGCTTTGCATGTACCGAACCATCTCCGCCATCCTCGCCTCCATCTGCCTCGTCCGTTCTTCATGGGCTACCCGCTCGGCGGCCCGCTCCGCGTCCACCCTCCGCTGGTACTCCTCCCGTTGCCTCCTCTCTTCTTCCAGCGCCGCCTACAAAATTCAACCCACATGTTAATATTATAGAGGTAAGGTATGATTAAATTAATGAACGACAAATACAAGACAAATAACCTCGAGTGTGTCCACCCGGTGCTGTGTAGGGCTAGGCCTAGGTCGTATGCTCGGGGCCCCGCTCGTGCTCCTTGCTCGAATCTGGGAGAGGTTGGGCGTGGAAGCTATGTCGATCACGCCGTCGCCCAACCAGTACCGCCCATGCTTCTTGCCTCCTCCCACCCTCATGACAATTTATGCATCAAGGTCATGGGTGCTCAGATCGTAATCTGGGCCATGTACTTCCCTTGCCATCGACGTGTACTCGGTGAGGCGGCTGTGGATGCTCGGATTGGTATACGCCTCCAGCGGGTCATCTGGGTTGTAGCTGACTTAGCCTTGCCCTTATGTGCCATGGAGTATGCCATAAACTCGGTGCAAGGCTAGCCCTCGTGTGCATTCGACTACAACCAAATTAACAAGATTATTAGAATACATGTCTTATTATACTTTAGAGTACATAAACGAATTCGCGTACCCATGTTTGCGCGTATCCTCTGAGGCTACGGCTTCCTTGGTGGTGTGCTGGACCTTGCATCTGAAGACGTCGCTCCCGACAAGTGTTGTGCTAGTCCACCCACCCCTCGCTGCACCACTTGTTCACTATGACTTCCCAGCAGTCGCGGTGCGTGGAGCACCAACTCGGAACGGCCTACACGTCAATAAGTAAGAAATATAAGAAGATGAAATTCATCATACTTAATCTTAAAAGAATGATACCTTTAGGTACTGGTCCCGGGTCAAGAACATGTTTCTTCCTTCTGCTTTGGTGACCTTCCTGCTTTCAAACCACGTATAGTAGTTTATGATAGCCTGGAGGCGCAACTCGTAATGCATGTCATGCACGAGCTTCTTACAGGCCTGGATAGCCACCCGATCCGCCAATTCCTCCATTCCTGGCACGCATCTGTAGAAATCCTGCATATTGAATAAAGTGTTATAAATGCATTCATTATTGGAAGAAAGGGTAACAGATGTGATGTATTGACCTATATAGTGCAAGAAGTACTTATCCACAGCTCGGCAATGATCCGCTGTGCCTTGTTGTCAAACACCCGGCCAAGAAGATCTGCTTCATCGGTGGCCGACTCGTAGTGCTTCCACGTGTAGGCCAGCTCCATCACTCCACCGTGCAAGACCAAGTCAGGGAATTGCTCCCTCACAAGAAATCCCAGGATGCCATTCACCGGGCGTTGGTGACCACCTGCAACCTCTACGATCGTCCAAGACCTGCCCACATGATTCAGAATAATATTAGTTTCTATTGATGTTATGAACATATCATACGTAAAAGGAATCGGTCTCTGAAGGAGGCCCACATCTTAAGTTACTTTGGGGGTTCAGGACGAACCAACGGACGTCTGGCAACAGGAGTCGGTCTCTGAGGGAGGCTCGCCGGTCCTCGCAGGTACACAGCCGACACACCTGAGCCAGCGGAACCCTCTCCTCCCTCCTCTCCCTCTTCCTCCTCGTCCTCGTCCCTCTGCTCCTCCTGCACCTGCTGCTCCTCCTACGCCTGCTGCTCCTCATCCTCGTCCCTCTCCTGCTCGTCGTGCGGCGGCACGGTGACAGGCGACGGCTCTCTCCTCCTCCTCCTCCTCCTCCTGCTCCTGCTGCTCGACCCTCCAGTTACTTCTTCGTAGAGCGACCACACGTTCCTCATACCGCCCACCATCTTCTCTACAAAACAAAAGAACATACAAGATCAATACAAAATTTCGGCAGCACCTCCCCTACACGGTGATATTTCAACAACCTGCAATAAGACACATACAACGACACGATGGCCGACAACCAGATACAACAGCACGATGGCCGATAGCAACATAGACAGCTACGTGGCCGAGAACCACCAATACTATCCTCATCACGACTTCTTCTACTACTACGACGACGATGACTACTACAACGAAGCCACCCTCAATTCGTATCACGACTACGACTAATACTACTATTACCACTACTATGACTAATACTACTAGCACTGCCACTAACTGAAAAATAAGAACATTCCTACCAACGCCAAAGGCGACCGTGAAGCGGCATAGATGAAGGGAGACGGCAGCGTCTAGCGAGACGGTCTGAGCGGCCGGCGGCTTTCCGGCATGGGGCTGCGTCCTCTCCCTCTTCTTCCTCCTTTCCTTTTCCTTCCCTTCTTCTTCCTCCTCTTCTTCTTCCTTCTCACCTACTCCTCCTTCCTCCTTCCTGGTCTGGCCGGGGCCCGAAACAGCGCCCGGCCGAGCGAGCAACCCGGCCCACGACCAGGCGGAAGCGTAGCGGCAGCCGACCCGACCAGGCGATCGCGCCGGCGAGGCGCGAAACACGCCGGCCGTGCGCCGGCCGAGGAGGTGTGCGGGACGGCCGCACACCGGCCGAGGCCACGAAGGCCGGCCGCGACCCGGTCGAGGCGCGTGTAGGGTGGCCGCGCGCCGGCCGGCGAGCCCGGGCAACGCGCCGGCCCGGCAGTGGCGAAAATAAGCGGCGCGCACCGGCCCGAGGGGCGCGAGCAGCGGCAGCCGCGCCCCGGCCGATAAGCGCGCGCAGGCGGCGGCGCGCGCCGGCGTGGCGCCCTCCGGCGCTCGAGCTTGGGAGGCGGCGCGGCTCCGGTGGGCGGGCGGATCTGCGATGCGGGCGGTGCGGGAGAAGGCGCTTGGCGGGGCGGCAGCCGGCCGAGAGAGAGAGAGAGAGAGTGACACGAGTGACTGCTCGGACAGTTTTGCAACGGGGATAAGGGTTTGCCGAGTGTCGGATCGGGCGACACTCGGCAAAAACGGGTACAATTCACCGAGTGCTTCCTGACCTAGCACTTGGCAATTTTTTTTACGTATTTTGCATTTTCTAGTACATTTCACCGAGTGTAAAAGCAAACACTCGGCAAATAGTAACTGAGGTTTGCCGAGTGTTTTTATGATACACTCGGCAAATATTAAAATTTTTTTTTGTAGTTTTTGACCCACAACTTTTTTAAATGATCTTCTACAGCACTAGGAACTACATGTTACAATTTTATACATTAATCTATTTATTTACTATATTTCTTTGATTTGTTTTGTTTATTTGATTTTTTCGGAAAATTGTAGTTTGAACTATAGGTGCATCGAATAAGAAAAATTAGTGGATAAAAATTTGATATTCATATTACTCAATCCAATATAAGGCCGTATCCAGAGACGGACAAAAAATTTCAAACATCTTCTCCACGGAATAAGAAGGTCAATGTATGTACAAGTGGTTTTAAAAAATTATAAAATGCAAACGAACTCCAAAAATTATGAAATTTGTCGAGATGTCATGATATCATATGGGAGGCTATGATAAAAAATTATTACGAATACGAGCAAGTTGTCACGCATACAATGCTTAGAAATCCAACAATCTACAATGATGTTTCATGATTTCATGTGAAGCCTCTATAGGGTTTGTGAACCATAGAGCAACAACATGCTTGAAATCTTCTCAAATTTTTATCACGGACTCTGCATATCATGTGATGACATCTAAACAAGTTTCATGATTTTCAGAGTTCGTTTACATTTTATAATTTTTTAAACGATTCATCCGCATCGCGTCTGTGGTCTTCTTCCATGACAAAGATGTTCAAAATTTCGCGTGTATCTGAAAATACAGCATCACATTGGACTTAGTTATCTGAATATCATTTTTGAAATTATTACATAATAGTTTCGGATACACCTACAGTTCAAATTTAGCCATTGCGAAAAAGAAATCAATTAAACAAAATAAATCAAGTATATATATCAAAAAGTTCCCGGAAATCTTCAAAATTGAACATGGTATCCCCAATACCCTCTAAAGACAGGGAAAATATTTTAGAAACTTAAATTCTAAAAAAACAAAATGATTTACCGAGTGCCTAAATAATACACTCGGCATATATAGGGTTTGCCGAGTGCCTCCGAGGCGGCACTTTCGGCAAACCCGGCCGACGCCGCCGTCACCTCCCGTTGGAGGTTTGCTTGAGTGTCGGGGCGGCACACTCGGCAAACCTTATATATGCCGTGTGTCGGGGTTTGCCGAGTGTCGACACTCGGCAAATGGCTGATGTGCCGTGTGCCTATGTGTGCCGAGTGTGACACTCGGCAAATCTTTGTTTGCCGAGTACCCGAAGGAATACACTCGGCGAATGATTGTGCACTCGGCAAAGAGTGTTTTTCCAAAGAGTGGGGGGGGGCGGGGGGGCGGAGGGGGTTTGGGATTCCAGCTTCCATAACTTGGACCAGAAATTACTCTCCCCATTGCTGCTCCCTGCTGAAACTGCTGCCCCTTTTTTGCATTCCTCGCTGCAACAACCTCCCTATGCACTCTATATGCCGACTTAACTGAAAACCGGCCTCTTGGATCAAAATGCCACCTGACCTAACAACATCATCAATTTTTAGGGGCCGTTTAATGTCTCTCTAGAATTGAATTCTATTCTAGGAATAAGATTCTAGTAATTAGATTCAATAGGAATTGAATTTCTGAGAATCTAATTCATTTCAATTATCTGTCAGGACCCATCTCTCCCTCTCTCTCTCTCTCTCTCTCTCTCTCTCACTCCTAAATAGTAAATAGCAGCAGCAATATATAATCAGGGCTCTCGTACTGAACTAAACAGCAGCAGGAACTAAACAGCAGCAGCAATAATCAGGAGTCTCTCTCAACTGTTGCTGCTGCTAATCCTAGAAATTCAGAAGCACCAAACAGTCGTCACGGATGAAGCACGCCAACAGCTGCGTCTTGCCTGACAGACGATGAACCTTCTGCTCAAATCGCGAGGGGAACTGCATCCACAAATCGGCCAAACAGATCAATAACGCCTTCCAAAAGACAAATCCCCGAACTCACCAAAAGTGCAGAGAGGGAGGAGAATCGATTGCTGATCTACAAATCGGAACAGGAGAGAGGAGTATATACACTTGCAGGTAGAATAGATCGCAATGCAAATAGCCAAATAGCTTAGGCTGGCCTTTGGGTGCTCCGTTTCGCACAACAAGAAGGGCAGAGAAGGGGCGGGGATACCTAGTCGCTGCTTGTTGCTGGAGAAGGGCCAGACGGAGATCTGGGCACCTGGTGTAGCGGGGCGGCGGCGGAAGCAATCGGTACTAGTCGGCACAGAGAGAGAACGCCGATCCGCAAGGAGCAAGGAGCAAACGGGTGGGAGGTGGAGGATAGGGGCTAGAGTCCCGAAGATAGGAAACCCTAGCCTCTGCCGCCATGGCGTCGCCGAGGGAGAGAGCACGACGGGAGGGAGGTGCTCGGAATCCTTTTTCGTCTGAGAGGCCACGAATGTCTCGTAGTTGTTCGATTCGACCCCTGGAAACTAGTGGAAAAAGTCGTTTTCCAATTCCGTGGATAGCCAAACAGCCCAGCTCTAGAAACTGATTCTATTTCAACCCATTTCCATAGATCCAAACAAGTGAATTGGCACTGATTTGATAACTTTCACATCTTCATCCCAGAATGTTTGTGAGAGTAGTGAATGATCCCACCTTTCAGGATCAATGAGTTCATTGACCATTTTAATGATGTTCTTCTTCCTTTGGGAGTTATTGGTCTTTGATTAGTTATTTCATCATTGTTGTACAGTACTACAGTTGTATGAGCAACATGATAGGCGGGGTTTATTTGCATGGAATACAATAAATTAAAAGCAATAAAAATAATATCGTTTACTTTTATGAGTCGGGGTAGCAGCAAGCAGGAAGCTCTGTATTAGTTTGCCACAAGGTAAAATCATATATATCCCCTTTCGCAAGAAGCTGTTACATATATGTAGCTTGGCCAGCTGGATGCCGAGTAGACGTCCAGTGATTCACTTGCTCCCTCCTCCACTCTGGGCCATAGAAGCGCATGTTCGAGTTCCTGGGCCTGCGCAACTTGGCTTCCTGTGGCCCATCGTCTTGTGTCTATTGGCTCTCGGATGATTGTGCCGTTGTCGGACCACCACCGTCAGGTGTAAACGGAGATGAGCCTGACGCCTGGGCCGTGTGTGGTGGCAAGGAGGAAGAAGCGTTGTCGCCGTCGGAGCCGGACAGGAAGGGAGCAGGCTAGCCGGGTACGTGCAGAAGCATGGTCTGATGGTCCGCTCATGCACGTCGCCATTTACGCGGCCGGGCACATGGTGCCGGCGGAGCAGGGGGCCGGCGGGCGGCGCACTAGGAGCTTGTTCAGCAGCGACGTCGTGGCTGCGTAAGGCAATATACGATATATTACGGGCATCGCACGTGCACGCGTCATGTTGATCTGATTATTTAATCCAATTTAATTTAATTTCATGGTTTACGATACAGATGTTTTTTCTATAGTTTTTCAATATTAAACCCTTTTTTTTCAATACCAAACCCTAAACCCTAAACCCTTTTTATTTCGTGGTTCAAAACTTGTAACGCAAACGCAAATGTAATAAAAAGGCACCGGTAATGGTATTATAATGTAATAAGTCATGAGCTTTGTTTGGTTTCCAGAAGGTAACGTACTAATGAAAAGCTAGCTAGAAGCTGCCATCGATTTTGCCCAGCAGCAGCCGCTGCAGTAGGGTCAGACGGTCAGTAGCTTGTCCGCTGCAGGGTGCTATGGATTCCCTACGCGATTCCGCAGTCATGGGAGCGGTATCGATTTTATACGGCACGGTATCCGATTGCGCGTCATCCGATAGCGGTGGAGGCGGAAACAAACGGAATTTATCGCAAACGATTAACGCTGTAATCAAATAACGATACATGGAACCGAACCGATGCTGTTTGGTTCTAGAAAAGAATCCTAAACGTAAATGGAACTGTTCCACAGCGGTAATGTAAAGGGAATCGTTAGGCCTGGTTCGTTTTGGGCGGATTGACCCATTCCTAGGCCCGTTCCGGGTGGAATGCTGCGGCCCCTTTTTACTCCGGACGGGAACTGGATTGTGCGTTCGTTTATTCTGGGCCTGAAAACAAAACTGGCCCAGAACGAAAACGGCCTTGCATTTCTCGGTCTCCACGACCCGGAATGGAACCTGACCTCGTACCCTAAGGAACGGACCGGACTTCTGTTTCCCGAAGCGACACGAGCACGAGCGCAGGCGACGGTGGGGCGACGCGAGGCGGCGGCGATCGCAGGGCGGCGTGGGGCGGCGGCGACCGCAGGGCGGCGGGGGCCGACGGCGACCCTACGTCCGCGCCCTTCCTTGTCCTTCAGTTGGATGGTGATGCCATCTTGGCGTGCGGTGGTTAAGAGTGTTCGCGTCAATGTCACGGTGGTTGTTTTGCTGCTGCTGCTTGGGCTATATATGCTGAATGATCTGGCTCAGAAATGAGATGGTGTAGCAGGTAAAATACTTGAATCCATTCCTTTGCAGTTGTACTAATTGTCTACTACTTGCTAATGATATGGGCTCCATATCACTTGACTGTACTGTTAGTCATTAGATTTTATTTTAGCTGTATTAGTAGACTGTAGTGTTGCATTCACAATTGAGTGCAACAGCTGCTTGCTGCTGTCAAACACTGTTCTTTTTTGTTATGAATCTACCTGTTCTGTAATCATAGTGCTCGCCAATTTTGCACTTCTGGTATGGTAAAGTTCTACCTAGGATATCTAAATAGATTTCAGATAGGGAATATGCAATATGAGTTGTGCAATCAAGCCTTCTAGAAATGACTTTGACCCATATAGCTTTGGTTTTGTATGTTGCTCATTATTCTGCATCCACTAGTACAAAAATCATTTTTTCCGACACCGTGTTTTTTTATCACAGGCGGTTCACAATTTCATGACGCCAGTAGAAAAAATTCTGTGGGCCCATAAAGAGAACCGCCTGTGTAAATGTGTTTACACAGGCGGTTCTCTTAACTTAACCGCCTGTGTAAACGGTCCATTTTCACAGGCGGCTTACAATAACAACCGCCTGTGTAAATGGCATTTATACAAAGCGGTTTTCTTAACAACACCGCCTGTGAAAAATTGCACTATTTATACAGACGGGTTTGTATAGAGAACCGCCTGTGTTAATTGTATTTACACAAAGGGTCCCTCATTGCAAACCGCCTTTGTGTAAATAGTTTGAAATTATTTTTTTTTTTTTGAGTTTTTCAAACTTCCTCAGATGGAAAAACTCCTAAAATAAAAGTTGTAGATCTCGAAAAGTTATGAAACTTTGTAGTTGATAACTTTTTATTTTGAAGTCATCTTTTTATGGAAAACTACGACCGAAATTTTTAAATTTGAAATTCAAATTTTGCAAATGAGCTCGGATGGAGAAACACTCTAAATGAAAGTTGTAGATCTCGAAAAGTTATGAAACTTTGTAGTTCACCACTTTTTCATTTGAATTCATTTGGACCCTTAAATATTTAATTTTCCGTCGGGTTTGTATAATATGTGGGGAACAAAAATGAGATATAGTCACAAGTGAGTGTGTGGTGCAGTGGTAAGGGAGGGATCGCGCGAGGCCGAGGTCGCGGGTTCGAATCCTGCCGGCCGCGTAACGCGCGATTTTACGCGAAAAAATGCGCGACTTGCGACGGAGACGGCGGGCGGGCGCCTTCCCCGATTTCAAAAATATTTTTTGCCTTTTTAAAAATATTTTTTTGCTATTTTTTCATGTTTTCCGGCAACGATTTTTACAGGCGGGTCACTTAGTCGGCCACCTGTGTAAATGTACATTTACATAGGCGGCCGACTAGGTGACCCGCCTGTGAAAAACCTATTTTTTTCAAAGGCGGCTCACACTCCACCGCCTGCATTGTGGTCGATTTGTACTGACCCCCTCGTACGGGCGGTGGGCTTGGTCGCTTTGTGAAGATGCGCCTAGCACCGCCTGTACAAATGTTTTCTGTACCAGTGATCTAGAAATGCATAACTGATGGTAAAGATCTAAAGTATATTAACTTTTGAAATAGCACACTACTAATTGTTGTCGCTGCACAAGGTCCCTTGACTCGTGGAGTCCCTGTGTATTTTGTGGAATATGTTCCTAATTTCAAAATTGTACTTGTGGAATATGTTCTGCTCTGAATCTACATAGTTTGAGTGACATGCTATATCAGCCAACTTTTGATTAGCAAAAATGTGCTGCTCAATGCTTCAACTCTTCTGGAACTTACCATTTCCATCCATTTTGTTGCAGGCGTGCAACCAATGTCTGCTATGATGTGACAAAACTAGTGAAAGAACTGAAGACATGGGGCCAATTCTCTCCCAATGTTTGTTCAGGTGCTGGTTTCAGAAGTCATTGGAGATGTGAAACGATAACCTTTATGATCATAAGTAGTTTTTTCTTGTTGAATTTAGGTTTGTTAGTTGTCTTATGTAAAGACTCATAGCTGGGTATTTATTTTTCAGTTTGTTTGAGAGTATACGACGACGATTCAAATACGTTTGTATGTTTTTGTAATGAACATGCATGTGAATTCAGGCCAGTTCGGAAGTCAACAGCACCGATGTGCAATATTTGTTTTTGTGAAACTAGGCGTGTGCTTTGGATGATTGAGGCTGAAGTTAGGAAGGATTCCTGTGCAATCGAACAATGATTTTTGAGGGGGGAAGGAATCGTTCCTTGTCTAAAACTGAATCCAACAGGAATGAGTGACACACCTGGATTCATTATATCCAGGCCCGGATGGATCCCAAGCAAACGAACGAGGCCAGTTTGTTTGGTTCAGATGCAGGGCGTCAGTGCGAATGCTTTTCCACCAACCATCAGGCGTAAACACCGCAACGAAGCCCTGTATCCATTCCCGCGGTATTCTATTGCATGGTCCATGAAACAAACAATAAACAACGCAAATAGCTAGCGGTGTGATCGGGTCACGGGTATAAATGAGCCAACCAAACAGCTACATTAAAGGCCCTTGAGTATTAAAAAAAAATAATAAGAAACACAAAAAAATGATAGAGATGTGTCAGAAGGCCAGGCACTCGCTCAAAACAGGCCCAGCTCAATTAAACAGTCAACGGAGGTATAGAAGTCAAACTAGCCTAAGCTTCGTTATATATGTTTTTAGAGAAAACCAATAAGTTTTCAACTATTAAATGAGAACAATATATGAAAATTATAAAATGTATTTTTTGATAGCTTAAATGTTAATATTTTCTCTGTAAATATGGTCAGGGTAGCCTCTAATATGCTCCCTCTGTCTACAAAAAGAATGCAGCTATGAGATTCGTGCTGATCAAATTAGATCAAGTTTTACCAAGTTTATATTGAAAGGTATTAGTTTTTAGTATGTCTCCAAGTAAATTTGCTATAAAAATATATTCTATTGCTAAGCCCTGATGGTACTTATTTTGTACCAAGAATGTTAGCACTTTTTATAAAACTAATTTGTTATGAAAAGAATGTTAGAACTTATTCTATTACTAATTTGCTATGAAAAGAACGATAGTACCACACAAGATAGGAGGGGTCACCACCTGAATGGTCTCTGATCGATCCATACCTTCACAGGAAGGTTACACTAACCTCAAGCTCTCCAATTCGCTAAGATACAATGACAAAGTTCATACAGTAGTGCTTGGAGTTGTAGTAGTAGTGGAGCCTCGATGCATGCCCGTTCAAGGAGTAGTCGTAGTCATGACTCATGAGTGCTCGAGTTTGTGTGTGTCGATCGTGTGGAGGGGTCATGGGATTGTGTGACCACAATAGCATGGAGGGCAGATTAGCTGCTTGTTCTTAGTCTCAATATACCAAGAAAAGCTGCAGGTTGACAGCACCATAAACTAATTATGTTCATCCACGCGATCACTGGTTTGTTGTAATAGGTTTGCCAGCGTCAAGAGTTGCCGGCGGTCCCTGACATGCATCAAATATTTAGTATTTAAATTTTAACCTATAAGGTCTTATATAAACATCTTACATTCACACTTGAGAAAACAAGGTTTTAAAGGAACGGCTGCCCAATCTGATGTCACCAATCACATGACTTCCTCGAAAATCATTACCATGGCTCCTCGCCAACAAGACGACAACTGCTCGGCCTGCTTGATGCAGCAGGTGTGAGCACAAATCCTGATTCGACCAATCATAACCCAGGAGCAGGTCGGAGAAACACCCAGTTGGTTTCCCGACACCTGATCGACAAACAAAGGCTCTAAGAAAGCATTTCATAACGCTAGCGCCTCGTCAATCAATTAGCATCCAGTGCGGGCTCGGGCAAATACTGCACTCCGGATCTCCCAGATGACTGTCGTCCAGGAAATCCACCGACCAGAGATTGTTGGGAAGAAGGCGGCCCCAGCCGATGCGAACATCGCCCTTCCATATCTCGACGCCATGTATGGTGTAGTTTATGTGGCAGCCCTGGCGAACGAGGAAGCCTGCAGAGATAAGGTTGTGGGATGCGTTCTCGAAGCACCTTATCCCAGAAAGGCTGACTCTCCCGACGGCGCGTCCGCACAAGGTGGACCTCATGTGCTGACCGTTGGCGACGGTGGCAATGATAGTTTCAGCAGGGTGTAATCCCTGTAGCGCGCTAGAGTTGCCCGTCACGCAATAGCTGGCGCCGGAGTCCAGCAGCCACTCAGGTTCATTGTTCTGCGGAGCAATTGGCGTGCTCGTGTTGGGGCTACCAGAGGTTGCTGCAATGACAACTTTCACGATTTGACTGCCAGATGGACATAACAAAAGGAGTGGAGAAAAGAAAGAAAAAACAGTCAGAGCATGCAGATTATACAGTATATAATATAAGAGGTCTCACATAATAATTATTACCAAAGACAAAATTCCTTCCTTTTTTTATACGATGTTATAGACTACAATGGAAATCTGCAATAGATATATAATAAGACATCTAAGGGTCTTTATACAACGTGGAAAAAGAAATTCCCAGGTGTGAGTATGTTTCGATTCATTTGCTCTATTATCCCTATCATTTTTCTCTATCTATCCCTATCATTTTTCTCTATCTATTATTAGTTCCTTTATATTAGTATAATAGAGCAAATGAATTGAAACATACTCTCACCTAGAAATTTCTTTTCCACGTTGTATAAAGACCCCTAGATGTCTTATTATATATCTATATATTAATATCAGATGGTGCATATCGATCAGGCAGTGTGCCATCTAGGGCTAAGAGTTTAAGTTGTAGGGTTTACGTTGCATTAGGTCTTACACAAACATCTTACATTCTTACACTTTTCAGCCAAAGGGCAAACTGTAGGCACCTCGTGCCTCCAGTTTTATTTTGTTCCACGGTGAACTATTCCCGCCATTGTAGTTCCATCACGACCCATCTTCATATGCCCCCCCCCCCCACCCACCTCGGTGTGCTGTCTCTCCCTATCGGTCTCCCCTCTCGATTCACCTCTTCAGCCAGGATGATTATGGTGCAAAGATCAGGAAGCATCCCTAGCAATGTGAAAAAAATGACCAAGCTTTAGCGAAGCGGACAGCATCAAGCTCCCTTCCCCAAACCACCAAGTATTCATGATAGGCCGACAAGACGGCTATGGAGGATCGATTCACCAAATGCTTCACAAGGAGGGAGCAAGAGAAAGAGAGGGCTGCATAGGACTTGGCATTGCTCAACACTGGTTGGTGGCTGGGGAGCCAAGGCCACCCTACGGCTCATGCTAGCAAGGGATGCTTGGGCCGGGTCAATTGTGCTAGCAAGAGATGCTGCCAATGAGGAGTTCGAGTACAATCCCCGTGCGCCACCGTAGACCATGAGGCTGTGAATTGATCTAACCAACTAAGGGCTTTGAATTTGTGCTGCAAGTTGCCATAGTTCTTTGTTCTGGTTTGCATGCTGCAATTTATCTATGGCTGGAATGAGCTTGAAAAATACCCCATTCCAAATTATAATTCATTCTGACTTTTCTTGGTGCATAGCTTTTCTACGCACCTAGATATAAATTTTCTAGATGCACAATAAAGGCTATATATCGACAAGACAAACACTACTACCAAAATCAATGTCAGCAACAGTACCCATTTGGGATCAGGAGACGCCTCACTATCCAAACGTCTACAATTGGCTCCATAGAGTTACAATGCCTCTGAAAATGCAATCATTTTTGAGGTAGCTAGTAACTCCAGTCACCTCTCTAGAGCTAATTGCAGAGGCAACTGGATTTGGAGCTACCTTTAGTTCTAAAATATGTAACTTGATTGCCACCTCACACACTCTGCCTTCTCCTCTCCCCAAACCCCATCTTCGCCTCTATCTTCCCTCGCGTGTGTGGCAATGTCCAGTGGCCACCACAGCTGCAACGCCAAAACACGGGCATGCAAAGTGCGTGGCTAGTTTGCCCCCTCAAGCAATGGTAGTGGAGGGGGATGGGTCCCAGTGCATGGTGATGTCTTGTACCTCATCGATTCTAACAAGGAGGTGAAGCCATCCGTCATCGCTTCTCCTTGCAATAGCAGGGGGAGTGGATCCTCCACACTGGACAGGGCAAAGGCACGGTGGCGTCAACTGCCGCCGAGGGGGTGGGGGGGGCAATGGCGCCGCAGCGGCAACCATCGTCATGAAGGGGGGTCTGGGCACAAGCATGAAGTGAATCAAAGGGTCGGCGGCATTGACGCAAGCAACAAAAGATGATACCGTCGTCACCAGGGAAGAAAAAGGTTAGACCATTTCCCCTAATTCTCGGGTCTGGGTTTCAGGGTTCCTCCGCTATGCCTAGTTTCCATGAAGATTTAGAGTTTTAGGGTTCTTAGGATACGGTTGAAGTATTGGTTACCCATTATAGCTCATCTGCCTATGCATCTCATGCTAGCTAAAATTTCAAGGTCCTATTAAAGTAGTGGATAACACAGAAATGTTTAGTGTTTCAATGAAATGCAAGTCTCTGAATTTAAACTCCTAATAGGCATTAAATATTGTTTTCTACAAACTTATTCAAACTTAAATCTGTTTGACATAGACCAGATCTAAGTGCACTTTTTCTAATGGAAGGAGTACTTTGTATGTTTTAGCTTGTGTGTTTATAAGTGATCCAAGTAGACTTGTATTTGAATGTTGCATGATTTACTTGTTAGAAGTTCATGAAACAATCCATTGTTTTTTAAAAAAAACACACAAAATATAGTTTCAACATGGTCTCAGCAATGATTTCAACATGATCTCTTTCATTTTTTTTTTTTCAATATGGTCTTTATAATGTTATCCTCTCGTCTAGGCAATAGTGCCCGAACAATGCTATTTTTGTTGTCATCTTCTCCGTAGTAACCATCTTGACCATTAGGCATTTTCCCGGATGCTCCTGATGCTCTCATATTAACTCTTGGTTGCATATGGTCAAGAACAAATTAAAATGTTCTTGGTCTTTAGAAAAGAGCTTGGTTTCAGTACAAAATACTCTCTCCATTCTAAACTATAAGACGTTTCGGCTTTTCTAGATACATAATTTACCAATTTAATTTTATAATTTAGCATGGAGAGTATGAAACCACCAATTCACTTTAGTTTTGTTCATTTCACTTCTTCTTTCTTGCTTAATATTTTCTTCCTGATAATTACTTGCTCAGCTAGACACTAGGCATAAACACCACTGATTTTCAGCAATATCATATCCAGTCTTTATACATTTGTATTGAAGCCTTTACTTAAGGACCACATTGAAATATTTTGCTCTTCATGCCATATGTGGATGCAGTAACAGTCCAGCATTAGTGGAAGCATGAATTTCAGCAGCAGTCCAGCCTTAGTGGAAGCATTTTGCTTAGTAGCAGTCCAACACATTAATTTTCAGCAGTATACGGCTTTAGTGGAAGCATTTCTTGATCCCAATATGTGTTCAGTTCTTATCTAAGCAAACTGCGAGTGGTTGTTCAGTTCCGAGATATCAGGAGCTTAAACCTTTCATAAGTGGTCCAAGTTAACAAGAGTCTGACTTGAAATAGAAGAGGCTGTTTCAACTTCCGTGTTAATAGTGTTTGATTCACTTCTACTAAGATTACATGTCTTTGATGTTGTCACCAGTGTATGGTATATGTTCATGTGGATCAGGTGGCACTACTTTAGTTTGTGATGGTATATTCATACTTGCTTGAAGTTATGCATCTAGAAATTAAATGCTTCTTTTCACCGGAGAGCTGTTGCCTGCACTGTTATTACTATGTTAAACACTTGTTTTTTTGGTTACTGCCACTAGTGAGTCCTACATCATGTTACTGGTTTCATGTATCAGAGACCATTAGTTACTTTGCATATAGCCATATCTGTTGCTTTGTTCTTCTTTTCTGTCTTGCATTAGAATTCCTACGTGGTTTAGTTAGCTACTAGTTGTTTGTGCAACATAGGAATAATAGTTTTTG
This sequence comes from Chrysopogon serrulatus, assembly GCA_015844335.1. Lineage (NCBI taxonomy): Eukaryota > Viridiplantae > Streptophyta > Magnoliopsida > Poales > Poaceae > Chrysopogon > Chrysopogon serrulatus. Next base: position 435,071 of record JADLZL010003544.1, on the reverse strand, counting down.
ACCATATAATTTTTCTAATGAAGGTAGTACCTGTAGTTGCTACTAGTTGTTTGTGCAACATAGGAATGATAGTTTTTGACCATATAATTTTTCTAATGAAGGTAGTACCTGCTGAGAGTGACAAAGAGAAAACTGAGGAATTGGAAGATGACACTTCTGATGATTCAAAACAGGATGATTATTATGAAGTGGACGACAATGTCTTGCTCAAAATCTACTGGAGGCTCATTTTGGCCATGGATGACATCAACGACCTCTTCAAGCAGAACTGCAAGGCCATAAAGCATCGAGCGGCTAGTAGGAGGTTCAACAAGCTTTACAACCAGTTTGTTGGGGACTTTGAGGCAAGAGGAAGTAATGCAAAGACAAAAATAGGTCTCACGAGAGAAATGAAGCAACAATGGTTGTGTGTTGGTTCCTTTGCCTATAGAAATAGTAGTGGTTGCATGATGTTGAAGCGGTGTTTCTCTCAAACTCGGTAGTGTGGAAGTAGTACCTGGAACTTGAATCTTGTAGATGGAACCTATTACATGTCATCTATTATTATTAACTGTTATCAGGATCTTGTCGATGGCAGCTATCATGTCATCTATTAACTGCTTAACTTACTATCTATGTATATGTCTGTGGAATGGTGTATGTCTCTAGAATGATCTTATGATGTCCAAATAAATCTATTGTAAGGGCTATACCAGAACCCAACAATAGAGGCAGCTATGGTTTATCAGTCACCTCTGTAGAACTTATTTGTAGAGGTAGTGATGGATCCTAGCCACTTCTAGAATGAGATTGAAGTGGCTAATGTTATTCCCAGCCACCTCTACAAATCAATTACTAGTGGCAGCTGGGCACCCATCTACAAATAGCCGGTTTGTACAGGCGCAACTGTAGAGGCGACAATGGCATTCTAGCCACCTCTATAGTAAAAAAACTATAGTAGTGAAAATGACTTACAATATGGAAACAAGGAAACAATGGGGTTGACACCAAATTGGGTCAAACACCAGCAAGACTAGCTCACCCAAGATTACAAACAACCTTGAGCATAGTCAGAGCACAACGTATTGATGAAACCAACCAAGAGGTCAGTTACACTGATTTACAGTATGTTCTTTGCTTGGCAGGCTAACAAACACCTCCTGAAAAGATCCATCGGGGAGGAGCACGTGAAGTTGTCCTTGAATTATTGGCAAGGCCACCTAAAACACCACCAAATCTCACCGGGAGATGCGACAAGCAGCAAGGTAGATGTTAGGGCAAAATTGTTTTCTGTTCTGGTTTTGATGGTTGAAAGTTAGAATACTCAATCAGCTATGATCCTCTTGTTTATATGAGGAAAGTGGTCTTATCCCAATAGGAAACACGTCCACGATACAAAATCTCCAAGTTTTCTATGGTCAAAATAGATCCAAAACTGATTTGTGACAATTTAGTTCGAACAAGGGCAGGAAAACTGGCCTCCTCAAGGCCTACTGAGGCTGGCAGGGCAAAACAGCAGAACACCGGATTGGCCAGTTTGAGGGCAATGAAACCAGCCTGCTCAGTTGGACAGTGCAGGCACTGTCTTCCCTCTTTCTTTTTGTGCTTTGAATTTATTTGTTGCTTCAAATATTTTTAATACCTTTTTGATTCTAGGAACTTATTAGCATTGATTTGATTCCAGGAACTTATTAGCATTGACCAATTCCTTGTTGGGACATTTTTTGGGGTCAACAATTCAACATAACAGTCGCTCCCTCTTTAGGTTGCATGATCAGTATACATTTTCCTGCAATAGCTATTTCATTTAGGAATGACACATCCTGCACAAGCTAATTAAGATGCAAGGGCCTCTTTGGAGAATCTTCCTCTTTGATGTGTGTTGTATATACTGTAATTGATTGGGTCGACTATCCTATTTTGTTTGGTGATGTTATCTTTGGTCTAGCTGCCTAAGATTTCTGTATACTCCTTTTCTTTTTCTTCTTTTTGCTAGTGAAGTAGACTCATTGTGTGTGGTGGTTGCTGTGAAGGACTGATCCATTATTGGATGCATGCGCCTCCATTTTCTACTTTTAGGGATAAGGGGTAATCGAGTCTTCATGAGTATGTTGAATTGATCTACCTAGTATTTTGTAGTTGCCGGTCTATGCTCAGACCCAGAAATGGAAGGTGAAAAGATGATCTTCTGCAGCTGCCAACTATTGGTGTTAAATTTCATAAAATGTTCACAGTTTTAAATTTTACTTTGGTTCTTTATTTATTACTTTATATGATTTGCAATGCCAGGATTTCTTTTTTGCAGTATCAGGCTTTAGTTTTGAAGCACTTTTCATGTATGTTTATGTGATGTTCAAATGATAAAATGTCAATTGATTAGACAAAAACCCTACAGTTGCACGTGGCAATTTCTATCTCTTGTCCAGAAGAAAAGAAGGTCAATGCTGTCAGCAAGAAAAAATAATCATTGTACTTTTCCTACTGAAAAATGCACACTAGATGTTTGTGTTGAAAGTCCACTTTTTAACCATATTGACTCCATATGAGCTAGAATCACTGAAGTATGAACAGAGTGAAATGAGATACATAGATGTTTCTGTTGCTATATTCTGGAAAAAATCAGGTTTTGCAAGGTAGGAACGGCAGAGAACGGATGTATCTGGTGAGGAGTCAATGTGGCTTTAGAGAAGTTGGTATTATACAAATAAATCTGGTAAACCATTGTAAGTTGGTTTTATTCTTACTTAGGTCCAGCTCATCATGCAGAACCTAATATCTGTAGTAGACAAGACTGGTGTGCATTTTGCTAATCAGTCTAGTAATTGGATCATTCAAACTATTTTTATTTTTTAACCACATATTGTTAAGATAATCTCCATCTTTCTAGGGACCAAAATAAAATGAATTCACATGTGTGATCAGATAGGAAGGAATCTCTTTTCTGTTCATCATGTACTTTTTTATTGGATTTCTTTATACTGGTTATTATTAGGATTGGTCACAGCTATGTTAAGAATTGACTCTGCGAACTGAACCTAGCTCAGTTGGTTAGGCTTTTTGTGGTTGAACTTACCCACCTAGGTTCAAGTCTTATGGAGGTGCTCATAAGAGTAGTACGTGTGTTTCTAGGGGGTGAGTGTGCATGCATTTTGAGCATCTGAAAGCCCTAGTTTGGTTTTGGCTAATTGATGAAACCTAGGACTAACCCTATTGCTAAGTGTGTAGCATTAGAGAAAGAGAAGGTCCAAGCCAAGTGGTGGAGTGGAGATCAAAGTGATGGTGGATGACCAAAAGATGATCAAGTACCACTCTTGGAGATGAAGGAAGATGAGGAGCGGAATGGAAAGCTAGAGGCAAAGGTATATGCTAGGACATTTCCATTTCATCGGCCGTAGGCGGGTAGAGAAGTTGACGGCCGGGTTTAGGATTGATAACCGTGCTATTAAGAGGGGCGATGTCATGCAATATCGGTTATCTGAGTGCCACTAGGTGAGCAATGACTTTGCATATGCATTAGGGACTTAGTGTGCTAACAATTTCTTGCGAAATTCATTTGAAAATGCTAACACACGTGCACAAGTGGAGAGACACTTTTATGTTGGCATATAAGGCCAGGAGTTGATGGGGTTTGGGTGTAAACCCCTCCCGCCGAGCTTGCGAAGCGGGACTTGTAAGTTTTCGGACGAAGTGCAGTCACTCAGAAGTGACCGGACGCTGTCTCGGTATGGGCCGGACGCGTCCGATCAAGTGTTGGCGTCCGCGGGTTTTTCCAGCATGACTGGACTCTGGTGACCAGACTGTCCGGTGCCATGTTTTGGTTGCGGCCGAGTTGAGCGGTGTGTGCACCGGACGCCGAGCGCGTCCGGTCAGGGGCAGCGGACGCGTCCGGTCGAGTTTGGACCTCTCTGGAACCTCTCTGGGTGGTGACCGGACTCCACTGTTCTGGCGTCCGGTCATCTTCTGACAGCGCGTGAGTGAGTTCGACTGTTGGCGCGCAACGGCTACATTCAAACATTAGCGACACATGGCTCGGTGAGAGTGACCGGACACTGGGACCAGACGTGTCCGGTCAACACGCAGACATGGGCTGTTTGTGTGTAACGGTCGGGTGCTTTGGTGGGCGCCTATATAAGTGAATTGATCGGCTCTAGGAAGTCTCTCTTAGCACTTTGACATATTTGACATCCCTTAGAGCTAAGCAAACCAACTCCCTCACTTTGCATGCCTCTTGATTGATCTAAAGAGTGATTGGAAGAGCTTCTAGTGCATTTGCCTCATGATTGAGCATCTAGTGGTACTAGTGAGTGTTCTTGCTGTGATTGAGCTTATTACTCTTGGTGATTGCCGTCACCTAGACGGTTGGAGCAGCGGAGCAGTGTTGAGAAGAGAAGGTGATTGTTCTTGGCCACACCGGTGATTGTAAGGGGTGTTGATCCCACTCCGCGGGAGCTCACGAAAAGAATCCTTAGTGGAATCTCGTGTCATTGAGTTACCCTCACTTTGTGTGAGTTCTTGTGGCGCCCGGTGAGGGCTTGGCTTGTGACGCCGATTAGCCATCGAACTACCGAGTGTGTGATCGACACAATGGGGAGTAGCGTGCCGGCATGTACGTGAACCTCGGGATAAAAATCGTGTGTCTCTTGGTATTCTTATATGGTTTGATCCTTCGAGATCAACTTGGATTTCTCTATTGGATCATCTCTTTCGGTTTCATTGTATTGACAAGAGGGTGATTGGTCATCAACCCAAAGATACGGTTTGCATCACTCGGTTCCTTCCTTGCGATTACACTCTTGCCTAGTAGCATATTAGGGTGTATAGTGTAGCTTGTTTGTTAGGGACATCATTCTTAGTGTGTCTAGTATGTAAGGATTGCTAGAATTGGATAGGTTGGCTTGCAACCCCCACTAGGTTAGGATAACACTTGCTTCGCTGTTTTATTTACTAACCGGTTTATTTAGTGCTTTGTAGATTTTTAATTAGGCTATTCACTCCCCTCTAGCCATTTAGGACCTTTCAAGTGGTATCAGAGCCGAGGTCACCTTGATTGAGGCTTAACATCCTACGGTGTCAAAATGGCTCAAATCAATCATATCAATCATGTGAGAAAGCCACCGCACTTCGATGGTACCGGTTATGATCATTGGAAGAGAAGAATGTGTGCTCACTTGAAATCATTGAACCGGAAGGTTTAGGACGTTGTGGTCAAGGACTTTGCGGTGATTGATCCCGCCGATCCCATCGCTAGAGAAGAAGAGAAGCTCTAATTCAATGACATTGCAATCAACACACTCTATGAAGCTTTGGATTCAAAGGTGTTCGAGCAAATCAAAGATTTAGAGAGAGTTTATGATGTGTGGACAAGATTAGAGTAGACATATAAGGACACACAAGCCGTGAAGAGTGCCAAGCTATACATTCTAAAGGACAAGCTCTCAAGTTTCAAGATGCAAGATGATGAGAGTGTGCCGGAGATGTTCCACCGCTTGCAAGTAATAGTGAATGACTTGAAGAATTTGGGTGAGAAGGTGGAGAATGCGGACTTCTCTCACAAGTTCCTAAGAAGCTTGCCACCAAGATTTGATTTCTTGGTCACTATGTTGGTGAGAGAAGGATTGGACAATAAGACCCCTAACCAAGTACTAGGTGAGATGATCACACATAACATCTACCATGTGAAATGGGAAGGGGGATCTCAAGAGGAAGAGAAGAAGAAGAAAATCGTGGCATTCAAGGCCACCTCATCCAAGAGCAAGGGCAAAGCAAAGAAGTAAGATCAAGTGATGATGAAGCTAGCACAAGCTTAAGTGACGTTGATGAGGAAGCATGGCTCTCTTTGTACGCAAATTTGGCAAGTTCATGAAGAAGAAGGGCTATGGTGTAAGAAAGAGAAGGGATGCTAGCAAGGCCAAGAGTTGCTTTAGATGCAAGAGCAAGGATCACTTCATTGCCGATTGTCCATTCAATAGTGACAATGAGAGTGATGAAGATGACAAGATGAAGAAGAAAGACACGAAAGAGAAGAAGCACAAGAAGGAAAAGAAGGAGAAGAAGCTTGAGTACAAGAAGAAGAAGAAGGGGCAATCACATTGTGTCATATGGGATAGTGATGCCTTATCAAGTGATAGTGATGATAAGAGTGAAGATGACAAGAAGTCAAAGAAGAAGTTGCTTGCAAGTCTTGCTATCTCCAACAAGCCTTCACTCTTTGATACTCCATCGACATGCTTAATGGCTAAGCCATTCAACGTACAATCTGATGATGAGAGCGATAGTGGGAGTGATGATTATGAGGACTACTCAAAGAAGGACTTCATTGGTATGCTACAAGATGCTCACTCTTATATTGAGAAGAAGAGGAAGGAGTGCAAAGAGTTACGCAAGAGCAAGCAAGCTCTTGAGCAATCCTTTGATGAGCTCAATGCTACTCATGAGAGGATAATAAAAGCCCATGAGAAGCTTGAAAAAGCTCATACCAAGCTTGAAAAGGCTCACTCCTCCCTCCTTGATCAAGCTAAGATTAAGGATGTTGTAGACACATGCAATATAGGAGTAACTTGTAATATTCTTGATGAATCATTCTACACTCCTATTATTGTTGGTCCCGCTAACCTCTCTTGTAGCTCAAGCAATGCCACATCTACTATTAGTGATGGTTCCACTTGTGATGTCTCACTTATGGTAGAGAATGAGACCCTCAAGAGAGAGGTGAATGAGCTCACTCATGCCTTAGGCAAGACCTATGGTGGAGATGCCCGCTTGCTAAAGTGTTTGGGTAGCCAACGGTTCTCTCTTAACAAAGAGAGATTAGGCTATACCTCCAAGAATGGCAAGGCGGCCTTTGCTACTCATAAGACTAGTTTTGTGAGGGGCAATGGACGTTTTTGCTCTAGTTGCAAGCAAGTTAGGCACATAGAGCAATATTGCAAAAACAAGAAGAATGCTAACATATTCTCTATTCGATTTGATTTTTATTATTTGCTTACCAAGGGTGCTAATAGTGTGAAGGCTAAGTTCATTGGTGCTCCCATACTTGGCCCAAAGAAGAAGGCAATTTAGGTGTCCAAAAGCTTAGTAACTAACCTTGCAGGACCCAAGCAAGTTTGGGTACCTAAGAGAGATTGATTTGCTTTTGTAGGTCAATTATAAAGCCGGAGGAAGACATTGGGCGCTTGATAGTGGGGGCACTCAACATATGACCGGGGATTCTAGAATGTTCAAATCAATCTCATCAAGTGGCAATGGTGTTGATAGTATTACCTTCGGTGACAATGGCAAAGGCAAGGTGAAAGGCTTAGGAAAGATTGCAATAACAAATGATATATCCATCTCCAATGTGTTGCTAGTGGAATCTCTCAACTTCAATCTCTTATCCATGGCTCAATTGTGTGATCTTGGATTTAAATACATATTTGGTGTTGATGATGTTGAGATAGTGAGTGTTGATGGAAGCAACTTGATATTCAAAGGCTTTAGATATGAGAATCTCTATCTAGTGGACTTCAATGCTAGTGATGCTCAATTGACTACATGCTTATTTTCTAAGTCAAGCATGGGTTGGCTATGGCACAGAAGACTTGGACATATTGGTATGAAGCAACTCAACCGGCTAATCAAGCATGATCTAGTTAGAGGGTTGAAGGATGTGGTGTTTGAGAAAGATAAGCTATGTAGTTCATATCAAATGGGCAAACAAGTTGGCAACACTCATCCCAACAAAAGCATGATGAGCACAAGCAAAGCATTTGAGTTGTTGCACATGGATCTATTTGGCCCAATCAAGTATGAGAGTATTGGTCGAAACAAATATGAATTTGTGATAGTGGATGACTACACAAGATATACTTGGGTGTTCTTTCTTGTTGACAAAAATGAAGTGTTTGACACATTCAAGACATTTGTCAAGAGAAGCCAAAATGAGTTTGAAACTTCAATCAAGAAAGTAAGAAGTAACAATAGAAGTGAGTTCAAGAACAAAAGAATTAAAGAGCTATGTGATGACTTTGGAATCAAGCATCAATTCTTGGCCAAGTACACACCTCAATCCAATGGGCTAGTTGAGAGAAAGAATTGGACCTTGATTGATATGGCAAGATCAATGTTGAGTGAATACAATGTGGATCATTCATTTTGGGCCGAAGCAATCAATACCACTAACTATTGCTCAAATAGGCTCTATTGTCATAGGCTCTTAGAGAAGACACCATATGAGTTGTTGAATAGAAGAAAGCCCAACATTGCATACTTTAGAGTATTTGGATGCAAATGCTATATTCTCAAGAAGGGCACTCGATTGAGCAAGTTTGAGAAGAAGTGTGATGAAGGGTTTCTACTCGGTTACTCCACTACAAGCAAAGCATATAGAGTTTGGAATCTCACTTATAGCATAGTTGGTGCATGATGTTGAATTTGATGAAATCAAAGGCTCTCAAGATGAGGAGAAAAATCTTGATGATGTGAAAGGAACTCAATTAATACAAGCCATGAAGAAAATGGATGTTGGGGATATTAGGCCAACTCAAGTGGTGGACATTGAAGATGACAAAGATCAAGTGATTGGTTCACCTATTGTACAAGCTAGTGGCTCTCAAGTTTAAACTCAAGCTAGTGATTCTCAAGTGCAAGATCAAGTGGCTAGTACATCATCTTAACTAAGTGATCAACCAAGCTCAAGTGCTCAACCACAAGTTCTTCAACCAACACATATTGCAAGAGATCATCCTCTAGATCAAGTGGTTAGTGACATTAGAAGTGGTGTACAAATAAGATCAAGATTGATATCTTTTTGTGAGTACTATTCATTTATCTCATCCATAGAACCAAAAAAGATAGAAAAAATTTTGATAGATTATGATTGGGTCAATGCTATGCATGAAGAGCTCAACAACTTTGAAAGAAATCAAGTTTAGAAACTAGTTGAGCGTCTAAAGAATTACAATGTCATAGGCACCAAGTGGGTATTCTAGAACAAGCAAGATCAAGATGGTACAGTTGTGAGAAACAAAGCAAGATTGGTAGCACAAGGATACACTCAAGTTGAAGGTCTTGACTTTGGAGAAACCTATGCACCGGTTGTAAGATTAGAGACAATTAGAATCTTATTAACCTATGCTTGTGCCCACAACATCAAGCTTTATCAAATGAATGTGAAGAGTGCTTTCTTGAGTGGATTCATCAATGAGCTAGTATATGTTGAGCAACCCCTAGGATTTAAAGATATCAAGAAGCCCAACTATATCTACAAGTTGAAGAAGGCTCTCTATGGCTTGAAGCAAGCTCCAAGGACGTGGTATGAGGGATTGAGAGATTTTTTGATTTCCAAAGGGTTCAAAATGGGGAAGATTGATAACACACTCTTCACCAAGAAGATTGGCAAGGACTTGTTTTTGTTGCAAATCTATGTTGATGATATTATCTTTGGATCAACCAACCAAGACTTTTGTGAAGAGTTTAGAGAAATGATGGCAGAAGAATTTGAGATGTCTATGACTGGAGAGCTTAGCTATTTTTTTGGTCTACAAATCAAGCAATTGAAGAAAGGCATATTTGTGAGTCAAAGCAAGTAAATCAAAGACATATTGAAGAAGTTTAGAATAGAAGAAGCCAAGTCAATTGGGACACCAATGGGAACAAATGGTCATCTTGACTTAGATACAAGTGGCAACATAGTAGATCAAAAGTTGTATCGGTCCATGATTGGAAGCTTACTCTATGTGACCGCTTCTAGCCCGGATATCATATTTAGTGTGTGCATGTGTGAAAGGTTTCAAACTTCACCAAGAGAAAGTCATTTGAAAGCAACCAAGAGGATATTGAGATATCTCAAGCACACACCAAATGTTGGATTATGGTATCCCAAGGGGTCAAACTTTGAGTTGATTAGATATTCGGACTCTGACTATGCGGGATGCAAGGTGGATAGAAAAAGCACTAGTAGAACATACCAATTCCTAGGAAGGTCACTTGTCTCATGGTCATCCAAGAAGCAAAATAGTGTTGCACTCTCTACCACCAAAACCGAATACATTAGTGCGGGAAGCTGTTGTGCTCAATTACTATGGATGAAGGCCACATTGAAGGATTTTGAAATTAAATTTGGACAAGTGCCATTGCTATGTGACAATAAAAATGCCGTGAAGATCACCACCAATCCGGTTCAACATTCGAGGACAAAGCACATTGACATAAGGCATCACTTCATTAGAGATCACCAAGCTAAAGGGGACATTTTCTATTGAGAGTGTTGGCACCGATGATCAACTTGTCGATATCTTTACTAAGCCACTTGATGAAAAGAGATTTTGCACATTGAGAAATAAATTAAACATTCTTGACTTCTCCAACATGAGATGAATGCACCCCCAACTTTATGACATGCCTCTTCTTCGACTAAAGCAAAGGTGACATTATTTGGCATATTGCATTCATATATACTAAGGACAAGCTTAGAGCATATAGACATTCTCTATTGGTATTTCTCTTCATGTTATTAGGCTCATTCATGAAAATCAAGTGTTTTGAATACATATTATGCCACTATTGCTTCAATGTCTTGTATGATCTAGTGGCTAAATATGACTTGTTCGTGAGAATATGAACCTAGTGTTTAATCTAGTCAAATGAGCAAGAAAGGATCTAGTTCAACATTGACAAGATAACCATTGAAAGATGTGTGAAGAAGCTTGTCATTGGTTTAAACCGAGCTAGATTACTTATGCAAGGTTACTAGCTTGAACCACAAGAGAAGAAAGTTTATGGAAACAAGTGATCCTCAACTTTAAGTGATTATCTCTCTACTCCAAGCTCCCTTGATGATTTTAAGTCTACACCAAGCATGATCATATTCTTTGTGGTCATTGATGACAAAGGGGAGAAGAATACAAAGATAGCATGCATCAAATAGGAGAAAATGCTAAGATGAATGTGCTAGGATGAAGGTACCTAGGGGGAGAGAAGGTGAAGATTGAAGAATGGAATGGGATCAAAATTTTGAAGCACACAAGTAGGAGAAGAAAGCTCATGAACATGATTGACTACATTTGAATGTGCATATTCATATGATTGCCTGCATTGCACTTAGAATTAGTTATCTCATAAGTGGTATCTATCTTGCTTGTGTGATGCTTGCTAGTATAGATCTTGATTAATGAATTGATTACTAGCATGCATAGGTTCTAGCTAGAAGTAGCATTATTCCCAGTAGTATCTAGAAACCCTGCTTTTAATGTTGATCTCACGGGGTTTCTAGCTATTTGATGTTTCTAGCTAGATTTGGTGCTAAGGATGGTTCATGATGTGCACTCTGATGGTATCACGCTTCAAAGGTCCATTCTATACACCTTAGCATCAATTTGGTAGAAATGACTCTCCCAAAGCCGATTTGTCAATCATGTGTGCAAAGCTTCTATATCTAAACTCTTAGCACATATGTAGGGGGAGCCATAGCCACCAAATAGGTTTTACATGACTTGTCCAACTCTTTTCATATGCTCATGTTGCTTGGACAAGTGGTGTAAAGCCAAAATTAAATTTAATTCATATCTTTGTGGAGGTTATCGTCAATTACCAAAAAGAGGGAGATTGAAAGTCCTAGTTTGGTTTTGGCTAATTGATGAAACCTAGGACTAACCCTATTGCTAAGTGTGTAGCATTAGAGAAAGAGAAGGTCCAAGCCAAGTGGTGGAGTGGAGATCAAAGTGATGGTGGATGGCCAAAAGATGATCAAGTACCACTCTTGGAGATGAAGGAAGATGAGGAGAGGAATAGAAAGCTAGAGGCAAAGGTATATGCTAGGGCATTTTCATTTCGCCGGCCGTAGGTGAGTAGAGAAGTTGACAGCCGGATTTAGGATCGATAACTGTACTATTAAGAGGGGTGATGTCGCGCAATATCGGTTATCTGAGTGCCACTAGGTGAGCAATGACTTTGCATATGCATTAGGGACCTAGTGTGCTAACAATTTCTTGCGAAATTCATTTGAAAATACTAACACACGTGCACAAGTGGAGAGACACTTTTGTGTTGGCACATAAGTGCAGTCACTCAGAAGTGACCGGACGCTGTCTCGGTAAGGACCGGACGCGTCCGGTCAAGTGTTGGCGTCCGGGGTTTTTTCCAGGATGACCAGACTCTGGCGACCAGACTGTCCGGTGCCATGTTTGGTTGCGGCCGAGTTGAGCGGTGTGTGCACCGGACGCCTAGCGCGTCCAGTCAGGGGCAGCGGACACGTCCGGTCGAGTTTGGACCTCTCTGGAACCACTCTGGGTGGTGACCGGACTCTGTTGTTCTGGCATCCAGTCATTGGAGCGGACGCGTCCGGTCGTCGTCTGACAGCGCGCGAGTGAGTTCGACCGTTGGCGCGCAACGGCTACATTCAAACATCAGCGACATGTGGCTCGGTGAGAGTGATCGGACGCTGGGACCGGACGCATCCGGTCGTCACTTAACGCGCGTCCGGTCAACACGCAGACAGGGGCTGTTTGTGTGTAACGGTCGGGTGCTTTGGTGAGTGCCTATATAAGTGAATTGGTTGGCTCTAGGGAGTCTCTCTTGGCACTTTGGCATACTTGACATCTCTTAGAGCTAAGCAAACCAACTCCCTCACTTTGCATGCCTCTTGATTGATCTAGAGGGTGATTGGGAGAGCTTCTAGTGTATTTGCCTTATGATTGAGCATTTAGTGGCACTAGTGAGCGTTCTTGCTGCGATTGAGCTTATTACTCTTGGTGATTGCCGTCTCCTAGACGGTTGGAGCAGCGGAGCGGTGTTGAGCAAGAGAAGGTGATTGTTCTTGGCTACACCGATGATTGTAAGGGGTGTTGATCCCACCCCGCGGGAGCTCACAAAAGAAATCCTTAGTGGAATCTCGTGTCATTGAGTTACCCTCACTTTGTGTGAGTTCTTGTGGCGCCCGGTGAGGGCTTGGCTTGTGACGCCGATTAGCCATCGAACTACCGAGTGTGTGGTCGACACAATGGGGAGTAGCGTGCCGGCAAGCACGTGAACCTTAGGATAAAAATCATGTGTCTCTTGGTATTCTTGTATGGTTTGATCCTTCGAGATCAACTTAGATTTCTCTATTGGATCATCTCTTCCAGTTTCATTGTATTGATAAGAGGGTGATTGGTCATCAACCCGAAGGCATGGTTTGCATCACTCAGTTCCTTTCTTGCGATTACACTCTTGCCTAGTAGCATATTAGGGTGTGTAGTATAGCTTGTTTGTTAAGGACATCATTCTTAGTGTGCCTAGTGTATTAGGATTGCTAGAATTAGATTGGTTGGCTTGCAACCCCCACTAGACTAGTGCAACACTTGCTTCGCCGTTTTATTTACTAACCGGTTTGTTTAGTGCTTTGTAGATTTTTAATTAGGCTATTAACCCCTCCCCCTCTAGCCATTTAGTACCTTTCAGCATCTATGTCTATTGTACTGTAGAATCCACACAAAAAAAGAATTGACTCAATCTAAGGAACCTAATAAAAACCCAAGTTCATTGTCCTGATAGGAGAAACCCAAAAACTAAGTTGGCATGGTCCTAGGTCATCCTAAGTTACGAAATGGTACTCCGACCTCACCAGTGTGTGATGCTGAAATTGGTCCATATCCGTAATACATACATACCGATCAAGGTTAACTCGTGTTATTTGACTCTGAAGACCTGAGCCAGCCGCTGGCCACTCTTATCTAGAGGTAGTGATATTCGTAGGTTGTTTTGTTAATGTATCTTGTCAACTCTTGAAGGTCCATTTACTATTTTAAAATGATAGCTAAACATGAACTTTCTACAAATGCAAAACTTGAGAACTACTCTATGTAGTTGACTTTTTTTTATGTTCATGGTTCGTACTTTTGGTTTGTGCTTAAAATTTTCTTAGAGCATTGCCTGTCTGAGAGGTTATATATTTCACTACCATGTACTACACTCATTTGTTTATCATTAAAATCATATGTTGCCATCATTTTTTATCTATGTGGACTCTTTTGATTATGGGACAGTAAAGAGAATCAGAGAAAAAAAGAAGGAACTCAGTCAAACACAATAAAGTACATAGAGACCAATTATAAAATAGCTAATTATCTATACAACCCACTCAATTTTTTGTTACATTTTCTTAAGGAGAACAAGAGAACTGCTGAGATACAGTAAGATTAGCTAGCAGCAACATCCCCGCACATTTTCTACCAAAATTATGGAATTCTCCTAGTATTTTTAAGTAATAATAAAACACTACCCATAGTCATGGCATATGGATGTGAACAAGAAGCTATGTTAGCTATCAAAGTAAACTTGCATTCATAGAGGTTAGCAAAATGACATATCTGAAGTATCACGAGGTGATGATTGACAACAACGATGAGTTGGCCGTTAAAAGAAAATTGTAAAGGATATGACTGACACAAAGCTGGTGTTGTCTGAGCTTACAACAAGAGAGTTAAAAGGAAATCTTTTCAAGTTGAGGAACTGGTGTGGAAAACTATTCTACCACTTGTGATGAAAAACAACAAGTTTGGCAAGTTAAGGTCCATAATATACAGTGATAAAATTAAAGCAGTTCATAGCAATTCATATATGTTAGAGACATTGTGAAATGATCATAAGAACAATTAATGGCAGGTACTTGAAGAAGCATTCCTAAGAGTTTTTGCAAGAAGCCTACTAAGTGATGCACAATGTCTGATACATGCATTGCCCATAGAACAGAATGGCCGAGGTACATCTATGCTATAGATGTCATGTGTTTTTAAAACTTGCATATGCTTTGCATAAAAATAGGCGGCATATGTTGATAGTCAAAACAAAATATGATTGCAGAGTTGAAGATGGATGGGAAACTCATGCAACCACAAAAAAAAAAGGGATAAAATTTGGAACAATTTTGGCAGATTTGAAAATTTTCATAAAGATCAGCCAAGGCTGGTTTGGCAAACTCTCCAAAACCAACATAGGCGAGTTTTGGCAGATTCTCCACTGCACCAATAAAACTGGGCTAGTTTTGTTAACCGGTCTAAGATGGTCCTAACCGTTTGAACCCAAATTAATTTTTTATTTGGAAAATTGTCTGATTCGTGGATTTATACGAGGAATAAATTTCCTAATGAGATAAGACCAGACTCCTATTTATATAAGAGTGACCGATGATTGAGTATCATCCATCTATCCAATCGTTAAAAAAAATATAATCTACTACTTCTCCTCATTGTTCATTGTTGCTGATGGCTTGTGGTTCCACAATGATGAAGCTCTAGAGAAGTCATGCTAGATTGGAACCCATAGCCATCATGCACCCAAGAGGATCTGTCCCGGGCATATGGGGTTTCGAATTTTGAAGAGATATCATTGGCATGTTTGCATATTACACTTCTGACGTGGCTCCTCTAGCAATATGTCGTGCATACCATGCTCATTGGTAAGGCACTGGGTGAAGTGTTCATATGCAAACACATAGTTAGACAGACTGACCTGAAAGTCATCTAGGCTAATTAAACTTTGATCCAAGGTGCATGAAGAACAAAAATGTTAAAGATGCCTACAAAAAAGAGATAAACTAGACAAGAAAGCTGAGTTATCACATCTTAATGATGATGAGTTAAATCTAAAGCATACTTTAAATGAAACACTAGCCTAACTTCTAAGGGAGGAACAAATAAAATAGTACTAAAGAGAAAAGGTGAAAAAACTATTAGAAGGAGATGCAAATTATGTCAAATTAGTGGGTAATGGGAAGTGTAGGAAAACTTATATTTTGCAGTTGGAACAAGACAAGGGTATTATTAGTGGTGATGCTAATCTAAAAAGCGTATCACCAAATACTATAAGAATTGGTTTTGTTCCATTAGCCCTTTTTGTAACAGTGGATAAATGTCTCATAGATGACATGACCCACGTCATAGAAGCTGAAAATTAAATGCTTACATAGAGCTTTTCAGAGAATGGTAACATATGCCATTTTTCAATTGAAACATAATTGGCCCTAGGGCCTAATGGATTCCCTCTAGAATTTTATAAGGCTTTCTAAAGTATCATAAATGTGGATTTTATGGTGCTATTCAAGGAATTCTATAAAGGTGACTGGCTTTCTACTTCAAAGACTAATTTTTTCAAACAATAATCTTACTACCAAAAAGTAGCGATACTAAACATATCCAACAGTACAGACCATATGTTTGTTGAATGTTAGTTTGAAAATTTCACTAAAGTGGCCACTAATAAGAAAGCAAGAGTAGCCCAAAAAGTTATCCAGCCTTCACAAACTACTTTCCTCCCAAGGAGAAAAAGAAATGAAGGTGTTGTAGTTGTACATGAAATTTTACTGAGTTAATAGGATGAAGAGCAACAGAGTTATTTTGAAGATTGATTTTGAAAAGGCCTATGGACATTTGTACATAAGACCCTTTGTATCAAAGGTTTTTTTTTCCCAAAAATGGTGTAGTTGGATCCAAGCTTTTGTTCAAGGTGGTAATGTGGGAACTACGTTGATGACCAAATGGGTCGTAACTACCCAAAAATGAAAAGTCTTTCGGCAAGGTGATCCATTGTGCTACAATACTTTTTATAATATGGTGGTAGACATGTTGGCTATTATTATTCCTGAGCAAAATAGGATAGACAAATAAGAAGGGAAATGCCACATTTGGTTGATTGTCGGTTTGTCTATCTTGTAGTATGCTAATTACAGTGTGTAATTTTCAATCACGATATTGAACAAGCAAAGAACATGAAGTTACTTCTTCACACTTTTGAAAAATTATCAGGTCTTAAAATTAACTTCCACAAGAGTGATTTTTTTTGCTTTGGTCGTGCAAGAAATAGTGAAGATGGTTATTTACATCTAGTTGGTTGCAAATTAGGCACTTATTCTTTGTGATACCTTGGTCTCACCGAAAGCTAAATAACAAAGACCAGAAGAAAGAAGAACAAATACAAAAAAAAGACTTAGTATTTGGAAAGGCAAGCATTTATCAATCGGAGGTAGACTAGTACTGATTAATTCAGCATTGTCAAAGGCTTCTGATCTTTATGCTTTCTTTGTTTGAGATTCCTAGAGTTGTTTTGAAGAAGATAGAGTATTACATACCAAGATTTATTTAAGCAAAATGATAATCACAAAAAAAAATATAGACTAGTTCAGGCCTCTATATGCCAATCCAAAGAACAAGGGACTTTAGGAATTATGAATCTAGGTTTACAAAATAAGTCTCTTTAGCAAATGGCTTTTTAAATTAAGTAATGAACATGGTATTTGGTAGGACTTATTGAGGAACAAATATATTACAGATAAGACTCCATTAGAGGTAGACAGAAATGCTTGAGACTCATTTTTTGGATGAGTCTCATGAGTGTAAAAGAAACTTTCATGTTATAGGATGGTAACCATATTAGGTTCTAGGAAGATATACCTAGTTAGGGAATGAACCGCTAAAATCCTAATACCCAACTTTATTCAACATTATTAGTAGGAAACAAGCAAAGGTATAGTTGTTTTAAGTTTAGTTCCACTTAATGTTGAGTTTAGAAGAGCATTAGTAGGAAACAAGCTACTAGAATGGAACCACCTAGTAGCAAGGATGGCTTATATCAACTTGCAAAAGGATACTGATAGTTCTTGAATTAGTAATGGCTTAATTAAAAGTATAACATGTAGTTTGGCAACTAAAGATCCATTTGAAGATTAAATTGTTCATTTGCTTCTTTAAAATAGGGGTAAAGATAACTTGGCAAAGAGGAATTGAAGAAATAGGGGTTATTCTCACTAAGGATAACTTGGCGAAGAGGAATTCAAGGGGACTCACTAGCTTCGATTCTTGGCCTAAATGCAATAGTCTGAGGATTGTCGAACATTGGAGACCACGGCAACATGTCTCTTTCCGTCCTATGGATGGCCTTCTCTGTTTAGAATTGGGTTTTGAGTTGGTTTTCTTATGACAACTTTGTTTACCCAGAATTGTTATTAAGTTGTAATGAGTGGGACTGACTCATCTTCAAATTACGATGAAGCCAGATACATACTCTTTCTATTAGCTAAAATAAATCCTTTGATCTGCCTCTATCGAGCATTCTAGCTTTTTGCTGGTGTGTGACCTAATTAGCATTAACAAACTTGTTAACTCTCAAGAGAAGAAAAAACTTGTCATGTCCCTACCGTGCCATGTGTCTGGCACGGGTACCACCCATCTCTGATCTCTCCCATGCCTTCCACCTAGTGTCTGCTCCTGTCCCCTGTGTGTTGTTACCCTTCATCCCGTGATTCCACCTGACCAATGACAACATGAACTGCCCCACATCCCCAAACGTGAGCAAAGTTTCCTTATCAATATGTGTATTTTTTCTTCTATTTGTGTTGATTCCTGTTGCTTCATCAGTTTCAGAAGCTTATCTAAATATGAAGAATGACACAAGAGCCAATATATATTGACTGACACTACTATGTGAGAAAAAGGAGTTTCATAAAAAAATGTGAGAAAAAGGATTTAGGGGAATATATGTTTAAGATAATTAAGAATCAAATTTAGGGGGGGTTCTTTGGTAGTGACAAAAGTTAAGGGGGTTTCACTAGAAGCTCTTTAAGACATCATATTTTTATGAACATAGAGAGTACACGAACCTTATAAAGAGAAAACCCAGGCATCGACTGATTTGGTTTATTCGTATTTTGAAGTATAATTCTGCTATATTTCCGACCCCATGTATGAGTTTATTGGGACAGGAACTCTGTCTATGATATGAAATTTTGACTAACAATATCTACAAAACATATATAATATTTCAAATAAAATGAATTGTACCTAGTAATGAAATTATTTGTTATGTTGAATCAAATATAGCCAACTACATAGCATTGTTCTAATTAATGAGCAAAGCCGAAAATATTTAGCTTGCATTTGATTCAGGAGGCATTTTGAACTTAACGGATATTTTGAGGAGAGAGTCCTTACCAACGAAAAGTTGCTGCCGCCGCCACTGCTACTGCTGCAGCTTCTGCTGGATTCTTACAATGGAGCAAGCCAATACATCGCAGTACAGCCCGTAGAAGCTTAATTATCACATGGCAATACCAACGAAAGGTTGCTGCCGCCACCACTATTACTGCTGCTGTTTCTGCTGGATTCTTAGAATGGAGCAAGCCAATACATGGCAGTACGGCCCATAGAAGCTTAATTATCACAAGGCAATACCAACGAAAGGTTGCTGCCGCCGCCACTGCTACTACTGCTGCTTCTGCTGGATTCTTGCAATGGAGCATGCCAATACATTGCAGTACAGCCCATAGAAGCTTAGTTATCACATGGCAAAAAGCTGGAATCGTTTGGGAAATGAATCTGAAAATGTTAAGTTAATCAGCTATATCATTGCAATTATTCATGTTACTGTCCTGGACAAAAATATGGTGTGGAACACATACCTGCGAAGCTCTAAAAACAGCAGGTGTATAGTCGGGGTGCATGTTTTCGATATCAGAGAATATTTCTCTATACCAGCTACTTGAGTCCTTATAGACAAGAAAAAAACTGGATTCAAGTAGAAGGACATTCAGCTGATCATAATTAATCTAACCCGTAGACGCATCAGACCGGTGATACTAACCTGCATCTGGTGGTATCCATGTCCAATAAGCACAGGGTCGCCGGAGTCACTGTTGCACTAACCATCCTTGAGCTAGGAACGGCGGATGCGGCTTTCCCATCTGGTGGCTCCATTGAGGAAGAAGTGAGTAGTACTGGCATCTTTGCGAATTTGGCACACAAATCTACAGACACTGGTCATATTCCTTTCATGTACAAAGGGTAAACATCATGTAGAATACAGGGTCCTTTTTGTAAAGTGCAGCAAGTGCCTTATCTTTGCAAGTGCCTTATCTTTTGGCGACATAGTCATTTGTTTATTTGCATGCTTGACCAAAATAAACGAACCAAAGGTTATCATTTAATGCGATCATTGTCAATTGCAGCTTTAACCAAACATTCAACAACAACTTGACTATATATTATCTAGCACAACATTTTTTTTAATGAAATGGCAACATGGATATTACAGTTTTTTACGTAGCGTCCCTCCGTCCAACAAATAATGCAACTACAGGCTGCGTGCCAGTAAAAATGTTTCATATTTGATTAAAATTATAATTAATAGTATTTACATTTACAGCTTCAAACTAATTTATTATGAGAATACATTTTATAATTAATTTCATAGTATTTAACTGATAGCGTAAATATTGATATTTTTTTAATCTATAGCTACTCAAATCTATAAGATATTAAAACACAATACTATGCTAGAATTGTATTCCTTCATGAAGAGGGAGTACTATCACAGAGTTAATTAAGAAGTATGGATCTAGCGATAAGGCTAGTACGTACGATAGTGTGTAGCCGGCCATGTCACCTTCACTTCAATGTAACGACAGCTGCTAAGGTGGACTTAGTAAGTTTTGTGATGAAAAATATCATGGCACTACAATGTTAAAACATAAGTGAACTGACACGATTGTCAAATATTTCTCATGTCAAGAAGCCAAAAATATTTAACATGAGCTTGGCCTTTTTGGGTTCAAAACTAGCTGGTGAACAGGATCAGTATCCCGAATCAAGTCCTCGTTGCTAACACAGTTCAATAAAAAATTCGTTTCCTGCTAACCCATGATTGTTAAAGTATATAGGTGAATTGTGGTCCTCACGTGGCATGTGCAGCCTTCCAACCAAATTCCGATGCGTGGACTGAGTATATAGATACGGCTTGGTGTCCAAGCGCTGGCTCGCGTCAAATCTCGGCTCGTACTCCTCACCTGCGTTTGGCTCGCAGTCGCACACTCGTAATCCTGGAAGTACGAGCTCGACAACTCACACACGCCGGGTTTGATAGTATGGCAAAAGCGCCACAAGCCCACAATCATGGACGGAAAGGGAGCTGCTGCATCTATGGAGGTCAGGGTCTTCACAGAGCGCAGACGTCATGGAGATCAGGGGTTCTCACGTGGTGTGGCCGTTCTTAGAGCATCTTTAGCAAAAGCCCCAAAACGGAACTCCTACTTTTCGTTTAGGGGATTTTCTCCTATTTTTGTTGGCCTAAAAATTTATTCCATACAACAGCAGCACCTAAATGAAGGCCCCTAATTTCATATCAGCACACAATGACATGCAGGATCTACACATCATTGATTTAGACTTTCTTCCTCATCCGTCACACACAAATCCTATTGGCACGACGGAGGGAGGTGCTCGTGTGGCCACGACTTTGGAAGCATGCCTGCACGACGGAGGAAGGCATGACTGGGTTGTTGTGTGGCGGAGGGAGTAACGGTCAATAGGACTACTCTCGCATGGTGGCTTGCTGATGCTGCTCCCGAGTAGGGTCGCTCTTGCATGGTGGCTAGCCGGGACCACCCTCGTCGGTCAGAGGAGAAAGGGAGATACCCGTGCGGCGGAGGAATGAAGCACAAGAGGCTAGGGCTGCTCCTGCGTGCCTATGTGGTGGCGAGCGTGCCCATGCGGCTGACAATGCCAGTGTGGCCATTGGCGATGGAGGAGCGAAGCACACGAGGGCCAGGGCCACTTTCACGTGCTTGGCAGTGGAGGGAGACCGTCAGTGGAGGTCGATGGTGGAGGGAGGGAGCACGCTGGTGGGTATCGACATCGGAGGGAGGCAGGCGAGGCCATGTCCATACAAACATGGGGAGGAAATGCAGGACGGAATTAGGGTTTGAATGGTTGATTTTGAGGCTCAACCAAATTTTGGGACCTTATTAGGAACTCTGTTGGAACTGTGTTTTTGGTTAGAGCCCTTATATTTAGCTAGAGGCTTAAATAAAATTCTACTGGAGTTGCTCTTAGACAGTCATGAAGCAGAAAGGCACTGGACGCCATGGAAGAGAACGCGACGGCAGACGGCTGACCAAAAAGGCAGCGGTGATGCTGGTGGACGAGATGAACGTGATTAGGCTGAGCCACCACCGAGCGGAGTTCGCTAGCGACTCGCAAGCCAGCGCGCCGAGAGGCGGAGTCAGCCGAGTAGCCGGTACTCGTCCACGCGTCATAATTTAATTGGACGTCGGCACATTGCCGCGGTAAGGACCACCCGCAACAAAAAAAAATTTCCAATAGTAAATGCCGTCCTTAGAAGGCAACTTCCTGGAACGATGCGATCAAGAAAAAAAAGGTAACGGAGACACGGAACGCAAGACGCCACTTTTGAGAACCCAGATTGGCAACTCACCCGCTGCACTACAAAAAATCCCGAGATAAAGTAGTTCCATTATGTCGAAGTACACTCCGTAAAGCGAACAGACAGACAATAGGAAAGCGCGGAGAGCCACTTAAATTTAAATCAGAGAAAACCATAGTTGGTGGACAGGGACCTGAACGTAATTACGGAAGTGTTTAGCGGCAAATGTGTAATTATTGTTAGAATCTCCGCTCCCGTGGTAGTAAGGAAAGCTTCCGCCATAGCTTACCTGCTCTGTCTTCCTCCTCATTTCAATCTATCTGCCTCGTTATCTGTCCCACGCTCGATGTGCCTTGGTCGATATTGTTGGTCACCGGATTAGCTCGATACTCGTCTGTCTTGAGGAGGCTGCTTCGAAGATTACGAGGTTAGAACACAAATCCTTAGTCTTCGTTCAATAACAAAAGTATCTCGTCACCTCCTTCATGTGTGCGCACCATTAATCTTCGATTAGGGTCCTCCCATGACTGCCCATCCCTTGGGATTTTAGGATTTTGGTATAAAATTGTGCCACCAACCTCGCGCGCTTCCAGCTTTCAGCCTTTAATACAGATGCGGGGCGCAGGTCGCTTCATATCCCTACTGTTCTTTGTTGATCTTTATGGCTAGTAGTATTTTTCGCTGCTTTGATTTGGTTGAAGGCATAGTTAGCAACCAAAAGGATTTGTCTGGTATGCACATAAAGATAGTCATGGAAGCAAAATCAAACTGACAGGGCCTTGTTCTTTGCCCAAGTATAAAATTAGAAATAGGCTGTTATACAAGAAACTTTAGCGCAAGAACTAATAAACAATACCTCGATATGGTGGAAATATCTTGTTCAGAAAACATAATTGAGGTTTACTTGTATTAATTAATGTATGCATATGTATCAAAATTAGAAGAATAATTTTGTGCATATGAGTAGTATAAAAATCAGTACCTTCGTATCCTACTTATCAGTTGTTGGTGCATCTTGATACTCAGTTTGAACATTTTCTTGAGCACCGGACCAATGCAAATTAGCCTTAGGGACACTTTTGGAATGTCAGGTTTTCCAATGTCCAAACATTTTCCTTGTTGTAGGAGTATGAAGTCTTCCCTGGAATATGTACAATCTAAACATAACGCCGAACTTAACAGGTAAATATGTTGGACAACTCAAATAAATTCAGCATTTTAGCGTTGGTGTTTTCTAACAATTGACAAAACCATTTGTTTGGATGAGAAGCACTAGTGAGCAAGAGGAATTCTCAGAAAAGGATAAAGAAGACGCAATAAAGCCTCTCCCTTATCAGGACAGCGTGGAGGCCATGGAGAACTGGGACCAGAACATCCATGAAACACTGCTAAATTCTTCGAAGTCGGACACAGATGAGTCTCAACATCACCGCAATCCTGCAATATCTGATCCACAAGAAACTGTTGGTGCCGATCAGCTTCTCCACAGGCATGAAGATGAGGACATGCAGTGGAAAATAGAGAAGATGCAGAAACATCTGCTGATCCTTGCATTTCTTGTAGTGACCATCATCTACGAGGCAGGGTTGAGTCCGCCAGGCACCTTATGGCAAGAGAATAAGGCAGACCATGTTGTCGGCAAATTTGTGCCCAATGACAACCACCGACGTCGCAACATGGCTTTCTTTTACTGCAATGCAACTGCCTTCCTCTCATCTGTGACCATCATCGTGCTGCTGGTGAGCAGAAAGCTTTTTGCGACAAAAATACAGTATAACGTGATCACCGCGAGTATCATCCTTGACATGTTTGGGCTCATGGGTGCATTCACTGCCGGCACCTCCTCGAGGGTACCAACATCCCTCCTGGTCTATGCAGCTGTGACAGTTCTAGCCTACATCATGGTCCACGTTCTGGTCAGAATCGATTCAGGGTCTCTTGCAGAGACTTCTATCCTTGGACATAAAGATGAGGATATGAAGTGGAAACCAGAGAAGAGGTGCAAGCGTCTGCTGCTCTTTGCAGCTCTTGCAGTCACCATCACTTACCAGGCAGGGTTGAGTCCACCAGGCAGCTTATGGCAAGATTATAAGGCATACCATGTCGACGACACAATGTCCAATGACAACCACCGACGTCGCTACATGGCTTTCTTTTACTGCAATGCAACTGCCTTCCTCTCATCTGTGACCATCATCGTGCTGCTGGTGAACAGAAAGCTTTTTGCGACAAGAATACAGTATAACGTGATCACTGCTAGTATGATCCTTGACCTGTTTGGGCTCATGGGTGCATTCACTGCCGGCAGCTCCTGGAGGGTATCAACATCCCTCCTGGTCTATGCAGCTGTGGCAGTTGTAGCCTACATCATGGTCCACGTTCTTGTCAGAATCGATTCAGGGTCTCTTGGAGAGACTTATGTCCTTGGACATGAAGATGATGATATGAAGTGGAAACTAGAGAAGAGGCACAAGCGTCTGCTGCTTCTTGCAGTTATTGCAGTCAGCATCACCTACCAGGCAGGCTTGAGTCCACCAGGCAGCTTATGGCAAGAGAATAAGGCAGACCATGTCGACGACCCAGTGCCCAATGACAACCACCGAGGTCGCTACATGGCTTTCATTTACTGCAATGCAACTGCCTTCCTCTCATCTGTGACCATCATCGTGCTGCTGGTGAACAGAAAGCTTTTTGCGACAAGAATACAGTATAACGTGATCACTGCGAGTATCATCCTTGTTATGTTTGGGCTCATGGGTGCATTCATTGCCGGCAGCTCCTGGAGGGTATCAACATCCCTCCTAGTGTGTGCAGCTGTGGCAGTTCTAGTCTACATCATGGTCCACGTTCTGGTCAGAATCGGTTCAGGGTCTCTTGCAGAGACTTCTGTCCTTGGACATGAAGATGAGGACATGAAGTGGAAACCAGAGAACAGGCGCAAGCTTCTGCTGCTCCTTGCAGTTCTTGCAGTCAGCGTCGCCTACCAGGCAGGCTTGAGTCCACCAGGCAGCTTATGGCAAGAGAATAAGGCAGACCATGTTGTCGGCGACCCAGTACCCAATGACAACCACCCACGTCGCTACATGGCTTTCTTTTACTGCAATGCAACTGCCTTCGTCTCGTCTCTGGCCACCATCATGCTGGTAATTGGCAGAAAGCTTTTTGAGAGAGGAACACAGTCCAATGTGCTCAGTGCATGTGTGAACCTTGACCTGATTGGTCTCACCGGTGCATTCGCTGCCATCAGCTCCAGGAGGGTATCAACATCCATATATGTCTTCATCCTGCACTTTGCAGTTCTAGTCTGCATCATGGCCCAAGTTCTGGGGAAAGGCGGTTCAGGGTCTCTTGCAGAGACTTCTGTCCTTGGACATAATGGAGGTAGAAGCAGGTACCTCCTCATCTTCGCGGCCCAGAGCCTTTTTGGGCAGATTGGTGTGAATGCTGCTGGGAGATGCAGGTAAGTGTCCAATTTCATGTACATCTGACTGCTTGTTGTTCCAATATGTCCATCTAAATCGGCATCCATATGCTCTGGTGTTCATGCTAAAAAGTAATTTCGATGCAATTTTGGAGCTACATTAGGTAAACTTGAAATTTATATGCATATTTAGGTATAGAGTTAGTGCTAGTTTATTTTATTTTTATATAGCGGTAGACATGGGTAAATCCGTAGCAAAATTTGGTTCAATAGCTGTCATTGTCAAATATTTTGCCTTTAATGGGGACTTTTTAAGAGTTGTCTCATTTTTTTTTTTTAGCAAGGCTAGTAAGGATCAATGTGAAGGGCATAAATCAAAGTAGCTTCCAATTAATAATATCATGATTGTTTTATTTAAACTTGGTTCACAAACACATGCCCTGGTATCACATACATTCACAAACACACGCCCTGGTAGCAGATACATATGTTAGAAATTGATATGAAAGAACAAGACATAGCTAATAAATTTTTTATATTTGCTCTCCAGTTATGATAGATTTTAGTTAAAAAATGTAGATAACAATTTTCTCAATGTAGTTGTGGATAACCGTTTTTAGACAACAGAATAGATCTGTTTGCTACTATTGGCAGTGATGGTTAAGTCTACTAAATTAATAAATATATGTTTCAAATTTTTGTGAGCATTTTTAGGGTTTATCTTTTTAATATCAAGCCATTTCAAAATGTAGAAGATGATCATTTTTTAAAGATGCCAACTTATGGGCTTTGGCTTGATGCAGTAAGGCATGTTCTGACTTATAATATATTCTGGGACGTGACTTTGGTTTTATCTTGATGCTTTGATCAGTGAATCAGCTGACACTGCAGTAATTTATGAGGACAATCCAAACAGATCGATCAAACGCAGTCCGCACGAAGCGACCTGGCGCGTTGTGTGTGCTGCGTCGCATCATATGACGGGCAACCAGAGCGTGCTGCTGACCAGCAGCTACTTGCCCGCGCACGACAGCGGCAACGACGGCGAGGTCGTCCTCGTTAATCCGGCCAAAAACGGAGAGACGGTGCCGCTGCGAGTCCAAGGGAGCGGATCGGTGCGCACGGAGAGCATCGCCCTGGACGACGTGTGGCACGTCCCTGGGCTGGACTCGAACCTGGTGTCCACCGGGCAGCTCGCGAGGCAGGGCTGCGCCGTCAACCTCGGCCCCGGCGGCTGTCGCATCACCAGGGACGGCGCCCTGGTCGGCACCGCGCGTTTCACCGAGGAGTGCCAGTTCGAGCTGGACTTCCTGAAGGTCGCTGCTTCATCCATGTGACCATGCGTGACACTGCTTATAGGGGGCCTTCAATTGTTATTTGGTGCTCTAGTATGTGATCATACGCCTGCTTCAGTATGTGATCATACGCCATTTGAACTTCAGAGCTTGCTTAGCTACTATATATGATTGTAAGTTGCTCGTTATGCATGTTGTGGTGTGTGGTACATACATCATGTCTAGGTTCTGCCTGCGCATGTCCGAGGCAGAGGTGTGTGCCTGGTGTATTTTCAGACTCGTTCCAACATGTGTGATGCAACTTTGAACTCTATATTTGGATTGATAATAAATGTATGCTGAACTACTGCTATATGTGAGCTTGTTGTAGCCACGCTCTGTAATTTTGTTGCCTGAAGGTTAAGTTTCGGATGATGTGTAATTGAATTGCTTGCCTCCTACCATACACTTTTTTTTTTCTTTTTGAGTCAGCTTATAACTAGCTGAATTAATGGTGGGACTTAGGCCGTGCCATGGCATGGCTCTAATTTGGTTCGTGCCACTTTAGATTGTGACCTCTAGACACGCAAGGCACGTCAGGAATGGATGTGCTAGCTAGTAGTATGGATTGGCAAGTCTTTGCTTTGGCCTATGCATAGCTAAGGTATTGCCGCCGTTACAAACATGGCCTTCAAAATATGTTTTCAAGTTTTATTTTCCTCCGTTCAGCTCGTGTACATAAAAAAAATAATTTACATGTAACATTTTTATTATAGTTTCAATGATTTTCATAATCCTTTAAAGAATTACATGAGAGCTGGTATAGTAAAATATATACTAGAAAATTGCATTTATTGTAACAAAATATGTGGGCTTGGCTATTCAGCCCATCATACTGGGATTCTAGATACGGTATCGTCCTTGTGTTTGCTACCACGCCAACATGGTCTAAAATATTTCGTACCATAATGTGCTTGTAGGTCCCTCATTTTGAGAGTCCAAAAATACTCATATTTGCGCCAGGATCACGCACAAATACGTCTATAATACAGAGGAACAGCACAAAGATTTGAGGAAAATACCGAGCTTTATTGATATTAAATAAAGAAGGTTCTACATCGTTAGGGCATAGCCCTTGGGTTACATATGAAAAGACTAAGGCCGCATGATGTTCGGCTTTATTACATGATTGTCTCTAAGGTGATACTATTTATTCTAGCGTAGCTTAGCAACTAATCCACAGGCATCTTGAGCGTAGCCGAAGCCCTAACTCCTACGGTCCAATCCAACACGTCGGGGTCCTCACGTAGCTCCTAGACATTAGGGTCCATCTCCTCTTCATAGTCACGATCATTTTCGGGGTCATAGTCTGCATGGCAAAGAGGGGTGAGTACATACGTACTCAGCAAGTCCCAACTTCTTGGTGAGAAAGAGTGATGATAAAAATTAAGGTTGGTTCTAATAGGGTATTATCCTCCTCACTAGTCCCGGGTTAGTCCATATTATACACAAGTTAAACGTTAGTTCGTTATTCAAGTATGATTCTAATCATAGTATCCCATCCCGGCATCTGCCCATTCCAAGGACGTGGCTATTCGAATAGATTCTATCTAACTCTGCAGAGGGTGTACACTTTTCCCCACACGGCAGTTATGATTCCTCCCATGATCTGTGGTTAGAAAAGAACTACCGAGATCACATACCCGAGAGTGCATCCTTAGGTTTCTATACATCTCCACTGCGGCGCTCAGGGGTTACGAAAAGTTGGACGAGGAAGATCACATAGCTGTCCTTCACCCAACCCAAACATAGAAGATCATTTAGCATCCATGCCCTTACACATATCGTGGAAGATCACATAGCACCCACACTTTTAGAAAAAAATAGTTCGTGATAGTGCACCCAAGAGATCACATAGTGTCCACACCCAATCAGGCCATGGAAGATCACATAGCATCCATGCCGTCTCCTGCTCTACTGTTTGCCTACTTCGGCCCCCTAAGTGGAAACACACTTCAATCTAACGGGATGTGGGATCAAGCCTACCCATATAGACGTGTGGCTGTATGTTGATGGTGGATAGCGTTAACTTTTTATAATATCAAAAGGCATAAGAAACACATCAATATCTAGAAAGCTAGGGTTTTATCTAACAATTTTCACGAGTTTTAGTGATTTACCAATTTTTAGGGACTAATCTAGAAAACTGTGAAAAGAGGGCTTAACTACAAATCTACACCACGGAATTATCCGTAACTTAGAAATACGCCAAACTATTTTAGAAGGATCCAGAAGACACCGGAGCGAAGGGGAGGCGGAGCCACCTCCTGGTGGGACCGCCCAGTCCCACCAGTTGTGCCGACCGGCCTGCCCCTATGGGCCCCACCTGTCATCCTCCGCGAGCATTTTCCAATGCCTTTGAGGATCAATCTCAGCACTACGTGAAGTCGGTTTGATCAAACGGCCGTTGTGCATTCCACCGGGCTATATAAACAGGGCCAGACCCCCCTAGCAAAATCCTAATTCATTCAATACCTCATTCAAGTCATTCAAGGTTGAGCCAATTGAAGATTAAGTCATCTACAGCTTCAAGTTCTAGTTTCTCATAGCCTTCTAGTTCATAGTTTAGACTAGTTAGATCTAAATTAGAGGGAGTCAAGGCGCGTTAACCGGTCTTAGATTCCGGAAGTTGTCAAGAAGAGAAGAGTTCGACATACTTCTTTTGCTCTCTTCTTTCTTATTGTATTATCTGCGTTTGTATGATATTTACTAGCAACATTGTTCTTCATCTTAGTTTAATTATTATGTTCGTTGTCTACTTCAATACATCGAGTTTAGTTGGTTTGTTATTATATTCATGCACTGTTCGTATAGCACTCATCTTTTGATCATATGGTGAGTGGTAGGCAGTATGTAGGCATGGTGTCTAGATGCTTTGCTTATCTACGGATATCTCCAGTTGTGTTGGGTAGTGAGGTAGATCGTGGATGTGACAGATCTATTGAGTCCTTTGTAGGCCTCCCCCCGTACGGTAGATTGGTAGAGTGGGATTGTTAGGTTAAGAGTATATTTATATACATGAGGTTCCTTTACTCATCTTTTTCTATACATTGCTCCGATGTGTTTGGAAATTATGGTAGTATTACTTAACAATGATTACTAGATGTACTTGCACTAGTTGACGTAGCTTTGATATGTAGTTAAATACTTAAAAATTATTTCTCTATTAATTGATTAGACAAACGTTGATATGATTAGATTGTTATGATGGATTAGTATTATTAGTGATGATCAATGGCTCATTATCATATCTATATTATTTATCTTGTGACTTACCCCTGTTATGAGTAGAGTGGATGACATTGGTTATATCGCTTATTCAATGCATATACAAATGTTATCAATACTATAGATTATTGATTTAGCAATGTCTTCCCAATGGTAGAATATAAATGACAACCCGGTAATACTCTAGTTAAAATGCTACAATGGTATAATTATTGTTGACGGTCGTTATTGCACGAATTCAACCGTCAACTAGCCATGAAAAGGATGCAATTATGATCACCAAAAGTAGATATAGGGTTTACACTGACAGAATTCCACGAGTTTTGGTGTTTCACTATTTCTGTAGGTATAAACTAGAAAAGACGCAATCCCAGGAGCTTATCGGAACATAGAACGGGAAATTGGGCGCCACGGCAACGCAGAAGATTCTAGAAGAGACCCCGAAAGACACCACGCCGAAGCGGAGGGCCAGCGGCCACCGGGGGGACCGGCGGTCCCACCCCAGACCCGGCCGTGCAGGCCCCGCCCACCGGGGCCCGCTTCGCCCGAGTTTGCTCCACCGCCTTTGAGGAAGAATCTCACCGCCCGCCGATGTCGGTTTGATCCAAGGGCCGACGTTAATCGCTTCAAGGTCTATAAAAGGAGCCCTAGACCCGGGGGAGGCATCCCCTGAAACCCTAATTCATTATTCGTTGGGATCCATTCGAGAGGTGTCCCTTGAAAGGATCATACTCTCATGGAGATCAACACACCAGGGAGATTAGGGCTAGACTCTTCAATGTAATAGTTGAGTAACTTGAGAGCTAGGGTTGAAAGGCTTTATTCCGGATCTCGCCGTGGAGCCTTGGAGGTCTGGTATATCTTTGTATCTTATCTTTGCAACACTTATGCTTTAGTATATTTATCTTCTCTATTTACTTCTATGCCTTTTTTGTATGGTTAGTGTAGTTATTGCATCTTAGCATAGGATCTCCGCCTGTATTAGGTGCTCTAGTTATTACATGTAGCTAGAGTAGTAATCGATAGTGTAGACATGGTGTCTAGGCTATAGGTTACCTGAGGTTGCGCCCAATTCTTATGGTTAGTTGTGGTAGCCCATAGGGGTGACAGCTCTATGTGGCCTTCGTATTCCACCACGTCGGGGTTGGAGATTCGTAGGGCTTTTGGCAGCCTTCCCCAACTACCTTCTTCCCAGTCTTATTCGAGAGTTGGAAAGGTACTGCTGCCCCGAAGTGCTATGGTGTGTGCTATACTTATCCATGCATTAGTTACATTCTAGTGTCAACTAGAATAGAACCCGTAGTAGAGAAGTACATAGGAACCTTGAACTCTCCCTTAGTCCTCTCAAGTTAGTTGACTATATATTATAGGATTCTCCTCTCGTGTGTGATATTGTGCATAACTCTTATCATTTACCACTTACCCCTGCTTAGGTCTAGTTGGTATACTAGTTAGTAGATACATGATGGTGAATTATCAATGTCTTTAGCCATTGTTTCCCAGTGGTAAAATATAAATGACAACCTGGTAATACTCTGGGTAAAATGCTACAATGGTATTTGATCTGTGCGCTTGCGGATACTATTTCTATATTCTAAATGGTGGCATGATTTAATACCACACCTCTTGGTGTTATTGCCGGGGATGACAACTTGGTATTCTAGAGGCGATGCTATGCCCACAAGCATTTTTAGCGCCGTTACTAGAGATAACATTAAGAGGTATCAACAAGCATTTTTGGCGCCGTTGCCGGGGATGATAACTTGGCATTCTAGTAGCGATGCTATGCCCACAAGCATTTTTAGCACCGTTACTAGAGATAACATTAAGAGGTGTCAACAAGCATTTTTGGCGCCGTTGCCGGGGAAACAATTGGCATAAAGATTTTGATATTGATCTTGATATCTGCTAACCTAGTCTACCACTAGCTTTAGTAGGATTACCCTTGTGTTTGTTGAGTTGTGGAATAAGCAGGAAATCAATGGTTCAACCTTTTGGCGAATTTCCACAATAACAAGACAAGGGAGGTATTAAAGAATCCAGGGTGCCTGAACATTCATGATTCATCAACATTGGAACCCTGCCATCTCACAGGTATGTATAGACTTGTATATATTATTCTAACCCCGTAGATTGGAGAAAAGATCTTCGTCACAAAAATTCAAATGATATCACGTGTGACGAACAAGGACGCCGCCTGCGCAACTCACGAATTCTATTGTGAGTCATGGTAAGTATGATCAAGAAAGGTGAGATAGTCTTGCTCATAGACTCTAAACTTAATAAGTAGTTATCATGTTGCATATGACTGTATGTTTGCTTTGAACAATCCATGCATCCACTCTATCTCATATCAAATTCATAGCATGTTTAGTTCCTTGCACACATGCATAGCACATGCATCTCTACT
The DNA here is from genome assembly GCA_015844335.1 of Chrysopogon serrulatus. NCBI lineage: Eukaryota > Viridiplantae > Streptophyta > Magnoliopsida > Poales > Poaceae > Chrysopogon > Chrysopogon serrulatus. Next base: position 402,538 of record JADLZL010003544.1, on the reverse strand, counting down.
TAAAAAAATAATAAAAAAACTATTCTCACCATACATGATCATGCTTTCATCTCTGTTTGAGTAAATCACTATGTGCTCACATGCTACCTTTGTTTGCTATAGTATGCTTTAGTTTGGAAGTACTCGACATACTTCTATAGGCTTTTTAAATTAAGCGCGGTGCTTAGGTTAAAATGCCTTCTTTAGTCAAATTAGACATGGAGTCTAGTTTGATTATTGAACTAAGGAGTGCTTGTTAGACATAGGTTATATTTGTTGGACTAACCCCTGCAGAAAGCTCACAAATACAATCTGGATAAGTCCGGAGATGAACTCACATCAGAGATGCATCAAGGCTTATGATGAAGTCCAATAGCTTTGCGCAAAAGAAGAACAACTCATCATTCATAGAAGAACTGTAAGTATCAAAGTTTATCTTTTGCTACAAAGTTACCTTTGCCTTGAACCATGTAAGAATGTAGTAAACAAATACAAACATGATAAATAAAATCTATGCTAAAAGTGATCCTAAAACCATCTTTTCATTAGCGTAGATAAAAATGGACAACAACCCATGTTTTAAATTTGTTGCAATCCTTCGGGTATGTGTCCATTAACATCCTTGCAGGAAAGAAAGAATAAATGTCTGTTCATGGTTTGAAACAAAAAGGGAGGATAACAAGTGTATAGAAAGGACCAAGATAGAAAGAAATCAATGTGAGAACACTTCAACACTTTCTACACTTCACCATGATAGTGGACCAAATCACCCCGCAAGACAAAAGGGACCTCCAGGCCAATAAGAGTAGATTGACAGCTCATTCCATTGGCCAGTCAACCAACCCTTTAGGCTCTGCCGCAGTTCACCATCCCAAGCATGTTTGCATACAAGTCAAAGGAACAGAAGACAAGTTTATGGTTGGCTAAGGAACATGACATGGATCATTGAGATAGAACTGGAGTGACCCCGACTCTATGTCTTCAAGTGAGGAAAGCGATGACAAGCAGGATGTAACTTTCTCTATATGGCCAAACTGATGCCTGCTCTCATCATCATCTTCGAAGACACTCAAATGCCGACAAAGAAAGACCAGGGATGACAAGATCCCACTACGTCATAGTGTGCATCCCTCAGATCAATAAACATTAGTCATCAATGGTGGTATGTCGATGGTGTCTCCAAAGGTCGTAAGCAATCATAGACATAGGATGACACAAATAAGTCATTGGAGATGAAGCTCCCATGCAGAGTACCAATAGAGTTCTTTCCGTGACCATCAAGATAGCTGGTGTATCATCAAAGAAGAACAAACTTTCCACCCACCATTAGAAGACAAAGAAAAGGAGCAACTCAAGTTTGCAGCTCCAATAGACATCAACTCATCAACCCAAAATCGGTGAAGATCAAAAAAGGTTGATAGAAGAAAATGCAACCGTCTGCGTTCTCATCTCCTGGATCAGATGGTGCAAAATAGGTCAAGGTGAATATTATCAACGAGGAGCCTCGGTCAACGAAACACTAAAGGAATCAACCTCAAAAGAACAAGATGGATGAACAAGGAGGATAAACCTGTCCAACCAATATCAAGTCCAAGATCCTACTAAGTTGGCTCGAGAAGGTATAATCATCCAGTCCTTCATCTCCATCATCAAATGAGGCACTTATCCAAGAAACCTACAAAGGAGGAGTCTGGTTCGGCAGACTTAAAAACCACTGAACCCTTAGTCTGGTTCGGCAAACATAAAAACCACTGAACCCTTGCCATGAGGTAACATTGGTAGCTATCCATATTTACTTTCTTTAATTGCATAAATTATTTTCTCTTTAGCATGTTTACTTTTCTGCATTAGCATTGCATTGAAAATAATAAAAATAAATATGTATTCATCTTGTTAGATAAGTCATGCATTATAAAACTTGAGGCCCCATGTGATCGGTTTTACGGTGTGTAAAAGCCTGTAGGAGTTTTCACCGTGGTGGCATAAAATAACAAAAATAATCATGCATACATGTTTTCTTTCCTACATAATAAAAATAGAAAATCCAAAAAAATCATCATTGAGCATCTTGTTGTACTTGTATACACTGTAACAACCTTTGAAAAACCCTCACAACCACCAGTCCGTGAAACGGCTAACCACTAACTGCTTACCCTAATCTGTTCCACAAGTTTTGGTGCTTTGTGAGATGTTTACTGCAGGATGACTCTAAGAGCTAGTCACCTAGGAATCATCATCTACATCACTTGAAGTACACCTTCCCAACACACAGCTAATCACTGTGTGGAGGAAGCAACTTCTTGTTGGATGAGATCGAGATTCCCGGCTACACTTGCTCTTACAAGCATGAGCTCCACCGAGAGGACTGCTCAGCTTCAATGCTCAACCACGACAACAACCAGCTGGGGGGAAGGCATCCCTTAGGTACCCAGGTAAGTGTACCTCTGCGATTATTGAGTCAGTCATAAAAAATAAAAAACCAAAAAATATGTGAGCACATGAAGGTTCACCATAGTATCTAAGAAAACCTAAAAATACCAAAAATATATGGACACATGAAGGTCCATGCTTTATAGAGTCTTTAGAGTCTTATATAATGAGCCTTGAAAAATGAAAAACAAATAAAAATGTTTGTCTAGATAGAGTCAATAAAAAGGAAGCTCTCGAGATGATCTGAAATGATGATAAGCTGCTCTGTTACAACACCTTTGAAATGCCTAGAGTTTAGACATAAGTTTTCCCAAGTTTTAACTCTAACTGTTTTGACATGAAGATTTGCTCTGAGCCTAAAACTTATGGGTTGCATATGCTTGAACTAAGTCTAGGTACCTGATAGATAAGATTGAGAAAGTCTGAGCTGCTATCTATCTTGTTCTAAGTGACACTAGAGTTCTGGAGATTTATTTTTTTTTGAAAAATGCAAAAACATGATGAGTTCCTATGTGACAAAGCTTACATTCCCACCAGAGCCAAACATGATAAGATAGGCTAGTTAAACTTCCACATATATGCTGCTTGTCTTGTATTGAGTTTTGTCAACCTTTGTGACCCTGGTCAGAAATTTGTAATGCTCTTGAATCAAGATCCACCTCCATATGCACTACTCTACACTGGAGTAGGCGCAACAACATGCCATTCCACCTACATCCATTGTAAAAAAATATTTTTTTCCTACACTAGGAGAGAACACTAAAAATATTTCATTAGGTTAGCCACCCAATAAATGCTCCATGTTCCTATTGCTATCTCTCCAAATCCCTAAGTGCCAAAAGAAGTGCTATGAGCTGTGCAAAAGATAATTGAAAAAAAAAAGAGAGAGAAGGGAGAAGAAAAGAAAAACAACGGACAAGTGTCCAAATGCTGAAAACAAGTGGGTGCATAGATACCCAACTCCCTGAGAAAAAAAAAGAGAGAAAAAGATAGCTTATAACCTCTGGCTAGTGTTTAAGTCCAAAAGAGAGATAGGCATTTAAGGAGCTGAGTAGAATTAGGTTTCACCATATATCCACCATATCCACCCACACATCTTGATTCGACTGCATGACTTGTTTCTCTATGGATCCATTGTTTGACTTTACAACACATGCATTGCAAGTTTGCTCTTTCAGTTTTCTCCTTACCTATGAGCTCCACATAAGCCTTAGTTATAGGATGAAAAAAAGGCAACCATCATCACTGCCTTGGTGAGAATCCACAAATACCACATATATTGAGAGACCTGAGAGTGTCATACATGGGAAGCTCTGAGTTTTATTTGGAAACCTCTAAAAACTCCAGAATTATAGTTGATCGAAAAGCTTGAGATATAGTGCTTAGATGGGATCTTTCTGTCTGTCAAGTACTTAAGACCCAAGGAAGAGCTAATAAACCCCACAGTCAAAGGTAAATTGGGTAAGTTTGAAAGTCAGCTCAGTTATTGCATAACTTGGAGGAGAATTTCTGTCTGACTGCAGGTATATTTTTAGGGAGTTGCTCCGAGATGGCTACAATGCTTAAACACAAAAATATCTTACAATAACTTTTCAGAGTTTTCTTTGCTAAGGGACTAGCAAAGGTTAAGCTTGGGGGAGTTGTTGACGGTCGTTATTGCACGAATTCAACCGTCAACTAGCCATGAAAAGGATACAATTGTGATCACCAAAGTAGATATAGGGTTTACACTGACAGAATTCCTTAAGTTTTGGTGTTTCACTATTTCTGCAGTCATAAACTGGAAAAGACGCAATCCCAGGAGCTTATCGGAACATAGAACGGGAAATTGGACGTCACGGCAACGTAGGAAGATTCTAGAAGAGACCAGAAGACACCACGCCGAAGCGGAGGGCCAGCGGCCACCGACCCGGGACCGGCGGTCCCACCCCTGCACCGGCCGGTCTGGGCCCCGCCCAATCGGGGGGCCCGCTCGCCCGTGGTTGCTCCACCGCCTTTGAGGAAGAATCTCAGCTGCCCGCCGATGTCGGTTTGATCCAAGGGCTGATGTTAATCGCTCGGGTCTATAAAAGGAGCCCCAGACCCCAGGGGGGAGGCATCCCCTGGAAACCCTAATTCATTATTCGTTGGGATCCATTCGAGAGGTGTCCCTTAAAAGGATCATACTCTCATGGAGATCAACACACCAGGGAGATTAGGGCTAGACTCTTCAATGTAATAGTTCAGTAACTTGAGAGCTAGGGTTGAGAGGCTTTATTCCAGATCTCGCCGTGGAGCCTTGGAGGTCTGGTATATCTTTGTATCTTATCTTTGCAACACTTATGCTTTAGTATATTTATCTTCTCTATTTACTTCTATGCCTTATTTGTATGGTTAGTGTAGTTATTGCATCTTAGCATAGGATCTCCGCCTGTATTAGGTGCTCTAGTTATTACGTGTAGCTAGAGTAGTAATCGATAGTGTAGACATGGTGTCTAGGCTATAGGTTACCTGAGGTTGCGCCCAATTCTTACGGTTAGTTGTGGTAGCCCATAGGGGTGACAGCTCTATGTGGCCTTCGTATTCCACCACGTCGGGGTTGGAGATTCGTAGGGCTTTTGGCAGCCTTATTCAAGAGTTGGAAAGGTACTGCTGCCCCGAAGTGCTATGGTGTGTGCTATACTTATCCATGCATTAGTTACATTCTAGTGTCAACTAGAATAGAACCCGAGTAGTAGAGAAGTACATAGGAACCTTGAACTCTCCCTTAGTCCTCTCAAGTTAGTTGACTATATATTATAGGATTCTCCTCTGTGTGTGATATTGTGCATAACTCTTATCATTTACCACTTACCCCTGCTTAGGTCTAGTTGGTATACTAGTTAGTAGATACATGATGGTGAATTATCAATGTCTTTAGCCATTGTTTCCCAAAGGTAAAATATAAATGACAACCCGGTAATACTCTGGGTAAAATGCTACAATGGTATTTGATCTGTGCGCTTGCGGATACTATTTCTATATTCTAAATGGTGGCATGATTTAATAGCACACCTCTTGGTGTTATTGCCGGGGATGACAACTTGGCATTCTAGTAGCGATGCTATGCCCACAAGCATTTTTAGCGCCGTTACTAGAGATAACATTAAGAGGTGTCAACAATTATCTGTCCGCATGCAGAATCATTCTTAGTTTGTATTCATCTTTATTTATTTCTGCCTAGTCACATAAAATGATAAGATTTAGTACCATTGATTATTCCTAGCTTCACAATTGGGGATGATAACCTAGTTCCATGCTTAGGAGTAAGGGTAAAGAGACTAGTGGCTAGTTGCTAAAGGCAAGTTAATCTGTACCATACATTTTGTAGCGTTGTTAATACGATAACGCTATGAAATACCAACACTGTACGAACTATCTCACTAGGATGAATAGGAGGCTATGAACTGTCCTTAGGTGTGACTAAAACAGGTATCTCCGATAGGATATTCTTCGCAGACATATCCACCAAGTAATCTACACCTAGATTACCCCTACCCGTTTCAAGTCATACTATCACGTTATCACATTATCACATTATCATGTTATCATGTCACATTTATTTTTATATTCTTTCTTAATTCATTATCTTAGTAAAGTTAATGTACAAGTAAGGTAGAAGGGCGGTAGGAGGATGGAAATTAGGACTTGCCTGCGTTGTTGTCAACACCGTCGATGTCCGCGACGTAGTCCGGGTCCTCGATGTCCTGATGCTCGTCCTCCTCCTCGGTGGGGGAGATTCTATCGGGTACGACGTAACAACCCGAAATTTTTCACAAACACAAAAATCCCAACCATAAAATTTTTCTCACATAACCCATGCTTGATGAGTGTCATCTAGTAAAACCAACCGTAGCATGCAATATAAGGAACCCAAATAGGTCATTTCTATTATCTTTTGCATGTCATCATATTCCATGATATTATTATCTCATGTATTAAGGACTTGCTTTTGTAAATATAGGTACAATTGTAATATAACATGGAGCATGTGTGATTTGGTTTTTGTTTGGATTTCATGATCTGCTAAGATGACTAAATAAATATACAAATATAAATAAATAGTGAAGGATCATTAATTAATTAACCACATTAAACTCACATTACATAAGTAGATAATAATGTCTTCTATATTTACATATATATGCTACTACTCAACATATCCCAGTACATGGAGATTGTCCCTAAGCCATGTCTTGGACCCCCGTTGGACCCCACCATGTTACCCAAATCCTAATCATTAGACTAACCATGATTAGGCACTAATATATGGCTTAATCAAAATAGAAAAAGAAATAGAAAATGGAAAGGGAAAGGAGAGGCAATCCAACCCACGCAGCCCACCGGCCCTTCAGGCCTGCTCTCTTCCTTTCCCTCCTTTCCTTCACCCGCACCCACCTGGACCGGCCCAAGCCGAGCGCGGCCCAGCAACCCCACGCAACCCTGGGGCGTCCCGGCCGAAGCCGCTTTCCCCCCACGCCGGTGACGCACGGACCCCACCTGCCAGCGCCTCCCACCCTCTGTTCTTCTTCTTCCTCACGCTCCTTCGTGCCGACGCACCGCGCACCGTGACAAAACGCAACGGTCGCGCACCCCACCACGCCCCGCTGGCCTCCCATGATCCAGCGCCTGCCCCGCCCAACGCCTCACCGCCCATCGCGGAACCCACGGGTCACGCAAATCGCGTGACCCCGCCCCCACACGCTCGGGCGAGCTGCCCGCCATCATGCCGTGCCTCGCCCGGCTAGCCCTCCCGCCTTGGCCACCAAGCAATTGGCGCCACCGGCCAATTGGGACCCAGCGAGCACGAAGGAGATCCCCAAAAGAGCCCCTCGAGCCGCCTCGATCAGCCCGCGCCCTTGATCACCGTCCGTCGCCGCCGCTGGAGAGCCACCCGCCTATATATATACAAGGCCAGCACCGTAGGGTTTCCCAATCGCCGCCGCCACTCACTGGCATCCACCGCACCCCCACTAAGCCCGGAAGAGGGAGGACGAGAAGGAAGGAGGAAGGGGGCCACCGCGAAACTCTGGCTGAAGCCGCCGGAGCCGCCGAGGACGCCGGAGTGGAAGACGACGCTGCGAACGACTACGTTGACGCCCCTCGGCTGCACGGCACAACGACGACTCGCCACGGCATCACCTTGACACCGCGGCCGCTATCCTAGCCACCCTAGCACCGAGGTGAGCACTTTGCCGTTCCCCTCTCCCGACTGCCCCCGCCGACGGCCATGGCGCCCCGCCTTGGGGCGCGTAGGCGAGCCTCTACCGCTCTGGAACACATACGCACGCCAGCACCGGCCAGCCAAACCACAACGTCGGCCTGCGACGCCGCCGAAAACGACCACGCCACCAGGCGCCGCGTGGCCATACTGTGCCACGGCGAGCCGCCGTTCTAGTCGAACCACTGACCAAGAAGCCTACGGACTACACGACCATGCCCGCCTCATAGGTGAACACACTGTGCGCACACTGGACCGAGGAAAAGGACCCCAAACGCCCTAGACCGATCACCGTGCCGTCATCAGTGTGCCGTTGAGCCGCCGCCACGTCACGTACGTTCCAAGCGACTCCGGGCACCCCGCGTCGTGTGTACCCCCGTCGAGCTCCGCCGCACCCTTCCGGACCTAGCCGTACACGGAACGCAACCCGGACGCCATCCTGCAGCACCACCACGTGAGAACCGAGCCGCCGGAGCTCCGCCATGGCCGACGGCCGTGTTGCGAGCGCCGCCGTACCTTCTAGCCATCACCGATAAGCTGAACGGGCTCCCAGAGGCCTGAATTGATGATTTGCACGCTCAATTGGACCCCAAGAACCCCGCTGTCATGCTGCCACCGTGCAACGTCGCGGTTACGCCGCCGTCGCCAATGCCAGCTCGGCTCAAGACCCTACTGCCGCCACCACCTACCCCGTTGAGTGCGCCTGAGGCTCCTATTGCTGTTGCGCACATCAAGTGGAACCTAGGACCGCCGTAACGCTGAAGCCGTAGCACTCGATGACAGAGGACGAGGAGCCCTAGAGCATCAGAATGCTGTGCGCGCATGCTCGCCGCCGGCGGGCTGCGTCGCGGTGAAGACAGAGGAGAGGAGTAGAAGGGGGAGCTGTACACCGTACACCCGGTCCACGAGAGCCATTGAGAAGGAGGAGCGTGAGCCGAGTCCACCGTGCACCGTGCCACAGGTCCATAGACCAGCAACAGACCAGTCCATCATGAGTCATGAAGCCGTAGACTCGGGCTTGGCCCAAATCCAAAGTAGCCACCATGGCGCAATTAGTGGCCGACACGTGGCGGGCCGGCCCGGCTCAAGCCCGGCCCGCCAGGCCCATCCAGGCCCGCATCGGACCCACTGATGACGTCATTATGATGTCAGCCCTACCAAGTGGACCAACCAGAGAGTGACACGTGTCAGCACCAGAGAAAATGGCCCTTTTTCTTTTTTAGAATATTGATTGAACTTCGAAAATTCATAACTTCTTCATACAAGCTCCAAATTTGGTGAACCAAATTTCTAAATTCATCAAAAATTGAGCTCTACGCATTGGAGCCATGTTTGAGTGCATTTGGATCTTTTTGTAGTTCATTTGTTTTATGTGCTCTCTATAGGAGTCGCTAACGCGACCGTATCCGTGCCATTTCAGAGTCGGAGGAGGAAAGGACCGAGGACAATCGTGACTACAATGAGGAATTAGGGGACGACTACTCTGAAGCTGCCACATTCCACCCACTTCTTGTAGATCCTGTTACGCATTGCAAATGAGTAGTACTGCTAGTGCTTTAATTATCAAGTGCTATCACCTGATTAGGGTTGCATGGTAGTACTTCTTGATTACCATTATCTTGACGCAACCTTGCCCCTGCTCACCCGCTGTTAGGCTAGACATGCGCTTGCTATCATGATTACCATTTTGGACTCTACTACGCTTTATATCTTGATGTGATGCATGGTGAAAATAGATATACATATATAACTAAAGGCACGTGGTGCCAAATCTGAGCTTGGTGGATGGTGAGTGTGCTGCGTGTGTCTTGGGTGAGTGGAGGGTGAGGGTTGAGTCGACTAAGCCGGGGTATACGACGAGCCAAGGGCAAGTCTTGCCGTGTGATGCTACCTGGGCATCCTAGAATGAGAATACCTGTGGCCGGTACATGTGATAAGGTGGATGCTGGGTGTGAGCCTCTGAGGGGCGGAGCCCAGAGTCGGGGTGCTGTGGTGGCACGTAAAATGGTAAACCGAGTGAAGACATTCTGGCTTAGTCAACCCTAAGGACTTACTGGTACTCGAACCCACCGGGACTTACGTCCCACTCGCTCTATATGGTACGAGACGGCTAGACTACTTGGTAGGGCGGTGCCACTACTATTGGGCGAAAGTGTGTAGGGAGGTACGGGTATGAGAGACTCACACCCTTCCGAGACAACATGGTCGCCGCGTGACATTCGGGATGTCACACCGTGTCTCACAAATATCGCCCATTCCGCACTATACTTGGGGTGTTCCAGGTCGAGAGGTAGGGTGGCATCGTCCCAGGCTAGCAAGCAGCCGGAATCAGCCTAGTTGACGACGGTCAGCGATGAAGGCAGATCTTGTGGGTATGTGAAACCTCTGCAGAGTATTATGGTTGATCGATCGATACATAGTCAACTTGTCGGCTATGGACCCTATCCTAGTGACCGTGCTGGCTAGAATAGTGAGATGAGTCCTTCTTTTCTCCCCCCTGGGCGTGTGATAGATCCGGTCTTGGACCGTTGAGGCAGGCCGAGAGGGAGTTGGCCTGTCGACATGAGTGAGATGAGATGTGGCGGACAAGGTGGATGAGTGGTAATGGGTGGGTGGATGGATGGATGATGGAGTGTGGATGTGGTGTTAAAACTTGAACTATATACTTATTATTATACATGATGACTGTTGTATAGGAAACCACAGCCAAATATAGGTCCTCTTGCTTAAGCCTTATTGCATCCAGTTCCACAAAGCATAAGCAAAGCATAGGGTGGAAATGGGGCCAGTACATATCGTACTGATACTTTGGCACGCAGGTTCTGAGGAATACAACTCTGATGAGTACGATGGTTGAGGGTTTCGTCGCTATGTTCAAGTCGTTGGATAGAAGTTGCTTCCGCTCCCTCAAGCTGTTCCAGTTGATGCCACTTTGTGATTCGCGCCTGTTGGCGTTGTAATAAGTTATCGTAAACCTTTCTATTTGCACTCTATTATCATTGTATAGATTTGATAATCGACTGGAATATGGGTAATATGATTTAAAAGATCGTATTACACTTTGACTGTCTGGATTTCCCTTCGTGGAAAATCAGGTCGTTTCAGTTGGTATCAGAGCCCATGCTTGACCCTAGGATGAAACCTCTAAGTTGGACGTTAGTATAGAACAAGCCAGCCTCTCTTTCGGTTATATACCGACCCTGCATTCACTTTGCATGCAAGGCTTATCTATCTTGACTGACTTGCTAACCAAATTCCCTTGGAAATGCAGATGGCGAACCCCGCGTACCCTCCGATCGGGCCTAATGTGAACAAGGGCTCCCGATCTTCCGAAAGGTTCTGGTAACTCTCGATTTGGTGAAAACGAGACACAAGTCGATCCGGCTTCCGAACAAAGACGATCCGAAACCCCGCAATCGCGATACCACGTCTTCTTTCGGTTATCAACCGGCGTTGCACGGTTGACCTCACCAAGAAGGCTAATCCTTGCCTGCGAATCGAAGAACACAAGCAAGAACAAGGAAGAAAGCAACCAATTTGCAAATAAATGATTAAGCTCACGAGTTGGGGTCTCACAAACCGATGAAACGGTGAAACTGTTCTTGACAGATTAATCTAAGCAAAACCCAACCCTAACTTGGGTGGCGGCTACTGTTTATAAAGAGTCTAAGGTCATGCAAGACCCCCCTGGACGCATCCCTAATGGGTTCCAACTCGATACAAGGCCCAAAGACCAAAATACGACGTCGCAGCATCAGGACAGATTCTGGACGTCAACTTGTTTAGACGATTCCCGATGACTCCGGATGAATTTGGGCCTCCAACAAGACTTATTGGAAAGGTCTTTTCGTTATCTTTCTTTAGAGTCTAAGAACGTCCAATTCTGAGTCCGGATGCATCCTGGGCGTCCAATTTAGTACAGACTGCTCCTGGACTCCGAGACGGATTCGAAGTCAACTTGGTCTGGGCCTCCACCTTGACTTGAGCGCCCTTGCTGGTCCTTCACGCCTCTAAGCCCTCCTCTATGTATCTCCCGGTCCTCTCCATGATTCCTAATCATAATATAATCATTAGATAGCAATCTATTCTCTAAATCATATAAAGAGTTACTTAGGAACGAGCTCACCAAATTTAATTGTCGCGCCAGCTCTTTGTGATTGGACCTTGAATGTTCAGCGGAGGGTCATTGAGTGTATCCGAAGGAGTGATGTCCTCATCATCCTCCCCCTCTTGAATTGGAGTCGCCCTCGACTCAAGCTCATCTTCTTCTCCCAAGTATGGTGTCAAATCTGCAATGTTAAAAGAAGGACTAACCCCGAACTCGGGTGGCAACTCAAGTTTGTACGCATTATCATTTATTTTCTCAATAACTTTATAAGGACCAGCAGCTCTTGGCATTAATTTAGATTTACGCAGCTTTGGAAACCTATCCTTTCTCAAATGTAACCATACTAAATCACCCGGCTCAAGTTTAATTTCTTTCCTACCTTCACTTCCAAAGAATTCTATACTTTTCATTCATCTTTTTCGTTATTTTCTTTAGTTGTTTCATGCAACTTACTTAATAAATTCAGCACGTGCGCTAGCATCACTATGGGTTCTTTTCGGTGGTAGGTAAAGGTAAAAGATCAATAGGAGCACGAGGGTTAAAGCCATACACTACCTGAAAAGGACTTACCTTAGTGGTAGAATGTGTCGCCCGATTGTAAGCAAACTCCACATGAGGCAAACATTCCTCCCACATCTTTAAATTTTTCTTCAAAATAGCTCTCAACATGGTGCCCAAAGTGCGGTTCACTACCTCTGTTTGTCCATCAGTTTGTGGTGACAAGTTGTAGAAAACAACAATTTTGTACCCAACTTATTCCATAGAGTGCGCCAAAAATGACTCAAGAATTTTGCATCACGATCTGAAACAATAGTACAAGGCATACCATGCAAGCGAACAATCTCTTTGAAAAAGAGGTCAGCAATAAAGACAAAGCATCATCACTTTTATGACAAGGTATAAAATGCGCCATCTTAGAAAATCGATCCACAACAACAAAAATGCTGTCCCTCCCCTCTTAGTCCTAGGCAATCCCAAAACAAAGTCCATCGAAATATCGGCCCAAGGAATAGAAGGAACAGGAAGAGGCATATACAAACCATGTGGATTCAAGCGAGACTTAGCCTTTTGACATGTAGTGCAGCGTGCCACGAACCGCTCAACATCTCTCCTCATCTTTGGCCAAAAGAAGTGTGTGGTCAACATATCCTCCATCTTCTTAGCACCAAAATGCCCCATCAAACCTCCTCCATGTGCTTCCCGCAACAACATTAGACGAACAGAACCAAGCTGGAATGCATAGACGGTTAGCTCTAAACACAAAACCATCATTGATCACAAACTTGTTCCATGTACGTCCCTCTTTACAATTCAGCAACACATCTTTAAAAAACAGGATCAAGCACATATTGTTCTTTTATTGATTCAAGTCCAAAAATTCTACAATCAAGTTGGGACAAGAAAGCATAGCGTCTAGACAAGGCATCGGCAATCACATTATCCTTCCCCTTCTTATGTTTAATAATATAAGGAAAAGATTCAATAAATTCAACCCACTTAGCATGCCTACGATTCAGATTATTTTGAGAGCGAAGATACTTAAGCGATTCATGATCTGAATGTATAATAAATTCTTTAGGCCACAAATAATGACGCCACGTCTCTAAAGAACGTACAAGTGCATACAATTCTTTATCATACGTAGAGTAATTAAGAATAGGACCATGCAATTTTTTCGCTAAAGTATGCAACAGGCTTACCTTCTTGCATCAAAACACCTCCAATGCCAACTCCACTAGCATCGCATTCTAGCTCAAAAGTCTTACCAAAGTTAGGAAGTTGCAGCAATGGTGCGTGTGTAAGCTTGTCCTTCAAAGTGTCAAAGGACTCCTCTTGTGCCTTACCCCAATGAAACACCACACCTTTCTTTGTCAACTCATGCAATGGGGCAGCAATGGCGCTGAAATCCTTGACAAAGCGACGATAGAAACCTGCAAGACCAAGAAAACTTCTCACACATGTGATACTTGTAGGCACTGGCCAACTCTTTATGGCTTCATTTTCATCTCATCCACTTGAATTCCCTGTGGAGTAACAACATAGCCAAGAAAAGAGAGACTCGATCCGTGCAAAAGATGCACTTCTCAAGGTTACCAAATAAACGTGCACCACGCAAAAGCATTAAAAACAGCACGTAAGTGTCCCATATGTTCATCCAAATACTTGCTGTAAATCAGGATATCATCAAAGTAAACTACTACAAATCGTCAATGAAAGCTCTTAAAACCTCATTCATTAAAAGCGTATAAAAGTACTAGGTGCATTAGTCAAACCAAAAGGCATTACTAACCACTCATACAACCCGAATTTGGTTTTAAAAGCTGTTTTCCATTCATCTCCAAGTTTCATTCTAATTTGGTGGTAGCCACTACGCAAGTCTATCTTTGTGAAAATTACAGAGCCACACAACTCATCAAGCATGTCATCAAGCCTAGGAATTGGATAACGATATCTAATAGTAATATTATTAATGGCTCTACAATCAACACACATACGCCAAGAACCATCTTTCTTAGGAACCAAAATCACGAGGAACGGCACAAGGACTAAGGCTCTCACGTACATACCCGCGGTCCAAAAGCTCTTGGACTTGTCGCTGAATTTCCTTAGTCTCCTCGGGGTTGGTTCGATAAGCAGCTCGGTTTGGTAGTGTTGCTCCCGGGATCAAATCAATTTGATGCTCTATTCCTCTCATAGGTGGCAGCCCGGGTGTATCTCGGCTGGAAAAATGTCCTCATACTCCTGCAAAAGGTTAGTGACAACAGGGAGGCATCGAACTAACAACATCTTCAAAAGCGAAAACAAGGCTCGCTTGCAAACCAAAGTATAGCATATATCATCATCGAAATTTTAGCAAGATCAGTTTTTGTTGCAAGCATAGCAGCACCCTTCAATTTAATTCCCTCAACCTTAGAATTAGGCGCCGACTTATCTATTTTAGGTGGGTAAATAGAATTAGCAACTTGCTGATTTTCAGATTTAGCATCATGCAAACTAGCGTTCTTCTTTTTTTCAACTTGTACAATTTCAGCGAGGGGTCATAGGAACCAAAGTAATTTTTTTTTCCTTTATGCATAAAAGTGTAAGTATTACTTCTACCATGGTGCATAGCATCATTATCAAATTCCCAAGGATGACCCAATAAAAGTGAACAAGCTTCCATAGGTACCACATCACAATCAGCGTAATCGATAGGAACCAATGGAAAAAGAAACTCTGCAAGTTTGTGTTACCTTAACTTTGCCCGCATCATTAAACCACTTTGTAGGTTATAGGGATGGGGGTGTTGGCGTGTGGCCAAGCCAAGCTTCTTGACCAAATCTGAACTCACCAAATTTTGACAACTACCTCCATCAATGATGACACGTGCCCGCCGATTGTTGATGACGAAGAACAGCTGGAACAAGTTGTGGCGTTGCGGCTTCTCTCCGGTTGTTGTACCTTTGTCTTTGGCCTCGCTGCACAATGGCGCTTCTCAGTAGGTGGTCGTGTCATCGGTACCCAAAACTTCATTGTCCACCTCCACGGGCCGGATCTTCTTCATCCTCTTCCTCAATGTCGAGGCGCTGATGTACCCATCGTATGTAGCAATGTATGCCCGCTGACTAGGGCAATCCTTCTGCACATGACCGAATCCTTGGCAGCGGTGGCACTGAATGCTAGGAGTGCGCCCTGTTGAAGCAACGGAGGATGCACTCTTCGAAGGTTCCTGCAAAAATTTTTACCCGAACCGGATGTCCGCGAAGTAGGTGTCTGTCTGCGTTCGTTGGTAGAGGCGCCCGAAAGAGGATGCCTTGGGAAGGCCCAAGGAGGACGCCATGCGTGGAGTGTACGAGTGCCAACCTTGCCTTTGCCCCCCGCTTATCACGTCCCCGCAACTCCTTCTCTGCGCAAGCATAGCAAACTGAAACAACCGGTTGGCAAAGTGTTAAAATCCTTATAATCAACTATGTTCTGAATTTCCTCCCTCAATCCTGAATAAAAACGAACAATAGAATCCTCGGTTCCCTCTACTATACTACAACGCATCAATCCTTTCTCTCGAAGCTCACCATGGTAATCCCGCATGCATTTATCTCCCCCGTTCTAAGCGCATCAATTTCTTACGTAGATCCCTATGATATGATGGCGGCACAAATCTATCACGCATAGCAACCTTAAGCTCTTCCCAAGTTCTAGGTTGGCGCTTATACGCAACTAAACCTGTCCACCAAATGATAGCAAAATCTTTAAATTCACTAGTGGCTTGTCTAATTCTATGTTGCTCGGGCACAAGGTGGGCACTAAATTTTTGCTCTCTTGTCATCTCCCAATCAAGGTATCCCTCAAAGATCATAATGTCCCGAAAAAAGAAGGTATGGTAAATTTGACCTTAGCATAAGGATCATCGGGGAGCATGAGCACGATTACCTCGATGGCGGTTGCCACCCATACCTGTGGTGTTGTTGCGAAGACGTCGGCGTAACCTATTTTCCCTTGTCGCTGCTTGATCAACATTACCATTGGTGTCATAGATCTCATCACCGGCGTCGCCGCCTCCATTATCTTCTTCGGTGGTGGCTGAACTTCTAAGGCAGCTACCCCCGGTCGGTCGGTGTGGACAATCGTTTGTCCAATCTCTCAAGTGTGTTGCCGATCTTGAGTTCAACGAGCGCAGCCGGCGATTACGACCTTTGTGATCCCTCGTTCATTTCATTTCCTTCGAGCATTACTTACAACAGATTGTAGTTGCTCTTGGCTGACACACTCTGAGAACTCTTTGGGAGAACTAGCGTCGTCACCACCTGCCATTGTAGACACAAAACACAAGCAACAAACGGTGAAGGTTATCCCTAAAAGTTCTACTATGAACGGTGGAGTGGTGTCCCTCGGGATCAACAAACTAATTACTTCTTACCAAGCTCTCACAAATGTTCTTACCAAAGAAGACAAAGGACACCAGGAAGTCATAGACCACGATTGCAGGAATGTCAAATCTGTGCTGTCTAGAAGAATGTGGAGCTTGGAAGGCACACAAAGAGATAGATAGTATATCTGGAACACAAGTTAGAGACAGATAGTAATGCTGAATTATAGTCCACGGTGTTCGTTCTTGTTGTCGGCCTAAAATGCTCCAAGTTCTAGATGTGTGTGACCAAATAAGATGAAGGAAAAAAAAAACAAGTATGATGGATAGCAAAAGCACTAGAAACAAGGCACAACACCGACAACCGAGCTCAGATTTTTCCTTTTTCCCTGAATTTTCCCCGGATTTTTGCAAAAGGCACTAGTAGAAATCAAACTTTTTTATTTTTTCACTATTTTTTTTATATTTTTTCCTGAACAAGGATCACAAAAGATGCAACCACAAAAATTGGCACCTACAACCGAGGTGGGATGTGGTCTACAGAAATTCAAAGACGTTCTCTGAAAAGCGTGCAGAAAACTTGATAATTTTTTTCTTTATTTTTCCGAATTTTTTTGGCAATTTTAATGAAACCAAACAGACCATAGGCAGTTTGGGTCACCTCAGAATGGTGTCAAGAATCTGCTCAATTTTTTTCATTTTTTTTCGATAACCGAGCGGAAAGTTATGCCTGTTTTTAAGGAAGGTACCTCAAGTTATGTTTTCCGAAAGGCACAACACGGCGGCGGCGCTAGGGGCAAAGCGTCCCTAAACTCCAACACCGATCACAGGTATTCGCCGGATGATGTAAGGAGAGCTGCGATGCGAGGCGAAATAGCGGCTGGCTTGCAACCTATCTAGGGTTAGCGGTGGCGAGAGATTACACAAGGCGGCTAAGCGGGGGCAAGTCGAGTAATGTGGTGGATTCGACTTGTTGTTTAGGGACAGGGGGGATGGGATAGATACGATGGGGATAAACACACACAATGGACTCTAGCACGACCTAACCAGCAACAAGACCTTGACCAGGACACAAAGTCAACACGACGTACTCTGAAACTGAAATATGCAAAGGCTACGGCGCGGAAGGTTATAGGACATGAAAATAATATGGCAGTGGACTATAGGACGAAGGCGAAACACTCAAAACTAAGGTGGGATATGAACCCGACGGTATACCTGAAGCTCGATTACCACTTAATGTGAACAAGGGTTCCCGATCTTCCGAAAGGTTCTGGTAACTCGATTTGGCGAAAACGAGACACAAGTCGATCCGGCTTCCGAACAAAGACGATCCGAAACCCCGCAATCGCAGCATACCACGTCTTCTCTGGTTATCAACCGGCGTTGCACGGTTGACCTCACCAAGAAGGCTAATCCTTGCCTACGAATCGAAGAACACAAGCAAGAACAAGGAAGAAAGCAACCAATTTGCAAATGAATGATTAAGCTCACGAGTTGGGGTCTCACAAACCGATGAAACGGCGAAACTATTCTTAACAGATTAATCTAAGAAAAACCCAACCATAACTTGGGTGGCGGCTACTGTTTATAAAGAGTCTAAGGTCATGCAAGACCCCCCTGGACGCACCCCTAATGGGTTCCAACTCGATACAACGCCCAAAGACCAAAATACGACGTCGCAGCGTCAGGACAGATTCTGGATGTCAACTTGTTTGGACGATTCCCGATGACTCCGGATGAATTTGGGCCTCCAACAAGACTCATTGGAAAGGTCTTTTCGTTATCTTTCTTTAGAGTCTAAGAACGTCCAATTCCGAGTCCGGATGCATCCTGGGCGTCCAATTTAGTACAGACTGCTCCTGTACTCCGAGACGGATTCGAAGTCAACTTGGTCTGGGCCTCCACCTTGACTTGAGCGCCCTTGCTAGTCCTTCACGCCTCTAAGCCCTCCTCTATGTATCTCCCGGTCCTCTCCATGATTCCTAATCATAATATAATCATTAGGTAGCAATCTATTCTCTAAATCATATAAAGAGTTACTTAGGAACGAGCTCACCAGAAATTTAATTGTCGCGAAACTCTTGTGATTGGACCTTGAATGTTTAGCGGAGGATCATTGAGTGTATCCGAAGGAGTGATGTCCTCATCAGGGCCCCTACCCCTCGACACCGCCAAGTTCACCTTTGACGGCCAGCAGTTCGGAGGCTTCGCGCTGACGCTACGTCAGGTCTTGAAGACGCTAGGGGTCCCGACCGAGTCAATCAAGTACACCTGCACTGGCAAGCCTACACGTGAGGGAGGACTCGAGGGCTACGTTGTCACCGAGGTCGAGATCCCCTCAAGCGAGACCCTACCCATAGTACCAGCCTTCTCCGAGCTCTCTGTTGCAGAGTCCATGGAAGAAGGACTTCAGTCCGTGTCACTCAGGGCCCTGCACACTGTGATGAGGGACGCCTACGAGCACCTGAAGACGACTGAGTTTCGCCTTTTACCCTAGGCTCTGGACCTTCACCTTACACCCAGTGAGCAGTCGCTTGAGAGTAGCAAGATCGTCTTCTCTGAGGTAGACCCTTGTCTCCGCACCTCTGCTTACCACCTTCTGGAGCAGGACCAATTACATCACGCAGTTGGAGGAGCGTATGCCGCCGCGACCGGGCCTTCTAGCCGACTACCGTGAGTGTGCCACAAAGGGAGCTGAGGTCCAGGCGCGACAGAGTGCGATGATCGCAAAGCTTCAGGACAAGCTGGAGCGGCAAGAGGAGAAGCACAAAGCTGAGGTCGCCGACCTCCAGGACAAGGCAGCAGATCTTGGGAACAGGAACGTGTACCTAGACTGCAGGGTCCTAGAGCTGCAGAGGATCTTAGACGACAAGAGTGCCGCCTGTCAGCAAGGCAAGAGTAAGGAGAGGAACAATGGCATAGAACTTCTGAAGCTTAAGTCCAAGATTAAGGCCCAGGAGGAGGAAATAGAAGAAATGAGAGTTAGGGAAGTTCGCAACCAGGGACACTTAATCAGTCAGGTCAAGCTAAGCGAGTACCTCCACGAGAAGAGTGAGAGGACACTGTCAGCATGGAAGAGGTCGGACAAGAGACGACTGAGCGAGATAGGAGACTGGATGGACCAGGTACCCGTGTCAGCCCGCCGTAAGAAGCCCAGGAAGGAGACCTTCGAGTTAGGCCCGTCTCGACTCAACTTCTCAGCTTGCCCTGCCCCTCTTGAGGTCCAGCCCACCGAGGAGCTCGTCGAGGCCTTGGACTACGTCGGTCGCCTACACAAGACCAACGACGAGCTTGAAGCCACCGACAGTCGCATTCCTTCCGCTGTGTACCACCAGGAGTAGTTCTTAGGATGGGTGGACCCTGCGTGGCCACGAGTATGTGTTGTCATGAGTTAGCATATGCCCCATGATGTACTCAGATGTGATATATCCTTTATGAGATAGACTACGCTTAGCACGATCTTCGCGAATCCACTGGTGTAGCTGCCGGGGATGTCGCTATGTAATAAACCCAAGTAATGAATGATTTGGTTCTTAATGCTTTTTACGGATTTTAATTTCTTCTTTGATTGAGTGTAGGATAGCAAAGTGTTAATTTGAAAATTTGAAATAAACCCCTAAATACTTCTTAAATAAATAAAGCTATTATAAATTCATATCACGTGCACTAAATACTTACCTGGCTACATCGCAGATGTCTACATGACGTTCTGTTCGTCTGCTTCGCCGCTCCCCATCGCCCGCACCAGCCATGGGGCGTGGAGCTGGTTGCAACCGTGGTCGAGGGCGCGGTCGTGGCCGTAGACGGGGACGTGCTGAGGCCATTCCCTTCAACATGGAGGAAGAGGACGTCCGCGAGCAGACACCACCCGCCAATGAAGTACCGGTTGGAGCACCTCCCCCACCTCATCCACCGCCACCACCTCCGCCGCCTACGCTTGCTGAGGTGATGGCCCAACAAACTCAACTCCTGGCTTCCCTTGTGGAAGGAGCCAACCGCCGCAATGGAGGCAATCAGAACGACTTCCAGAGGAAGCTCGAAGGGTTCATGAAGCTCAGGCCGCCCACTTATGATGGCTCTGACCCTGACCCGCTCGCCGCCTCTGACTGGCTCAAGGAGGTGGAAAAGAAGCTTGACATGACTACCTGTACTATAGATGAGGAGTGCATCGTAGCTGCCTCACACCAGCTCACAGGTGCTGCACGCGCTTGGTGGGACAGCTATTGTGACTCACATGAAGACCCCGCTAATATCTCCTGGGATGAATTTGTGGAAGCATTCACTGAGTACCACATCCCTGAAGGAGTGATGAAGGCTAAAGATGAGGAGTTCCACAACATCAAGATGGGGAATGAACGTGTTTATGAGTACACGACCCGTTTCACCAACCTCCTGCGCTATGCACCCATTTCTATCAGATCCAAGGAGGATGAGAAGCTCTACTACTACAGGAAGGGATTGAACTCTCGCATCAAGCTACACTTGGGAGGCACCAAAAGCCACACCCTGCGTGAACTGATTGATCGCTGCATCCAGATTGAGAAGGATCGTACAGAAGCAGGAGAAGAATCCAGGGAGAGAAAGCGCAAGACCGATGGCTCGTTTCGCAAAGGTTCCGCCGGGATGCCCCCGCGACTGGTCGTACCAGCTACTTCAAGGACACCGCTCCTGGTTCCAGCAAGAGTGGTGGAGGCTACACCACCAACTACTCCCGCTCTGCTTCAGACCGCAACACTCGGGACCACTCCACCCGACCCCGTGCTACCTACGACCGTCCCGCGTTGAACCGACCTCCACCAAGCTCTGGCAACTGGAAGGCTACTGCGCCAACCTCCACAGGTAGTGTTCCTTTCACATGCTTCACGTGTGGCCAACCTGGTCACAAGTCTGCTACTTGCCCCCAGAGGATCACTACCCCCGCTCCTGCAAAGATGTCGTACAAGGGATCTGCCACACGTGGACGCCTCACCCACCTGAATGCCGAAGAAGCTCAGGATGCCCCAGACGTGGTGTACGGTATGTTTTTAGTAAATGGCATTAAGGCATTAGTACTATTTGACTCTAGAGCCACATGTTCATACATAGCATCCAAGTTTGCATGAGAGCATAACATACCTGTTACTCCCCGCTCTAGTCCTATTATCACCAGCTCTCCTCTTGGAGACTTTAGGTGCACCCACCTCTGTGAGGGAGTGAAACTCACAATTGAGGGTCTTACTTTCAAAGCCAACCTAACCCTACTTCCCTCCACCAGTCTAGATGTCATTTTAGGAATGGATTGGCTAACCATGCATTGAGGTGTAATATCCTGTTCCCCTAGATATGTCCAAGTAACCCATCCCACTGGTCAAGCAGTTAGGTGTACACCCCAATTAGGCAGATCCACCTCACTCTTATGTGCCCTAAAAGCCAAGGGCGAATCCCAAACCGAAGCCAAAACAGTAGATGATGTCCCAATAGTCAGAGAATACCCCAATGTGTTCCCAGAAGAACTACCAGGTCTACCCCCAGATCGGGATGTCGAGTTCGTAATCGATCTTCTGCCGGGTACGGGTCCCATTGCTAAGCGACCCTACCGCATGTCGGTTGACGAACCTGAAGAACTTAAGAAACAGCTTAAGGAGCTCTCTGATAAAGGGTATATTCGGCCAAGTGCTTCACCCTAGGGATCTCCCGTCCTGTTTGTTAAGAAAAAGGATGGCATCATGAGGATGTGTATAGACTACAGAAACCTAAATGCTGTAACCATCAAGAACAAATATCCCTTGCCCAGGATAGATGATCTGCTTGACCAACTGCGAAAAGCCAAATACTTCTCAAAGATCGACCTTAGGTCAGGCTACCATCAAATGAAAATCAGAGAAGATATCCCTAAGACTGCCTTTGTTACCAGATATGGCCAATACGAGTTCACAGTTGTATCATTTGGGCTCACAAATGCCCCCGCCTACTTCATGAATATGATGAACAAGGTATTCATGGAAGAGCTAGATAAGTTTGTGGTGGTGTTCATCGATGGTATCCTTATCTATTCTGAAACTGTCGAAGAACATGAGCAACATCTGAGAACCGTGCTTGAGAGGCTAGCCCAACATCAGCTATATGCCAAATTCAGCAAATGCGAGTTCTGGCTTGAAGAAGTTGCGTTCCTAGGCCATGTACTATCTGCTGAAGGGGTAACAGTTGACCCAGCCAAGATTGAAGCTGTAAAAGAATGGGAGCAACCCCGTAATGTGACTGAGATCAGAAGTTTCTTGGGATTGGCTGGATATTATCGCCGATTCATCGAGAATTTCTTCAAGATAGCTCGGCCCATGACCAACCTCCTAAAGAAGACCAAAGAATTTGAGTGGACACCCGAGTGCGAACTAAGCTTCCAAACTTTGAAGTCGAAGCTCACAACCACCCCTGTGCTAGCATTACCCGACATTCGCAAGGACTTCGTAGTCTATTGCGATGTGTCCCGCCAAGGACTCGGCTGTGTTCTTATGCAAGGAGGGCGAGTCATTGCCTATGCCTCCCGACAGCTGAAAGACCATGAACAGCGCTATCCCACTCATGATCTCGAGTTGGCTGCCGTAATACATGCACTCAAGATCTGGAGGCACTACCTAATAGGCAATAAGTGTGACATTTACATTGATCACAAGAGCCTAAAATACTTCTTCACTCAGGAGGATCTGAATATGAGACAGCGAAGATGGCTAGAGTTAATCAAAGACTAAGACCTGGAAATACACTACCATCCAGGGAAGGCGAATGTGGTTGCAGATGCACTCAGTCGCAAGAGTTACTGCCACACCTTGATCACCGAGTCTGTTCCGTCTGAGCTCAAGGCGGAGTTGGAAGAATTTCAGCTAGAAATACTACCGCAAGGCATGCTGGATGAGCTTCGCATAGAGTACAACTTCACAGATCGAATCCGCAAGGCCCAGGAAAGATGCGAAGAAATTGTGTACCTCCGTGGTTTGATGGAACTAGGTTACAAAACCAATCACCATGAAGATGAGCAGGGGACCATTTGGTTCAAAGATAGAATTTACGTACCATCAGATCTGGCCCTACGAGAAGAAATCTTGTCTGAAGCCCATGACTCCAAATACTGTATCCACCCAGGAGGCGCCAAAATGTACCAGGATCTAAAGAAGCACTTCTGGTGGAAGGGTATGAAGACGGACATCGCTGGGCACATAGCCCGATGCGACACATGCAACCGGGTGAAAGCAGAACATCAGAGGCCTGCCGGATTGCTCAAGCCACTAGATGTACCAGAATGGAAATGGGAGTGTATAACCATGGATTTCATAGTTGGTTTGCCCCGCTCACAGAAGGGTAACAATTCCATCAGGGTGATCGTTGACCGATTGACCAAAGTTGCTCACTTCATACCTGTCAAAGTAAGCACCGAGGCAGAAAAGCTAGCAGATTTGTACATTGAGCACATACTTAGACTCCACGGAGCTCCTTCTAGCATGGTGTCTGATCGCGGAGCACAGTTCGTGTCATGATTTTGGAAGGCACTACACGAATCCATTGGGACAAAACTCGACTACAGCACGGCATACCATCCGCAAACTGATGGGTAGACAGAGAGGGTGAATCAGATACTGGAGGACATGCTCTGAGCCAGTGTGCTAAACTTCGGCAAGGATTGGGAGAAATGTCTACCCTATGCCGAATTCTCTTGTAACAACAGTTACCAGGCTAGTCTCAAAATGTCACCGTTCGAAGCTTTTTATGGCAGACCTTGCAAGACTCTGTTGATGTGGTCTCACCCAGGTGAACGATCATTCTTTGGTCCCGCCAAGATTAAAGATGCTGAAGAGGGAGTAGCCCAAATCAGGGAGAATCTGAGGATCGCTCAGAGTCGCTATAAGAGCTATGCCGACAAAAGACGACGGGAACTTGGATTCGAGGTCGGGGACTACGTCTATCTCAAGGTATCCCCGCTTCGAGGCACTGTCAGGTTCCACCTAAAAGGAAAGCTAGCCCCAAGATATGTTGGTCCATACAAGATCATCAAGAAAGTGGGGACTCTTGCTTATTACAAGGTTGAGCTACCCGAAAAGCTGACAGGTGTGCACCCTGTATTCCATGTATCACAGTTACGCAAATGTCTGAGGGAACTGAACGAGGTGATTCCAACTGATGTGCTTGATATACAAGACACACTTGAGTACCGAGAACACCCAGTCAAGATTTTGGGAAGAGACACTAAAGAAACTAGAAGCAAGACTATTCCCATGTGCAAGGTCCAATGGAGCAACCACACTAAGCGAGAAGCCACGTGGGAGAAAGAATCCGATCTCCAAGTGCAGTATCCTTATCTCTTTGAAGGGTACGTCACGCTTTAATCTCGAGGACGAGATCCTGATGAGGGGATAGTACTGTAACAACCCAAAATTTTTCACAAACACAAAAATCCCAACCATAAAATTTTTTCTCACATAACCCATGCTTGATGAGTGTCATCTAGTAAAACCAACCGTAGCATGCAATATAAGGAACCCAAATAGGTCATTTCTATTATCTTTTGCATGTCATCATATTCCATGATATTATTATCTCATGTATTAAGGACTTGCTTTTGTAAATATAGGTACAATTATAATATAACATGGAGCATGTGTGATTTGGTTTTTGTTTGGATTTCATGATCTGCTAAGATGACTAAATAAATATACAAATATAAATAAATAGTGAAGGATCATTAATTAATTAACCACATTAAACTCACATTACATAAGTAGATAATAATGTCTTCTATATTTACATATATATGCTACTACTCAACATATCCCAGTACATGGAGATTGTCCCTAAGCCATGTCTTGGACCCTGTTGGACCCCACCATGTTACCCAAATCCTAATCATTAGACTAACCATGATTAGGCACTAATATATGGCTTAATCAAAATAGAAAAAGAAATAGAAAATGGAAAGGGAAAGGAGAGGCAATCCAACCCACGCAGCCCACCGGCCCTTCAGGCCTGCTCTCTTCCTTTTCCCTCCTTTCCTTCACCCGCACCCGCCTGGACCGGCCCAAGCCGAAGCGCGCCCAAGAACCCCACGCTGCAGGGGGAGGCGTCCCCTGCCGAGCCGCTTTCCCCCACGCCGGCCGACGCACGGGACCCCACCCCAGCGCCTCCACCCTTCCTCTTCTTCTTCTTCCTCACGCCTCGCCGAACGCACCGCACCGCGACAAAACGCAACGGCCGCGCACCTCCCACCACGCCCTACCGGGCCTCCCACGATCCAGGCGCCCGCCCGCCTTCGTCTCACCGCCCACGCGGACCCAAAGGGTCACACAAATCGCGTGACCCCCGCCCACACGCGCTCCGGGCGAGCACGCCACCGCCATGCCGTGCCTCGCTAGCTAGCCCTTCTGCCTTGGCCACCAAGCAATTGGCGCCACCGGCTGCCAATTGGGACCCGCAAGCACGAAGGAGATCCCCAACAGCCCCTCGAGCCGCCCCTCGATCAGCCCGCGCCCTTGATCACCGTCCGTCGCGCCGCCGGAGAGCCACCCGCCTATATATATACAAGGCCAGCACCGTAGGGTTTCCCAATCGCTCGCCGCCACTCGGTGGCATCCACCGCACCCCACTAAGCCAAGAAGAGGGGAGGACGAGAAGGAAGGAGGAAGGGGGCCGCCGCCGAAACTCTGCTGGAAGCCGCCGGAGCCGCTCGAGGACGCCGGAGTGGAAGATGACTCTGCGAACGACTACGTCGACGTCCCTGCGCTGCACGGCACAGCGACGACTCGTCACGGCATCACCTCAACACTGCGCCGCTATCCTAGCCACCCCAGCACCGAGGTGAGCACCGCCGTTCCCCTCTTCCGACCTGTCCTGCTGACGGCCATGGCGCTCCACCTTGGGGCGCGTAGGCCAGAGCCTCTACTAGCTCCGGAACACATACGCATGCACGCACTGGCCAGCCAAACCACAACGACGAAGCCGCGATGCCGCCGAGAAACGACCACGCCACCAGAGCGCCGCCGTGGCCATATACGCGCCGCTGGCGAGCCGCCGCTCTAGTCGAACCATCGACCAAGAAGCCTACGGACTACACGACCATGCCCGCCTCACGGTGAACACACCGTGCGCACAATCGACCAAGGAAAAAGGACCCCAAACGCCCTAGACCGATCACCGTGCGTCATCGGTGTGCCGTTGAGCCGCCGCCGCGTCACGTCCGTTCCAAGCCACTCCGGGCACCCCGCGTCGCGTGTACCTGCCGTCGAGCTCCGCCGCACTCTTCCGGACCTAGCCGTACACGAAACGCAACCCGGACGCCATCCCAGAGCACTGACCACGTGAGAACCGAGCCACCGGAGCTCCGCCATGGCCGACGGCCATGTTGCGAGCGCCGCCGTACCTTCTAGCCATCACCGATAAGCTGAACGGGCTCCCAGAGGCCTGAATTGACGATTTGCACGCTCAATTGGACCCCAAGAACCCTGCTGTCATGCTGCCACCGTGCGACATCGCGGTTACGCCGCCGTTGCCAATGCTAGCTCGGCTCGGGACCCTATAGCCGCCACCACCTACCCCGTTGAGTGCGCCTGAGGCTCCTAGTGCTGTTGCGCACATCAGGTGGAACCTAGGACCGCTGTAACGCTGAAGCCGTAGCACTCGATGACAGAGGACGAGGAGCCCTAGAGCATCGGAACGCTGTGCACGCATGCTCGCCGCCGGCGGGCTGCGTCGCGGTGAAGACAGAGGAGAGGAGTAGAAGGGGGAGCTGTACACCGTACACCCGGTCCACGAGAGCCATTGAGAAGAAGGAGGAGCGTGAGCCGAGTCCACTGTGCACCGTGCCATAGGTCCATAGACCAGCAACAGACCAGTCCATCATGAGCCATGAAGCCGTAGACTCGGGCTTGGCCCAAATCCAGTAGCCACCGTGGCGCATTTAGGGGCCGACACGTGGCGGGCCGGCCCGACTCAAGCCCGGCCCGCCAGGCCCATCCAGGCCCGTACCGGACCCACTGATGACGTCATTATGACGTCAGCCCAACCAAGTGGACCAACCGAGAGTGACACGTGTCAGCACCAGAGAAAATGGCCCTTTTTCTTTTTTAGAATATTGATTAAACTTCGGAAATTCATAACTTCTTCATACGAGCTCCAAATTTGGTGAACCAAATTTCTAAATTCATCAAAAATCGAGCTCTACGCATTGGAGCCATGTTTGAGTGCATTTAGATCTTTTTGCAGTTCATTTGTTTCATGTGCTCTCTATAGGAGTCGCTAACGCGACCGTATCCGTGCCGTTTCAGAGTCGGAGGAGGAAAGGACCGAGGACGATCGTGACTACAACGAGGAATTAGGGGACGACTACTCTGAAGGTGCCACATTCCACCCACTTCTTGTAGATCCTGTTACGCATTGCAAATGAGTAGTACTGCTAGTGCTTTAATTACTGTTGCTATCACCTGATTAGGGTTGCATGGTAGTACTTCTTGATTACCATTATCTTGACGCAACCTTGCCCCTGCTCACCCGCTGTTAGGCTAGACACGCGCTTGCTATCATGATTACCATTTTGGACTCTACTAAGCTTTATACCTTGATGTGATGCGTGGTGAAAATAGATATACATATATAACTAAAGGCACGTGGTGCCAAATCTGAGCTTGGTGGATGGTGAGTGTGCTGCGTGTGTGTCTTGGGTGAGTGGAGGGTGAGGGTTGAGTCGACTAAGCCGGGTATACGACGAGCCAAGGGCAAGTCTTGCCGCAGTGATGCTACCCGGGCATCCTAGAATGAGAATACCCGTGGCCGGTACATGTGATAAGGTGGATGCTGGGTGTGAGCCTCTGAGGGGCAGAGCCCAGAGTCGGGGTGCTGTGGTGGCACGTAAAATGGTAAACCGAGTGAAGACATTCTGGCTTAGTCAACCCTAAGGACTTACTGGTACTCGAACCCACCGGGACTTACATCCCACTTGCTCTATATGGTACGAGACGGCTGGACTACTTGGTAGGGCGGTGCCACTACTATTGGGCGAAAGTGTGTAGGGAGGTACGGGTATGAGAGACTCACACCCTTCCGAGACAACATGGTCGCTGTGACATTCGGGATGTCACACCGTGTCTCACAAGACGCCCATTCCGACTATACTTGGGGTGTTCCAGGGGTCGAGGGTAGGGTGGCATCGCCCTAGGCTAGCAAGCAGCCGGAATCAGCCTAGTTGACGACGGTCAGCGATGAAGGCAGATCTTGTGGGTATGTGAAACCTCTGCAGAGTGTTATGGTTGATCGATCGATACATAGTCAACTTGTCGGCTATGGACCCTATCCTAGTGACCGTGCTGGCTGGAATAGTGAGATGAGTCCTTCTTTTCTCCCCCCTGGGCATGTGATAGATCCGGTCTTGGACCGTTGAGGCAGGCCGAGAGGGAGTTGGCCTATCGACATGAGTGAGATGAGATGTGGTGGACAAGGTGGATGAGTGGTAATGGGTGGGTGGATGGATGGATGACGGAGTGTGGATGTGGTGTTAAAACTTGAACTATATACTTATTATTATACATGATGACTATTGTATAGGAAACCACAGCCAAATATAGGTCCTCTTGCTTAAGCCTTATTGCATCCAGTTCCACAAAGCATAAGCAAAGCATAGGGTGGAAATGTGGCCAGTACATATCGTACTGATACTTTGGCACGCAGGTTCTGAGGAATAGAACTCTGATGAGTACGATGGTTGAGGGTTTCGTCGCTATGCTCAAGTCGTTGGATAGAAGTTGCTTCCGCTCCCTCAAGCTGTTCCAGTTGATGCCACTTTGTGATTCGCGCCTGTTGGCGTTGTAATAAGTTATCGTAAACCTTTCTATTTGTACTCTATTATCATTGTATGGATTTGATAATCGACTGGAATACGGGTAATATGATTTAAAAGGTCGTATTACACTTCGACTGTGTGGATTTTCCCTTCGTGGAAAATCAGGTCGTTTCATAAGACTACCGCTAAAAGCAAAAGAAACACACAAAATGCCACTATAGAACTAGGTAGTGGCACTGGTTGCAATGCATAGAGCATGATTTTAAAAGAATTTAGGAAGTGGTTTGGCCTAATTCGGAGTTAAAATACAAAA
The DNA here is from genome assembly GCA_015844335.1 of Chrysopogon serrulatus. Classification (NCBI taxonomy): domain Eukaryota; kingdom Viridiplantae; phylum Streptophyta; class Magnoliopsida; order Poales; family Poaceae; genus Chrysopogon; species Chrysopogon serrulatus. The sequence continues at coordinate 372,827 of JADLZL010003544.1, read as the reverse complement.
TTTATGCATATTCAAAGTTTATTTAAACCCTATTTACTAACTAGAATTTTAGTTGCAATTTCTGGTGCATGGAAGGGTGTGCAAATTATATGATTAAATTCTACATGTCAAGTAGTTTACTTACAAATTTTTTCTGGAATTTTCCTAACACTAGAAAATAGAGAAATAACATTCTGTGTGCATCAACCGGGTGTACTTAGCATTTCCCCGTATGTACCCAGACGGGTGTGTGTACTGTGCATGTGTGTGTGACAGGTGGGGCCAGGGGGGTGATGGTATTTGGTGACGCCAGTCCCATGGGTCCACGTGCAGAGAGAGGGGAGGGAGACGGAGAGGGGATGGCGTGAGATGGCGCGGCGTGTAACGCCGTTGGCCTTCTGTCCCACCTGCCAGTGTCAGAAGGGGGAGGGGGAAGGGACGGCGCGGGACGTCACGGCGTATGGACACCGTTGGCCTTTGGGCCCCACATGTCTGTGAAAGAAGAGGGGGGAAGGGTGGCCGGAACAGGGGAAGGAGAGGCCCGGCTCGCCGGAGGGCTCGCTGCCGGCGTAGTGCCTCGGAAGGGGGGAAGAAGCAGTGTATGGTGTGCGGGAGACCGAGCCGCAGCTCTAGATGAGCTCGTCGGCAATGGTGAGCGCCTGCAGTGACAGTGGCAGCTCGCCGGAGATTCCGCGGTGGTGCCGTGCTGTGCAAAGGGTTTGGGGTGCTAGGCGGCCTTGCCGAGCCACGACGATCGGTGGTCGGCGGTGGTGGCGCACGGCGGAAGGCGGTGCTCCACGGCGGAGCTACACAGAGGGGAAGAGAAGGAATTGGAGGAAGGAAAAGGTGGAGGAGGGGCTCACAGAGCTCACCTCAAGCTCAATTGGCCAGTGGCGCAGCAGAAACCTTGAATTAGGGCGGCGGCTCTAATGGTGCCAATTGCTCCTGGATTGGGGGCAATCGAGCTCTAGCTCGAGAGAGGAAGGGCGAGGGGGAATGGGGGGAGAGAGAGTTTACCTGCTCCGAGCGGAGCTCAGAGTGGTGAGGGCGAGGGCGGAGGGGCACCGGCTGGACCTATTTATGGGCCGGCAATGGCGGTCCGGCAGGCTTATCCGGAGCGCACGCGCGAGTTCAAATCCCCGAAAGCGGTTCGCCACAGTACGGCGGTGCACAGGCGCGCGCCATTGATGTGCTCATCCGAGCTCGTCGGGTAGCACCCGTGGCGGGGGGTGTCAGCGAGAAGGTGCGAGAGAGAGAAAGTGAAGGGAGAGAAGAGAGGGGCGCGGCGTCTTAGGATGTCGACATCCTTATCCTCTCACGCGGCGGAGCGAGGGCGGCAATGGCGAGCCCGAGGCGGCGCTTGCCGACACGGTATTTGCGTCGTCCTCCTCGTCGTCGGAGGTAGACGACGATGATGACAGGCGGGGCCCGCCTGTCATCGGGTGCGGGAGGAGGGAAGTGTTGGCGGTAAAAACCGACATACTCTAACCGCCAACTATTATCCAAAAAGGGAGAAATATCATAGTAATATTCACATATGCCTTTACTATTAACCTATGTTCACTTGTATTGGAGCATCATTGATTTATAGGAGACATACAAGGAAAAGAGAAAAAGGTCACAAGAATACGCTTTCCAGCAAAGCATATTTCATAAAATAAAGCAAAGTCCAAGCCAAGGAATACAACTGGGCCAACAACCCATGAGAGAGAGGCCCAGGAACACCCAAGAGCAAGTGGGCCAAAGTTGGGCCCGAGGGGGGCCACCCCTGGTGCGGGTGCACCAGGGTGCGGCCGCACCCCTAGGAGGTCCAACCCAACCCACCTTTCTCTGGCGGTTTGCTGAGGCGGTTGTGGAGGCGGTTCAGCTAGGCATTCAATGGCCCTACCCCTAGAAACTGACCTGGAGCTAGTGTATAAGAAGGGGGAGACCCCCCAAAAGAACACACACCACACCTCTCACTTGTACTCTCAAGTGTCCCTCTCCACTTTTCACTTTATCCTTAGTAGTAGTAGTGGAGCAAGGCTCATCTTGTAAGAGGAGGAGACATCTTGGCTATTCTTTGGTATGAATACAATTCTTTCCATGATGTTCTTTCATGATATGCTTGCTAGTTCATAGTGTTCATATCATGTTTTTAGCATATAGAACTCAGTTCTTAACCGTTCATACACTTAGATGATTAGGAATAGAGTTGTGGGAGGGATGGTGGTTCATCGCACAACATCCAAGTTCTTTACTCATTCATCCGTAGGGTGAGAGACCCGGGGGGACTTGGGTTGTTTCTCTATATGTGGGCATGGTGCTTGGGTATAGGGGAACCGGTGATTACATAGTCCACAGTTGTGGTGGTAGGCGGCAGGTGGTGACAGCCCTGTCCGTCCCTCGTAATCCCCCACGTTCGGCTATGGTGTAGGAGTCTAAATTGCCACCCATGCTTGACTGGCAGACCAGTGCCTGGTGGTCTTTCGATCCATCGCAAACACAACTCTATCTCTAACTCATGTATTTGTATGACTAACTACATTCTAGGCATTAGCTGTATTAGGACCATTGCACTCGTAGGATATACATTTATTCTTTATTCTTTCATTCTTTATGCTGCCATCATCTTTCCTCGCTTGAGAGTCATTTACCTATGTTTATGTGTCCACTATCATGAAAACCACTATTGTTTACCACTGTCATAAACATTGATCTATCTTTCATACAAAGTATAGTATTCATGATTATAGTTTCATACTAAAATCTACACTAGCCTTCCTTTAGAAAAATATAAATATGACACCTAGGAATAATCCGGGTTGAAATGCTACAACGGTATTTTCGTGCGCTTGTGGATTCATATCCATGACTGCAATGAATTACCGTATCACCAATCTCTCTACTGTAGTTAGGAATATAGTTTTGGCACTAATGTTAAGGAATGCTGAAAGTGCGCCGTATAGCATCTCCAAGGCACTAGCCACTAAGGCTATAGTCCTAATATTATTAGAGATATAACTCTCTTGATAGAGGTAAGAATAGTCTTGGTATGCAACGGTGCCTATGCCAGGCTATGCTAAAACTATCATTCGAGGTGTATCACTGGTAGCAGCAGAGGGAATAACTGGTGAGGTGTACCATGGTAACATGGCCGGACCTAAATCGGGTGATATGGTACTGAGGTATGCCAACAAGCATTACTGGCGTCATTACTGGGGATAGATTCTACCTCTATTCACTGTGATGACGTTAAGAAATGTCAACAGGAAGGAGGGGCGTCGTTGCCGGGGAAGGCTAGGAAAGATTTTATATGAAAACATAAACTTAGATAATATACTTGTATAAAAGTAGCCTTTGTTCATACAGGATAACTTTTCTTGTCTTCTCCTATTGTGGATGAAAACAGATAGTGTATGACTGGGTTCGCTCTGCCGGAAAACTTTACCAACAATCCAGAGGCTATCTTGAAAAAGAATCGGACTCGTACCGTTTCTTCTTCAAGCACTCCACCGACAAACGAACCAGTCACTTCCGCATCCAAGATCACCGCTATGGCCGGAAAGTCACTCCACGAGTACTCTGTCCCCAATGTTGCCAACGTGCCCACTGGGCCCGCTGTCAACCTTGGTGACAAGAACTTTGAACTACGCACCGGTCTCATCACTATGGTGCAGGCAAGTACATTCTGTGGCTTGCCGAGTGAGAACGCCAACGCTCATCTCCAACAATTTCTGGAGCTGTGCGACATCATCGTCATCAAATACGTCGCATCGGAGGCTATCCGCCTCTGCCGGTTTCCCTTCTCTCTCACGGGAAAGGCGAAACAGTCGTTCTACAAGGACCGGGAAGCTGTTGACACCTGGGCTAAATGCTCAGCGGTGTTCCTCGCGAAGTTCTTCCCTCTGGGCAAAACAACTGCTCTGAGAGGGAAGATCACGTCATTCCAGCAAAGCAGCCTGGAGAACATTCCCGAAGCATGGTACAGGCTACAAGACTACATTCAAGCCTGCCCACACCATGGAATGGAGGACTGAATGATCCTGCAAACCTTCTATGAGGGGTTAATCCCCATGTCGAAAGGTCATCTAGATGCTGTCACTGGAGGAGCATTCCTCTCCCTCACCATCACTGGGGAAAGCCCTAATTGAGAAAATACTGTCCAACCAAGGATGGAGAGAGGAAAGGTCACAACCACAGAAGTAGAAAGGCATGCATACCGTCAAGGAGGCAGATATGCTTGTCACCAAAATGGACCTTCTGCTCAAGAGACTGGACGAAAGAGCCCAAGAGAAAGACGTCATGATGAAGGGCTACGTCCAGGCCATAGACTCACACATGACGTGTGAAGTCTGTGGTAATGTTGGCCATTCGAGGAATGACCACCTAGAAACCCATGAAGACGCCACCTTCATCAACAACTGCAGCAACGGGTATCGCCAACAGAATAATGGCGGATGGAACAATCTACCCCGCCAACAAGGAGGTAATTTGAATTTCAATCCAAATTATAATTCAAATCAACCATCCTTGAAAGACTTGGTATTAGGCCAAGCCAAGATTAATGAAAATGTAAACAAAAAGCTAGCTTTTAATGATAAAATATTTTAAAATTTAAATACTAAAATAGAAAATCTCTCTTCTGCTGTTAAAAACCAACTGAGCTTTAATAAGATGCTAGAAACCCAATTAGCTCAGATTTCCACCGCTTTTACCGTTAAATAAAGAGGGGAACATATCGGGAGAACTCAAACACTCCTCGAATCAGTAAAATGGTCACCACAAGGCCTGGTAAGCCTTATGTCCATAATGGGTATCTACTGGACCCTCCATTCATCACTAAGAAGGAGGACCCGGGCCAACCAACAATCGAGTGCTCGATTGGCCTAATGGTCTTCCGACATGCATACTACGATCTTGGAGCCAGTGTGAACATCATGTCAAAGGTGACATATGACAACTTAATCGGTGGGCCCCTACAACCCATAGATTTCAAACTTCAAATGGCGGACCAATCAGTGTGAGCTGCAGAAGGGATGGTCAAGGACATCCTGGTGAGAATCTAGGATGATTACGTACCCACAGATTTTGTCGTCCTCGACATGGGGGAAGATAATGGTGTGTCTCTCCTCCTGGGGAGTCCATTCCTCAACACCACCAACGTCATTATCTATGTGGGGTCAGGATAAATTCACTTCCAGTTTTCTGGCTGGAGAGTGAAATATCCGTTCAACGGATACACCCAGAAAATCCCTGAGTCCAGAAGAGTACCCAAACCCTCATCAAACCCACCAACTAGCAAAAAATCAACAAAAGAAAAATAGCCAACAGTAGAGGAAGACGCGCAAGCCAAAGCCCACAACAAGAAGCCAGCTTGATCACCAACCTAGACAAAAGCAATGCAAGATGATTAAGATCAAGTATGGGCCAAATCCTCAGGGCATCATAGAAGTAGAGATCAACCATCTAGCAATAGGTAGCCTTCCAAAGAACACCAAGAGCAAAGGGAGGCGGGAGCAAAGGAAGATTAAGCTGATCCCAGTTAAAGACAAGACTAATTCCACACCGCCAAATGCAAATCAGAAGGTGTGGAAATTCAAAGAAGATCCGAAGCCCACCACCACACCACCAAAGAAAACCAAGATGGTGTAGCAAATGAAAGTACCAGCATTCGTGCCCTCTTCTCTGGGCCTAAATATTCCATCCACTTCAAGAACTCAAGAGAAGGAGAAGAGTCCCACTCACCAGACTCAAAACAGAAAGCCCTCTACCAAAAGGTGATTTGGTAAGTTATCCTACTAACAAATAAACTAATAAACAATAATAAAATTTCCTGACCTTTATAAACCAAAATTAGGTTTGAAAAATGTTGATTGTACCAACATCTTTTTATAAGCTTTCTATCTTTAAGCATGGTGCTTAGCCTAGAAAGTTTACCTTGATTAAACTTGACAATTGTCTAGATTTGATCATTGAACCAAATTTAAGTTTACAAGGGATCATGAAAACTAACCATATTATAAATAAAAAATTTGACCTAAAAAGAATGTATGAAAATATGTTTTGGTTTAAAATATGTTGAATGCACCAACATGTTTTATAAGCTCTCTACTTAAGCATGGTGTTTAAGTAAATTGTTTACCGTGGTCAAATAACATACATTTGATCATTGAACTAAAACATATCCGGTATAAAAACTTTGGTCGATTTTAGAAACTAACCCATGCAGAGAAAAATCAAATAAAGATTTTTGCTACCATAGGCCTCAGTCCAGCTTGGGGGAGGACCCCACTCGTGTATCTTTGCATTTGCATATTTAAATTCTGAATACTTCCTCTTTTTTCTCTGCATACGCATATTTAATTTTAGTATTTCCATAAAAATGAATTCCACTCCAAATATGTGAAATATGCTATGCATAGTTTCCCTTGTTGAAATAATAAATAGTTGCTCTGTTCTATGATTCATCGTACCTAGTTTATGACAGTTTTTCTCTAAGATCTAAGTTTATTGGTTTAAAATGTTCACCCTAGAAACTTGAAAACTTAGTGAGATGCATAAAACTTGATCTAGTCTAGGGATGGTATGAAGCTTGATCTAGTATGACTGAGAATCTGTTACAATCTTACTCTAAAAAAAGCTTGAATACCGGAGTTTAAAAATTATAAATAATAAAAACAAAAAAAGTTCCCTTGATAAGATCTAAGTAGATTACTTTGTTATGCACCTATAATCGGAATCCATATAAAGAAAAAACTTTGTGCTCTCATGTATATCGATACTCTCTTAGAAGTCAAAAGAAAGTGTGGGCTATAAAAATGAAAAGATGCCATGCCAAAGAAGCATAAAAGATGCCATACCAAAAGGGTATGTGCCAAAAAACAAAGAGAATAAAATAAGGCGTGCAAAGACACCCGACTGAGTGAAAAAAATGGGTACAAAAAGTACCCGCCAGAGAGATAGCCCCCACTTCTTGAAAAGACAGAAAAGAGAGAGTCATACATAAGAGTTCAAAAGAAAATAAAAACCATATAATAATGTTCCCTCTTATCAAAGTGTATAGCTTAGTAATTTGCTATGATCTAATCATTTGAACTTTGCTCTTCATATAAAAATATAAACTCCAGGAAGAAAGCAATTCAAAAGAGTAGATTGCATATAAGTTCTATGTCTACCTTTCTTGCTAAAAATACCAACCTAAGACAAAGTGATAGCTAGAAGCCCCACAAGTTGCAAGTATAAAAGGATGAATATGAAAACCAATTTATTTAGATCAAGAAAAAAACTTTGTTATAATCCTGGCACTTGTGAAACATAATCAGCATTGCAGCAAGTATTGATCAACAACCAAGTCCTTAGCTTTTGCTCGAGGACGAGCAAAGGGTAAGCTTGGGGGATTTTGTTGGCGGTAAAAACCGACATACTCTAACCGTCAACTATTATCCAAAAAGGGAGAAATACATAGTAATATTCACATATGCCTTTACTATTAACCTATTTCCACTTGTATTGGAGCATCATCGATTTACAGGAGACATACAAGGAAAAGAGGAAAAGGTCACAAAAATACGCTTTCCGGCAAAGCGTATTTTACAAAATAAAGCAAAGTCCAAGCCAAGGAATACAATTGGGCCAACAACCCATGAGAGAGAGGCCCAGAAACACCCAAGAGCAAGTAGGCCAAAGTTGGGCCCGAGGGGGGCCACCCCTGGTGCGGGCGCACTAGGGTGCGGCCGCACCCCCAGGAGGCCCAACCTAGCCCACCTTTCTCTGGCGGTTTGCTGAGGCGGTTGTGGAGGCGGTTCAGCTAGGCATTCACTGCTCCTACCCCTAGAAACCGACCTGGAGCTAGTATATAAGAAGAAGGAGACCCCCCCAAAAGAACACACACCACACCTCTCACTTGTACTCTCAAGTGTCCCTCTCCACTTTTCACCTTATCCTTAGTTGTAGTAGTGGAGCAAGGCTTATCTTGTAAGAGGAGTATTCTTTGGTATGAATACAATTCTTTTTATCATGTTCTTCTTTTCTTTTTATCAATATAGCAACGTTCTAGAATTAGAGTATAGTTTTGGTGATATGATCTTGTTATATGAACTAGATGATAGTTTGTGTGATTTGATCACAGAACATAGGACTTCTAGTTCATATACCTTATTCATGATATGCTTGCTAGTTCATAGTGTTCATATCATATTCTTAGCATATAGAACTCTGTTCTTAACCGTTCATACACTTAGATAATTAGGAATAGAGTTGTGGGAGGGATGGTGGTTCATCACACAATATCCAAGTTCTTTACTCGTTCATCCGTAGGGTGAGAGACCTGGAGGGACTTGGGTAGTTTCTCTATATGTGGGCATGGTGCTCAGGTATGGGGGAACCGGTGATTGCACTTCATAGCCCACGGTTGAGGTGGTAGGCAGCAAGTGATGACAGCCCTGTCCATCCCTCGTAATCCCTCACGTTCGGCTATGGTGTAGGAGTCTAATTTGCCACCCATGCTTGATTGGCAGACAACCAGTGCCCGGTGGTCTTCTGATCCATCGCAAATACAACTCTATCTCTAACTCATGTATTTGTATGACTAACTACATTCTAGGCATTAGCTGTATTAGGACCATTGCTCCCGTAGGATATTTATTTATTCTTTATTCTTTCATTCTTTATGCTGCCATCATCTTCCTCCGCTTGAGAGTCATTTACCTGTGTGTGTATCCACTATCATGAAAACCATTATTATTTATCCCTATCATGAACATTGGTCTATCTTTCATACAAAGTATAGTATTCATGTTTATGGTTTTATACTAAAATCTACACTAGCCTTCATTTGAGAAAATGTAAATACAACACCTAGGAATACTCCGGGTTGAAATGCTACAACGGTATTTCCGTGCGCTTGCGGATTCATATCCATGACTGCAATGAATTACCGTATCACCACTCTCTCCACTGTAGTTAGAAATACAGTTTTGGCACTAGTGTTAAGGAATGCTGAAAGTGCGCCGTATAGCATCTCTAAGGCACTAGCCGCTAAGGCTATAGTCCTAATGTTATTAGAGATATAACTCTCTTGATAGAGGTAAGAATAGTCTTGGTATACCATGGTGCCTATGCCAGGCTATCCTAAAACTATCATTAGGGTTGTATCACTGGTAGCAGCAGAGGGAATAACTGGTGAGGTATACCTTGGTAACATGGTCGGACCTAAATCTGGTGATATGGTACTGAGGTATGCCAACAAGCATTTCTAGCATCATTGCCGGGGATAGATTCTACCTCTATTCTCTATGATGACGTTAAACAGGAAGGAGGGGCGCGTCCTGGGCTGCGGCTGCTACTGCCGACTGGGCCGGCCCACGCGGGGAAAAGGAGGGAGGGGAGAAGAAGGGGAGAAGGGGATGGCGGGCTGCTGCTAGGCCTGAGGAAGGGAATGGAGCCCAAGCTCCTTTTCTCATTTTCCTTTTCCTTTTCCATTTCCTAAATGCATATGTTCATGATTTCAAATAGTTTTGAATTCAAAAGTTTATGAAATGAGGTGCAACTGGTGCCACATTAATTCTATACTGCTGAGCAAGCCATAACCAAAAGGGTTCTTGAAAAGTTTTAAAAGTTCAAATTTTTAGTGATTTTTGAAAAAGGTTAAAAATTTCAGGGTGTTACAAACCTACCCCCTTAAAGAGAATCTTGTCCTCGAGATTTGTACTACTCCTCAAATAGGTAGAGAAATTCCTTCTTGAGATCGTCTTCTCGTTCCCAAGTGGAGGTAGAGAAATTCCTTCTTGAGATCGTCTTCTCATTTCCAAATGGCTTCTGCTTCCGTATGATTGCTCCACTGTACCCGGCAAAATCTGACAGTTGTCCTTCTCGTTTATCTGACGGCCACATCCAATATCCTGATTGCTCTTTCTTGGTATTGCAGAACCGATTGTAAGTCCATGACTTCTGGTGATGCTTGTTCTTCTGGCACTCTCAGGCACTTCTTGAGTTGGGAGACATGGAACATGTCATGTACGTCTGACACTTCCGGTGGTAGCATTAGTCGGTTTGCTACTGCCCCAATCTTTTCAATGATTTGGTATGGCCCAATATACCTAGGTGCTAGCTTTCCTCTGACTTGAAATCTTTGGGTGCCTCATATAGGGGATACCTTTAGGTACGCGTAATCTCCTGGTTGAAACTCCAATGGTCTTCGGCGGTTATCCGCGTAGCTTTTCTGCCTACTTTGGGTGGCCTTCAAATTTTGCCGAATCTTGGCTACTTGCTCTTTGGCTTCGTTTATCATGTCTGGTCTGAATATACTTCTTTCTCCTACTTCAGACCACATTAAGGGGGTTCTGCATCTCCTTCCATATAATGCCTCAAAGGGGGTTATTTTCAAGCCCGCTTGATAGCTATTATTGTACAAGAATTCTGGGAACGCTAGGCTTTGCTCCCAATCTTTTCCATAAGTGAGCGCGTATGCTCTCAACATGTCTTCTAGTATCCAGTTAACGCTGCGTTACGTAAATTTGTCGATGCGTGGGTGATAGGCTGAACTAAAATCTAGACGTGTGCCCAATGCCTGGTGTAAGCTTTTCTAGAATCTTGAGGTGAATTGTGTTCCTCTGTCTGATACTATGCGGCTGGGTACTCCATGTAGTTTAAGTATATTCTCAATGTATATCTTTGCTAATCGGCTAGCCCAAAAATCGGTCCTTACAGGGATAAAATGTGCCACTTTAGTTAAGCAATCCACGATTACCCATATTGAATCATGTCCTTTTGGTGTTCTTGGTAGCCCCACTATAAAATCCATGCTTATTTCATCCCATTTCCATTGGGGTACTTGTAGTGGTTGGGTAGTCCTACTGGCCTTTGATGCTCTGCCTTTACTCGTCGACAAGTATCGCATCGGGCAACATAGTTTGCGATGTCAGTCTTCATTCTGTCCCACCAATATTTTTGTTTTAAGTCCGTATACATCTTGGTGGATCTCAGGTGTATGGAGTATGCCGAGTTATGTGCTTCTTCCAGTATTAGGTTGTGGAGTTCATGATCTTGCGGTACACATATTCTGTCTTCAAACTATAGCTTTCCTTCTTGGTCAACTCGAAACCCTGTGAGCTCCTTCTTGCTGCTTTTCTCCTTGTAGCTCTATATCCTCTCATCCTTGTCTTGGGCTTCCTTGATGCGATACTCTAGTGTTGGATGTACTTGTAGCATGTTTAGCATTCCTTGAGGGACTATTTGTAGGTTTAGTCGGCGTACTTCTCATGTTAACTCCGGCCTTCGATTTAAGGTAGTCATGTGGTGGCAATGGGGTTTTCGACTTAACACATCCGCGACTATGTTGGCTTTCCCGGGGTGATACTGCACACTTATATCGTAATCCTTAATTAGTTCTAGCCATCTTCTTTGTCTTAGGTTGAGGTCGGGTTGGGTAAATATGTATTTAAAACTCTTGTGGTCCGTGAATAGCTCGCATTTATTTTCGATAAGGTAGTGTCTCCATATCTTAAGTGCGTGTACCACAGCTGCTAGCTCCAGGTCATTTGTTGGATAGTTCTCCTCATGCTTCTTCAGTTGTCGTGAGGCGTACGCGACAACTCTGCCGTCTTGCATTAATACGCATCCTAGTACTTGTCGGGATGCGTCACAGTATATTACGAAGTCTTGGTGAATATCGGGCAAGGTAAGTACTGGGCCTATCGTTAGTCTTGTCTTCAATTCTTGGAAGCTCTTCTTGCATGCTTCTGTCCATTTGTGCTCTTTTCCTTTCTGAGTCAAAGTTGTATGGGCCTTGCGATCTTCAAGAATCCTTTGATAAATCTTTAGTTGTAACCTGCCAATCCAAGGAAGCTGCGAACTTCTGTGACGTTGGTGGTTGTTCCCATTCTGCTACTGCCTTTACCTTGTCCGGATCTACTTTTACTCCATCGGCGGTTATGATATGTCCAAGGAAGGCAACCTCTTGTAGCCAAAATTCACACTTGCTAGACTTAGCATACAGCTCGTGGGCTCTTAGTTTGTTCAATACTGCTCGTAAATGTTGTTCGTGCTCCTCGGCACTCTTCGAGTATATAAGTATATCATCTATAAATACTACTACATACTTATCTAACTCCTCCATAAATACCTCGTTCATAAGGTTCATAAATTATGTAGGAGCATTAGTTAATCCGAAAGGCATCACTGTAAATTCATATTGTCCATATTGGGTTACAAATATTGTTTTGGGCACGTCGCTTAACCTGATCTTTAGCTGATAATATCCTGATCTTAAGTCTATCTTGGAGAAATACTGGGCTCCTTTAAGCTGGTCGAAGAGGTCATCAATTCTTGGGAGAGGGTACTTGTTTTTGATGGTCACCTTGTTCAGCGAGCGATAGTCTATGCACATTCGTAGACTTCCATCTTTCTTCTTGATGAACAGTACTGGTGATCCCTATGGTGATGAGCTTGGTCTAATATATCCTTTTTCCTATAATTCTTGCACTGCCATTCTGTTTGGTCTCTTTGCAATGGGCACAGTTTCGGGGATTAAGTCAATGATGAATTCCAAATCTCTGTCGGGTGGCATCCCTGGTAGTTCTTCAGGAAATACATCTGGGTACTCACATACTATGGGCACTTCCTCGACTGTCGTTGGTTGAATATTGCAAACCTTTGGGGTGGTACTGGGGGCTTGTGGGTGGCACTTTATCTTTATCCCTTTGTGATTTGTTAATGTTACCGTCTTGTCACTGCATGACATGTTGCCTTGATGCTTGGTCAGCCAGTCCATTCCGAGTATCACATCCAAACCTTCTGTCTTTAGTACTACCAAGTCTACCAGAAATCCAATTCCATCAATTGAAATCCTTGTTTGAGGGCATTTAAGGGTACAATGGAGGGTTGCTCTGGGGGTACGAATCATAAAAGGAGTGAGGAGTAACACCGTTTTCAAATCATGTTTAAAAGCAAAACGATCGGAAACAAACGAATGCGATGCACCGGAATCAAACAACACGGTTGCAGTAGCGGAATTCACGAGAAACTCACCGTACACGACATCTGGTGCTGCCTGTACTTCTTCTACATTCACATGGTTTACACGGCCCTGTCCAAAGTTTGAGGCATTCCTTCTGGGTTGTCCAGAGTTCTAATAAGGTGCAGAGCATCCTACTCCTAAGGCGGCTGTCCTGTTACTGGCTACAGACTAGGTCGGGGCTGAGTTTTGAGGGCCATAGGGGCATTGGGCGACTCGGTGTCTTGGGTGGCAGCATCCAAAACAAACTTCTGATGCGGCGTTGCTGTTACTTCTCGCTTGACTGGCTCCACTATTGTTACTATAGTTGCTGTTGCTGTTGTTGTTATTGTGGTTATTGTTCCTAAACTTGGAAGCATTTTGGGTAGCGTTGGAACTTGGCGCTCTATATTGCATTTGTGCCTGGGGTCTTGGGGGTGCGGGGTTGTTGGTGCGAAGTCATTGGATCCTTTCAGGCTGGCGCACTTGTTGGACTATTATCTTACGCTTCCTTTCCCTTTCTGTTCGGTTGTGTTCTTCCTTCATTAGGATGACCTTATTCATTAAGGTGTTGAAGTCTAGATATATATTCCTGGCTGTTTTTTCCCTGTACTGAGCATTCAGTCCCTTTATGAAGCATTTCTGCTTCTTATCAGTGTTGACGTCTACGGGTGTAGAGCGCGCTAGCTTCATGAATTTGTGAATGTATTGCGTGACTGTCATGGGGCCTTGGCGTATGTTGCGGAACTCTTCTTCTTTTATTTCCTTGATACCTTCGGGGATGTGGTAGTCATGGAAATGCTTCAAGAATTCCTGCCATGTTATTGCTCCTGGGTCTTCTACAGCTTCTTGAAGGTTTTCCCACCATTCTCCTGCTGGTCCTGTGAGTTGGTGAGTGGCTAAGGTTACCTTCTTCTCATCTGTGGCTTGTACGGCATTAAGCTTCTTGGTAATAGCCCGTAACCAGTCATCTGTGGCCAGGGGGTCATCCTCGGCACTGTCAAAAGTTAGTGGGTGTAGCCTCATAAAAGCTGCCATTTTGCCATGTCCGTTCCCATTGTCTTGTCGCCTTGCGAGGCTTTCTAGTAGTCTTGTCTGTCTATCCATAACTTCCGCTAAGGTTGGTGGTGGGGGAGGGAGTTCTTCTTCCTCTTGATCTTCATCCGCGGGTTGCTCAACCTCATCCTCATCTTCTTCTTCCATAGGTTGTTCAACTTCTTCTTTGTTTTCTTCCTCTTCATCTAGAACTGGTGTGTTTGCCCTTTGAGGTTGCCTTTGCCTATTGCCTTGCCCACGATTTCCCCTGTTTTGCCTGCCTCTAGGTAGTGCTTCTTGTTCCTCATCCTCAACGTTTGGTCTCCTTGCGGCACGTTTGTGGCTTGCTATGGAGCAGCAAGGATGAGAAGTCTGTCTTATAGGTTTAAGAAAAGAAGGAACTTAAAACAACAAACAAAGGCAAGAAACACACAACATCACAATATATTACATCACACAACCAGTTCACACATACAATGCTTGGGGCATCATACACATCAACTGCTTAGGATGATAGCTACGACACAACGACTCGATCGGGACTAGCGACCTAGCGCATTACTACGACTGCCTGGGATACAAGACTCATCCTAAGCGCTTTTTATTCTAAGGCTAGGGACAACTACTTGACTCATCATTACTACATCTACTTCGGCTGCATCTTGTGGAGATCCTGAGGTGCGGTTTTGCCCTTCTCATGGGTCACCTGCTCCTCTTGCAGCTTTATGAGCTCATGTGCAAAGCTCTCAGACGGTCCTGCTTCAGCTTCCCTATATTCCTTTAAGTTCTCTGCCACTGACTCCTCGGTCTCTATAGTCTCATCATCAGTACGTGACTCCATCGGGTAATATCCATCTAGGCGGTAGTGTGGGTGCTGTGGGTCATATGGTAGCTCCTCCTCTGTCATATTGGGGTGTCCTATGTAAGCTCTCCTGTTGTGCCTCGCCCATCGAGGGTGCCTCGTCTTCGACGGTCGTTGCAGTGCCACCTTTAACTCCTTCTGGCAGCTGTCTAGCTCACGCTTCAAGATGGCCTTCTCTTGCTTGGACTTGTACAACTCCATGGTGGTCGTATCCAGCTCTCCCTTGGTCTCTATCAGCTTGGCAAGTAAGTCTGATGCCTCCTGCTGTAGGTCTTCATGCATAAAGGTTGTCTAGTGCATGCCGATACCTGATGATGGACACTCCTGTGTACTCGGGTGCCTGAGGGTGAAATTTCTCCAAGTCCCAAACCTTAAGACACTAAGTTGGTGTGGTCTGGTTCAGCACAGGAAGGAATCGAGCCGGTGTGTGCTCAATGTCCTCCTCAAACATCTGACAATACCCCATGAGTGCCTTGCGTGCTACCTTCTGAGCTGAATCATGGGGCTCTCTTCCATAAGCATTGATCCACTTCTCGGGGAAAGCTGAGCAATATGGGTGTCTGGAGATGTTCACATACGCCTCGCACTTGAGGATACCGTCCTCGTCGTACTCTCTAGTGTAGTACATCAGGGGAGTGGTGTATCCCAACTATCGAAGCGTCTCCCACTCGTCGTCGTCCATGGCTGCAACAAGTTTCACAAAAAGATTAGAAACATTGCTTGCAACACAAGTATATGACAACAATGGTGCATAGAATGTAGTACAAAAGTCTAGTAATTATCAAGTTGTAATTTAGGGTTCCTAAGCGCGTTCCAATCCTAGGGCTCCGTCCTACGGTCAAGCTCGGCTCTAATACCACTCTATCGGCCCCCCATTTTGAGAGTCCAACAATACTCGTATTAAAGCCAGGTTCACGCACAAATACATCTATAATACACAGGAATGGCACAAAGATTTGAGGAAAATACTGAGCTTTATTGATATTAAATAAAGAAGGTTCTACATCGTTAGGGCATAGCCCTTGGGTTACATATGAAAATACTAAGGCTGCATGATGTCCGGCTTTATTATATGGTGGTCTCTAAGGCAATACTTTTTATTCTAGTGTAGCATAGCAACTAATCCACAGGCATCTTGAGCGTAGCCGAAGACCTAACTCCTACGATCCAATCCAACACGTCGGGGTCCTCACGTAGCTCCTAGACATCAGGGTCCATCTCCTCTTCATAGTCGTGATTCATCTTCGGGGTCATAGTCTGCATGGCAAAGAATGGTGAGTACATACGTACTCAGCAAGTCCCAACTTCTTGGAGGGAAAGAGTGATGATAAAAATTAAGGTTGGTCCTAGTAGGGTATTATCCTCCTCACTAGTCCCGGGTTAGTCTATATTATACACAAGTTAAACATTAGTTCGTTATTCAAGTATGATTCTAATCATAGTGTCCCATCCTGGCATCTGCCCATTCCAAGGACATGGCTATTTGAATAGATTCTAAGTAACTCTATAGAGGGTGTACACTTTTCCCACACGGCAGTTACGATTTCTCCCATGATCAGTGGTTAGAAAAGAACTACCGAGATCACGTACCCGAGGGTATGCATCCTTAGGTTTCCATACATCTCCACTACGGCGCTCAGGGGTTGGGAAAAGTTGGACGAGGAAGATCACATAGCTATCCTTCGCCCAACGCGGACATGGAAGATCACTTAGCATCCATGCCCTTACACATATCGTGGAAGATCACATAGCATCCACACTTTTAGAAAAAGAAATAGTTCATGATAGTGCACCCAAGAGTTTTACGTGGAAGATCACATAGCGTCCACACCCAACCAGGCCATGGAAGATCACATAGCATCCATGCCGTCTCCTGCTCTACCGTTTGCCTACTCCGGCCCCCTAAGCGGAAACACACTTCAACCTAACGGGGTGTGGGATCAAGCCTACCCAATATACGTGTGGCTGTACGAACTATCTCACTAGGATGAATAGGAGGCTATGAACCGGTCCTTAGGGGTGACTAAAATAGGTATCTCTAACAGAATATTCTTTGCAGACATATCCGCCAAGTAATCTACACCTAGATTACCCCTACCCGTTTCAACATATTATCACGTTATCACATTATCACATTATCACGTTATCGTGTCACATTTATTTTCATATTCTTTTTTAATTCATTATCTTAGTAAAGTTAATGTACAAGTAAGGTAGAAGGGCGGTAGGAGGGTGGAAATTAGGACTTGCCTGCGTTGTCGTCAACACCATCGATGTCCGCGACGTAGTCCGGGTCCTCGATGTCCTGATGCTCGTCCTCCTCTGGTGGGGGAGTTTCTATCGGGTAAGACTACCACTAAAAGCAAAAGAAACACACAAAATGCAACTATAGAACTAGGTAGTGGCACTGATTGTAATGCATAGAGCATGACTTTAAAAGAATTTAGGAAGTGGTTTGACCTAATTCGGAGTTAAAATGCAAAAGTTATGCATATTCAAAGTTTATTTAAACCCTATTTACTAACTAGAATTTTAGTTGCAATTTCTGGTGCATGGAAGGGTGTGCAAATTATATGATTAAATTCTACATGTTAAGTAGCTTATTTACATATTTTTTTGGAATTTTCCTAACACTAGAAAATAGAGAAATAACATTCTGTGTGCATCAACCGGGTGTACCTAGCATTTTCCCTCTAGTATACCCAGACGGGTGTGTGTGTACTGTGCGTGTGTGTGTGTGTGTGACAGGTGGGGCTAGGGGGTATGACGGTGTTTGGTGACGCCGGTCCCGCAGGCCCACGTGCGGAGAGAGGGGAGGGAGACGGAGAGGGGACGGCGTGAGACGGCGCGGTGTGTAACGCCGTTGGCCTCCGGTCCCACCTGCCAGTATCAGAAGGGAGAGAGGGAAGGGACGGCGTGGGACGGCGCGGCGTATGGACGCCATTGGCCTATGGGCCCCACGCGTTAGTGAGAGAACAAGGGGGAAGGGAGGCCGGAACAGGGGAAGGAGAGGCCCGGCTCATCGGAGGGCTCACCGCCGGTGGCGTAGTGCCTCGGAAGGGGGAAGAAGCGGTGTACGATGTGTGGGAGACCGAGCCGCAGCTCTAGATGAGCTCGTCAGCGACGGTGAGCGCTTGCAGTGACAGTGGTGGCTCACCGGAGGTTCCGCGGCAGCGCCGTGCAGTGCAAAGGGTGTGTGAGTGGCCTAATCGGCCCGCATTGTGCGTGCGTGCGTGTAGATGTTGATATTTCTTAACGTTATCACAGAGAATAGAGGTAGAGTCTATCCCCAGCGATGAAGCAAGAAATACTTGAGTGGTATACCTCAATATCATATCACCAGATTTAGGTCCAGCCATGGTACTGAGGTACACCTCACCAGTTATTCCCTCTACTACTACCAGTGATACACCCCTAGTGATAGTTTTAGGATAGCCTTGCATGGGCACCATGGTATACCAAGACTATTCTTACCTCCATCAAGATAGTTGTATCCCTAGTAACGTTAGGACTATAGCCTTAGCGGCTAGTGCCTTGGAGATGCCATACGGTGCACTTTCAGCATTCCTTAACACTAGTGCTAAAACTATATTCCCAACTACAGTAGAGAGAGAGTGGTGATCTAGTAATTCTTAGCAGTCATGGATATGAATCCGCAAGCGCACGGAAATACCGTTGTAGCATTTTAACCCGAAGTATTCCTAGGTGTCGTATTTATATTTTTCTAAAGGAAGGCTAGTGTAGATTCTAGTATGAAACTATAATCATGAATACTATACTTTGTATAAAAGATAGACCAATGTTCATAACAGGGGTAAACAATAATAGTTTTTATGATAGTGGACACACACAGATAAATGACTCTCAAGCGGGGGAAAGATGATGGTAGCATAAAAATAAAAGAATAAAGAATAAATGAATATCCTACGGGAGCAATGGTCCTAATACAGCTAATGTCTAGAAAGTAGTTAGTCACACAATTACATGAGTTAGAGATAGAGTTGTGTTTGCGATGGATCGGAAGACCACCGGGCACTGGTCTGCCGGTCAAGCATGGGTGGCAATTTAGACTCCTACACCATAGCTGAACGTGGAGGATTACAAAGGACGGACAGGGCTGTCACCACCTGCCACCTACCACCTCAACCGTGGACTATGAAGTGCAATCACCAGTCCCCCTATACCCGAGCACCACGCTCACATATAGAGAAACTACCCAAGTTCCCCCGGGTCTCTCACCCTTCGGATGAACGAGTAAAGAACTTGGACGTTGTGCGATGAACCACCATCCCTCCCACAACTCTATTCCTAATCATCTAAGTGTATGAATGGTTAAGAACAGAGTTCCATACGCTAAGAACATGATATGAACACTATGAACTAGCAAGCATATCATGAACAAGGCATTTGAACTAGAAGTCCTATGTTCTATGATCAAATCACACAAACTATCATCTAGTTCATATAACAAGATCATATCACTAGAACTATACTCTAATTCTAGAACATTGCTATATTGATAAAAAGAGAAGAAGATCATGATGGAAAGAATTATATTCATACCAAGAGTAGCCAAGATGTCTCCTCCTCTTACTACTACTACTAAGGATAAAGAAAAAAGTGAAGAGGAACACTTAGGAGTACAAGTGAGAGGTGTGGTGTGTGTTGTGTGAAATGGAGAGCCCTTGATTAATACTAAGTGTAGGTCGGTTTGGAGGCCGAGGGAGTAAATGCCTTGCTGCACCGCCTTTGCAACCGACCAAGGGAACCGCCAGAGAAAGATGGGCCAGGCCGGGCTTCCTGGTGGTGCAGCCGCACCCTGGTGCGCCCGCACCAGGGGTGGCCCCCCTCGGGCCTAGCTTTGGCCCATTTGCTCTTGGGTGATCCTGGGCTCCTTTATTGTGGGTTGTTGGCCCAGATTGGTTCTTGGACTTGGGCTTTGCTTTATTCTTTGTGAAATACGCCTTGCCGGAAAGCGTATTCTTGTGACCTTTTCTTCTTTTCCTTGTATGTTTCCTGTAAATCAATAATGCTCCAATACAAGTGGAAATAGGTCAATAGTAAAGGCATATATGAATATGGCTATGATAATTCTCCCTTTTTAGATAATAGTTGGCGGTTAGGGTATATCGGTATTTACCACCAACAAAATCCCCCAAGCTTACTCTTTGCTCGTCCTAAAGCTAAGAACTTAGTTGTTGATCAATAGTTGCTACAATGCCGATTGTGTTTCACAAGTGCCCCAATTATAACAAAGTTTTCTTCCTTGATCTCAATAACTTGGTTTTCATATTCATCCTTTTTACTTGTCACTTGTGGGGCTTCTAGCTATCACTTTATCTTGGGTTGGTATTTTAGCAAGAAAGGTAGACATAGAACTTGTATACAATCTACTCTTCTGAATTGCTTTCTTCCTGGAGTTTATATTTTTATAAGAAGAGAAGTTCAAATGATTAGATCATAGCAAATTACTAAGCTATACACTTTGATCGGAGGAAAAATTATTTCTTTTGAACTCTTATGTATGATTTTCTCTTTTTTGTCTTTTTCGAGAAGTGGGGGCTATCTCTCCGGCAGGTACTTTTTGTACCCATTTTTTTTCACTCAGGCGAGTGTCTTTGCACCCCTTGTTTTATTCTCTCTCTTTTTTTTGGCACATACCCTTTTGGTATGGCATCTTTTATTGGCTCATGCTTCATTGGCATGGCATCTTTTTTTTTTTATAGCCCATACTCACTTTTGACTTCTAAGAGAGAATCGATACATAGAGAAAAAAGGTTTTTCATTATGTGTGTAAATTTTGATCATGGGTGCATAACAAAGTAATCTACTTAGATCATATCAACAGAACTTTGGTTTTTATTGTTTAGAATTTTTTAACTCCGGTATTCAAGCTTTTCTTAGAGCGAGATTGTAACAAATTCTTAGTCATACCAAATCAAGCTTCATACCATCCCTAAACTAGATCAAGCTCAATGCATCCCACTAAGTTTTCAAGTTTCTAGGGTGAATATTTTTAAACCAATAAACTTAGATCTCGGGGAAAACTCGGTTATAAACTAGACACAGATGAATCATAAAAACAGAGCAACTATTCATCATTTCAACAAGGGAAAACCATGCATAGCATATTTCACATATTTGGAGTGGAATTCTTATTTTTTTATTATTATTAATGGAAAAATATGCTAGAATGTATTACCTTTATTCAAGGGTTCTCCCCCGAGCTGGCTTGAGACCTGTATGTTAGTGAAAATAATGTCTTCCCAAAAAGGTTTATACTAGGCATGTTTTAGGTTCAGCGGTCAAAATGTTTAAGTTTAACCAAGGTAAACTTAATATCCAAGCTCCATGCTTACATAAGAAGTTTATGAAGATATGATTGATCGCAAAATCATATTTCAAACTAAAACATATTTGTAAAAAGTCCTTAGGTACAATTTTATTTTATTTTATAATCTGGTTAGTTTTCATGATCCCTTGTAAACTTCAAATTCGGTTCAATGATCAAATCTAGACGATTGTCAAAGTAAACTTTCTAGACTAAGCACCATGCTTAAAGGTAGAAAGCTTATGAAATTATGTTGGCGCATTCAACATATTTCAAACTAAATTTTAGTTTATAAAGGTCAGGAAATTTTATTATTGTTTATTTGTTAGTAGGATATCTTACCAAATTACCTTTTGGTAGAGGGCTCTCTATTTTTTGTTTGGTGAGCGGGATTCTTCTCCTTCTCTTGAGTGTTTGAAGTGGATGGAGTATCTGTGCCCGGAGAAGAAGGCACGAATGTCTTTGGTATTTCATTCGCCACACCATCTTGGTTTTCTTTGATGGTGTGGTGGTGGGCTTCAGAGCTTCTTTGAATTTTCACACCTTCTGATTTGTATTTGGTGGTGTGGAATTGGACTTGTCTTTTACTAGGGTTGGCTTGATCTTCTTTTGCTCCTGCTTCCCTTTACTCTTGGTGTTCTTGGGAAGGCACCCACTGGTAGAGGGTTGATCTCTACTTCTTTTATGCCCTTGGGATTTGGCCCGCACTTGATCTTGATCATTTTGCATTGCTCTTATCTAGGTTGGTGATTAAGATGGCTTTTTGTTGTGGGCTTTGGCTTGCAGGTTTTCCTCTATTGTTTGCTACTCTTCTTTTGACTTTTGTTGGTTGGTGGATTTGAGGAGGGTTTGGGCACTCTTTTTGACTCAGAAGGTCTTTGAGTATATCCGTTGAATGGACATTTCACTCTCCAGCCAGAAAACTGAAAGTGAATTTGTCCTGACCCCACATAGATGATGGCATTGGTGGTATTGAGGAATGGTCTCCCTAGAAGGAGCGGTACGCCATTGTCTTCCCCTATGTCCAGGACAACAAAGTCAGTGGGCACATAGTCATCCTAGATTCTCACCAGGATGTCCTCAGCCATTCCTTCTGCAGCCCGTATTGATTGGTCTGCCATTTGTAGTTTGAAATCTTTTTTGGCTGCAGGGGCCCGCCAATCGATCTGTCATACGTTACTTTTGATATGATGTTCACACCGGCCCCTAGATCGCAGCATGCACGCCGGAAGAGCATCGGGCCAATCGAACATTCGATTGTTGGTTGGCCTGGGTCCACCTTCTTGGTGATGAGCGGGGGGTCCAGTAGATACCCATTATGGACATAAGGCTTACTAGGCCTTGTGGTGATCATTTTTACAGATTCGAGGGGTGTTTCGGGTTGTCCCGATACTTTTCCCTCATTAGTAGGTAAAGCAGCAGAAATCTAAGCGAGTTGTGTTTCTAACATCTTATTAAAGCTCAGTTGATTTTTAATAGCGAAGAAAGATTTTCTATTTTAGTATTTAAACTTTTAAACATTTTATCATTGTAAGATAACTTTTTGTTTAAATTTTCATTAATTTTTGCTTGGCCTAATACCAAGTCTTTCAAGAAAGGTTGATTCAAATTGTAATTTGGATTAAAATTTGAATTACCTCCTTGTTGGCGGGGTTGATTGTTCCATCCGTCGTTATTTTGTTGGCGATACCCGTTGTTGCTGTTGTTGATGAAGGCAGCTTCTTCACGGGTTTCGGGGCAGTCATTCCCCGAATGGCCAACATTGCCACAGACTTCACACGTCATGTGTGAGTCTATGGCCTAGACATAGCCCTTCATCATGGCGTCTTTTTTTTGGGCTCTTTCATCTAGTCTCTTGAGTAGAAGGTCCATTTTGGCGACAAGCATATCCGCCTCCTTGACAGTATGCATGCCTTTCTACTTCTGTGGTTGGGACCTTTCCTCTCCCCATCCTTGGTTGGATAGTATTTTCTCAATTAGGGCTTTTACCCCAGTGATGGTGAGGGAGAGGAATGCTCCTCCAGTGGCAGCATCTAGATGACCCTTCGACATGGGGATTAACCTCTCATAAAAGGTTTGCAGGATCATCCAGTCTTCTATTCCATGGTGTGGGCAGGCTTGGATATAGTCTTGTAGCCTATCCTATGCTTCGGGAATGTTCTCCAGGCTGCTTTGCTGGAACGATGTTATCTTCCCCCTCAGGGCAGTTGTTTTGCCCAGAGGGAAGAATTTCTCAAGGAACGCCGCTGAGCACTTGGCCCAGTATCAACAGCTTCCCGGTACTTGTCGAACCACTGTTTCGCCTTTCCCGTGAGGGAGAAGGGAAACAGGCGGAGGCGGATAGCCTCCAGTGCGACGTCTTTTATGATGATGGTGTCGCACAACTCTAGGAACTGTTGTAGATGAGTGTTGGCGTCCTCACTCGGTAAGCCACAGAATATGCTTGCCTGCACCATAGTGATGAGACCGGTATGGAGTTCGAACTTCTTGTCTCCAAGATTGACAGCAGGCCCAGTGGGCACGTTGGCAACATTGGGGACAAAGTACTCACGGAGTGACTTTCCGGCCATAGCGGTGATCTCGGGTGCGGGAGTGACTTGTTGGTTGTCGGTGGAGTGCTTGAAGAAAAAATGGTACGGGACCGATTCTTTTTCAAAAGGGCCTCTGGATTGTTGGTGAAGTTTTCCGGCAGAGCGAACCCAGTCATACACTATCTGTTTTCATCCACAACAGGAGAAAACAAGAAGAGTTATCCTGTATGAACAAAGGCTACTTTTATATAGGTATATTATCCATGTTTATATTTTCATATAAAATCTTTCCTAGCCTTCCCCGGCAACGGCACCAGAAATGCGTATTGACATTTCTTAACGTCATCACAGAGAATAGAGGTAGAGTCTATCCCCAGCGATGAAGCAAGAAGTGCTTGAGTGGTATACCTCAATACCATATCACCAGATTTAGGTCCAGCTATGGTACTGAGGTACACCTCACCAGTTATTCCCTCTACTGCTACCAGTGATACACCCCTAGTGATAGTTTTAGGATAGCCTGGCATGGGCACCGTGGCATACCAAGACTATTCTTACCTCCATCAAGAGAGTTGTATCCCTAGTAACGTTAGGACAATAGCCTTAGCGGCTAGTGCCTTGGAGATGCTATACAGCGCACTTTCGGTATTCCTTAACACTAGTGCTAAAACTATATTCCTAACTACAGTAGAGAGAGAGTGGTGGTCCGGCAATTCTTAGTAGTCATGGATATGAATCCACAAGCGCACGAAAATACCGTTGTAGCATTTCAACCCGGAGTATTCCTAGGTGTCGTATTTATATTTTCTCAGAGGAAGGCTAGTATAGATTCTAGTATGAAACCATAATCATGAATACTATACTATGTATGAAAGATAGACCAATATTCATAACTGTTGGTATAAATTAACTGCACTCCATTAAATAAGTTTTAAGTAGGATTATCCGCAAGCGCACAGATATCATACCAGTGTCACATTTTACCCGGAGGTTTTAAATATCGTATCCACAGAGAACAGTTGTGATGATGACAAAGTATATAGACTTAACCCTACAATTAGGCTAGATAATATCAAGAAAGAGGAAATAGCTATTGAACTCTAGTTCTGACAACCGGTAAGCTTTGTATAATACCGTTCTAACTGGGCAAGTAACCCGAATAGGAGAAGAAACAAAGTAATCTCCTACCAAGCACCTATAAGCCTATCAATCCTATCAATGGGAAGTGGACTACAGAGGAATCAACGCAGCTATAAAGTCACCTACGCGAACTACCACTATCCGGCTAATTAGGGAATATCCACAAGTAAACCTAGCCTAGGCACCACGACTACACTACGAAATACTACTTCAACCAAGTAATGACCAAGATCAAAGCACTCAATATGAGCTGTGAACTTAAGAACAAATAAGAACAACTGGTTACTTGAATCGGAATGGTGAATACAAAAGTACCTCAGAACGCAGCTCTCCAAAGCGGGAGCTGAATCCGAAGAATACACCACGAAGAAGCACCGACAAAGCCGAACTCCTCCGAATCTCTACTCCTCTACTCAATCTCTCTAATCTCTAAACAAGACTAGATCTAGAAGAACAAGTCTCTCCTAATTGCTACATCTAGATGAACTAGAACTAGATCAACTAGAGGGACCCTAACCCTAATTTATGTAGAGAATATGAAGCACCGGGGTGTAGAATGCCTCTTGGAGGGGCCTTCAGGCGTCATTATATAGGCCGAGGTGGAGTAGGGGGCAAGGAACCGCCACGTCATCGATCCGCGTCTTCATCTTATGTGCACCGTCGGATCAAACCGACCTTAGATCGACGTAGGAATGCTTTGCTTGGGTTCCAAGGAAGCGTGGGAGGAAGACTCTAGAAGGCGGCGGCCAAATGTTGACCTAGGGCGCTGTTCGGCCCTAGGGTGGGGCCGGCCAGCCCCACCTGGTGGCCCCTGCGGGTCCCGCTGCTTCGGGTGTCTTCTAGACCCTTCCTGATCCTTTTGGCGATATTTTCCGTCGCGGTTAAGTTTTATGATAATTATGCAATGTAATCCCTCTTTTAAGCTTTTCTGGAAAGGTCCCTGGAAAATATATAATATGCAAAACTCGTGGAAATTGTCAGTTGAAACCCTAGACTAGTGTGTAGTCATCTATCCTTTGATGTCTAAAGTTCTAATAAATATTGACGTTATCACCGTCAACAACTCCCCCAAGCTTACCTTTTGCCTGTCCCTTGGCAAACAACCTAACCCGAATTATTAAAATATTTAGATCAGGAGTTGCTGCAATATTTTTATTTCTTTTAAGCACATTTGCTTTTAAACATAAATTTTCCTCCGGTTTAGACAAAACTGCTCTAACTTTCAAACTTACCCATTTTACCTTTAACTATAGGGCTTTTCAGCTTTTGCATAAGTCTTGAGCAATCAAGAGATAGAACAATCAAGTCAAGCACTATGTCTCAAATTCTTCACAGTACCAATATTCCAGAGTTTTGTAAGTTTTTTTAAAATAAAACTCAGAGCTTAATTGTATGACACCCTCAAGTCTCTTATTATATGTGGTATTTATGTATCTCACTGAGGCATTAATGATGTTATGCCTTCCTATAACTAAGGATCATAGTGGAGCTTATAGGAGTGGCAATAACAAGGATGAGCATACTTGTAATTCATATGCTGTAAAGTCCAACAATGGATCCATAGAGAATCGAGGCATACAATCAAATCAAGATGTGCATGTGTATGGAATATGGTGGATAGGTGTATATATCGTATTTAGTGGCTAATATTAATTCTACTTTTGCTCTTTGAAGATAACTCCCTCCTTTAGAACTTAGAACTCTTCACGGAAAAACATGGGCTATCTTTACTCTCTCTCTCTTTTTTTTAATCTGGGAGGCGGGCATCTATGTACCCATTGTTTTAATTGTTGGGACACTTGTCCATCTTTTACTCCGCTTTTTCTTCTACTCTCTTTTTTTCAATACTTTTACATCGCCACATGCATCCTTTGAATATAAATAATTGAAGAGATAATGATAAGAAATTAGAGCAATTAAATGGGGGCTGTCCTATAGGGTATATTTTTGGGTGTTTACTCCCAGTGTAGGAGAAAAATATTTTTAAGGTGGATCTGGATGAAAGTGGAAGTGACTGCGCTTACATCCCAGAGTAGAAGTAATGCATATGTGGGTGGAGTGCGTAAGTGATCTTGATTTTAAAAGCATGACAAGACTCCCATAAGGTATACAACAAAGATTGACCGAACTCAATGTAAAGCAAGCAAAGATGAATGCGCAAATATTTTTCTAACGCTAAATGTATTATATGGCTTTGGTAGGAATTCAAACTTTATCATACAAGAGCTCATCATGTAAGATTTTAGATTTTCAAAATAAATCTTCAGAACTTAGTAATGCTAGGAATAAGATAAATAGCAGCCTAGACCTTTATGTATCATATCAATCAATTATCTAGACTTAGCTCAAGCATATGTCTCCATAAGTTTCAGATTCAGAGTAAATTCTTATATCAAAGCAGTCATGTCCAAAACTCAGAAAAATTCATGGTTGAAAACTAGACACTTGAAAGGCATTACGGTAGAGCAACTATTCATCATCTCCAAGATAAAATTTTAATGTTCTCTAGTTTTTATTTAACTCTTACTAACTAGACACACTCTATGATCACACCTTAATACATAGGTAAGTATTTTGTTTTTGATTTTAATTTGTTATTTATTTTTTTATTTCTATTGGACTCACAAGACTCTAAAGACATGGACCTTCATGTGCCCATATATTTTTGGTATTTTATGACTATAAAATAGACTCAATGATCGCCTAGGTATAGTTACCTGATAACTAGGGGATGCTCCTTTGATGATCTTTAGAGTGAGCTAACCAACCAGCCGCTCCCGGTAGGTGCCACTAATAGACTCTCTCCTTGTCATAATGTTGTTCCTGCATAATTACACTCCAAAAAGAAAACCAAAACTCGAGGCTCGAATTTAATAAGAGGTTAGATCAGCCAATAAGTAATTGATTATTCTTATGAGTTGATTTCAAATTGATAAGTTCTAGCAGGATTCTCTTTTTTAGGATTTTTCTAGTTTAATTATATAGAAATTAAATATGTGTGCATGATATGTAGTTGTATTTATTTTATTTATTTTTTTTTTGCCACCACAAAGAATATTATTCTTATGGGGCTTAGGTTTTTCATAATGCAAGAAAGTGAATATAGGAGCTATTATTTTTTTTATGCCACCACAGTAAATATTCCTACTGGGTTACCACAAGTTTATTCAAGGGGCTTTTAATATTTTATGATGCAGTAAATGAAGCAATAAAGATTTTTATTTCTTTTTAATATTTATAAAGATGAATATGTTAAAGTGAAACTGATAGGAATACTAATTAATTAGATAACTACCATATTACCTTATGGCAAGGATATAAAATTTAAAGTTTACCGACAGAACTTCTTCTTCCACTCTTATGTATCTCTCCATCTTGAGAGATGGAGGTCTTGATGGTTGCATACCTCTAGTGATGGTGATATCGCTTTTGTTCTTTGGTTTGGCCCATAGGTTGAAGTAGAGCTTTAATAGTAGCTGGCAAAAGATCTTGCTCGGTGTGCATGTTCATAGAACTTTTATTTGTAGAATTAATAAACTTTGCTCGATGTGTTGTCCCTGTTTGCAAAACCAAGACAGAGATCAAGTGCATGGGCTCTGGCTGGTGAAAGAACACCAACAGAACCAAATTTATCCTCTTTTTTTTTTTTTTTCTCTATCCTTAGGCACATTGAACAAGATAAAGTTGCATTGGTGTTACATGATTTATTTATTTATAACATGAGTGGTAAGATCAAAAGAATAAGCATTGAATATTGTATTTAAGTTCATATGGCGTAAAAAAGAATGAAAATGCTTAACCAATGGAAGGATTGTCTATCTCTATATAAATTTTCACATAAGTATGACTATCGTCCTCCGAAGATCGAATATGATATTTTTGCTTGTTTGGTTAAGACTGAGATTAAGAGAACAGTGCCATAAACAATTTTAAGGAACAAAGCATGTTGAGTTAATTAGGTTAATCAATTTAAGTTGTAACTCTAACATGTTTGTGTATTTATATGCACCAAGATCAAGAGAAGAGCAAAGACCACTTACCTTAGAATATTACCTTCATTATTAGAGCGTGACGGCACTAAGTTATGAAGGGTAAATGACTGGTAGTCCTTTCTCTTGCATCTTGAGTTGTTCATGGACATCTTGTCTCCTCTCAAGGCACTCATTCTTTTGCCATCTTTTGCTTATTTGATCTTTTGACTCTTTTCACTCCAGTCATTATTATGCCCGCAATGTATTAGTGGACAACACATACCCGAAGGAGTATATAAATTTTAAACATAGGTTGCTTGTCCAGTATTTCATTTTGTTCTATCTATGCTAATGAAAAGATAATATTAATATTGTTTTAGCATAGATCATGTTTTATACAGACATGGCTTGAGGCAAAGTAACTTGCAGCAGAGGATAAAGTGAATCATTAATACTCATAGTCCTTTCATCCATGATAAATGAGCTGTGTCTTCTTCTACAAAGTTGTCAAAGTTTATGATGTGCCCCGTCTTATCTCCGAGTTGAATTCATCTTATAACTTACCCAAATTAATTTTAAAAATTTCTTGCATGGATTAGTCAATAAAATATCCAATGTCTACACAAGCTAATTTCAGATCAATAGCCAAACCAAACTCCGTGTCTAATTTGACTAAGGTAGACTATTTAACCTAAGCACCACGTTTAATTTAAAAAGCCTATAAAAGTACCCAGCTGTAGTACTTTTAAACCAAAACATACTAGTATAGACAAAGGTAACATGAAAGTATTGTAGAGATTTATTCAAAAAAGAGATAAAAAGAACATGATTAACAAATTGAATAAAGGTAGAGACAACCATATTAGCAATATAGGATTTTCTAAATAAGGCCATTCCCCGAAGCTAAAATTTTACAAAGCAAAATTAAGCTTGAATGGATATAATGTTACATAATGATTAGTGGGACATGCCTGGTGTTGTTACCCTTCATTCTTTCACTTCAAGCCTAGAATGGTTAGTGACAAAAAAATACCAAAGGAATATTTTGATAATTACATTTCTATGCTAAAGATGCAAGCTCAATTTATTTTTTTAAAGAGTGGTTATTTTGGGACACAAAGTTGTTCTTGGGAAACCTTCTAATTATCCAGTTGGTGAAGGAGCTTTCTTTAGAACATTAGCCTTTGTGCACCTATATCAAGATTACAACGAGATCTACAATATTTATGATAAACATATGCATCTACAACCACCCTTTTAATGATTTTATGAACAGTATAAAGAGGGGGTTGAAGATCTCGTGTGTGGTAATATTAGAGAGACCAAAAGATTCGGGAGATTTCTCATATGACCATGGATTCGATGAAGTGTTTATGAGATAATTCCCATGCTCATCGATGTGATTTCCCTTTTCAAACTCCAAGGGTGTTTCTTCATGGATGTCTATAGGCAACAAGTTTGCCTTTATTATTTCATGCCTATGACATTTATTGGATGTTTTATTTTCTAGAATTTCCCATGAATTGATATCCCTAAGGTTGGTCTCTAAAGCTTTATCTAAAC
Organism: Chrysopogon serrulatus; assembly: GCA_015844335.1. NCBI lineage: Eukaryota > Viridiplantae > Streptophyta > Magnoliopsida > Poales > Poaceae > Chrysopogon > Chrysopogon serrulatus. Next base: position 342,442 of record JADLZL010003544.1, on the reverse strand, counting down.
TTGGGTGAGTTCTTTTATTAAAGAAATTGATTTAAGCTCACCATTTGAATTTAAACCAAGTTTAGATGCTAGTGCTAAAGCTTCGTCCTCTTCCATCCATTCTTTTACAATAGCATATGTATTTCTAGTATGTTTTACGCATTCCTGCCATTGTCGTTGCTCTTCTTGGGCATTCCTATAATCTTCATGACTTTTATTATTGAGATGTCTTGATAGATTTCTAGGGTCATCATAAAGTTTAATAAAAAGAGCATAAAAAGATTCATTGGGGTCAAGGATGGGTTTAGAGATGGGTTCAGAAACATTTATTGTGGGCATAGAAGGGGAGAAGATAGAATTTACTCCTAAGTGGCTTGGCTCTCCTTCTATGGCATCACTCGACATGCCATCCTTGAACTCTCCCCAGTGCCTTTTATGAGGTAAAGGAAGTTGACGACACTTTTTCCAAGATGCTTTTCTGAGAAGATCTGATGTGTATTGATTTACGAGCATCTTAGCTAACTGGAAGTCTAAATCATCAAAGTGGAATTTCAAAGGTTTAGGATCAATAGCTAAATTTTGGGAATGAAATGATTGTGTTTTAGCTACCAAGACTTCCGTGTCTAGTTCGGGTGATAAGCCCTTCTCTTCATCGAGGACCTTAGAATCGTTACCTACTTCCGAGCAGGGTTTATCCCGAATCATATTAATTAAACATGGGCGCAACTCATAGCCAGGTGTTATTATAGGTCCATTAGATTTTGGTGGCCCGAAGCTTTCGTGCACGCCATAATGACAGATAGGAATAGAATTAAAAGCATCCATAAGGATAAACATAAAAATAATGAAAAGAATGGGATAAAATAAGAAAAGATAAGAGTATAATACAAGATTAAGCTAAACTAAGTCAAAATCAGCAAACCGTTCCCCGGCAACGGTGCCAAAAATGCTTGTTGGAATAGATTAACTACACTCCACTAAATAAGTTTTAAGTAGGATTATCCGCAAGCGCACAGATATCATACCAGTGTCATATTTTACCCGGAGGTTTTAAATATCGTATCCATAGGGAACAGTTGTGATTCACCCTACAATTAGGCTAGATAATATCAAGAAAGAGGAAATAGCTATTGAACTCTAGTTCTGACAACCGGTAAGCTTTGTATAATACCGTTCTAACTGGGCAAGTAACCTGAATAGGAGAAGAAACAGAGTAATCTCCTACCAAGCACCTATAAGCCTATCAATCCTATCAACGGGAAGTGGACTACAGAGGAATCAACGCAGCTATAAAGTCACCTACGTGAACTACCACTATCCGGCTAATCAGGGGACATCCACAAGTAAACCTAGCCTAGGCACTACGCCTACACTACCAAATACTACTTCGACCAAGTAATGACCAAGATCAAAGCACTCAATATGAGCTATGAACTTAAGAACAAGTAAGAACAACTGCTTACTTGAATCGAAATGGTGAATACAAAAGTACCTCAGAACACACCTCTGGGCGAGGGAGCTGAATCCAGAAGAATACAGCCACGAAGAAGCACCGACAGGCCGGAACTCCTCCAGAATCTCTACTCCTCTACTCAATCTCTCTAATCTCTAAACAAGACTAGATCTAGAAGAACTAGTCTCTCCTAATTGCTACATCTAGATGAACTAGAACTAGATGAACTAGAACTAGATCAACTAGAGGGACCCTAACCCTAATTTATGTAGAGAATATGAAGCACCGAGGTGTAGAATGCCCCTTGGAGGGGCCTTGGGGCGTCATTATATAGGCCGAGGTGGAGTAGGGGGCAAGGAACCGCCACGTCATCGATCCGCGTCTTCATCTTATGTGCACCGTCGGATCAAACCGACCTTAGATCGACGTAGGAATGCTTTGCCTGGGTTCCAAGGAAGAGTGGGAGGAAGACTCCAGAAGGCGGCGGCTAGATGTTGACCTAGGGCGCCGTTCGGCCCTAGGGTGGGGCCGGCCGGCCCCACCTGGTCGCCTCTGCGGTTCCCGCTGCTTCGGGTGTCTTCTAGACCCTTCCAGATCCTTTTGGCGATATTTTCTGTCGCGGTTAAGTTTTGTGATAATTATGCAATGTAATCCCTCTTTTAAGCTTTTCTGGAAAGGTCCCTGGAAAATATAGAGTATGCAAAACTCGTGGAAATTGTCAGTTGAAACCATAGACTAGTGTGTAGTCATGTATCCTTTCATGTCTAAAGTTCTAATAAATATTGACGTTATCCACCGTCAACAATAACAGGGGTAAAATCATGATAGTGGACACACACATAGAAAAATGACTCTCAAGCGGCGGAAAGATGATGGTAGCGTAAAGAATAAAGAATAAAGAATAAATAAATATCCTACGGGAGCAATGGTCCTAATACAGCTAATGCCTAGAAAGTAGTTAGTCACACAATTACATGAGTTAGAGATAGAGTTGTGTTTGCGATGGATCGGAAGACCACCGGGCACCGGTCTTCCGGTCAAGCATGGATAGCAATTTAGACTCCTACACCATAGCCGAACATGGGGGATTATAAAGGACAGACAGGGCTGTCACCACCTGCTGCCTACCACCTCAACCGTGGACTATGAAGTGCAATCACCGGTCCCCCTATACCTAAGCACCACGCTCACATATAGAGAAACTACCCAAGTCCCCCCGGGTCTCTCACCCTTTGGATAAACGAGTAAAGAACTTGGATGTTGTGCGATGAACCACCATCCCTCCCACAACTCTATTCCTAATCATCTAAGTGTATGAATGATTAAGAACAGAGTCTATACGCTAAGAATATGATATCAACACTATGAACTAGCAAGCATATCATGAACAAGGCATATAAACTAGAAGTCCTATGTTCTATGATCAAATCACACAAACTATCATCTAGTTCATATAATAAGATCATATCACTAGAACTATACTCTAATTCTAGAACATTGCTATATTGATAAAAAGAGAAGAAGATCATGATGGAAAGAATTATATTCATACCAAGAGTAGCCAAGATGTCTCCTCCTCTTACAAGATGAATCTTGCTCTACTACTACTAAGGATAAAGAGAAAAGTGGAGAGGAACACTTGAGAGTACAAGTGAGAGGTGTGGTGTGTGTTGTGTGAAATGGAGAGCTCCACCCCTTGATTTATGCTAAGTGTAGGTCAGTTTGGAGGCCGAGGGAGTAAATGCCTTGCTGCACCGCCTTTGCAACTGACCAAGAGAACCGCCAGAGAAAGATGGGCCAGGCTGGGCTTCCTGGGGGTGCGGCCGCACCCTGGTGTGCCCGCACCAGGGGTGGCCCCCTCAGGCCCAGCTTTGGCCCATCTGCTCTTGGGTGATCCTGGGCTCCTTTCCCGTGGGTTGTTGGCCCAGATTGGTTCTTGGACTTGGGCTTTGCTTTATTCTTTGTGAAATACGCCTTGCCGAAAAGCGTATTCTTGTGACCTTTTCCTCTTTTCCTTGTATGTTTCCTGTAAATCAATAATGCTCCAATACAAGTGGAAATAGGTCAATAGTAAAGGCATATGTGAATATGGCTATGATATTTCTCCCTTTTTAGATAATAGTTGGTGGTTAGGGTATGTCGGAATTTACCGCCAACAGTAGGGTGGACAGGGAAGGGTGCTTGGGGTGCTAGGCGGCCTTGCCGAGCCACAACGACCGGTGGTCGGCGCTGGTGGCGCACGGCGGAAGGCGGCGCTCCACGGCGGAGCTACACAGAGGGGAAGAGAAGGAATTGGAGGGAGGAGGGGCTCGGAGAGCTCACCTCAAGTTCAATTGGCCAGTGGCGCAGCAGAAACCTTGAATTAGGACGGCGGTTCTAATGGCGCCGGTTGCTCCCGGATTGGGGGCAATCGAGCTCTAGCTCGAGAGTGGAAGGGAGAGGGGGAATGGAGGGGGAGAGGGAGTGTTCCTACTCCTAGTGGAGCTTGGAGTGGTGAGGGCGAGGGCGGAGGGGCACCAGCCGGGCCTATGTTGGCGGTGATTACCGACATACTTTAACCGCCAACTATTATCCAAAAAGGGAGAATTATCATAGACATATTCACATATACCTTTACTATTGACCTATTTCCACTTGTATTGGAGAATTATTGATTTACAGGAAACATACAAGAAATAGAGGAAAAGGTCACAAGAATGCGCCTTCCGGCAAGGCGTATTTCAATAAAATAAGCAAAGCCCAAAGTCCAAGATATCAACTGGGCCAACAACCCACGGGAGAGAGGTCCAGGAGCATCAAGAGGGCCATGGGCCGAAGCTGGGGCCGAGGGGGCCGACCCCTAGTGCGGCCACACCCGGTGCGGGCGCACCCCCGAGAGGCCGCCCGGCCCATCTTCTCGGCAGTGGTTCGTGGAGGCGGTCTTGAGGTCGGTTTTTGGCCCGGCATTACTTCCCAATCCCCTGGAACCGACCATTAGACTAGTATATAAGAGCGGGGGCACTCCCTCCATTTCACACAACACACTACACCTCTCACTTGTACTCTCAAGTGTACCTCTCCACTTTTCTCTTTATCCTTAGTAGTATTAGAGGAGCAAAGCTCATCTTGTAAGAGGAGGAGACATCTTGGCTACTTTTGGTATGAATACTATTTTTTCTATTATGCTCTTCTTCTCTTTTTATCAATATAGCTATGTTCTAGAATTAGAGTATGGTTCTAGTGCTATGATCTTGTTAGATGAACTAGGTACTAGTTTGTGTAGATGAACTAGGTACTAGTTTGTGTGATTAGATCATAGATCATAGGACCTCTAGTTCATATGCCCTGTTCATGATATGTTTGCTAGTTCATAGTGTTCATATCATGTTCTTAGCATATAGAGCCATGTTCTTGACTGTTCATACACTTAGATGATTAAGAATAGAGTTGTGTGCGGGTTGGTGGTTCATCGCACAACATCCAAGTTCTTTGCTTGTTCATTCGTAGGGTGAGAGACCTGGGGGCTTGGGTAGCTATTTTATATGCGGGCTTAGCGCTCGGGTATAGGGTAGCCGGTGATTGCACTTCATAGTCCACGGATGAGGGGGTAGGCGGCAGGTGGTGACAGCCCTGTCCGTCCCTTCGTAATCCCTCCACGTTCGACTATGGTGTAGGAGTCTAAATTACCACCCATCTCGCTGGCAGACCAGCGGCCGGTGGTCTTCCGATCCATCGCAAACACAGTTGTATCTCTGATTCATGTATTTGTATGACTATCCACTATCTAGACATTAACTATATTAGGACCATTGCTTCTGTAGGAAATTCTTTTATTCTTTATTCTTTTATTCTTTATGCTTCATTCATCTTTCCCCCACTTGAGAGACGTCTATCTATATATGTGTGTCCACTATCATGAAAACCGTATTGTTTACCCCTGTTATGAATATTGGTCTACCTTTCATACAACGTATAGTATCCTTGATTATGGTTTCATACTAAAATCTACACTAGCCTTCCTTTGAAAAAATATAAATACGACACCTAGGATTTCTCCGAGTTGAAATGCTACAACGGTAATTCCGTGCGCTTGCGGAATAACATCCAAAACTGCAAAGGTTTACCGGATCACCGTTACTTATTTACTGTAGTTAGGAATATAGTTTTAGCACTAGTGTCAAGGAATACTGAAAGTGCGCCGTATAGCATCTCCGAGGCACTAGCAGCTAAGGCTATAGTCCTAGCATTATTATGGATATAACTCTCGTGATAGAGGTAAGAATAGTCTTGGTATGCCACGGTGCCCGTGCTAGGCTATTCTGAAACTATCATCCGAGGAATATCACTAGTAGCGGTAAAGGGAATAACTAGTAAGGTGTGCCTCAGTACCATGGCTGATCTAGTGATATGGTAACTGAGGTACACCACCCTAAGCATTTCTTACTTATTACCGGGGATAGACTTACCTCTATTCGTAGTAATGATGTTAAGGAATGTCAACTGTATTTCTGGCGTTGTCACCAGGGGTCCAAACTTGGTGATGCGCTAAGAAACGCCAACAAGCATTTCTGGCACCGTTGCCGGGGAAGGCTAGGAAAGATTTTATATGAAAACATAAACTTGGATAATATACTTGTGTAAAAGTAGCCTTTGTTCATACAGGATAACCTTTTCTTATTTTCTCCTGTTGTGGATGAAAACAGATAGTGTATGACTGGGTTCGATGCCGAAAAACTTCACCAAAGAATCAAGAGGCTATCTTGAAAAGACTTCGATCCCGCACCGTTTCTTCTTCAAGTACTCCACCGACAACCCGAACCGGGGCACTTCCACACCCGAGATCACCGCTATGGCCGAAAGTCACTCCGCGAGTACTCTGTCCCCAATGTCGCCAACGTGCCCACTGGGCCCGCTGTCAACCTTGGTGACAAGAACTTTAAACTGCGCACCGGTCTTATCACTATGGTGCAGGCAAGCACATTCTGTGGCTTTCCGAGTGAGGATGCCAACGCTCATCTCTAACAGTTCACGGAGCCGCGGCGACACCATCGTCATAAAAGACGCCGCACCGGAGGCCATCCGCCTCCGTCTGCTTTCCTTCTCCCTCACGGGAAAGGCGAAACAAAGGGTTCTACAAGGACCGGAAAGCTGTTGACACACAGGCCAAGTTCTCAGCGGCGTTTCTTGCGAAGTTCTTCCCTCTAGGCAAAACAACTGCCCTTAGAGGGAAGATCACATCATTCCAGCAGAGCAGCTTGGAGAACATTCCCGAAGCATGGGACAGGCTGCAAGATTACATCCAGGCCTGCCCACACCATAGGATAGAAGATTGGATGATCCCCGCAAACCTTCTATGAGGGGTTAATCCCCATGTCGAAGGGGTCATCCGGACGCCGCAGCCGGGAGGAGCATTCCTCTCCCTCACTATCACTTTGGGGCAAAAGCTCGATTGAGAAAATCCTGTCCAATCAAGGATGGGTGGAGGAAAGGTCCCGATCCACAAAAACAAAAAGGCATGTATACTGTCAAGGAGGCAGATATGCTTGTCGCAAAAATGGACCTACTACTCAAAAGATTGGACGAAAGAGCCCATGAGAAAGAGGCCATGAAGAAGGGCTACGTCCAAGCTAGACTCACACATAACGTGTGAAGTCTGTGGCAATATTGGCCACTCGGGGAATGACTGCCTCGAAACCCGTGAAAAAGCTGCCTACATCAACAACAGCAGCAATGGGTATCGCCAACAAAATAATGGCGGATGGAATAACCAACCCGCCAACAAGGAGGTAATTCGAACTTCAATTCCAACTATAATTCGAACCAACCTTCCTTGAAAGACTTGGTATTAGGCCAAGCAAAAATAAATAAAAATTTAAATAAAAAGCTATCTTATAATGATAAAATGTTTGAAAACTTAAACACAAAAATAGAAAACCTCTCCTCTGCCATTAATAATCAAATGAGCTTCAACAAAATGATAGAATCACAGTTAGCTCAAATAGCTGCCGCTATTCCTGTCGATCAAACGGGACGGATCCCGGGGCAACCCGAGAACCTTCCCGATAATCCTTTTGCAGCTAAATAAAGGAGGAAGGTAGGTCTAACCCACCAGACCATAAATTGGGTAAGTCCTCGCCGTAGGTAACAAGTATGAATCAAATTATACATATTTCTAAAAAAATATTTCATGACCCTTATAAACAAAATTTTGGTTTGAGGAATATTGATCGTGCCAACATATTCTCATAAACTTTCTATCTTTAAGCATGGTGCTTAGCATAGGAAGTTTACTCGATTGAAACTTGACAATTGTCCGATTTGATTAGTGAACCAGATTCTAGTTTACAAAGGATCATAAAAACTAACCATAATATAAAATAAAATCTCTTACCCATAAAAGTTTTTACAAATATGGTTCATGATCAATCATATCTTCATAAGTTTTGTATATAAGTATAGAGCTTAGATACTAAGTTAAACATTTGACCACTGAACCAAAAACATGACTAGTATAAAACCTCTTGGGAGAGATTATCTTCACTAACATATAGGTCTCAAGCCGGCTTGGGGAGGACCCCTGAATAAAGGTAATACCTCCCTCACTTCTCAATAATAATAATAATAATAATAATAATAATAATAATAATAATAATAATAATAATAATAATAATAATAATAATAATAATAATAATAATAATAATAATAATAATAATAATAATAATAATAATAATAATAATAATAATGATGATGATGATGATGATGATGAAAAAAAAGAATTCCACTCAAATATGTGAATTATGCTATGCATAGTTTTCTCTTGTTGAAATGATGAATAGTTGCTCTGTTTTTATGATTCATCTGTGCTTAGCTTATGACTTAGTCTTCTTCCAAGGTTTAAGTTTATTGGTTTTAAAATATTCACTCTAGAAACTTAAAAACTTAGTGGGATGCATAGAGCTTGATCTAGTCTAGGGATGGTATTAAGTTTGATTTGGTATGACTAAGAATTTGTTACAATCTTACTCTGAGAAAAGCTTGAATACCGGAGTCTTAAAAATTAAATAAAAACCAAAGTTCTTTGATATGATCTAAAGTAGATTGCTTTGTTATGCACCCATGATCAGAATTCACATACATAATAAAAGTCAATCTTTGTTCTCTATGTATTGATTCTCTCTTAGAAGTCAAAAGAGAGTGTGGGCTATAAAAAGATGCCATGCCAAAGAAGCATGAGCCAATAAAAGATGCCATACCAAAAAGGTATGTGCCAAAAAAAGAGAGAGAATAAAACAAGGGGTGCAAAGACACCCCCCCCGAAAGCGAAAAAAAAATATCCCAAAAAGTACCCGCCTTGAGAGATAGCCCCCACTTCTCAGAAAGACAGAAAAGAGATAATCATGCATAGGAGTTCAAAAAGAAAAAAAATAATAAATAATAAACTTCCCTTCCGATCAAAGTGTATAGCTTAGTAATTTGCTATGACCTAATCATTTGACTTTGATCTTCATACAAAAATACAAAACTCCAGGAAAAAAGCAATTCAAAAGAGTAGAATGTATACAAAATCTATGTCTACCTCTCTTGCTGAAAATACCAACCCAAAGATAAAGTGATAATTATAAGCCCCACAAGTGACAAGTGAAAAGGATGAGTATGACAACCATTTATTTAAATCAAGGAAGAAAACTTTGTTATAATCCTGGCACTTGTGAAACATAATCGGCATTGTAGCAACTCTTGATCAACAACCAAGTTCTTAGCTTTGCTCGAGGACGAGCAAAGGGTAAGCTTGGGGGATTTTGTTGGCGGTGATTACCGACATACTTTAACCGCCAACTATTATCCAAAAAGGGAGAATTATCATAGATATATTCATATATACCTTTACTATTGACATATTTCCACTTGTATTGGAGAATTATTGATTTACAGGAAACATACAAAAAATAGAGGAAAAGGTCACAAGAATGCGCCTTCCGGCAAGGCGTATTTCAACAAAATAAGCAAAGCCCAAAGTTCAAGATATCAACTGGGCCAACAACCCACGGGAGAGAGGTCCAAGAGCATCAAGAGGGCCATAGGCCAAAGCTGGGGCCGAGGGGCCCACCCCTGGTGTGGCCACACCAAGGTGCGGGCGCACCCCCAGAGAGGCCGGCCCAGCCCATCTTCTGCAGACGGTTCGTGGAGGCGGTGCTGAGGTCGGTTTAGCCCGGCATTTACTTCCCCTGCCCCTGGAACCGACCATTAGACTAGTATATAAGAGAGGGGGCACTCCCTCTATTTCACACAACACACTACACCTCTCACTTGTACTCTCAAGTGTACCTCTCCACTTTTTTCTTTATCCTTAGTAGTATTAGAGGAGCAAAGCTCATCTTGTAAGAGGAGGAGACATCTTGGCTACTTTTGGTATGAATACTATTTTTTCCATTATGCTCTTCTTCTCTTTTTATCAATATAGCTATGTTCTAGAATTAGAGTATGGTTCTAGTGCTATGATCTTGTTAGATGAACTAGGTACTAGTTTGTGTAGATGAACTAGGTACTAGTTTGTGTGATTAGATCATAGATCATAGGACCTCTAGTTCATATGCCCTGTTCATGATATGTTTGCTAGTTCATAGTGTTCATATCATGTTCTTAGCATAAGCCCTGTTCTTGACTGTTCATACACTTAGATGATTAAGAATAGAGTTGTGTGCGGGTTGGTGGTTCATCGCACAACATCCAAGTTCTTTACTTGTTCATCCGTAGGGTGAGAGACCCGGGGCGCTTGGGTAGCTATTTTATATGCGGGCATGGTGCTCGGGTATAGGGTAGCCGGTGATTGCACTTCATAGTCCACGGATGAGGGGGTAGGCGGCAGGTGCTGACAGCCCTGTCCATCCCTTCGTAATCCCCCCATGTTCGGCTATGGTGTAGGAGTCTAAATTACCACCCATCTCATTTGGCGGACCGGCCGCCGGTGGTCTTCCGATCCATCGCAAACACGGCTCTATCTCTCGATTCATGTATTTGTATGACTATCCACTATCTAGACATTAGTTGTATTAGGACCATTGCTCCTGTAGGATATTCTTTTATTCTTTATTCTTTTATTCTTTATGCTTCATCCATCTTTCCCCCACTTGTGAGACGTCTATCCGTATGTGTGTGTCCACTATCATGAAAACCGTATTGTTTACCCCTGTTATGAACATTGGTCTACCTTTCGTACAACGTATAGTATTCTTGATTATGGTTTCATACTAAAATCTATACTAGCCTTCTTTTGGGAAAATATAAATATGAGACCTAGGATTTCTCCCGCTTGAAATGCTACAATGGTAATTCCGTGCGCTTGCGGAGTAACATCCAAAACTGCAAAGGTTTACCGGATCATCGTTACTTCTTTACTGTAGTTAGGAATATAGTTTTAGCACTAGTGTCAAGAAATGCTGAAAGTGCGTCGTATAGCATCTCCGAGGCACTAGCAGCTAAGGCTATAGTCCTAAGGTTATTGGGGATATAACTCTCGTGATAGAGGTAAGAATAGTCTTGGTATGCCACGGTGCCCGTGCCAGGCTATTCTAAAACTATCATCCGAGGAATATCACTAGTAGTGGTAAAGGGAATAACTGGTGAGGTGTGCCTCAGTACCATGGCTGATCTAGTGATATGGTAACTGAGGTACACCACCCCAAGCATTTCTTACCGGGGATAGACTTACCTCTATTCTCAGTAATGATGTTAAGGAATGTCAACTGCATTTCTAGCGTTGTCACCAAGGGTCCAAACTTGGTGGTGCGCTAAGAAACGCCAACAGCCTATTTATAGGCCGGCAATGGCGGTCCGGCGGCGAGATATTTTCTCTACCGTCGAGCTTATCCGGAGCGCGCGTGCGAGTTCAAATCCGCGAAGGCGGTTGGCCACAGTGCGGCGGTGCGCGGGCGCGCGCCATTGATGTGCTCATCCAAGCTCGTCAGGTAGCGCCCATGGCGGGGTGTCAGCAAGAAGGTGCGAGAGAGAGAGAAAAGGAGAAGGGAGAAAAGAAAGGGGCGCGGCATGCTCCGGATGTTGACATCCTTATCCTCTCGCGCGGCGGAGCGAGGGCGGTAATGGCGAGCCCGAGGCGGCGCTTGCCGACGCGGTATTCGCATCGTCCTCCTCGTCGTCGGAGGTAGACGACGATGACGACAGGCGGGGCCCACCTGTCATCGGGCATGGGAGGAGGGAAGGAGGGGCGCGTCCTGGGCTGCGGCTGCTACGGCAGACTGGGCCGGCCCACGCGGGGAAAAGAAGGGAGGGGAGAAGAAGGGGAGAAGGGGATGGCGGCCTGCTGCTGGGCTTGAGGAAGGGAATGGAGCCCGAGCTCCTTTTCTCATTTTCCTTTTACTTTTCCATTTGCTAAATGCATATGTTCATGATTTCAAATAGTTTTCAATTCAAATGTGTATGAAATGAGGTGCAACTGGTGCCACATTAATTCTATACTGCTGAGCAAGCCATAACCAAAAGGGTTTTTAAAAAGTTCAAATTTTTAGTGATTTTCAAAAAAGGTTAAAATTTCGGGGTGTTACAATGCTTGGGTCATATCAAAAGACTATGCCATAGCCCACCCTGAAAAAGGTGAGATTATTTCCTTTCTTTTGCTGTTCCATAAGCTGATGTATCAGCGTGGTGTGCGTGGCGCGGGATGTGTGGACGTTGTTCTCGTGTAAATTCTCAGTGTTTTTTTAATGCATTTTCAGTAGGAGCCTCTGACTTCTCCTGTTCCTTCAAAAAAAAAAATATAGACACTAGACAAACTACCATGCTGATACCCTTTCTTGCTTGCCTTGCTTGCAGAGGAGCTCTGGCTCCAACATTCTTGCCGTGGAGCCGACGTTGGAGCTGCGCTTCTTATTCGAGCCATGGAAGGTCTTATCATGTTAAGTTGTGTGCAGTTAACAAACATGACCAAAGGCTCCATTGCATTTGACATAATGACAAACGAAGCCCGTTCTCTTCAGCAAAGCATGCGAGGCTATACTGCCTCAAATCAGCAGGCCCCGATCCTCTGTTCAGACCACTGACTCTGCTCTGTTTCCTCTGTTTTGGCCAGCACCACAGCAGAGCACAGGCATGACAAAGTAGTTGCCAGACAGGGTGCCGAGCATTCGACGGTCAAAGCTACAGCCCGTGGCAAGACGATGGACCTATTTGTGATTTATTAGAATGTCACGCTTTGAGTTCTAACAGACAGTTGATTTATGTTTCTTATTAGGCATTGAGTTCATTTATGTAGAAATTCTAATAAATCACATGCATCTATTTGTTTATGTTTCTTATTAGCCTTTTAATGTTTATATGTCCATGAGTGGAGTTGAAAGGTGCAATATTACTTAGTATTACCTTCATCCTAAAAGGTTCTCATTCTAGGTTTAGATTAAGCTAAATTTAAAGTTTTGGTTAGGTTTAAAGGAAATATATTGTCAATATTTGTATCTCAAAATAAGAAATCAAGGCTTGCCATCACAAGAGCCAATTCTCTTAATCATGTTGGCCAGTTCACTCTTATTCAATCAGTCCTTGCTCCAATTCCTATCTACTATATGCCTAACATTCTTTTTCCACAAGAATTTTCTAGCAAAAATCACAGCCATCATCCATACCTTTTGGTGGCAAGGTGTTCGGAAAGACCAGCAAAAAGGGCCCATGCACTACAAATCATGGGACTCCATTTGGAAACAAACAAAAGCAGGAAAGCTTGGAGCTAGTAAATAATGTTATGCTCATGAACATTACTTGGCCTTTTGTAAATGAACCTGATACAACCACCTCGAAGATAATCAAAACAAAATATTAACCTAATAGTTCTTTTTGGAATGCAAAGGCCCATTTGCGAGAATCCACTGTGTTTTATCGGCAATTCTAAATATCAAAAATATTTCCAAAAAAAATGTTACCATTCATATTATTGATGGCAATACTTGTTTTAGAATCAACCATGGTGCCCTATTTGGAAAGAATTGCATGACCATTTAAATATTTGGCTGCCGGACTCTAAACAATGCGATACTCGACCGTTATTTCCCTTTTTGGCCAGCAAATGGATTTTTTTTTTTTTCAGATCCTCTAATTCCAAGCAATGGTCCAAACATTCTTTGTTGGAAGCCTTCTACTTATGGTAGATGTGTTGGCACAAAATCTGCACCTGCGCCAAGCACACAAAGTCAAAAGCGTGACTTCAATCGGACGCCCGCACGGTTTGGAGATCCGAGCGTGCCGGTCGGTTTGACCTGAAAACCGACAAGGGACAAAGAAACTGTTAAATACAAAATCGGAACGTGTCGGATGAGACCAGACAGTTCCGTATATACGGCCCTGAAGCCATTTACGACGACATACAACTATAGAAGCTATCTGCCAATCATGCATGCAATTCATTCGGCTAATATGAAAGTGAAACACGTAGTGTATTGATTACCGAACATACATGCGTAAGAAGACATGTTTGAACAAGTAAAAGTTAACTACGAGTTGAAGCATAACCAAGCTCGGCAATACAGCCGACTCGGGGTCCATGAAGAAGGAACATACAAATCATCACGACTAAACTAATCAAAGACCTGCATCTGCCGCACGATACCCGATCTTATCGAGTCTAAGCGTTTCTAACGTGCAAGAACCCATGACATGTAACAATCTAGGTTGATCCAATTCGCTACGTAAGCACACGATCTATCTATCATCATGACATGAGAAAACCATATAGCAAATAGATCTATAAAATAAGAAGCCGAAACCGATCGAATCTAGATTGGGCGAAAGAGTGTTACAAATAAATAAAACATTAAAGTCATGCAACACGTGATAACTTAATGAATCTAATAGATCTTGCCAAATCTAATAGAGCCGATAACCAATCCTTGAACCAGATCCTAGCCTGCTGCGCGACTCACGATCTAACCAAGAACCGATAACTATCTTGCTTTGCTAGGCTATCAAGCGGACGCCTGCCGCACGGCCATCTAGTCGAGATAAACAAAGCATAAGCAAAGACTTCTTGATCATCAAGTAGACGCTTTGCCGCACGGCCATCCCATCGAGACGAACAAGACTACTTGCATCAAGATCTAAATCCACCGCATGATACTAGACATGATAGCAAGGTTGCCGGAATTTACGGAGGTCGACGGATCGATGGCTCCTCTCGAAGAACTCGACGACACGACAAAAGGACTCGAAACTTGGCACGGGGCCGGTTGTATTGATTTGATTGTGAATCCTTTTTACAATGGTCGAGGGTCTATATTTATACCCTGGACATAACATGAATCCTAAGAGATTACGACGTACACAATATATTAAAGGTAACTCAAAAGTATGGCGAGACTCTTGCTATAATTCTCCTCGAGTCCTTGATCATCACGCTTTTCTTCTTCTATTCGGCTTCTTGCTCGCCACCTTTTGCTTCCCGAATGGAGCCACTTGTCTACAAGGATAGCCGACCGCACCAATGCTTGCCGAATCACCCGAGTCAATTGCACATACGCTTGCCGAATAGCTCAAAGTTAGCCGACCCGCACGCTCATTTGCCGAACGCGTTGGATTTACGCTTTCTCATAGACTTTACCGAATCGCCCCACCTTTGTCATTGGCTTTTACCAAAATCCAGGTGTTAACACATGCCCCCTCAATTTCGGGATAAAAAGTAATTTTATTCCGAATTGAACACGACTCTTTTCTCATTTAGGTCAACACTGTTCAACTCCGTAGCCGCCACTCAAAATCTGATTCTTCTTCGTTCTAGATTCGATCCTACTTTTAATCCCCAATGGCGACCCTTGATGGAGTTCTAGAGGTATTTTTGATTCCTTTCATGTATTCGGCAAATTTTTCTTTGATCTTTCATCTCTTCTGATTCTCTTTCGGCCGTATTATCCTTTTGAAGGAGTACAAGGACGGATTTTTGATCCCTTATGCCCCCAATCCTGATTCGTACTTTTTTGGGTCCGATGGGAGATTCCAACCCAATCGAATTTTTGGAGAAAGAAACTTCGAGGATCCCCTTTAAATCTGAATTGCCCCTCCAAACAGATGGCCAAGCACTTTCAAAACCTGGCCCTTCCCTCCGATCTTTGGGTGGCGGCAAATGGGTACCAAAGGATCTTGAACAAGAGTAGCGATCACTTTGGGACTCCCGGGATATCCAAAGATCGCTTAGAGTTATCCCTTTCGGGAACACCTCGGAATGATTCTCTTCTGATAGCAGCTTCCCACTTCTGGTCTGATGCTACCAATGGTTTCATTTTTGGTCATGGCCCAATGTCTTTTACTTTGGCTGACATATTCATGATGACCGGCCTTAATGTGACAGAGCCGGTATACCCTTCCAAATATAAGCACAATAGCAACCAGAAGGCAGTCAAATCTGGAAGTGGATGGACCAAGTACATCAAAACGTATATGTCAACTGGTGCTGTGACTGACAAAGAATATAAGGCCTTTTTAAACATGTGGCTATGCAGATTCATCTTTTGTGGCAAATCCAATGAGCCAACTCTCAATCACATGGTAATGGCCGAGGAGCCGGGCTGCAGGAACTTTAATTCCTCTGGGGCAAATATCTTCTAGGAGCTGTCTATCACATGATGCATCGGATCATTGTTCGAATCGTCAACATGGGGAAATTCATTGTGTAAATGGTCCCCGGTGGTTTGTGCGGATGTGGCTACAATTGTACATGCACCGAGATAGTCTCCGTGGACCTTAACACTTTGGGTTTTCCTTCCGTCAATGATGATGAAGATGGCCAAATGAAAGAGAAAGCCTGTCAAACTTATGGAGAAGCGGCCAAATTTGCCATTACCATTGATATAGATCTTGGCCATCTATTCAAGCTATTCTTTAAGGGCTTCAATCATGTGATATGGCTCCCTTATAGAGAAAGTGACACTTTGACTCTGCCTTGCAAATTTAGCTATGAGTCCGGTTGCTTAGACAGGGGTTGCCACAAAGATCTTCAATTCTTTCATTAAGCCCCATGTCTTGCCGCCAGAGTTTCATCATGGGAGGTTGCTGAATCCTTCCTATGAATTTTACAACCCAAACATGTTTGCCAGCAATTGGGTCTGTGGGCAATCGCCCCCAAGACTGTTTTTTCAACCATCATAAGGCCCGGAGAGAAAATAGGAGATGAAATGGAGGCCAAAAGGGTTTTTGAGCTTGGATGGGATCTCGCGGAAATTCATGCCCTTACCTTTGGGATTAATAGAAGCTGCCCATCCTTTGTTTTCCTCTTGGTGGCAAGAATGGCGTGCTCATATCTTTAACATGCCAGTGCACCCTTTGTGTCAAGATTTGTATGCTCAATTCGATTCTGACGGTGAGGTAACTTTCTTCATACTCACGCTTTACCTCTTTTTTCTGATTTTGTTTTTAATTTCAGCATTGTACTTGTCTTTCACAGGATCCTGAGCCTACCCCTCCTTCACAAATAGTCCAATATTACCAAGCTGGACCCATCCCTGCCTTAGGTTTTAATGCTCCATCCCTGGCAATCCTCATGAAAACACCAGTAGCTCTGGGTACAGCTCCTTCAAAAGGAGAAAGCAAGAGGAAAGCTATTACTGGATCAAGCAGAGATATTAATGTGCCCAGAAGAACAAGATCCAAGAAAGCTAAGCTCTCTCCCAAGGTACACTCTTGGCCAGTTTTGTTCTGAACCATGACGGGGCTTATTTTACCTATTATATGCTTTCCTTGACCCACAGTCGTCGCCTTCAAACTCGGCCAATGTGTTGAGAATTACTGAAACATCTTCTCAGGCTCCTGAAGATGTTGAGACTCAAGAGGAGGATGCAGAAATTCAAGAGTCTACTGGCCATACAGGTAATTACTTTCTTAACTGATTGTTCCCCTTTTTGCGCCAAATGAACTGATTTTGCCATTTGATACTCAGAAGCAGATCATCCCCTGGACAAAATGGTAGAAAAATCTCCTCCTCATGCTTCTATTGATAGTGCAGAAATTCACAAGGCTATTGGTCATATTGGTAATGTCTTCTACACATTTTCTCTTCTTCCCTCTACCAAGGTTTATCTACTATACTTTGCATTTCACTGCTTATTTTCAGATGATATCTTGGATGACATAGCGGAAGGATCTTCCCCTCATCAGGCTTCAAGTTCACCTTCTCTGGGCATTCAGCTAAGCCCTCAATCAAGCCAGGACAGGAATCAACCTTGAAGAAGCTTCGCACAAAAGGTAATACTTTATTTTATTGATCTCTCGATAATCTTGATCAATTGGCTAATGGTTCCCCTTTTTAAAGGATGATGCTAAGCCGATCGTCGCCTACTCTTTCACCATTGAAGAGTACATTAATGAAGGAGGTGAAGAAGCTACTTCTCGGCCAGAGGTTATCGGCAGAGAACCAAGCTCGGCTAAAGGAGATATCCCTCTTATCGGCCAAAGATATAAATGCTCTTGTCCAAGATGTAGACCCGGATAAGAGAACCTGGTTGAGCTTATTGACCAAGACATCCCTCCAACTCTCAAGGTCTCTCTAGAATCTGCAACTCATCTTGATGATCACCTTGGCAAGGTCGGGAGCAAACAGAATATAGCTTCTAGAGCCGCTCTCGCAAAATGATAATCGACGAAAAAGCATCAAGTTAAAGAATTGCACTCTCGGATCCAGTCTGCTAAGCGCCTTTGATAACTCGAACCTGAACTGGTAGCCATGGAGGAGGAAAAGGCCAGGGTTGGAAGCTCAATTGGCTCAATTGAATGTGAGAATCCAATCTCACAAAGATAAAATCGCCACCTTGCCGAACTCCATAGATGCAGCCAAGACAAAGATATCGTCTGTCATCAAGGAGCATCGCCAGATCAAAACTAGGCTTACCGTAATCCGTAGTTCTCAAGACGATGACAAGAAGGTGCTAGAAGAAGTCAGCCGAATTAGGGATGATATCATAGACGCAATCAAACTGTTCTTAAATGAGTAAAACATTCGGCTTGTAACACACTGTGATTGTATTCTTTGTTGTGCTTTGGTCTTTTCCATTCTTGTTTGACTGATGACATAGCCGAATGTTCTTAAGCTTCCCAAATAGACATACGGCCATCGTTCTGGATTTCCCGATCAGAGGATTAGCCGATTCTTCTGAATCGTCGCTTTCGATTTAGCCGAGCTTGGCCCAGTCCGGTAACGGCCCAAAAGAGAAGTAAACCCTACTTTGTCGTTTGGTATACTCCGAGTCGTGCGCCCACGAACTCTATTCGCCTATAAATAAAGCCTTCTTCCGGCTTCCACCACCATCGCCGGTTAGCATTCATCATCATCTTCTCATTTTCTCGCCGAAATCCTCAGGAAGAAAACCCCACCTCCAAACCACCAATGTCGGCGCCGGTGACCATGGAAAACGCCTGCCGAGGGAGAGGCCGGAGGAAGCGAAGCCGCGACGTCGGCAACGCCATGGGTGAGATTAATCTGCCGCCTTTGCGTGTTCACGCTCCTTTGTTCATCTCCCCCTAACCTTGGTTTTCTTCATCCGCTTAGGGCGAGGGTCATCATCAACCAGTCTCACCTTCTTCCCCGATGGAGGTGACTCAACCGGCACCTCCGACCAACCGGTTAATGCGTCTCCGGCTCCTCGAGTTCGTCGAGCTCTTACGAGTCCGACAATTCATACAACGCCAACCCTTGGGGTCCGGCGGAATCGAGGGTGAGGACCCTTTGTACAATCATGAGGAGGCGCTCCGGTTCCGCAAGGAAAGGGATGAAGCCCGGACCGAGCCGGGCGGCGTCTCCAAGCGATTTGGCATCGCGCAAAGCGAATGGGAGGATCGGCGCAAGCGATTCTCACGATGCCATCACCGGTTTGGCATTCTTACATAGATTTCTTTTTCTCAATCCTCTTTCTTTATCTGATTATCTTTTCATCTTTCAGCGCTCTGCGGAGAAACGATCGGTTGAAGGCAAAGCGGCGACCAGGCGGGCGACAAGGTGAATGCCCGGGGAGAAACTCCCGAGGCACGCCTGACGCCATGGATGGCCGTGTTGATCGGGCCGTCATCCAAGGTGTCCACCTTGGCGTGTCCCTCGGCTTTGGCAAATATGTCTTCTCGCACCAATGAGGACTATTCTGCTCGGGCCGTTGGATTTGCGTGAAGGTCATCCTCACGAGGTGGAGGACATTGAGGAGCAAATGGAGCTCTACGGGGACCATGCTACTGCCCTTGCCGAATCCACCAATCCCCAATCTGTTCTTAATAAGTTGTTCCGGGAATAGTTTGTAACTAGGGATTGATCTCGTGAATAATGAAATCATCTTACGAGAATGTGTCTTGTTTATGATCTTGTGTTGATCGCCAAATGAATGCCTTGTGTTCTCTCTCGATTCGAAGTAGTTTTTGAGTGATTTTCCCGAATGCGGTGACATCATTTTAGTCGATTAGATCTTAGTCTTACGCCACAAACGATTTGACGAGTCAGCGAAAGCGGTATCATTCAGACTTCATCTTTCTCTTTTCCCGATAAACCAACCAAATCGAACGTTGAGGTCAACATAAGATCATTCGGTTATATTTTGAACCTGAAGGCGACACGAATCATATCGGCTATTTACCAACTTCGCATTTTTTTTCACTAAAGGCGATGTTATCTCATCGGCTGTTTGATTCAAGTTCTCTTTACTGAACCAACTTCGATCTTTGGGGTAATATTTTTTAAGATATCGTCCGTTGATAGCTCGGTAAATTCTTCCCCAAACAAAGTCTTCAAAATATATGCATTGCCGCACGCATCTTTCTACCCGAAAGGGCCCTTCCCAATTTGGAGACCACTTGCCGAATGCCCCGTCTTTCGATCCAATCGGCAAGATAGTTTTCCAAACCAGGTCACCTTCCAAGAATTGCTTTTCTCGACTTTCTTGTTATAATATCGGGCGACACGTATTTTATTCTTCTCAATATTTTCTAATGCCTTGAGACGAATGAAATGTAAATCTTCCAATTCATCTATCATCAAATTTGTATAATCTTCTTTTTCCAAATCTTTTTTTGCAACATAACTCTTCTTGAACCCGATTGCAATTCCCATGGTAAAACAAAGATGATGCCCGTAAAACCAATTCATAAGGAGATGTTCGAGTTGACCCATGACAAGCCATCCGATAAGCCCACAATGCTTCATTGAGAACCAAATGCCATCTCTTCGGTTTCTCATCAATCTTCTTTTGAATGATCTTGATCATAATCTTATTGGATGCTTCGCTTGCCCATTGGCTTGTGCATAATAAGGAGAAGAATTATACAACTTGATCCCCATGTCTTCGGCAAAGTCGCAAAATTCGAAGAAGTAAACTGGGCTCCTTGATCGGTTGTTATAGTTTGAGGGATTCCAAACCTATAAATTATATGCTCTTTAACAAAACCGATCATATTTTTCGATGTAACTTTCTTCAAAGGAATGGCTTCGACCCATTTAGTAAAATAATCGTGGCCGGGGAGCACAAACTTATGCCCTTTGCTCGAAGGAGGATATATCGACCCAATCAAATCTATGCCCCATCCTCCGAATGGCCAAGGCTTGACTATTGGGTTCATAACAGATGTCTTTGGAGCCTTTTGAATATTGCCAAATTTTTGACAATCATAACATCCTTTATAATAGTCAAAGCAATCTTCCAAAGATAGTTGGCCAAAAATAACCAGTTCTCCAAATTATCCACTTCATCCGGTAAGGCGATTGATGTGCACCACATAATCCTTCATGCACTTCGTACATCATCATTTTCGGCCTCTTCTTGGCTTAGACACTTGAGCAATACTCCATCTATAGATTTGTAATACAAGTGATCATTGAGAAGAACGAACTTAAGGGCTTTGTACCTGAGTTTTCGGGTAACTCTGCGATGGATCCTTCGGATATTTGATGATTTCATGTCTCCAATCGTCAACCACCGATCGGCGTCACGGAATATTCTCTTCTATAGTGAAGACTTCTTGATTTTCACGATATCCGTAAGCGTTTGGGCCAACCTATTTGCTTCTTCATTATGCCTCCTAGGGATATGATGCAAAGTTGCTACCCGAAAGCTTTTTAAAAGTTCCCGACATTCCTCATAGTATTCTCTTAGCGCATCATTCTTACACTCATATTGGCCAATCAACTGGTTGATCACCAGCTCGAGTCTCCAAAGATTTCAACAAATGACGGCTTTTATCTCTACAAGAAGCCGAAGCCCTCTAAGCAATGCTTCATACTACTGCTTGATTGTTAGTCACATGAAATTCAATGGGAATAGCATACTCAAAAGTTATTCCCCGTGGAGAAACTAATAGAATGCCGGCCCCCACCTTTGCTTTGCAGGGATGAACCATCGAAAAATAGAGTCCAAGGTACAATGCCTACTATACTGTTGCTAAGGTCATGATGTTGCGTAATAAAATCGGCAATAATTTGACCTTTCAATGCTTTTGCCGATTCGTATTTTAAATCAAATTCCGACAAAGCCAAAATCCATTTGCCAATTCTTCCATTTAAAATTGGCATTGACAACATATGCTTGATCACATCATGACTTGAAATAATCACGCATTCGGCTTTTAATAAATAATGCCGAAGCTTAGTACATGAGTAATACACACACAAGCACAATTTTTCCATAGCCGAATATCTTGTCTCTGGTCTAACAGCTTTTCGGCTAAGATAAGCTATGACTCGCTCCTTCCCTTCATACTCTTGCATGAGGGCCGATCCTATCGTTAGGGTATCGGCCGCCACGCATAACTTGAAAGGCTTGTTAAGTTGTGGAGGTACCAAAAACCGGTGGTGCCTTCATGTATTCTTTAATTTCATCAAAAGCCTTTTGTTGCACGTCACCCCACACAAATTCTTGATTTTTCTTGAGCATCAATAATGGAGAAAAGGGCAAGATCCTCTCGATAAATTGGAAATGAACCTTCTTACGAAATTGATCTTGCCAAGCGAGGGACTGTAATTCGTGAGATTAGTTGGGGGAACAACTTTATCTATTGCCTCCATGCTCTTCTTTCCAACTTCAATTCCTCCTTTATGAATAAGGAATCCCAAGAACTCACCAGCTGACACTCCGAAAGCACATTTGTTTGGATTCATCTTCAAACCATGTTTTCTAGTGCATTCCAAAGTCCTTCTTAGATCAGCTAAGTGTCTTTCATAGTCTTCAGATTTGACTACTACATCATCAATGTAGATCTCCACAATTTTGCCGATCAACTCATGAAATATGTAATTCATGGCTCTTTGATAAGTTGCACCGGCATTCTTCAATCCAAACGTCATTACAATCCATTCAAATAAACCAATGTGACCAGGGCATCTAAAAGCCATTTTTGAAATATCTTCTATTGCCATGAAGATCTGATTATAGCCAGCATTACCATCCATAAAACTAATGACTTCATACCCGGCTGCTGCGTCTACTAACAAATCGGCAATTGGCATCGGATACCCATCCATTGGAGTGGCCTTGTTAAGATCTCTGAAGTCTATACAGACTCTCATCTTCCCATTCTTCTTGTAAACAGGAACTATATTCGAAATCCAATCTGCGTACTGCATGGCCGAATGAAGTTTGCTTCCAATAGCCTTTCAATCTCCTTCTTCACATCGGCCAAGTTACCTCTTCTTTATAGATTTTCCTTGGAGGTTGTTTATAGGGTCGATACCCCCGATTTAATAGGTAATCGATGTTCAACAATAGAACGATCTAGTCCAGGCATCTCTGTATAATCCCAAGCAAAGCAATCTTTAAACTCCTTAAGAAGATTTACTATTTGTTCTCTATATTCTGGATTCAAATTTGCACTGATGTACATCGGCCTTGATTTGGAATCATCACCAACATTTATCTCTTCTAGCTTGTCGGCCGACATAAAACCGTGTCCCAACTTTCCTTTGTTGCCATCGATTGGGTTACCCATTCAAAAATTGCTGTTCGAGCCGACTGCTTGGATCGGCTGTTGATCCTTGTTGAATACATTAACAGGACCTTCTTTCCATACTTTGCCAGAGAAACAATCAACACCATCATATTCCCAGTAAGCCGGCTCCGAAGCAGCCACACTTACCGAATCATCGGCATGTATGATCTCCACGTCATCCCCTATCCATTGAATAAGGATTTGGTGCATGGTTGAAGGAATACAGCAATTAGCATGAATCCAGTCTCTCCCAAGAAGCAAACTGTATGCCCCCTTGCCGTCAATGACAAAGAACGTAGTGATCAGGGTTTTAGACCCAATCATCAACTCAACATGCACAGCTCCTCGAGTGTTAGAAGGATTGCCAGCAAAGTCTCTAAGGATCATGTCGGTTTTAAGCAAGTCTTCATCCGTCATCCCGAGCTTTCTAAACGTGGAATATGGCATTATATTGATAGCAGCTCCTCCATCAACAAACATCTTGGTCGAGGCTTCCCATTGACGTATCCTTTCAAGTAAAGCGGTTTCAAGTGACGATGTTTGGTGGCTTGTCAAAAGTTGCTTGTTGTGTTAGTATAAGTTTGAGCCATTAGATCCTGAAACTCACTTTCATCAAAATCAGAGTAAATCTCCTCTTGTACTTCTTGATTGTCAGGAGCTATGAATTCTGATGGGAGGAAGAAAGCCATGCATGCATCACCCGAAGGACCCTTCTCATCGGATTTCTTCTTTGGGCGCCATTCCTTCTTTTCTTCTGCGGCAGCCTGTTCCAGCTCTTTGTTTCTTAATCGCTGCACTCTCCTCTTCTGACTTTTCCTCAACCCTGGTGGGCACCATTGCCCTTTCTGCCATCTATATCCATGAGTATTTCCTTCCTCATCGTACTCTTCGGGATGAACCCAATGCTGATCCGCGAATCTCTTCCTCCGATGATCAAAGTCATTTAATTTTATACGCCGATCGTCCTCAGGAAATTGAATTCCAAGTCTTTCATGGACTGGTCGGCGGTTGACTCGAGACTGCCTGTAGCCATAATACTGATCACTGCATTCTGGGCAATTGTTTCTATCAGGCAGCTTCAAGCCTTCATTCCAACAATGCTTAAAGAATGAACAACCCCAATGAGACTGTTCTAGTTCCCTCATGTGTTCTTCTTGTTCTCGGTGATACATTTCTTCTTCATATCTCCACCGTTCTTCTAAGAACTTTCGTTCTTCATAATATTCTTGCTCTTGCTGCCTCTGCCATTTATTCAGCAAGATTCGTGATGTCACCCTTGGTCTGGACGTTTCACCTTTCTCGGTTCGGCTATTTTTGAACCGAACTTTCTCTTTTCAATTCTTCAAGCCATGTCTGCGGTTGGGGGGGTCTCTGATTGCCACCTTTCTTAGCTCTTTCGATGTCAACACTTTCATCTTTCCCTTGCTTTTAGGGTCATCTCATGGAGACCATTCCGACAGAGAAAGAAATCATGTTCTGAGGGAAAGGTTTGCCATCAATCTTCATCTTGCCATCAAATTTCAGATGCCCCTCTTGAATTGCCTTCTGAATCCGAACTCTGAACACTCGGCAATCATTGATGGAGTGAGAATTAGTGTTATGATAACCACAATATCTCTTGTCTTTCACCCCTTCAGGGCGTAGCATGGGATGTCCCTCTGGTAGCTTGATGCGTCCTTCCCTCACCAACAGATCAAAAAGCTTATCTGATTTGGAGACATCAAAATCGTAAGTCCCCTTTTGTTGTTTCAGCCACCGCTGACTTACTTGGGTAGGCTCTTTGTCCCAAGTCAACTCGGCTGCAGCTATTTCATCCTCATCCTCGTACTCAGTTGCTTCTTCCAGGAAACTCTGATACATCTCACTAGCAACATTACCCTTCTGATAGCGATTATCCCTTCGAAACCCCCGAGCCTGATTACTCATGACAGCTAATCTCTCGAGCGAGTTGACCGAGATCATCAAATTCCATGCCGAACAGCTTTTCCCGACATTCGGCAAAGATCCCGCTATTGCTATCCCAGGCAACTGATCGTCGGTAAATTCAAATTCGAAGCAAAGACTCTTAGTTTCTCTGAATCTGCGAAGATATTCTTGTGGTGTCTCATTAGCTTTCTGCCTCAAACTGGTAAGGTCTACCAGCTTCTTTTCAGTAGTTCCAGTGAAGAAATAAGCATGAAACTTCTGTTCAAGTTCTGCCCAGGTACCAATAGAATCAGCTGGTAGAGAAGTAAACCAGGTGAAAGCTGGGCCTGTGAGAGACAATGGAAAATACCGAACCCTCCAAGCTTCGTCTGTGGATGCCTCCCCAAGCTGTATCAGGTATCGGCTAATATGCTCTGTGGTACTTGTATCATCCTGACCAGAAAATTTGGTCAAGTCCGTCGGTGGCTTCACCCTTGCTGGTAGTGCAACCCTGTTATACCATTCTGGGTATGCAGACTTGTATGAATAGGACTGATTCTTTGGCTTTAGGCCGAACTGATGTTGCATCATATCAGCCATCCTTTGCATGATTATGTCAATGTCTGTCTTCGGAGTTCCACGTGCCTGTCCTCCAGATGGCATTCCTGCTGCACTTCTATATCCTGGATTCGGTAGAGCATCTAGAGCAGTATAGTCAGTGAACTCATGATATCCATCCCCATACATGTTCCTTTGTAACTTTGTTTGATCTTTGGAGATATCTTGTATGCAGATTGCGGTACTCTTTCAGTAGTGCCAAACGTCACTTGGCCATAAGTAGGAGGTGGTTGCTTTTCATGAGTCTCTACTTCATCTTTGTTAATCCCAGATGTTCCTGTATCTTCAGGTTGCTTCTCTTGATATTTTGGAATATTGAAAAGCACTGGTCCACGAATTGGTCCCACACCATCTTCAAAATACTTATCAGCCTGTTGGCCGAAAGTATTAGCCATGATTACTCGGAAAGTATTTAGAAAGGCCGTGTTGTGGTTCCTGATGGTATCTGCCAAGGCTTTATGGACCAAATCTGATACCTTTTGAGCTTCTTCCTCTTCAGAGCAATCAGTTTGATGTGCAAGAAGAACCCTTGGCAATGACCGCTTCGAAAAACCTTGTTGCTCTTGTTCTTGGAGAAGGACATTAAGCATTTATGTTTGTATTGCTCGCATGCTTGCTCCACTTGTTGCTCTCAATTGGTGCGGCAATTCATCCAGCGTCACGTCCGAACATGATTGTTATTGACGTCCGACATCTTGAATCGGGAGATGGTCCCACTGGGCGTGCCAAAAAGTGTGTTGGCATAAAATCTGCACCTGCGCCAAGCACACAAAGAAGCCGAAAAAGCGTGACTTCAATCGGACAGCCGCACGGTTTGGAGATCCGGAAGCGTGCCGGTCGGTTTGACCTGAAAACCGACAAGGGACAAAGAAATCGTTAAATACAAAATCGGAACGTGTCGGATGAGACCGGGCAGTTTCGTATATACGGCCCCTCAAGCCACTTACGGCGACATACGGCTATAGAAGCCGCATGCGCCAATCATGCATGCAATTCATTCGGCTAATATGAAAGTGAAACACGTAGTGTATTGATTACCGAACATACATGCGTAAGAAGACATGTTTGAACAAGTAAAAGTTAACTACGAGTTGAAGCATAACCAAGCTCGGCAAATACAGCCGACTCGGGGTCCATGAAGAAGGAACATACAAATCATCACGACTAAACTAATCAAAGACCTGCATCTGCCGCACGATACCCGATCTTATCAGAGTCTAAGCGTTTCTAACGTGCAAGAACCCGCGACATGTAACAATCTAGGTTGATCCAATTCGGCTACGTAAGCACACGATCTATCTATCATCATGACATGAGAAAACCATATAGCAAATAGATCTATAAAATAAGAAGCCGAAACCGATTGAATCTAGATTGGGCGAAAGAGTGTTACAAATAAATAAAACATTAAAGTCATGCAACACGTGATAACTTAATGAATCTAATAGATCTTGCCAAATCTAATAGAGCCGATAACCAATCCTTGAGCCAGATCCTAGCCTGCCGCGCGACTCACGATCTAACCAAGAACCGATAACTATCTTGCTTTGCTAGGCTATCAAGCGGGCGCTTTTGCCGCCGCGGCCATCTAGTCGAGATAAACAAAGCATAAGCAAAGACTTCTTGATCATCAAGTAGACGCCTGCCGCACGGCCATCCCATCGAGACGAACAAGACTACTTGCATCAAGATCTAAATCCACCGCATGATACTAGACATGATAGCAAGGTTGCCGGAATTTACGGAGGTCGACGGATCGATGGCTCCTCTCGAAGAACTCGACGACACGACAAAAGGACTCGAAACTTGGCACGGGGCCGGTTGTATTGATTTGATTGTGAATCCTTTTTACAATGGTCGAGGGTCTATATTTATACCCTGGACATAACATGAATCCTAAGAGATTACGACGTACACAATATATTAAAGGTAACTCAAAAGTATGGCGAGACTCTTGCTATAATTCTCCTCGGAGTCCTTGATCATCACGCTTTTCTTCTTCTATTCGGCTTCTTGCTCGCCACCTTTTGCTTCCCGAATGGAGCCACTGTCTACAAGGATAGCCGACCGCACCAATGCTTGCCGAATCACCCAGAGTCAATTGCACATACGCTTGCCGAATAGCTCAAAGTTAGCCGACCGCACGCTCATTTGCCGAACGCGTTGGATTTCTGCTTTCTCATAGACTTTACCGAATCGGCCCACCTGTCATTGGCTTTTACCAAAATCCAGTGTTAACAAGATGCTCCTCTAAGGGTGCATACATGACCCTAGCAATCGAAGAGGCGGCTGAATCACCGCCAAGGAACATCTGCAGATACTTTAAGAACTTTGGCGGTATAAATAAATCAATTCAGGGTAGGCTTCTTAGATTGGCCTTGGGCACATTATGGACAACCAGAAAACAGAAAAACATTTGTTTTTTGATTGTAGCTTTGCACGGGCTATATGGTTTGGATAACCAATCGGGCTGAAAAGTGGTGCTCCTCAATCCTCCGACCGTGGACTTCACTGTCAAATCGCCATCATTCTAAAGGAAGGTCCATCTCAATCTATTGCAGGTATGATTGTTTCTATTCTTTAGTCGGCGTGTTCGGCTAGTCATATAAGCCGGCTGATTTGGTACGAGAGAAAAATACTGTTCGAACGGCTGATAAGTTCGACATGTTGTCTGTAGAAGGCTAACATGCAATGGTCATTTACCAAATTGATTTCCGAGGCTTCAGCTATTGACACATCTTATACACTACAGTTGTTGACAATGAAACTCCTAATCCTTTACACGCAGATGCCAATGTTGGCACCTTGACTGGCAGCCGTCCCCGCTGCTCCTCTATGCTGCTCTGCTCAGGCAGTCCAGCCTCTACGCGCGACGGGCAGGATCCGCTCGTCGCCAACCGGCGGCAGCGCAACCGAAGGATACGCTTGCCACCAGCTCGCGGCCGGCCGGCCGGCCCCTGCGGCGCCCCCTGCTGCCTGCTGCAGTATTAGTTTTCTAGTTTTAATCTCTCGATTTTTCTTATTTGGACAGCTTAAACAGCTACCGAAGGTAGGCAATTGAGTTCTATCAAAATCCTCCGTCAAGCTGATCTCTTAAAGAGCTGAACACAACTCCGAATTTGGTACCAAAATTACAGTGCTTTTAGCCGAATTTGAGCCCCTGCAACTTCTAAACGTTGTAGGCTTTGATGCATGCTCTTAAACAAGATCGGTAGACCTTTACGTCCGGAACATATTTGTTTATGATAGATTGAATCATGAACACGTGAATTTAGGAGAAACTCATTGATGAACAAAGGACCTAAGTCTCGGTTGTGAGCTCTGAAATTATAAGTTGCTATTACAAAGACATGATTTCATTTTAAAACATATAAGATTGTGTTCTTTGTTATATCTATTGCATCTGCCACTGTATGTACAGGGGAAGTACAGCCCGTCTGGATTTCAAATTTGTTTGGAATAGTTTTTTAAAAAGAATGTCAAACTTTCGAACATTAGACATTGAACTTTAAGTAATTACAAATTTGTATTATGAAGAAGTTGACACTACAATTGTCAATATACAGCTGTTGTAGCACAAATAACAACTATAGCCATGGTTACAAATGTGTTGCAGCTGATACTCAGTTCTTCCCATAGACAATTTTATTTTCACACAATTATGAAGGCACCCTTCCTTCCTGTTTCCGAATGGGAATCCCCCATACCGCTACAACCGCAATTGAAAACCCAACACCAAACCCAATCCCAGTAAAGAGGAATAGCACAATGTCAGGAAATTTGTTCTTCATAGGGTATGGCACATTTGAATCTGTTGTGTTGATGCATTCCTTTGACAAAGGGGGGGCCACACAGACCAGTGTTTCCCATAAATGAGCTGTTGGAGAATGTCGAGAAATGAGTTGTTTCTGGTATCGCTCCTTCTAGCTTATTGTTGGATAGATTTAGTGTTGTGAGGAAGTCCAAGTATGCTAGCTCCTGTGGAATCACCCCTGAAAGCTCATTCGAGGACAGATCCAATGCCTCCAACTGGTTCAGGCCACCAATTTGAGATGGAATCGCCCCTGACAGGAAGTTATGTGACATGTTGAGCCCATGTAGCAAAGAAACCTCCCAAATGGTTTCAGGAATGCTACCATGGAATGCATTACTTGAGAAATCAATGAACACAAGAGTTCTTAATGTCTCACAAAATTTGGTATCATGCCTTTTATATGTGACTGCAGCAGTATATTTGTACGGTGGTCCAAACTGTGGCAACTCATGGTCTATGACTAGTGGCATGTTCGAATCTACAAACCTCATTGATTTCAACTGTTTAAACCACTGGTCATGGGGCAACAGCCCAGAAAAGTTGTTTGAGGATAGATCAAGAATTATTGCCTTGGAAATGAACAAATACCTTTTTCTTCTCCAAAGGATTGTGCAACATGTCCAAAAAAATTGTTTGATTTCAGAACAAGGACTTCTAGTCTATGAAGTGTACTCAACCAGCAAGGAAACGAGTCACTAATTTCATTGTTTCCAACATCAAGTACCTCCAAGTTTTTGCAAGCAACCAGTGATCTAGGTAGCTGTCCCTCAATCCAGTTGCCACTGAAATCTAATGCCTCAAATGTACACCCTGCATTGATATTATCAGGGAGGTCCCCTTGAAGTTGATTGTTTCTCAGATTTAGTAATTGCATCCCATTTGCCTTTTCCATCAAACAAGAAGGAACTGAGCCATTGAAATTGTTGTAAGAAAGGTCAAGGAGCTGTATACTTGTCCCACAAAAAGATTGTTCAATTTTTCCAGAGAGATTGTTTTGGGAGGCCCTAAAGAGATTAACGTCACTAAGATGAGAACTAAAATTAGAAGGTACAGATGAGAACGTGTTCCTTGAGTAATCAAGCCATATTGCAGAGCCTTGAGGTATGGGTATGGGCCCCTCAAACATGTTGTCATTAAGATCAAAACGGTCTACAGCTAGAGGGAGAAGAGGGTCATAACCAATGCTGGTAAATTTATTTTCTGACAGGTCCAAAAAATATAGATGAAGATGACTCCAGGTCTGCCATGCCCATTTTGGTATAGCACCTTGTATTTTGTTCCGGGAAAGGTCAACCCATTCAATTTGGTTTTGGTGCCTTAAGAAATTAGGAAATACAGACATGTTGCAATTTGATAAAGACAACTGTAGGAGTTTTGGAAGGGATGCTAATGTAGAATTATCTTCTCCATCTACCACAACTAAATTATTTACAGAGAGGTCCAAGACACGAAGATTTGGGAATTTCCTAAAAAAAGTAAGGTTGACTATACCGTCAAGATTGTTCGAATAAAGCAGTAGCATCTGTAGTTGTGTTAAGTTCGACAGATGAGGGTATTTGTCCTGAAAAGCCACAGTCAACCAGAACTAATGTTTGTAATTTCTTCAGTTCACTTACAAAAGAAGGTATTGGTCCATGTAGCGCACAATAATAGAACTCAAGTGTTACCAAAGAGGTTAGGTTAGAGACCCATGATGGTATGGACCCTACTATTCCCATTCTGGATATTCGTAAGGTATTTAAAGATCTGAGCTTACTGAGTGACGATGGTAATTCTCCCAAAAATCCAATTGCACCAAGGTCTAGCCCTTCCAAATTCGTTATATTGCTAATAGAACTTGGTATTGTACTGGTGCGAACACAAGATTTATACTTGTGGTTCAGTTGTGATGATGAGTGATTGATTCAACTACTAGCATCTCGGATGGGGTGCTACTGACGGTGGTGAAAGCCACGAGTTCCACATGTGCCTTGACTTATGTTGTGCAGGTGTCGAGCATGGAGGCGGTGGCCGACGGCGAGGTGAAGGTCAAGTGATGGCGGGCCGCGCCGAATGGACCGGGAGTGGTGAAAGGGCGGACGCATCGAGACTTGGACTGAGGGACCCGGAATCGCCGGGCGGGATCGCGTTGCTGGCACTTGGCTTCGACAAGTGCAAGGACATGGGGCGGTTTGTTGGTTTGGGCCTCAAAATCAACGGAGGCGGATTTCGGTGGTTTGGGTCTCAAAACCACCCGGCGGGTTTCTGGGTTGAGCCTCAAAACCCTGGCGGAGGTCCCGAGGCGGACGGACGGCACATGGCGGCATCGGGGAGTTCGCGTCGAGGCGAAGCGTCGGATCAAAGATTGCATCGAGTCTGTTCGAGTTGGACCGCAATGTCCCTAGGGCTAGGCGGTTTGCTCAGAGTTGTATCAGGGGCAAAAACTGGAAAATGAAATAAGCCCGGTCGATAAGTAAGGTGGAGGGAGCCCCATCTCCCTCACCTCCTCCATTTGCATTTTCTCCTTTAGGTTTTTCCCTTCCTCTAGTTGCTTGTGAGAGAGAGGTCCACTAATCTTTCATTAGTGTAAGAACCAAGTTTACTCATGGGAAAGGAGGTCCCGAATCCTCCTTGTCTCCTCGTGGGGTTAGTTTGATGTGTTGATTCGCGTTTTGATTGTTGTTCATCGCGTTCTTCGTTTCTCTTCTTCTACCCCTCTTGTTCCCGAGTTGATTTCTTGAGTTGTGATCCATCTTAGCGCATGCCACTTGTTTCTACTTGATCCTTGCTGTGAGAAGATCCTTTCCACCGAAGGATTTCATCTGATTCCTCACGAGCACATAGATCGGGTCGAATCAAGGTGCAAGGGCGTTTTTAGTGGTGTTCTTCGTTCCCCTTCGTTTTCTCGTTGATTGGCTCCAAATTGGGCGATGACCTCTTAGAGGTAGCTCCCCTACTGCCTTGTGATCATGCTCACCAAGTTTCGTAGCAGTTGGTGAAGATTTGGGCCACAAATTGAAAGATCGAAGTGAGGAGGCGATTTTCGGGGCGTTGTTCTTGTTTCGGGTCGCGCCAACCGGAAGTTCTGGTCATCCACCGGAAGTTCCGGTCCAAGTTTTGTTTTGGTTTTGCGTTGTTTTTTTTTGGGGGGCACTTTGATCGGAAGTTCTGGTTCCCGACCGGAAGTTCTGGTCCCTGACCGGAAGTTCTGGTTGCTGACAGGAAGTTCTGGTGGAGGCTGACAAGAAGTTCCGGTGAAACTTCCGGTCCCTGACCGGAAGTTCCGGTAAAACTTCCGGCCCCTCACCGGAAGTTCCGGTCCAACTTCTGGTCCGCGCAGTTTTCGCTGTTTCTTCTCATTTCTTCGAGGGCTTGTCTTTGGTCTTTCTAGATAGTCCCGCTGTGCCTCTAGGACATCTCCTAAGGTACCCAGTCACCCGTTGGCTCGTGGATTTATCGGCCACGTGTGAGTTCATTTTGGGGGTTGAATTTGAGACACTTGGTCAAAAGTTTCGAAAGAAATTTTAGGCTCCCATCCCTCCCCCCTCTGGTCGCCACTCTCGGTCCTTCAACTGGAAAAATTTGTGGAACCAACAAGTAGATTTTTCCAAACTACTGTTAGTTGAGAAATTTGGTAAGCAACCAGAAATCCAAGGATTATGGGGTAGATCAATGGTCACTAAGTTCCTAAGTTGAAAGATCAGTGGAGAAATCATCCTTAAAGCTTATTATGTTTCAGGATCAGAACTCTCAACTTGGAGAAGTTGGTAAAGGATTCTGGAATTGGACCAGAAAAATTATTCAGCTGTAGGTCAATAACAGAAAGTGAGTTCAAGATAGAAAGTGAAGTACAGATAGGACCAGAGAGCCCACAAAATGGTAAGCTAAGAACTTGAAGTTTAGGAGAAAACTTAGCTAGAGCATCACACCACTGAGGACCGTGGATCTGTGGGAGAAATGAGTGTACGGCAACAACATGGATCTGTGGGAACAGCAGCAGCAGCAACAACAACAACAACGACAATGGCTCTTGATGTGTCATGATGGAGCAATGTGATTTTTTTTTTTCTTTGCTGAAAGTAGCTAATGCAACTGGCAGCTTCGATTGGGTGGGTTGCTGACCTACTGAAGCTGATGTGTAGATCGCTATAGCTTGGCCGGCCTTGTTTATATAGAGTTGCCGGCTTGCAAATTCTAATGCGGCAGAATCTACACGGCACATTATTACATTATAAAAAGGAAGAAAAAATTATACGTGACCGCATCTTTGGCCAAAAGAGTCCACATGTAAAATCGTCATGGGTCATGGAGTTCGGCAGTTTGGTTTGACCGCAACAAATGGTCTAGCCATGACGGCTCCCCAAATTGACGGGAACAAATGGTCCAACCGGAATTTATGGCGCCTAGTACTCCCTGGCAGAAAAAGTAGACACACTAGGATCAATCCCATTCGTTTCAACAGGAAAAATAATACCACAACAATTCAAATTTGAATGTTTTATATACTTCACCGAAAAATGTTTTATACGATGATTGACTATACAAATAGAATTACAAAGATCATGCTTAAAGTATCATTTTTTTTTTTAAATATAAAACATTCAAATTTGGATCATTGTGGTATCATTTTTCCACACAACATAAAATCTTTTGTGCGGCGCTTTATTTTGGGCCTTGGAGGGAGGTAGCTTTTTAAACCACCTCGGTTAATAGCTTCGATTAACCGAGGAGTCATTTTTATTAACCAAGACCCTCAAAGTCAACCATCTTGTAAAACAACCATCTCCTAAAATCTATTAACCGAGGCAGACCTTATAAGTGGCCCACCTCGAAAAATGATCTGGGCGGTGAGTGGTGCATCTCGGGAGCTCTGCCATCTCGAGCTCCAGCTCAGGTGGGCGAGTGGCGGATCCAGTGAGCTCTACTACCTCAAGCTCCAGATCGGTTGGAGAGCGCTCCCGACGTGCAGCAGCGCGCACACCGGATGCTGGCGGCATCGATGGGCTTGTTGTGCTCTTAGGTTTTTTTTTTTGTTTTTTATGTGATTATAACCAGGGCGGGCGGCTAACCACCTCCAGTAAGGCTCGATTAATTGTGACCTTTCGTTGGAGGCGGTTAGCAAAACCGACTCGGTTAAGGCTTTTTGTCCGCCTCGATTAAGATTTATGTAGTCGTGCTGGGTATATGATCCTCGCAAATAATATAAATAGAGGTATAGATATTATACAAGTACTATGTGAGATATGTATAATTACATAAAAATTTATTAAACATATTTTATTTACCTAGGCATCCATGGTCTGAACAACACATTATTTTTACCATTATGGTTCATCGTTGTAAAACACACATCATCAGCAATAAGAACAAAAAAACTCTAACCCAAAGAAGTGATAACAACATTTACACTTTGTATGGCACAAAAACAGAAACGACAATGTTGAAAATAAAACCATATGGTCAAATGTGGGGCCAACACACATTGTTTATAAAGAAAACAATTTCCTTTGCATACTATGGTGGTGGGCAACTGATGACAAGTTCACAATGCGACCTTCAATACCCGGCCGTAGACTTGGCAGTGACTTTTATCGAGGATATTGATAAGCGCAGAAAGTGTCCTGATATAACAAAAGTCAGTTCTGGACAATGAGAACCCTTCTAGCTGTTTTATAAGTAACACACGTTGCCAGTGAGAGAATACCACGATGATTGGTCACGATTTGCATCTCAACCCCATCTTAGACAGTTCAAAAGGGCAGAAAGTCACACCTGCATTATTTCTGTGGAACCAAAAATAAAAAGGATTTCTCAAGGCTTGATCCTCGATGCAAAGAGGAAACACTAAAATAGGTACGTAAGTAATAATATATACATATTAGCTGCAGATATAAAATTATTACCAATGCAAAGGAAAATTTCATATATATAAAAGAAAATCAAGCATAACAGGAGGCGAAGAGGGTTACATCAGGATGTTCAGGAAGTTTCATCGAGTTGAACTGGTCTGTGATGCCCTGACAGATTTGAGGGAGCTCAGGTCAAGCTTCTGAACATCTAGGAAAGCGATAGATTTTGACATGTTGGAATCGACATGTTGGAATCGAGTGGTGATTGTGATTGACTTAAGTTCAAATGATAGGGTTCCAATCAGCGACCAATTACATTGAAGGACTCACGGGATACATAAACTAGATTGATATCACGAAGAGTGACAGCAAGAATTATTTTTTCTCGAAAGAACGGCAAAAGCTTTGCCGCAAATTTTATTAGACGATAGAAAATAAAATGAAACTGTAGAAACAAAAGGAAGAAAAACTCTCTTTATAACTTGGACTACTGCATCTCAAATGTGTACACTACTAGCCTAAAGAAACAGGGTGTTGAAACCAGACCATTCTGCTGCTCAGCAGGAAACATTGAGGACAGCTTCAAAGGGTGTTCCATCAGTCTGTTGCCTCATGTTGAACCGGCGCCTCCCTTGCCCTGTAGTACTGGTCGATATCGCTCAGAATTATTCAAATGAACAAAAGATCGTTCATCACTCAGACACATCATGACTGCTGCTAATTAATCTCCAATTAAGCAGGGCGTATACACAAATGATTCTTGAATGATATGACCGCAGGTGTCTCCTTGGTTTACTTCTCCAAAATACTGAACCTTTTGGCTGTTCAGATGAGAAGCCACCACATTATCATTGCAACACAAGAAGATAACCTCCTTATAGGGATGAAATTCAATGATTATGACACATGGTAGAACCTCCTGTTCGTCATCTGAAACTTCGATAATGTTGTCGTCATCGGAGTTCCAGCAAACAATTTTTTCCAGCGATGCATCTTGGGTCTTCCTTGTGTCCCCCCAATGCAACATCCAATATTCCGGTTCGAGATCTAAAGTAATCCAGTATTTCAGTTCATCGAAATTATTGTTTGCCAAGCACCATGAGTATGTACTGGAATTGAGGATGATTTGATCCTTGGGCACCCACTCCATCTGGTTATTACTGGATTCGCAGAGAGTCCAAACTTGAAGTTTGGTCAAATCATCATCAGAAGTAATAGCTGTAATGTACACCCCCTTCTCCGATCTACCTAGAAAAACAGTACTTTGTTCTTCAAATCGGCAAGTTTTATTGGCAGTTTGATTACTCTGTCGGCAAGTTCTTTTGGCGATTTGATTACTCTGTACTTATAATCCAGCAAGGATAGTCTGCAAAATGACACACATATAGAGAGATAAGAAGTTACTATATCCAGCAAGGATAGTCAGCAAAATCACACACACATATATAGAGTAAATTTACCTAGCTACAAATTCACCAGGGCAGTTTATGTAGAGTGCATCCCTCCAGTACACAGCATAGCGGTATGTGGGCACCACATTGAAGCCGCCCCAATGTGTCCCTGCCGCCTCGCCTTCCCGGACGAGCACCTTCTCCTGCCACCTCCCAGTGCTCGACGAGAACTCGTGCCACGCCGTCCATGCCGACGGCGGCCACTCTATCAAGCGGCAAGCGTCGTCGTCGTTCTCGATCCAACCCCTGTCGTTCTCCATCCACCCTCTCTCTGGCGACAACAGCACCTTGTACGACTCCGGCGACACAAAAGGGTCGAACAAGAGGAACGCACGGCGACTCACTGTAGTAGCAGTCGACGTCGACGCGACGACCAGGCGACGGTGGCAGGCACGCCGACCACCGCGTGGTGGGATTGCACACGTGCAGCACCTCCTCGTTGCTCTCTAGGACGAGGACGAGGCCATTGCAGTGGTCCAGAATCTCGTACCAGCTGCCGGGGCATTCTAGCTGGATGAAATCAAACTTGCCATCGAACCGCCGGCAGGGGCCGTCGTCCTCCGGCGACGACGTCGACGTTGACGTCGGACGGGACAAGAACTGGGGCCTGGGGTAGGTCTGGTAGTTGATGAAGAGGCCGTGCACCGAGTGCGGGAGGAGGCGTCGGATCCGAACCAACAGCTGCCGCTCGTCGATCAGATCGCGCCAGAGCTTGCAGACGCCACGCGAGGCCGCGAGCCTGCGCGCCGGGAGACGGCCGAGGACGACAGCGAGCAAGTCGTCAGGTAGGGGTAGGGCCGCCGCCCGGCACCGTCTCCGTCTTCATGGACGCGGACTGCATGCAACAGATCAGATCAGGCGCAAGACGACGTCAAGAAAGCTTGGGTCAAATAAAAAATGATTTATGCTATTTATCTGTCAACAGATTTTTCGTATCCTGTCTGTCGAATTTTAGACCGTTCATTTTGCTCTAAGATTCGTGTTGTCTTTTGACGGGTCCGCCATGTGTTGTTGGGTCCGCAGCTGTTGATGGGTCCGGCGGTCGAAACCCAAACCCGTTAACCTATTAGTTCACTGCCTTTCCCCAATCCTTGTCGATTCAGCTTTCTTCCCCAAGCGGCGGTGATTCCTTCCTCCAGGCCGCCAAGCACCGTTTTTCCTCGAGCCACGCCGCTGTCCGTTTTGTTTGATTTTTTATGCACGCATCGGTGCTCCTCTTCGGCGATCGATTCCTTCCTCCACTGGCTGCTGCTCTGTGCTATGGTGAGATATATCTCGAGCCACGCCGCTGTCCGTTTTGTTTGATTTTTGCGTTGCACGGGTGGGGTCGCCATCCTCTTCGGCGGTACAGTGGTGGGGGAGCTTCTCAGTATTGGGCTGGCCACTCGGCGTTGCTCGTCCTCTCGTGCGTCGGCAGAGCAGGGGGAATGGTGATGGTGATGTGTGACGAGGTGGTCGTGGTGGTGGTGGGGGTGGGGTGGTGTTGTCCATGGTTGCCGATCTGTGTTCAGAACCACAGACGTCACACCTGTGCTCACGTCCCTGCTGTGAGGATGTGCATGCCTGTGACGCTATGATGCTGATCTGCTTTCTGGGAGCCAGGATGCCAGATGCTTCTTTTGCTTTCATTTTTTTATCAGATCCACTCTTTCGTGCTATTTAGTTGTGCAATCTCATGCTCCTCCCCTTCCTGCTGTCCACCTTTGATTCGTTCATTCTCCATGCTGCAGAACTGAAATTTGTTTGCGCTATTCAGTATTAGCTAGTGTAAACTACATACAGGGACCTGCTCAAGTCGCACTAATTGCTGGATCTGTTGGTGTGTGGGATGGGGTTACAGGACTTCAGTGAGGAGTTGATTTTAGCTTCTGTTTTTTACTTTTCATTGACAGATAGTATCACTCTACTGAGGGTCTGAGAGGGGCCGTAGTTGTGTTTTTATTTTGTGCGTGCTATATGGATCAGGCAACTTTCTTTTTTTCAGCAGATTATGTCCTGCGTTATGTGGTGCCAGTAATCATATGTTAGTTTAATGTTTTTGTAGTTCTAAATGGTGTAACAATTTTAGAGAATATTTGTGCAGTGGAGACATGTTGTCTTATATTCAGGTGTTCTTGTTTGTTCTTTTCAACTCTTAGCATAGGCATCATTAGGAGCTTTTGATTGGTTATCGTTGGATGTTTAATATACAGAATATGATTGGCTTCTTTCTAAGCAGTAAACCAGCTTTTTTGAATTATATGTGTAGCCTCATCGTGGTAGTGGAGCACGTCCTTGCTAGGGTCAGTGCAGCAATCACCCTTTTAACAAACCCTGCTTAATTTTTCAGCACCAAGTACACAGCTTAAGCACGCATGTATCAAACAGTACAATGAGCTAATAATTGTGTAAAATATAGGGATATGAACAAAGACCCAGACGTATTCTAATTGATAAATCAATAAAGCAAACACAAAAATTAGTTAACAAAATTCATTCTCTGTGTGTCGTGATTTGGGGCTTCTGTTTTTGTGCCGCCGGGATATGCAGATGTGAATTGGCTTCCACCATATCAAGTCAGCAAAGCTAGCGTTTATATGCTATCCACTTGCTGCTGTTGTGGTTTTGTGTTATCAAATTCTGCTATTCTGCAGAAGGGGAAATAAGAAAAATTAGATGAAACTGTACCCTTCTATTGTGAATTTGTCTTATAAAATTTCCTTAAACAAATTAGTAGATGAAACTCTGCCATCCTATTCTAGGTGTGCTTGTTGTTGATGGTCTTGACTATTTTTTCAGTGGTAATGGCTAGTCTCCCAGCTGATGGTCTTGACGGTTTCCGTTTTACATGTAGAAGAAGGAGGTATGTATTTGTTTTTACTTTTGATTTTTGTTAATGCAATATATTTTTTTATCTAATTTGATAGTTATGTGTTGTTTACGGTGTCTGTGTGTGTCTCACTGCTTGTCTCTCTCTCTGAGTGAAGTGTATGTGTCTGTAACTCCGTACGAGTGTTTCTGTATGCAGGGGTTGGGGGTGGTGACTTGTAGCTGCAGTTAGTTGAGTTGAGTTTGTCTATCTGTTATTTTTCAGAGTAGCTGCTACTGATGAAGCTGCTATAGCCTATAGGTGGTGCTGCTAGTGGAAAGCGAGTGTGATTGTTTGTCTTTCTTTGTGTGTATGTGTGTGTGTTTTGTTTTGTTAGAAGGTGTATTTTTTAGATGTAGCTTTTTTTTCTTTTTTTTGCCTCTGCTGATTGAATTGACAGAGCTTTTGCTGCTTGAGCTGCTGCTATTATTTTTTTCTAGTTACTTATTAAATAAATCTGGCACCTGGCAGCACTTGACTGTGTGTTGTGTGTGCGTGTGTGTCTGTCTCTATGTTTGTGTGTGTATCTGTGACTGTCTGTGTGTGTCTGTGTGATGATATTTGAATGGTTTTGTATGTTTCTGTGTGTTGGTGGCTCTATTACATGAGGTGTTAGTTTGACAGGTAACTTGTTTTCTAGCTTTGCTGTGTGGGTGTGTTCGGGTGATTTGTTTTGTAGCCTTGTTTGGTGTGTGTGTGTGTGTGTGTGTGTGTGTGGCTATGTGGTTTTGTGTTTCCGTATGTGTCTCTCTGTTCATGCGTTTGTGTGTTCAGATGTGTTTTTGTGTGTATGTGTGTTTGCTGGGGTATGTGTGTGTTTATGTCTGTTCATCTGTGGCGTTTGTGTTTGTCTATGTGTATGTTCAGGCGTGGTGTTCACAGAGTTGTATGTTTTATTTAACAGATTTCTCTATATTTATCTGTGCCTGGGTGTCTCTGTGCGTGTGTGTTTTATTTCTAGATGTTGCTTTTTTTTCTTTGTTTTGCCTCTGCTGATTGATTTGATAGAGCTATTGCTGCTTGAGCTGCTGCTATTGTTTTTTTTTCCTGGTTACTTATCAAATAAATCTAGCACCGGACAGCACTTTTGTGTGTTGTGTGTGCTTGTGTGTGTCTCTGTCTCTCTGTGTGTGATCGTATTTGAATGGACAGACACACGGTTGTCTTTTGGATTTTTATGTACTGATCCATCTATTTTTTTGTCTCCCATATGTGAGAGAACTCTGCAGCAACCAATTGGAATGAAGGGCTGCTGCTAGGTGAAAGGGCTAGCGGTTCACTAGACTCATTGGTGAAACTGAAGCCCTGAATTCTACATCCTGAATTTTTTGGCAGATTGGCAGAGCCTACATGTTAAGTGATAAACCAACTACTATCCTTTTTGTTGGGAAATCTTCTGATCCGAATGGATGCATGATCGTTGCTAGCCTGGATGGTTGATGATGGGTATAGGCTCTGTCTATCTAAATTTTTGTTGTATAGTGGTTAATTAATATTTTTTTATTTTTTGCACTTGCATGCTTGCTTTCATTTGCTGAATATTTTTCTGAATATATGGATGATGTTATTTTCTGAACACAATGCTTAAATTGATACCTTTTTTGTTACCTTGTACAGATGTTGTTGTTGGTACTAGTATTGTTCTTGATTTTGACTTGTTGACTGTCACCTGACCTATAATCTGAATCATGTAGCTGATTTCGTCATCCTTGGACTCCAGCACTTCATTTTGTGATGCTGGGCACATTTGTCATCATACCAAGCGCTCTTGTCCCACAGATGGGAGGTAGAAATGTGAGTAAACCAATCACTCTTTCGGTCTTCTAAATCCAAGATTTTGAATGCCAACTAGTTTTTTTAATTGTGATGCCAAAAGGGCTCAAACTATCTATTGTTGTGCCTCCTATCAAACTGTTAGAAAAAATACTATTTTTTGTGATTTTACAGTAGAATTTCAGTTCAACTGGTTCCAACTTTTTGTTTTACTTTATTCAGAAATGATTTTTGGTGTGTCCTTGATGGGTTTCTGAGGAGGAAACTGGAGCACAGTACACGCTCCCCCCATTCTACATGACCTCAAAGAGTATAAGTACTTTGATCTGTGATGAGACCTAACAGGTTGCAGACTTAGGTAGCCAGCTATTTTCAACGGGACAACGTGTACTACAAAGCAGCAATTGCTCTTTAGATAACTAGTTTTGAAAACATTGTACAGTTGATGAAGCTCATCGAGTACTTGCACTCTTAAATTTTCTCTCTTCAGATATATGGCAATTCAGTCCAGGGACCGAAATTTGATGGCGACTTACCGACGGAAATGCTCACCAGCTACACAGAGTCAATCGGGAGGCTATTGGTTCGGCATGCAGGGTGGCACAGACGTCTTAGAGTTTGGGATCAACTGAAGGACTATGATGTCTAGTCTATACTCAGAGTTGTTTGCAATTGTGACGTGTTACAGGTGCTCTCTGATAGGAGATTTGGATGTTATGTTAGTGGATTTCGGTCTGGAAAACCTGTTATGAAATGTTTATCTATTGTTGTTTTAGTTGACAGATTTGTATCCACTTGATCTGTCAGATTTTTATTGGATGAGCTGTCTTCGTTTGATTGGCTGAGAATGTGACAGATTTTGGTTGAGAATATATGTGGGCAGATAGCTAGACAGTCCCATAAAAAATAAAAAACTAATTATTATGTTACATTGATGTAGGTTGGTTCCGGATTAGGTCTGATTTGTTGGAAAACGTGACTACATCTTTGCATATATGTAAATAAAATACATAGTAGGCCTTCAACTTTTTAGAATTCTAGTCAAGGATTCAGATGAGAATCATAAATAGTTTATTAAGGGCCTACAATGCATTTTACTCTACAATTTATTCCCGTCGGCTCTTGTTAAAACCATTGTAAAAGACTTATTGTACTTTCCTTCCCTATAACATGCACAGATGAATCGCCATGGATCAGGTTTATTTTAGTAGTTAGGTATAATATACCATTTGTTTTCTCAATCCTAATTTGATGCATTTGGTAAATAATATGTGGCAGATTATATTAAGACCATAAATATCCCATAAAAGTTTATATGTTCTTTTTTTTCCTCACAGTTTCTTATGAATTCTATATATATACTACTTTCTTCATTCTAAATTATAAAATGTTTAACTTTTTTTTACCACTAAATTTAACCATTCGTCTTACTTAAAAAAAATTGTGCAAAATATCATTTCTTTTGTCATGGCTTACTTTATCAATAAAAATCTTCAATAATGACTTAAATTTAACTATATTTGTGTAAATTTTTTTGAATAAGACGAGTGGTTAAAATATGCAGCATACATAAAATTATTGCAACACATGTGACACTAGATCTACTATTGCAAAATCTAAATAAAATATATGCAACATCAAGATAAACATATGAAACATACTCCACTCAAACTGGCCTCCCACAACGAAATAACGGTGCCACAAAAATTTGGGACAACCACCCACGCTCACCCATCACAGGAGCAACAAAAAGCGCATGCAGATGCAGACCCACTTTCTGTCTCACGAACTTCTAGCACCTGTCCTTATCTCTAGTCACAGCATGTATGGAGACCCAAGTGTTTGCATCCCCACACCGAGTTGAGGGGTCATATGTGCTCCTATGTATTGACCTATGGAAAAAGATAAGAAAAGACCCACACGTGCTCCCATACATTGTTGACCCATAGAAAAAAGGTAAAAGGACGAGTGTGGTGGCGCTTGACTGCAACTGCACCATGAACAGGTACAGGCGCGGGCATATGTGGGTTGGTCGGGTTCATCCGTCCCACTGCTTTTCCTTTTTTATAATACCTGTGGCCAGGAAAGGACGTTGGGCACAACCA
The DNA here is from genome assembly GCA_015844335.1 of Chrysopogon serrulatus. Classification (NCBI taxonomy): domain Eukaryota; kingdom Viridiplantae; phylum Streptophyta; class Magnoliopsida; order Poales; family Poaceae; genus Chrysopogon; species Chrysopogon serrulatus. The sequence continues at coordinate 298,750 of JADLZL010003544.1, read as the reverse complement.
TTGGGCCGGCACCATATCTGAATAAAGCCGAACGTCAGATTCCGATCATTACCGTTCTTACTTAGGGTTTGGAATTAAAAACAACTAGTGGCATACTCCTTCCATATAAGAATTAGATGTCATTTTGGACAAGGTTTGAGTCACATTAGAAATATAAATCATAAAAAACTTTTAAGTTGTTGAGTTTAAAAATATAAAAACCATATGAATAGATTTGTCTTGAAAAGTACTTTCATAGAAGTGTAAATATATTATTTTGTGATAAGTAGTTTTATAAAAATATTTGGAGACCATGTCACTGTCCCTAAACGACATCTAATTCCTATACGGAGGGACTACATAGTTTTCTTTTTGTCTGCAAGAGCTCATTCATATCGCCACGCGCATGCAGTTCACCTTCTAAATTTCCATCTATCTATTCGATCTATATATTTAAATTGAAATCAATCTATTAATTTTCCATAGAGTAAATATATAATAGCCATCCATTTACATTGAAGTCAATCTATTAAGTTTCCATACACGGTTAAATTCTTTGTTGCACTAGTAGAATATATATGGAGTGGGCCGGGCGCCTTGTAGGCTACGTTAGCTCACGGGCTGAACGAAGCCGCCACGAACAAGAAACACAACATCTCGGCGTTCGTCCCGGATCTTTCTTTAGTCCCGAGGAAAAACAAGCGCGCGGCGCCGTTGAGTTTGAGCAAGCGGCACGCCTCGATAGATCGGCATGCAGTCAGGGTCCATGGAGACCGACGCGGCGGCGGTGCCGGCTCTACCCGACGACGTGCTCGCGGCGATCCTCGGCCGTCTCATGGCGCGCAGCCTCGCGGCGTCGCGGTGCGTCTGCAAGGCGTGGCGCGACCTCGTCGACGAGCGTGGGCTCCTGCAACGGATCCGGCGCCTCCTCCCGCACTCGGTGTCCGGCATCTTCGCCAACTACGTCGATCACGGTGAACCGCACTTCTTTGCCCGCCCTAAGGCGGCGGCCGGCCCCACGGTCGACGGCGATTTCAGCTACGTCGATCACGAGGTGCCGCATTTCATGGCCGGCGGCTACGGCCTGCCGGAGGGGTGCCGCTGGGGCGAGCACAAGGTTGCCGACCACTGCAACGGCCTGGTCCTGTACCGTGGCGAGGGACTACGGCGAGATGTACGTGTGCAACCCCGCAACGCGGCGGTGGGTGCGCCTGCCCCCCGCTCGCCGCCGCCGTCCACGCGGCCTGGCGGCGCCGCGCGTTCCTCGCGTTCAGCCCCGCCGTGTCGCGGCACTACCAGGTCCTCGTGGCTCCCCGCGATCTGGTGCCGTTGGAGGAGCAGCGGGAGGACTATAGGTTCCCCAGGAACGGCAGCCCGCCGGCGACGCGGAGTGGCCGCCGTCACGGTGGTCGTGGCACGTGTTCTCGTCGAGGAGCGGGCGGTGGCGGGAGAGGGTGTTCGTCCGCCAAGGCGAGGCGGCGGGGATCGTCGCCGATCTGCGGATGGATTTGTTGGGCTACTCCCACAATCCCCGGTGGCGCTATGCTGTCCATCGGCAAGGAGCGCTATATGTTCATTGCCGTGGTGAATATATCTCGAGGTAAACATATATTTATTCATGGTAGAGCTCCGGCGAGTCCCTAACGTGGTGAGGCGCTAGGCACTAGGCGGCGGCAGGAGGAGGAAGATGAACAGTGCCATTAGCAGGGGAAAATCCTTATTGCTCACTCGGTTGAGATATAGAGAGATCCTGTGTTTGTTCACTTCGTTACTATATTTGGCATAGCTCTTTAGCAGCTTCACGAGCTGTTTGAAGCAGTTATATGCCGAACGAATCTTTTGCATTGCAAACAAGTTTACAAGATGTGCCTATCGTTGAAGAATGATCTAATTATTCTTTGTAGTTCTTACTTAGAGGAGGTTTATTCATGCATGAAATAGAACGTGGCTGGTCAATTTTTGCAGGCTGTCCTTGTCAGCTGGGGAGTACTCCTACCATGTAATAAAGTCTCCCATAGACCGTTCAGAGTGCTACAAGGATGTGCGATCTTGTCTGGGAAAATCAGAAGGCGAGGTATATTTTGTGGCTATTAGTGGCAAGCGCCGCCTTCGAGTCTGGATGCTCGACGATCAGCATGATCCGACAATGGCAGGATCAGAATGGATACTGAAGCATGATCGCGTCCTTCGGCCCGATGATTGGTGGGGCGTGGTGTTAGCTGGCTGCTATCATCAAATACAGCGCGATGGTCCTTGGATCTTGGATGATTATTACAAGTGCAGAAAAGAGAGGAAGAAAGCTGACTGGAGCTCGGAAGGCGAAGATGACGTTATTTGCAGCAATCCATACAAGGAGGAGGAGGAGGAGAATGATGATGAAGAACGCTACCCTGAAACTTTCGACTTTGTTGGGTTTCATCCATACAAGGAGGTTATCTTCTTGGAAACCATAGATGTAGCAGTGGCCTATCACTTGAGCACCTCAAAGGTTCAGTTTCTAGGCATATTAAGACCAGCTGAGTGGAATCGGGGTCTGTATGATTCATTTGTGTATACGCCATGTTATGATCTGCGTCATCGCGAGTGATGAGTAACATACCTGCAGCTCAACATTTCGTAGGACAAGCATCACCATCATCATCATGTTCTTGATTATGCTTGTGTACTTATCATCACATGGTGATGGTATCATCCCTGATTTTTTTTTTCTATTCCCAGCTTACTCTTTTGATCGAGTATCTTCACATTGTTAGTTAGATCTTCAGATTGTCAGTTCAGATCAAATTCTGAACGATACAAAAAGTGCACACGTAACAAATTGTCCGTTGCAACGCGTAGGTAATATTGACAGATGAGTTTCACCAGTTCAGATTAAAGATGGTAATAGCGGATCCTTTTCCTATTGTATGTATATTACATATGGAAGTTTGGCTCCTTGGAGGATACGTTAGCTCCGTCTCAACAAAACCGCCACAAACAAGAACATAATATATCTCGGGTTGGCCCCGGATTTTAGTCCCGAGGAGAGAACCGGCGTTTGCAAATTGCAATCAGGGTCCATGGACACCGACGCCGCGGCGGTGCCGGCTCTACCCGACGACGTGCTCGCGGCGATCCTCGGCCGTCTCCTGGCGCGCAGCCTCGCGGCGTCGCGCTGCGCCTGCAAGGCGTGGCGCGACCTGGTCGACGAGCGCGGGCTCCTGCAACGGATCCGGCGCCTCCTCCCGCACTCGGTGTACGGCATCTTCGTCAACTACGTCGACCACGGAAAGGCACACTTCTTCGCCCGCCCAACGTCGTCGGGCGGCGCCGAGACCGCCCCAAACTTCGACGCCGACTTCAGCAAACTCCTGCCGAAGAGGCGCCGCCCGGGCGGCGGCCCGCATAAGGTCGCCGACCACTCCAACGGCCTGGTCCTGTACCAGGGCGAGAAAACGGGGAGCTGTACGTGTGCAACCCCACGACGCGGCGGTGGGTGCGCCTGCCGCAGCTTCGCCGTCGGCGAGGTCTCGCAGCGCCGCGTTCCTCGCCTTCAGCCCCGCCGTGTCGCGGCACTACCAGGTTGTCGTGGCTCCCCTCGACCTAGTGCCGGAGGAGGAGGAGGAGCTGCAAGACCGTCGGTTCCAGGACCCACAGCCCGCCGGGCGACACGGAGTGGCCGCCGTCCCGGTGGACGTGGCACGTGTTCTCGTCGAGGAGCGGGCGGTGGCGGGAGAGGGTGTTCGTCCGCCACGGCGAGGCGGCGGGGATCGTCGCCGATCTGCGGATGGATTCTTTGTGCTACCACCTTCTCAATCCTCGGTGGCGCTATGCCGTCTACCGGCAAGGAGCACTGTACGTTCATTGCCGTGGTGAATATGTCTCGAGGTATAATTCTTTAATTGATTGGCTTTTTTTTTGCAATTACAAATTCTGTGATTGACTTTCTTTTGAAATAACACGTGGGTGCTCAATTTTTTGCAGGCTATCCTTGTCAACTGATGGCGATGGGGATTACTCCTACCGTGTAATAAAATCGCCCATAGACCGTTCCGGGCACTACCGCTCCAAGTGGTACAAGAATGTGAGATCTTATCTGGGGAGATCAAAAGACGAGGTATACTTTGTGGCAATCAACACGCACCGGCTTCGAGTCTGGATGCTCAATGACGATTATGAATCGCAGCCGCAGCACGATCCGATGGCAGGAGGATCAGAATGGGTATTGAAGCATGATCGTGTCCTTTGGCCAGATGCCTGGTTGAACCTGGGACCTGGTTCTTGGATCTTGGATGATTATTACAACACGAGAAAGCAGAGAATTATAGTTGGTCCTCGGATCTTGGAAAATTATCACAAGCGGAGAAAGGAGAGGGGGAAACTTGACTGGAGCTCGGACGGCGACGACGACGGTGACATTATTTGCGGCAATGCAGATGGGGAGGAAGAGAATGATGAAACTTTCCACTTTCTTGGGTTTCATCCATACAAGAAGGTTATCTTTTTGGCGGCCTACAATGCAGCAGTGGCCTATCACCTGAGCACCTCAAAGGTTCAGTATTTAGGCCTATTTAAACCATATGAGTGGAATCGGGGTCTGTATGATTCATTTGTGTATACGCCATGTCATGACCTGCGTCATCGAGGGTGAGAGAATCGAATGCATGGCAACGAGGGATGCATGTGTGTGCCCTGATAGATATATACTTTCCAATTTCTTGGTTTTCATCCGTACAAAGAAATTATCTTCTCGATGGCGCTAATTAAAACCAAATGAATTGAATCATCCATGGTGTGTATATATGATTCACATTTGTCTGTTGACACAAAGTTACACCCTGTACAATCACACGGATTAGGACCTGTGCAGCTCAACATTTCATAGAACACAAGCGATATACAACATATGGCAACATGGCAATAGTATCATCCATGATATTTAAATGTAACACAAGACACAACTGGAACAACTTATAAAGCTCTGTCTCAATTTTCTATTTCCGGCTTACTCATTTGATCGAGTACGTCCTTGATGTTATCAGTTCAGAACTTCAGATCACATTCTGAACGATGAAAAGAACATGCACTAGAATTTGATAGCTATCTGTTAATTTTCCATATACGGTTCAAATTGAAGTCAATCTATTAATTTTCTATTCAGCGTTAACTCCTCCGAGTTCTGTTCTGGTGGACCTTTTCTAGAAAACTACACGAATCTTAAAGCAACAGATTATATATTTTTTATTTTATTTGTCCTAGGTTTTATTTGGGTCTGGTCTCATCCATGTCCAAACTAGTTCTTTGTTTTGTTACCCGATCCGTTTTCTATGGCTCGGCAATGAGCTGAGCGGCAGGCAGCGGAGGCGCAGTTCCATATATATGGAGATCACGACTGGGACAACATAGGCGGCGGCGGAGGTGAGGCAGCAGTGCAGCACGAGTATGCAGAACAGAGTTGCGGCGCCAGTAGGGAAGGGTGTGACGGTGATATTGACACCTAAGAAGATGAAAGAGTGCTGGGTAGCATGGTTGGATCTGCCCATGGTCCTCCCCAACGTCCCTGTGGTGCGCATCTGCCGATGCTCCGGTGCCTTCGCCGCCATCCGCGGTCGCGATACTGTGTAATTCAGGCACCAAATCGACGAGCCGTGACTAACTGCACCGGAGCCTCGTCACTCCGCCGGTCCGTCTGATCTGGAGGTCGCCGCCATGCATGGAGCACTGTTTATTGTACTCTCGACCTGGTGCGAACTTTGTAAATCCTGCCAGCAATAGAAAAAAGGAGCTGGACCAGCACACGGGTATGGACTGAGCTTGGACAGGGCTGGGCCAAGCCCAGTTAGTACCCAGGACAAAAAATAATCTACCATTACCCTTATAAGCCGACACATTTTTTCGCTCTTACATTGAGCCACGTCGTCGGTACTGTTCCCTGAACAGTAACCGTTCCCATAAACAGTACCACCCGCTAAAAACAGTGTCAACCCGTTAAGGAACAGTAAGCCCCTTATAAACAGTACCCCATGAACAATTAACCCCTTGCAAAACAGTACCGCCCGTTAACTGGTTACTGTTCACTTCCTCTCTTTTTTTAAATACCCTCCCCTACACATGGTCAATAAAAAACCCTTCTCCCTCCCCTTCCGCGCAACGCACGGGGGCCCGATCTAGTTAAATTAATTATTAGGTGGTTGCTTTAAGATTCGTGCAGCTTTCTGAATAAGGTGTAGCTTTCTAAAAGCAATTCTCAATTCCTTATTGCACTAGAATTTATTATGAGATTTGGGTTTTTTATTTAAGGTTAGGCTAAATGACTAAACCTAATTAAATTCTAGTTAGAAAAATCTGAGATGTGTCGTTCTCCGTCCTAACCACATGCTCTATGCTATGGATTTGCCCGTGTAAGCCGTTCTTTTAGCTTCTATTCTCTCTTAACGAGCCAAAGGATGCTAGCTCAACCGGTTAGCACTTCCGAGCGGCACCCTCAGGTCCTGAGTTCAAACCCCAGGGGGGGCGAATTTAGGAACCGGCCAGTGGGCGCGTGTGGTACAGTACTGTCCGTAGTGCATCCTCGAATGCAGCGTAGTCCCACTGTTCCGGCTGAGGTAAAAAATCCCCCTCGCTGCTGGGGCAGGGTTCGGGGGGTTTCTCGGTCGGAAGACTGAGGTCTTCTTCTTAAGAGTCTGGTCCGGCCTGTGTGACCGGTCTGGGTGAGCGCTGTGCGCCCCGCGGCCACAGGACCCGGCAGGCGCCTAATACCGTGAGGGCGGTCTTTCCCTCACCGGCCGAGTTTTTTTTTTTTATTCTCTCTTAACGAAACACGCATCAATAGTCCTAGATAGAAAAACAGCTACCTCATCATCATCAACTAACATGTACGTAAATAATTGTATCCTTTGCAACGCATAGGTAATATTGACCGATGAGTTTCACCAGTTCTGTTTAAACACGAAAACAGCGGATATTTTTTTTTCCGATTTGCATGTGTGTATGTATGGTATATGGAGGGGCGCTCCTTGGAGGCTACGTAACGTTAGCTCGGGCTCAACAAATCCGCCACGAACAAGAAACATAACACATCTTGGCGTTCGTCTCGGATCTTTAGTCCCAAGGAAACAAGTAGCGTTAATTTTGATCAAAGCCACACGCGCCTCGATCCGGCTGCAGTCAGGTTCCATGGAGACCGACGACGCGGCGGTGCCGGCTCTACCCGACGACGTGCTCGCGTCGATCCTCGGCCGTCTCCTGGCGCGCAGCCTGGCGGCGTCACGCCGCGTCTGCAAGGCGTGGCGCGACCTCGTCGACGAGCGTGGGCTCCTCGAGCAGTTCCGGCGCGTCCTCCCGCACTCCGTGTCCGGCATCTTCGCCAACTACGACGACCACGGGAGGCCGCACTTCTTCGCCCGCCCCACGCCGTCGTCGTCTTCGTCGGCGGCGGCGGCGGTCGACGGCAAGTTCAGCTACGTGCTGCCGGAGAGGCGGCGCCACGGCTGGTACAAGGTGGTGGACCATTGCAACGGCCTGGTCCTGTACCGGAACGAGAGGGACGGCGACGATCTGTACGTGTGCAACCCCACGACGCGGCGGTGGGTGCGCCTCCCGAGCACGCTGCCGTGCGCCAGGGCTGTGTGGCTGCGCCGCGCGTTCCTCGTGTTCAGCCCCGCCGTGTCGCACACTACCAGGTCCTCGTGGCTCCCCTCCACCTAGTGCCGGAGGAGGAGCAGCGGTTCCTGGACGTGGGGCACCCCGCCGGTGGCGCCGAGTGGCCGCCGTCACGGTGGACGTGGCACGTGTTCTCGTCGAGGACCGGGCGGTGGCGGGAGAGGGTGTTCGTCCGCCAAGGCGGCGAGGCGGCGGGGATCGCCGCCGATCTGCGGATGGATTCTTTGCCCTACTCACCCAATAATCCTCGGTGGCGCTATGCTGTCCATCGGCAAGGAGCGCTTTATGTTCATTGTCGTGGTGAATATGTCGCGAGGTAAACATGTTTATTCATTCTTTCTTAGTGCTTGTTCACTTCGTTACTTTGGCCCAATTTGGCATGCCTTCGTCATCAGCTTCACGAGTTGTTTGAAGTTGTTTTATGCCTATCGTTGAAAGAATGCATGATCCTGATTATTCTTGGTAGTACTTTGCAATATTGGAGGTTCATTCATGCATAATAAAATTTGAGTGGTGAATTTTTGCAGGCTGTCCTTGTCAGCTGGGGATTACTCCTACCATGTAATAAAATCGCCCATAGACCGTTCAGAGCACTACAAGAAGGTGAAAACTTCTCTGGGAAAATCAAAAGGCGAGGTATACTTTGTGGCTATTAACAAGCGCCGGCTTCGAGTCTGGATGCTCAACGATTACGACTCGCAGCGGCGTGATCCGATAATGGCAGGATCAGAATGGATACTGAAGCATGATCGCGTCCTCTGGCCCAATGACTGGTGGGACATGGTGCAAGACAGGTGCTATCACAAAATACAGTGCGAGGACGGTCCATGGATCTTGGATGATTACTACAAGAAAATAAAGGACGACAGGAGGAAACTTGACTGGAGCTCGGATGGCGACGATGACGTGATTTGCCGCAATGCAGACCGGGAGGAGGACGACGATGACGACGAACGATATGTGTACCCTGAAAGCTTTCACTTTGTTGGGTTTCATCCATACAAGGAGGTTATCTTCTTGACTACCCTAGATTTAGTAGTGGCCTATCACTTGAGCACCTCAAAGGTTCAGTTTCTAGGCATATTAAAACCAGCTGAGTGGAATTACGGTATGTTTGATTCGTTCGTGTATACGCCATGTTATGACCTGCGTCATCGCGGGTGAGCAACGTGCCATCTACCTGCAGCTCAACATTTCAGGCATCACCATCATGTTGTTGATCTCATTTGTGTATTACACATCGTGATAGTAACAGCCATGATATTTTCTATGAAAGAGGAGACAGCTTTAAAGATTGATAGTTCTGTCAATTTTATATTTCTAAGTCATTTTTTCAACCGAGTTTGTTCGAATAATTCAAAAATAATTAATTTTAAAATATGAGAACTTTAAACAGAATTTTAGGACATAAATAATTGCAAATGAAACTCCTTAGATTTGAAGTTGTATTACTCAATGAGACCAACAACTTTGAAATATTTTGAATATTGAAATATAAGAACTTCATGCATATAGGTTAAATTTTGGGACATAAATAATTTCAAATGAAACTCCTTAGATTTGTTTCTCGATCAAAGTTTGTTTAAATAATTTGAATATTTTGAATTTTGAAATATGAGAACTTCAAGCATATATGTCATATTTCTTAAATCTTAAATAAATTGTAATTCATATTTGCAACAAAATGTCCAATATATAAACATCCAATAATGCATAGATAAATATATTAATACATATAAAAATTTAACAATAAGTAAATCTAAATCTATCTATATCCTAATATTAAAGAGCAAAAAATTTCATCTTTTTTTTTGTCCACCTCCTTGACCTACCTGAACAGTGAAAAGTTTTTTTTCATATTTTTCTTATATTACATCTGGACTTATGACTCATGCTCAAATGAGTTAGAACAACTCGCGTCTAATGATGAACCTGAGAAGGGTAAGCAGGGCAACCTACCATTGTGTTTGTTGTCTCCTTTTTTATGGAAATATCATGAGTCATAAGTCCCCTTGTCTCCTTTTGGTGGATACTTTGCCACCCTGGTTTCATCATTAAGTGTGGACAACCTGATGTTGTGTTTGCTACTTGTAAGGTTGAGTTGGTTAGGTTTGAGACGGAGTGTTCTTTTCCAATGCGTTTTCTATATCCTTACTTCTAGCTTACCTATACTAAAACTTCTACTTCCTCTTAATGAAATACGTTTGATTAGGTAGCAAGGCCAAGAAAAAATGGAAAGCCTTTTTTAGGCCTTGTTTGGCATAGCTTCACCGGTTTTGGGAGTCATTTGGAGTCGTTTTGTATCAAATGGGATACAAGCCCCCTAAATCGTGCTCTTACTGAGCTTTGAGATAGGATGGAGCAAAAATAGTGGCTTTACCTCATCCTGGATGGTATTTTGTGAGAGTATGTTTTAAAAAATTTCATATGTGGAGTTATTTTGCCAAATGGTTTACCAAAACGGCTCTAACTCCACCTATTACCTGTAGAGCCGTTTATAGAGCTAAAACCAAAATAAATGGTTGTACTAGCTACTAGTGATTTGGAGCTATGTCAAACGGGGACCTAGATGGATGATTTCCACTAGTTTCGTTTAAAGTTAGAAATCTCTACCTAATAATAAAGAGGCAAAATTTCAGCCTATTTTTTTCGTCCATCCATTTTTTTTCGTCCACCTTACCATAACTACCGGATAATATATATGACTCTGCACATACAAGTTTGAACTGCTCGCGTCGGACGATGATTGATATAGAGTTTGATTCCAAAACGTATTGAATCATGCCTTCCGTATCTAGACTCATGAGACGATTGTCGATATAGAGTTTGATTCCAAAACATATTCAATTATTATGTCTGTTCATATGAGTTAGATTCTAATATTAAAATATTTAAAGAGAGTTTGATTCTTATTTTTTCAGCTCTTCCGTGCACATTGGGAGGTTATTATAGTTTTCTTTTTCTCCACCACAATATAAGAAAATATATATTAAAAAACAAAAAAAATTGACGTACTTTTTTTCCAGCGGACCAGCACCTACCCCTGCCGTATTCCGTTTTTTATCCGCATGTTCCTCTTTTTTCCGTGGGTGTTTTTCTTTTCCTGTTTCCCGTCTCCGCTTCAGTTTCTGATCATGATTTTTTTTCCTCTCTCTGCTTTAATTTCTATTCATGACTTCCTTTTTCACGTTGTGGCCCTGACTATCCAGTTTTGGTTTGAGTTTTTTTTTTTGCACCTTATGTCTGATCTGTTTTTTGGTTTTGACTTCAATCTAACTTTTTTTTTGGTTTATATCTTTTCCTCAGTTTGTCTGTTTCAGCTACGTTCAATTTTTTTCTTAGTTCTTTTCATCCGTAACTTTGTGTGTATTTTGGTTTATTTAGTTGCACCTTCAGTTGTTTTTGTTTTCATATGTTTCTCCACTATAGATAGGGTGGTTTTCTCTTTCAAACCATTGAACATTCTCTCACACATGAAGATTTTCACTAATAGATTATTTTTATAGTTCTGATTACTAACAAAACTTATTTTTACTTAATTGTAGATTAGTCGATGACCTAACTAATCGAATCATGATTAAAAATCTTTAACTATCTGTTGTGTAACCCAATGTAAATAAATGTATATGTGAAAAATCAAGAGACGCCTATCATAAGTGTCAACAAAGAATCTGATCCTTCACACATCGAAAACTAACTGTTTGTTGACTTTAATCGGATATTAGAACTAGAATTTTTTTGAGTCTCAAATATCACGAAACTCCATATAATTATAACAATACATGAATAGTATAAAAATAGTCTAAATATTTCTATGTAAAAATTTACAACACGACAAAAAATTATCAAATTTGCATTTTAATTTGATACATTGTCTCATTATTACTAACACAAACTTATATTATGGATGTCATGGTCATCATGAAATAAATTATAACTTTTAAAAAGAAAAATATAAATTATATGTACCGTTTTTTTGTTGTCATCCCGTAAATATTTGATAGTTTTTTTTCTCCCGTTGCAACGCACGGGTATATTTGCTAGTAGGTATAAAGAGGCAAAATTTCTTCCCATTTTTTGGTATGGCCTCCCAAACTAACCGTGAATGTGCAAATCAATCACTGCACTCACACTCTCGCTCTAACTTTCTTTATCCAAACGTAAAAGGATGTGATTTATATTTATATTTCTATTTTAGTTATTATTAATTATTAACTAATAGTTGCTACACATCATTAGGATCAGATCATTGTTTATTAACCGTGGAGTACATAGTTTTATAGACGATGTGGCACTAATTAATAAAGCTTACAATTCACCTATGTGCCTCTTGTCTACTTGTTAGGCCAAACATAGGCCTAGGCCCATAACGGATTGGACCGGAGAGAGACTGGACCATTGAGAGAGACTTTCATCATCTTTTTATTCTGATTACATAATTTATTCTATTTCTTATTTATTTTTTAATATCTATGAAATTTGAAGACATTAGAACGGTGGAAAATTGGATAAAAAAGGAAAAAACTAACGTGCAGGAAAAAGACTAAAAAAAACACTACGTGAAAAACAAAGGAAAAATGGAAAACAAAAAATAGAAACCAGGAATAGAACGTAAAAGCAATAGATGCAAAAGGGAAAACAAGATGGATATGAAATAGAATAGGAAACGCGTGGGAAGAATAGAGAAAAAGAGAACCCCTCCCAATGTGCACGGAAGGAGAGAAAAAATTGAAACTGGACTCTCTTTGAATAGTATTTGGAATCGAGCTCTATATCTATGCCTAATACTTAAAAGGTAAAATTTCTTGCGATAAAATCTTTTGTCCAACTAAGAGATCGACACGGTTACTGATCAGTTTTTTGTTTCCATATCGGACTCTGTAGGAGGAAAGTGCATAAGAGAAGGAAAAGAAGCGGCAAACCAATTGTTCTTATCTTTCCCGTCTTGTCCGTAGACTCCTGTAGGAGGAGTCCGTACCACATGTATACGTATGTTAAAGTTCAGATACAGTATGCATGGAAGAAAAGAAGAGGAAAGTGCATAAGAGAAGGAAAAGGTGAAACCAGACACATATTATAAAAAGAAAACGTTCGGGGAGGAGGCGTTGGTGGATTCACGGATGGATGATGCCTGTCGACAAAAGATGCAATGCTGTTGGCAGGGGTTGCTATGAGGGAACGGCGGAATGGTTCCAATGCCATGAAAGCGCTCGACTTGGCCAGATCATCTACCCACGAGCAGAACCTACCCGCTGCTACATTGCTATCGTACCCATCTGTGTGCGAGGCACCATCAATCGTGCCGGTTCGGACCTGGATCGGACGATGAAAAAGAACAGCCATAGTGGGTGATGACACCTTGCCTTGGGTCGGTGGCTGCCAGAGCCGCAGACCACGCGCCTCACGACACAATATGTCGGCAGCTGCAGCGCATCGCCGCGCCGACGCCGGACTTGGGTGTCGACGAGTTGCTGTGAGATGGACGACTACAAACGTGATGACGACGACCCCTGGTGTCATAGGAAAATAGGACCGTGGCCGAGGGTCCATCAATATTCAATGAGCGCAGGCACACAGACGGATGCTCATGCCAAAAATTTCTTGGGCTCCATATGTACGTCGTGTATGTGTCATATTCCGTTTTGTTTTTCAGTTGGCTGTTATACCTTGCCCTTTGGTCCATCACGTTCTTTACCCCTCCCGTGTATCGTACTAATAAGTATATATTCTAATTCTAATCCGATCTAATTAACGTGGTGTCAGTTGATCTATCCAATTTCTAGACTGATAGTGCGTTTACGGTACAAGAAAGAGAGGCACACAAAACCTTTACCAAGTAAGACTCTTATAAACCCCAATAATAAAAAAAAATTCCCATCGCTTGGAAACTGAAAGCAACAAGACAAAATAATCCACTATAAAACTTGATGTACAAGATAAAACAAAATAACAAATCAACCTTCAGAGATTTGGATTAGACAGGCTAAATCTTGAACGCCCTTATACTGGCAAGCTCGACGACGATGGGGACATGCAGTGTCACAACCAGTCAACTTGATGGCTTGGCTACCAAGCTCGATGCCGGGGACATGGGACATGGGCGATGAGGACTTGATGTCCTCTAGCCGTTCACCGTCACTGCTAGATCTGGGTCCATGCCACTTCGCACAAATAGCTTCATGTGCACGTGTACCAAATGCTGTCGCACCTCTCCACTTCGCCCATGAAGCTCCGAGATTTCTGCTAAGTGGCGGAGGGGAAGGAGCAAGGTCGATGGTGTAAAGTCAGAGGTGGGCTGACGACATAGAGTCGGAGGTGGGCCGACGAGACCTCCGACTTTACGCTAGAGAGGGGCGGGGTCAAGTACGCACACAGACGGAGCATGGTAGACGATGTGTGTTGGTTGCTGTCTACTGACCAAGTGCCTGCATCTGGAGGATAGATAGGGACAGTGATGTGAATTTTGATGCATAACAGAGCGGGAGAAAAGAAAAGGTAAGCACAGTCGAATATGAATTTGGTTCTTATGTAGTTCAAAATTTAGATAATGATCGCTACCACTTTGATTTACGCTATTTTTTAATTGATAGCTTTAGGCTTCAAGAGATACTTTAGCATGTTCAGATTCAAGTACGGGATGAAACCACATAAAGTCATTTTCTAGCCATCAATAATAATTAATTTGCCACATCCTCTGCAATATAGTTAGTGTTTAATTTTAAGCACATCAGTATAAACTTAAAAGTATACTGATCACACAACAAACGATATATCCCGCTGCAACGCACGGGCATATTTCCTAGTTCTATATCAACAATATGTCTCATGAGTCCAAATATGGAAAGCATGATTCAATGTGTTTTAGAATCAAACTCTATATTGATCAATCATCTGACGCGAGCTATTCTAACTCATATAAACATAGCTCATATATATTATGTGGTAGTTACGGAGAGATGGACGAAAAAAATGGATGGACGAAAAGATAAAGATAAAGATAAAGATTTGAGCATTAGGATTCGGCGTAGTGGTGCATCTGTAGCAACACACGGGCTTACTTCCTAGTGTAAGTATAAGCAGTTGGGGCAGCCTAATATATCTCCAGCACTAAGTTTAATTACCGGTTCCAACACAGCACTCTTTATTATTTTTTCCCTAAAACACGCAACGCAACACAGCACGAACAAGAACACAATATATAGTATATATTACCTCGAGATAAAAAAAAAAAAAAAAACAGAACGCAATATATCTCGTCGTCCTTTCCGGATCATTAGTCCCGACGAAACAAGCGGCGTTGCGTTGCGTACGTGCACGCACGCCTCGGCATGCAGTCAGGGTCCATGGAGACCGACGCGGCGGCGGTGCCAGCTCTGCCCGACGACGTGCTCGCGACCATCCTCGGCCGTCTCTGGGTGCGCAGCCTCGCGGCGTCGCGGTGCGTCTGCAAGTCGTGGCGCGACCTCATCGACGAGCGTGGCCTCCAGCAACGGATCCGCCGCCACCTCCCGCACTCGGTGTCCGGCATCTTCGTCAACTACGCCGACCACGGGAAGCCGCACTTCTTCGCCCGCCCTACAACGTCGGCGGCGGCGGCGGCCTGCCCCGCGGTCGACGGCAACTTCAGCTACGTCTTGCCGGGGGCGGCCGCCGCCACGCCTGGTACAACGTCGCGGACCACTGCAACGGCCTGGTCCTGTACCGGTGCGAGGACTACGACAAGGAACTGTACGTGTGCAGCCCGACGGCGCAGCGGTGGGTGCGCCTGCCGCAGCTCGCCGTCGGCGAGGTCTCGCAGCGCCGCGCGTTCCTCGCGTTCAGCCCCGCCGTGTCGCGGCACTACCAGGTTCTCGTGGCTCCCCTCGACCTAGTGCCGGAGGAGGAGCAGCGGCAGGACCAACCGCAGCCCGCCGGCGACACGGAGTGGCCGCCGTCCCGGTGGACGTGGCACGTGTTCTCGTCGAGGACCTGGCGGTGGCGAGAGAGGGTGTTCGTCCGCGAAGGCGAGGCGGCGGGGATCGTCGCCGATCTGCGGATGGATTCTTTGGGCTACTCTCCCAGTCCCCGGTGGCGCTACGCCGTCCATCGGCGGGGAGCCCTATATGTTCACTGCCAAGGTGAATATGTCTCTAGGTAAACAAAACAAGTTCATTCATATTTCATATTGCTTGTTCAGTTCATTACTATGCATGGCACTATCAGCTTTAGCAGCTTCATGAGCCGTTTGAAGCTGTTTTATACCAAATGGAACTTTCGCAAACAGATTTAAGTCGAAGAATGTGTGTGATCGTTGAATGATCTTATTATTCTTGATAATAGTTACATATTAGATGTTAGCTACAAGCTAGAGGTTCATGCATGAAATTAGACATGAGTGCTCAACTTTTGCAGGCTGTCCTTGTCAGCTGGGAAGTACTCTTATCATGTAATAAAATCGCCCATAGACCGTTCAGAGTGCTACAAGGACGTGCAATCTTTTCTGGGAAAATCAGAAGGCGAGGTGTACTTTGTGGCTATTGACAGGCGCCGGCTTCGAGTCTGGATGCTCAACGATCAAGATTCGGGGCAGCACAATCCGATGGCAGGATCAGAATGGATACTGAAGCATGATCGTGTCCTCCGGCCCAATGACTGGTGGAGCGTAGACGGCAACTATCGTAAAAAACTGCACGCTGATGGTCCCTGGATCTTGGATGATTACTACAACTGCAGCAAGGACAAGAGGAAACTTGACTGGAGCTCGGACGGTGAGGATGATGACATTATTTGCAGCAATGCAGACGAGGAGGACGATAACGACGAACACAAAGTGTACCCTGAAACTTTCGAATTTCTTGGATTTCATCCATACAAGGAAGCTATCTTCCTGGATTACCAAACTACGGCAGTGGCCTATAACTTGAGCACCTCAAAGGTTCAGTTTCTAGGCAAAATAAGTCCAGCTAATTGGAATTGCGGTTTGTATGATTCATTTGTATATACGCCATGTATGTCCTGACTTGCGTCATTGCGGGTGAGCACCTGCAGCTCAACATTTCGTACAACAGGCATCACCATCATGCTCTTGATCACACCTTGTGTACTACATTCATTTGTGTATACGCTATAACCTGCGTTATCGTAGGTGAGCGCCTGCAGCTCAACACATTCTTTTGATCGAGTATGTCCTTCGGATTATCAGTTTATATCTACAAGTTTGGTTTCAGTCATTTCTCCAATCGAGTTCGCTCCCCAATAATCATATGAAAATGGGGTCTCACAAGTGACAAGTCACAAGTGTGTAGGGAAAAAGATATCTGCAAAGTGATAGTTGAGATGAGCTCCTAGATCCTTTGGATAGCATGGAGATCCCGGGGAAGGCGGCGGTGGCAGCTGGCTCTGTAGCAGCACCGTCATCAAGCCAAGCTGCTGACAACGACGACGACGACGACGTCAGTGTTCGTTTTCACGCGGCAGGGATGGCTAACAGTTCTGATCCCCGCCGAAGAGCTCTGGAGTCTCACAATGTAGAGGACTACTGTCCTAACAAGCTGGCTGACTGGCTTAAGATGATCCTTAACAAGCGGACCCGAACCAAGAAAGTTGGAGCACCATCGCCATTGTGACACCGGACAAAGAAGACGCATCCAATGTTGCCAATGATACCCGTGTCATGGTTGGAACCCATTTCGAGCACACCGTCTTTGTAGATCTCCACACAATCCAATTATACTAAGAAGCCGGAGCAACAGAGCTTGCCGAATGATTCCAAAAAAAAAAAAAAGGAAGAAGCCGGAGCAACAGAAAAAAGACAGCGGACAAGAAGATGAAGATGGTGATGCAAGGTTTTCACCTATCTCCTGGATCTTGAAAAAGAAGCAGGTTTTCACCTATCTCCTCTGGATGTACAAAGCATGTTGCTTGCGCGTGTTGAGTATGTAATTGTGTTTTCATTGGGGATGCAGGGTGTATGGATGTCCCTGTGTGCTCTGTGTATGTGTGCTTTCCACAGAATTAACCATCCGGTATATGGTTCCATGTAATGAGACATTTCAGTTGTTAATTCAATTATTATTGCTGTATGACATCTGTTTTTGGTTCCATATCGTTTATGTGCCTATGTATGCATGCGAATGTACTCTATTTTAAATTGTATCCATAAATTTTACTATATATTAACTTAAGCAGAGCATCCTCCCGCATTCTATAAGCAAGTAATTAATTCGACAGGCATTGGTTTTACTTTCCTAGATTCATAGTTTTACTGTACATATACCCAGACATAATATATATACATGTAGAATCATCTAGAAAAGATAAAAACAACTTACAATTTGGCATGGAGTAATTAAAAAGGCGACCTCTTGTTTTTTTGACCATTTGGCAAGTAATTAAGCAAAGGCTGCAGCTGACCTTCCCGCATTCTACATGCTGTGCTCAACTACACGACTAGCGATCTGTTGTCTCCTCTTAAGCCAAAAGGTTACAGTTCGTCAACTCGCATGATTCAAAGACAAAGAACAGTATTATTACCAATGAAATAGTCGCCACTCTTGCATTGCACGTGCTCACATTATAAGTGAAACAAAACAGAGGCGCATCATTCAAGAGAACCACAAGTTCAGAGAAAATTCAGCTCTGCCACATATTTTGCTATTTTCTTTGAGTAATCAGTACATAGAAAAAATGACAACAAATTCATTATGCTGGAAGACAACAGGTGATGCATAAAAATTCATGTGCTGTCATGCCATTCATCTCACAGCACCCAGACATACATACACACAAATTTCAGCGGCAGGAAAGGCACCATCCATAATTCTTATGTTGGCACCAATCCAACTCATCGCCAGTCAACTATATGTATGAAAAAATTTCTGTACCATACTGTCAACAACATGATGTTCTTATTTCATATCCCTTCATTTCGCATGTACAGGGGTACACAAAGAACTATAGCCAGAGTCCAAGGACAATGGCTGCAACAAAGTTAACTCGGGGGAGGAAGGGAGGTCGGAGGAGGGCAATGGTGCCATTTTAATTTAAATCTTATCTCTGGAACCTCAAACAGCTGGTAAACGAACTCGACTCGGTACACAGTTTTAATTACACCAGGCGGAGGGGACGACAGCCAGCCGGCCACGGCTACTGAGGGGGGAGGAGGAAAAACCCAACTGGATTTGGGGCCGGCCAAGTCGCATAAACGCACATGCCATGGGGGTGTACTATGGCTGCTGTACAGTATGGCGCAACTGTGATCCTTCGGATTTTATGGCACGGTTGTGATCCTTCGGATTTTATGCTCTCGCCATCACATGAAGTAGCTCAGTGCTTTCTTCTTCCTTGACCCGCCTTCACCATACAGGTCATTCCATTGAAGAAGCTCATTCATGTTTGCTGAGTCAGACGAAACGCTCGCACAAACCTGCAGTGAGTAAAAATAGATTAGGATGCTGCTCTAGAAACAAAAATGTAGGTCGTTGTAGGTTGCAGCTCTATGAACAAGAATGTAAGGTTGTTGAGAGGGCCAGAAGGAAATATGAAATAGAGGCAAATTTGGTGCTCACCTGCTCATGGGCAGATTTGAAGTCGTCTATGCTAAGAGGACGGATGTCCTCGCTTCCATACAGTGCAGGCTCTGGCCTACCTTCTGTTTTAGCTAAATTCTTCTCCTGCACACAATGGAATCGAATGATATAGGCATCATTTAACAGTAAAATGCATAATTCTCACATCACAGCTCCCAGCTGCTAGGAATAATCAATTAATCATACTGCCAAGTGCAAATAGAGCAACAAAAAGCAGAGACAACATTGTCTACCTTCTTTTCCTTCTCCAGAATTTCTCGAATGGGATAATGTGCTGCGGTCACACACAGATTCTGAAAGCACAAACTCAGTGAAAACCATGCAAAGGGTTTCTAGCAATTGCATGCATAAAAGTAAACATACCTTCAGGTCACTTCCTGAATAACCATCAGTCATATTGGCAAGTGAGTCCATATCAACATCCGGTCCCAGTTCTTCTTTTGCCAAAATTACCTTCAGAATTTTCTCTCTATTTGATGCATCAGGTAAGTTTACCATTAACCTGAAACAATATAATGAGTAAAATGGTGATAAATATGGAACCAACGTTGATAATCCCACCCAACCAAACAAAACTATTGCTACCCAACAGCAACAATTAGATAACCATGGCCCACTAAACAAAACTACAGTTACAACTGGGTAATCCCGCCCCATTGAATGGAATAATATTCACCTGCGGGGAAACCTCCTAATCACAGCCTCGTCCAGGTCAAAAGGTCTATTTGTAGCACCAAGAACAAGCACACGCTCCTTATCTTTAGTGCGCAGCCCATCCCAATTTACCATAAATTCATTCTTCATCTTGCGCATCGCTTCATGCTCCCCTGGATTTTCTCTCCTTCCTAGCATACTATCAACCTGCAGAAAGTCAAAACAGTTGGTATATACTGTACCGAAAGTGGTTACTAATGTAACTTGTGTGATTGCATACCTCATCAATAAATATAACACTGGGGGCTATTTTACTTGCTAGTGAGAAAACAGCCTTTACATACTTCTCTCCTTCACCAAACCACTGAAAGTAAGCAAACCACTGGTTAGCCTTGAGACACTAGTGAACCTCATAATTGCCTATTAAGTGAATAAATACCTTCGATGTAATGCTCGACATTGATATATTGATGAAATTAGCGCCTGCTTCAGTTGCTACTGCTTTGGCAAGCATAGTTTTCCCAGTGCCAGGAGGTCCGAAAAGCAATATTCCCTTGCAAGGCTGCGAAGAATGAATTGAGGAGGCGGTTATAAGATACCTAAAATCTACAAATGAAACTCCAACATTACTAAGATTAACTAATATACTAATAAGTACTAACACATTATTATTATTATATATTATAGTATACAAAATAAAGAGGTAAAGAATCATTGGAAGCCAAGAGTTCATGTAAAGAGTGAGCTCGTGACGTTTATCCATCGGGCTAGACACCAACTAATCCATAAGCCTAAATTTTAGTCTCATAAAGTATTTTCCCACTCCTTAGAAAGATGAAAAGAACTTATAGAAACAAATACTGATGCTCCTTGGAGATTTTATCTTGGCATTCAAGCAAATTATTTCACAAATATTCAAACAATTCTATGAAATGGCAAAAAGGCATGACTGTATCTAAGCTCAGTTCAAAGCAAATGTAAAATAATTTAGATTGTGGATTCAACTGAAAAAATATCAACCATGTGGGCAACCCTACAGTTGAAAAGAACACTATTGACACCCGCATGTAAGCGATTCCAAGCATAACTAGGCATTGTGATGCTACCTTTGTCAACTGCCCTTTGCAGAACAACTCAGGTCTTTGTAAAGGGAGCATCACCAGCTCCTTTAACGTGTCCTTTACATTCTCCAAGGCTCCAATATCATCAAAGGTAACTCCAATGTCATTAGGTGGTATAACATCTGCCAAAAGCCTTTTCTCAAACTCATTCTCAGTGACAACATCCTGAGAAAAAAGAATCATAAATAGAGTGCTTAGCAACTAAGTTGACGAATCACCAGAAAGCATGACAATATGTGGGAGAGTGTACCTTCAGTGATTTTTTGGAGCTCTTGTTATCACTTTGCATGCTTTGCAGCATGTTGAGCCCATGCTTAAGGCTGTCAAGTATATGAGTCAAAAATCCACTGAGAATTGATTTGAAAGGAAACATAGGACAAATAGTTTTCATAGAAAATAACTTCTTTACCTTTCACTTGTGAGTACAAGTTTAGCATCCTTGGAGTTGGAGGTTTCAATTTTATTGTGCTTAAGGTGATAACTCACTGCATACCCAACAATCTTGTCCACATCTAGAAAGGTTGCAGTAGCAAAGTTTAAATTTAAATTCTTTAGATGAAAAAATGTAAACAAGCACCAAAACAGAAGTACTTACTTTCATTACTCAGAGATTGGTCTTTGATGAATAATTCTTCAAGATCATTGCATTCAATTCCATTGCGGCTCAGAAACTGCATTACAGAGAAGTGGAAGAATCATATAATGGTCTGATTCACTAAACACAAGTAACCACGGAAAGTAGATGCTTCAAGTAACTATATGAAAGACTCAATGCCAGACACTGGTTAAATGGCTACATCAAAAAATTACTTCTATGATGATATTTGATGCTTTCAACCACACTAACAGCAAAAAAGCACATATAGACATAAAATAATTGAATAATCATACAAATGGTGAAAACATGCATTCAGACAGAAAAAGGACACAAAGTATCAAACAGAAGAAATACAATCAAACACATGTAAATGGTCATTTGTGGATAATACACCCAAGCCATATTAGATCAGGCATCATAGGCCCTTCAGTTTAAAGATAGATGCACATTTGACAATGGGAAATACAAGTTCCAAGAGACAAGTATAATGTTGTCTTCAATTCTGCAGCTTACCGTGCGAATGCTACCAATATTTGATTTGGCTTTAAGGGTTTCAACATCACGATCCAACTGCTGCTTCCAATCTGTAAGTAGAGCTTCATCCTGTAAATTTAAATCTTTAGATCAGAAAATATAATTAATAACTAAATGGGTGTAACAAGAGACATAATCACCTGCGGAAGCTGGATCGAAATTTTGTTTGGGAAAAAGTTTATTTAGATGTTTCATTGCCTTTGGACTTTCTTTTGCTTCTTTCATGCAATCTGCTACCAAAGCTATCCTGCAATTTTAAAAAAATCATATATTAGAATAAATAATGCAAATCAGAGAAATAAAATCAATATCATGGTTCATCAGACTACCTAATTTAACCATGTATGCACATATAAAAAAAACTTCAAAAATAAACAGTAAGATAAAGAAACTTTTACCGGAAAAGGTCAAAAAGTGTCTGGCTGCTACTTGCAAACTTTGTGAAAAGAAAACCTCCAGGATGTGCCTGCAAGAAAGATCACTTCCATATTAGCAAACTTTTGCTAGAACTGAAGAGAGGTAACTGATAAAAAAAAAAAGAGTTAACAGGATATGCCAACAAAGAACCCCTGGTATGGTTAAGTGAAAAATCACAGCAATGCAAGGTAAAAAAAATAATAATTCAGCCCTGTTCATTTACAAAATGCATGCAGGAACCAATATGCCACAATAACATCAGAACTTGAAACCCACAGTCCGAATTTGCCTGGTTTATCAGGAATAATGCATGTACCTTCTCTTTGCGGCTATCCATCTGGGTGTGGGATCCTATAATAAGAACACCAGATGGAAGTGATTCAAGTTTGTTCCTCAAAGATGAAAGCGACTCTGTAACTCCAGTGAATGATTTCTCTACATCCTTGAGTAACACTATCAGAGGTCCAGATTTGTTCTCTTCTGAAATGACCTGACAGGAAATGAAAACCATACTATTATACAGAGTACTGCCTCCATATTCAACAGAATTCCTTGTCCTAAAAAGCAGCAGTACCTCTATTAACTCAGTTATAGCAAGCCTCTCGACTTCTTCACCAGCAGAAAAGTCTGGGCGCAGTAATTCAGCTGTGGAAATAATGTGATATCAGCAACAAATAAAAAGTTCAAATAACTGTCAAAGAAGTTGAGGAATTCGGAAGTTTGAGCTAACCAGAGCAGAAGAAGCCATGATCTTCCTCGCACAAACCACCAAGATCATTACCATCAGGGATCTGCTTGTCAAATCGGACTCCAATTTTGGAGGATCCATTATCTTCAAAAGCAAGCATCACTCTGCCTCGATAACCATAACTTGGTCCCCTGGAGATCAATCAAACAATTTACAGAAATAAATGTATGTATGTATTGAGTGAATAGGGTTGCTAGAGAAAAAAAATGGGCCTGTTCCGCTGGCTGTTTATGGCTGGAATTCTAGTGTTTGTACAGTGTCAGGCTGGATTTTGTAGACAGCAGAAGCTGCAGAACCAGCCGAATTGGCTGGCTTTAAAGCCAGCCGAACAGGCCCAATGTCATCATGAGAAAGAATATATCATTTTCCAGGATTGTAAGTACAAAAGCAAGCTCATAACTGGGTTGCCTATGAGAAGTCTCATATTCCAGTTATTCCTCTTCTTATAAAGCATTCCAAGTTAACAAAGTACCAAAGAGTATGAACATAACAATCGTATTGACAATTGACAAGAGAATCCTTCCTGTTTAAGAGGCCTACAGAGTATACAAACACGAATTCCATGGGGAAAAGTGTTTCATCCAACCATACTAAACTATAATTTGTAAAGACTTATCGTTTCTTTCAAAAATGATGAAGTGCCAGGTACACAAACATAATTGGTGGACATGTTATCCTAAATGGTGAACAGTCAGTCACTTGTCACTTAGCCATTATTCAGGTAAAATGGGGTGTTTAAACGGGCATAGTGGGCGTTTAAACGGGCAAAACAACCAATTAAATGGAAATGGTGTACCACCATGTATTGTCGTTTCAAAGGTTTGTAAACAGGCTAAAAGACTGTTTAGGCGAACAGTATGCACAAACACAATCTTAGTCCGTCAATATATGAGTGGCCCAAGTAACAAGTGGTCCTGCTTACAATGGCTTTTTGCTGAGTTCAGCTTGATAAAAGGAAAAGGTACAGTGGGATGGAGGAAATCGCATCTCCAACTTGTAACACCAAGATTGAATCCAGAGGACAAGTTAAGATTTGGTGCAGATGTTAACTGATATCAGTTTGTAACGCAATAGTTCATACCACTCAGACTATATAAGATCATAAAAATCTCTCACCAGAACTCATACCAATAAAATGACAAAGGTCATTAAATATCCATTTTATACAAAATGTAAGGCGCAGATTGTCTGTCCTGAAATTCTAATACCACTAATAATAAGGTTCCTTATAGTACTACAGCATTCATTGCCTACTGGAACCAAATTCCAATGATAATAATGTAGAAATTTAAGGAAGAAGCATGGGATAAATCTGATGAAAGGAATAATATTTGCAATCAAGGTACCTTTGTGACAACGAGGATGGCTGAGCTGGACCCACATAACGCACCCTATCACCTACAGAAGATGCGGCAGCAAGATCATGTTTTGAGAAAAATACAACTGGATACACTAAATAATAAAGAATAGCTAACAAAACCTTCTCTGAAAGTATAGCTCTTGGATGTAGCTGTTGATGATTCCTGTTTCGGTAGAGATGCAGAATGCAGAGTGGATGTTCCCACAATATCAGCATTCACACTGGAAGTTGGTGCAGCTGGCCTCCTGAAGTGAACAGTGTCTGCCAACGAAGAACGATGCTTCTGATATATTGCAAACTTCTCAGCAGTTGCCTTATCCCCTGATTTATCAGCCTTCCCAACATCTTTCTGGGATTCTGGATCCTTTGAAGGTGCCTACATGGATTTTTTGTTCAGTATATGAAAATGCTAATGGAACATGCAATGATTCAAGGTTTCTTAGCTTCTGAATATTCTTTAGCAGTAAAAAAAATATACATGGTGAGCTTACCCCAGGCAGCAAAAGTGAATCCACGACAAGGAGTCTAGCACCAAAATGTTTGGCAAGTGCCTTTACCAATGTTTCCTGATAAATCTCGGAACCTAAATGCATTTCCACAGAAAAATCAGAAGAATACAGAAGCACAAGCACTGGGATAATAATCAAACAAGTATGGCCACAAGCATAATTCGAGAAAAGTATAGCAACTGGCTAGTGGCTCCAGTTTAAATCAATGGGAAAAGGTAAACAACAAAGGAAGGACAGGTCTTCAAACAGAGGCAAAGTACCTGCTGGACCAGATAACAAAATTCGCTGGTTTATTGATGAAATCTCAGCAAACTGCTTGATGAACTCCTTCTTTTCCAAGTGTATGAACGCACATGATAAGAGCACATTCTTTGTATTCTCACTGCATCAGATGAGAACCGATAAAATACAAAAGATATGAACATGTGACTAAAAAAAAAAAAAATCATGCTCTCAAGGTTGGTCTGCAGACAACCCTAACATGGCTTTAAGAAAACTCAACCAACCAATTTCTATAATCTTAAAACTATAGCATACACCATTGTTGGCAACCTCAAAACTAAGCAAAGAAGAATATGCAAGTTGGCTTACATTTTTATAATGTAGCATATAAATAACACATGCATATGCAGAACTTCAAACAGATAGCATGATAAGAATCTTGCATAAACAGAATAATGTTAAAGCAGCAAAGGAACAAAAATCCAAAGCATATCACCTGAGATAATAAGGAAAATTCTCAAAGGTGACATCAATATCACTTGGATTAATAATTCCTTGTTTCATCCCATCCTTAAAGGCTTGACATCTACTTGGAGGCACACTGGTTGAAGCGTTAAGATCCCTGATGAGATCCCTCTGATCTTCAAGAGCTTTAAAAAGATCACCAGTCAAATCGAACTCTGATATAGTTGATCCTGTAATCATCCTCAGAACTGGCCTTATCTTATAGGTTGCAATCTTACCGATTTCCGCACCAAGATGAGCATCAGCCCCAAAGCCATTTTGTTGACAGGTATCGTTCGCAGCATCATCAGGAGATACGGGGGCTGCAGCGACATCCATTGGAGAGTCTTCAATGTTAGAATTAACCTCATTAGCATGTTCCCCATTCTCAAATTCCTTATCAGGGCTGACAGCACGCCCTTTTGATTTATCAGAAGCAGATGATGCCATTGGCCGCACTACTCTCTGGCTGTTCTCTCCGGCTGACGCAGGAGGTACTGCTGCTATATCCTTAGATGTAGATGCCAACATCTCTGTACCAGCAACAGCTGAAGTGTCTCCTGTTCTCTTATCTGTACGGATGCGCTTTACACTAGCAACAGAAGGTTCTAGAAGGCTAACAGCAGATGATGGCACCACTTTAGGAACTTTGTCATTCAAAGGATGCTGAAAAATCTGGCAGTCGGTAAAGGAAAAACAGGTAACATATATGACATTGACATTTCTCCATTCTCAAACTGCATACTAGAGTCATGAAGAAAGAGATGTAACTGAAGAAAAATTGTATGACTGAATGAACCAGAAATGATAAAAAGGATACATAAGCATGCTTGCCGCATGAACTGAATATGACTTCATCCCCTCCTGTAAGGGGAACTTTTGTGCCTGGACTTATGGACTTTCCATTTAATTGGACCATACCCTTCTTCCCTAGAACCTCTAACTCACATGGACCTCCTTGCTGAAAATTAAGCACCAGAGCCAATGAAATACTTGCAGACTAACAATTGAGAATGTTCATGCAAACCATAAAAACAAGAGCATACCTCAAGGCGCCGCAGCTTGCATAGCACTTTGCTAACAGGTTGGTCTTTCAGCCACAAATTACAGGTTTTGCTTTGACCAACAGAAAACTGAGCCACACTGATGGGATGGTGAGGAGTCTGTAGTATAAATATGTTTTCTATCAGTATAGAATGGTTCATGCATTATTCTACATCATTATGAACTGAAATCATAAACATCTACAGAAAAAAAAAAAAATATATGCTAAAAAACACAGATTGACCTACTAGCTACTTTAAATGTGAGGCCTTGACCAACTATTAAACAGTTAAAGTAGCACCAGTAGATAGAGTGGTAATTGCGAAGGAATTCAAAAGATGCATTCCGTGAAGTAGATACTGATTTCTAAAGTTCGGGATAACAACTTTACAGAAAAACATATCAACAAAGACAAACAACAATGATTTCAAACAGACCAGATTTAACCTACTAGTTAATAACCTTAAATATGCATGTGACTATTTATTAATTGATGAAATATGAACGTATACTGAAAAGAAGTATATGTTCGACAAGTTCCGTACAAGCTACAGAACAGAAAAAAGAAGTATCAATGTATCTGAAATCAGATGTCCATTGAACAGCTAAAGTAAGCCCTCAATGGAGCTAAGCACCAGGCAATCCGGTACCATGAATTGCAAATTCTTGCAACTCGTCAAGTAGATACTGATTTTTAAGAGTTCAGGATATCAACATTACAGGAAGATGTCAACAATGATTTCAAACAGATCAGATTTAACCTACTATGTAACCTTAAATATATATACATGTCTACAAAGCATGGTTATTTATTAACTAATAATGACAAAATCTTGAACATATAGACATGTGAAAGAAGGTACCAGCTATGTTGGACAAGGTCGTTACAAGCTACAGAACAGAAAAAAAAAATGATATCAATGCATCCCAAATCAGATGTCCATTGAATAGCTAAAAGTAGGCCAAAAATGGAGCTAAGCATCAAACCAGGCAATCTGGTGCCAGGAATTGCAAATTCCCGCAAATGAAAGCCTAAGCATAACGAATACCAGGAACTAGTATCGCTTGGCTCCTGTTTTTAATGAGAAATGCTGGCTGACAGCACAAGTGAACAGTATATGTATAGTTAATATGCCCAACATAGTCAGCTGACTGTGAACCCCCTTTGCCTCCTCCAGAAAGAATCTTTTAGAAGGCTGCCTAACTGTATTCAGAACCAAGCACTAAACAGCAAGATTGATATTATTCCATGCTAAATAGTCTAGCCAAATAGCAAGTTGCCATCCGAAGAACAAAATTTCACCCCTAACGTCATAAAAATTGAATCTTTATGAAGCCCAGCATAAAAATTGTCATCTTCAACTTCGATTCCTACAGTATATACACCAAGGTTATCCAATAATCGGCTGCTGGCGGGTTGCCGTCAGGCACTGCACCTGTGAGCACTGCGAGAGCAGCTTCGCCCATGGCGCTGCGGGTTGCTGTTGCTCCGGCTCCTTCCTCCTCTTCGAACTCTCGGCCGCGGCGGAAGAAGGCTTATCCGCTCCTTGATCTGCACCAAAGCATCAAAACCCCATGAACTCGATTCCAAACCCACCCCAACCAAACCCTAGGATCCCAAAACGCCCGAAAGCCGCCCGCCCACCTTTCTGTGCAACCGCCGCCGCGTCCTCGCCCGAGCCGCCGCTCCTCGTGGTTGCCGCTCCCGCCACGGAATCCTCCTCGGCCCTCCCGGGCGCGGACGCCGTCGGCGACCCCGGGGACTCCGCCTGGTCAGGGCCACGGTTCAGATCGGTTAGCCGACAGGTCAAATCGGGAGGCGGCGACGCAAGATTCTTCGATCCGTCGGGGAAAGCTCTCACCTTGGGCCGCTTCGGGGAGGTACGGACGAAGAGGACGGCGACGGGGACGGGCGCTTCCCGGCTGCCGCGGCGGCGGAGCTCCGGCGAGTCTCCACCATGGCGTGTGCCGGAGGCGAGGGTTTCCTCTCGTCTCGTCTCCCCTTCCGCTTCTTTTCCACCCCTCGAGGCCTCGAGCGAGAGAGAGGAGTTCTTTCGGCTTTTGGGGTTTTTTTTTTCGTCCTCCGGAAATGGTTTTGTTAAGCTTTTTGGTGTCAACGAGAGGAGGGGAGAGGAGGGGCCTCTTATAAGATTTTTTTTTTTTTTAGATTTCTTTTTCTTGCGGCCGTGGAGATATATGATTTGTGCCGTTGTCATGTAATATTATTTTGTTATTATTGGAATATAATTTCTTTTGAGAATATTATTGGAATATAATTATTAGAATGAATATTTTGGTACTCCCTTCATTCTAAACTAAATTCTAAAACACTTTGGGTTCTTTTGCGTTTGGAGATTTTGCTTATGTAGTTGGATATACAATATGTCTAGATTCATAATAAAAGCCATGTGTTTATAATTTAGAATGAGAGTACATAAGTTTGTGTATAAATTTCAAAGCTTTGTGATTAAAGCTTGTTGTTAAGATATGAATTATATCTTTAGGATTTTATAAATGTATTTTTTTATTAAGTTTCAAGTTTTTTATTGAATCCAGCAATCATAAATCTATCTCTAGGCTTTCGAAAACGCTCATCCTTTGATTTTAATTTTAAATTGGATCCAGTTGTAAAAAGGGTATGTACCATGAATCAACTGTCAAATATTGTTTTTGCATATACCAATAGATAATAGATCTCTAGTCATGTGGCTATACCAAATGCCTGATGTCTTTGTGGTACTTATCAAATCATGGATGTTTAACATGGAGATACCAACAGATTAAGATCCACACACCACCTACTAGTAATATGATCTCCATCCATGTGGCACTTACAAATAGACGGCTATATCTTGCTAGTAGAACAAACTCTATAAGTCACTTGCCAATAAGATAAATCATTGCACCACACCTAACAATACAAGAATATCCACGAATCCACTCACCTAGGATAGGCAATGACATATTGACCTCCATGCAAAACTTATTGTAATACAACTAACATAGCATATAGAGACAAAAAATCCTCGCATGAGATTCACGGACAAAATAAACTACATACATCCTTGCTAATGGATTGGTCTATACATGGCACTTGCCAATTGAATGACCTCCAAGTGGCACTAGTCAACAAACACTTTTCATATAGCACCTACTACCATTGGAGAAATCTTTGACTACATCCACCCAAATGTAATCAACTCCATAAAATGCATAACCGCGGAACCATCACCAAGACTCTCACATAGTATTGGAACAGGGGACGGATCTAGCGGTGGGGGGAGGAGGGGCTCTAGCCCCCTACCCCACCGGCGAGTCCTTGGAGCCCCCCAACCACCCCCCCATGAAGTCTCATGGAGTTTGCAGCATCTTTTTGAAGGGTAGGAGGGGCCGAGATGCCCCGATCCGGAGGTTGAAGATGACTAGAGTCGCGACTTGGGCCTTTCCTCACTACACGGCCTTTTCTCCTTAGGTCCAAGTAAGGCCCAAACGGCGTTTCACCTTTCACACATGGCATAGCCCACAGCCCACACCTCGTTTGGGTCATTTTCCCTTCCTGTGCATGAGAGCCATCCTCCCTCAAGGCCTCGACACCGGACGGCGGCAAGCAGCAGCAGAGCTGCATGGTATGGAGAATAGGGTGCTAGGTCCCCACGGCACGCCACGTAAAGCGTAGCACGCCGCTTTTTTTTTTGTGGTAGGTTCAAACGTGAATTTATGATTTTTAAATTTGGATGGTGACACAGCGGCACCTGATGGTAGGCATTTACCGCATATCACGAATAGCTGTGCTACAGTAAAAACGAATAGCTGTGCTACAGTAAAAACCTATATGGATGGTTTAGGTATTTAGCATTATACGTTCACAAAACTATGGGTTAGTGCCTCGTTAGACACACTTTGAACTTGAGCCCCCTATACTTCTATCCCGGATTCGTCCCCTGTATTGAAATACCCATGTGCCCATGTTACTAAGCTAGTGAATGGAAAACAGAATGGTCTCCTCACGGCACATGCCGAAAGAAAATCTCTACCTGGTGCACAACAATGGATGCACAAATGTTAACCATTGATGAAATCACTACATGGCACCTATAATAGAAAAATATCTACATGTACATTCAAAATACAAGAAATAATGGAATGGTTCTCCATAGGACTCATACAATGGAGTGCGGTTGCCAAGGTACTGAATTGGTTAATGCGGTCCCCAAACCTAGATGTAGTGAACCACAAATAAGATAATTGCATCTCTGTCCACGTCAACATTATACCTATAAAGCATGACTGCTTCTCGTGTAGTCCTACAAAGCACAAAAATCTCTCCACAAACATGGTCCCAATGATTCTTGTTCAATTTTGTGGTCCAAGAAGTTTAGGAATAATGGCTTTAGCAATCAATCGTTTGTCCTAGTGAGTTGTCCCCAAGTAGCAAACAACATCTTCTGGGCCCCTCATGCCACACCTAACTGCCAAAAGGCAAGGCTAGTCGCATTGTAATGACTTCTTCCAAAGTTAGACATATGTTGCAATGAAGAAATTCCTAATACGAACAAAACTAATAACAAACCCAAAACAAAATTGGAACCTAATGCAAATAGGAGGGTGACTGAATCCATCTACCTTGATCGGGTGTTGTCCATAATGACAATGCAAGGTGCAAAGGGGGCAAGTATAAGCGATAGGACACAAATAAGGTGAAGCAACGGGTGAGGAGAATGAAGATGAAACAATGATGGGGATTCATATTGTTGGGGTTCTTAGTTCGTCAAATTGTTGTCAATGTGTGCTGACAACGGGCGAGGGGTGTTGACGGTCCTTAATGCCTATTTTATACCATCAACTATTGCTCAATATAACATGATATCAACCATAAAGCATAGTTGTAGTGTTTGATTCTAACGAGTTCCACGAGTTGTGTTGTTCTTGATCGTTTTGCGTATATCCAATTTTGCATAGAATAAAAGTGTCTCAAATGATGAATTGGACTACACCACTGCGACGGGCTCGTCGAGACGATCGAGACGGACATATCATTTGCTATATTCGGAGTTCGAGTCAAAAGATATCAATTCTACACCGAAACCAACACTAGAAGACACGGGAAGGCAATCAACCGAAGGTGGGGCCCACCTGCTACAGGGGGGGGCCGTCCGGCCCCACCTCGGGGCCGGCCGGCGCCCTCCGGAGCCCATTCGTGGCCCGCCGACGGACGGCCTGCTACCGCCTTAGGGTTTGCACCTCCACTATTGCCGGTCGAATTAGTCTCACATCGCCTTTGTCTAGAAGAGGTGGAGGCTTTTCTAGACTATAAATAAAGAGGTAGACCCCCCCCCCGAGGGCACCACATTATTATGGAGATGTAGAGGCGTCCCTCGAATGGATGACCTCTCATCTCTAGAGAATTAGGGCTAGACTTTCCAATGTAGTTCTAGTTGAGAGTTAGGGAGAGAAGCGCGCCACGCCGGGTTCTGGAGGAGTCTTCGCAGAGTCATCGAGTTCTCGTATATCTTTGTATCTATTCTTGTAAGACTTATGTTTTAATTTATTTATCTTCTCAATTTACTTTATGCTTTTATATTTATGTTTAGTATAGTTGTTATACTTTAGCATGGGATCTCCGCTTTGTATTAGGTGCTCTAGTTAGCGTGCGTGACTAGAGTAGTAATCGTTAGCGTGGACGTGGTGTCTAGGCTAGTGTTTACCCGAGTTTGCGCCCAATTCTTACGGTTAGTTGTGGTAGCCATCGAGGTGACAGCTTTTATTGGTCTTCGTATTCCACCACGTCGGAGTTGGTGTTTCGTAGAGCTTTTTGGCAGCCTTACCCGGCTACCTTCTTCCCAGTCTTATTCGAGAGTTGGATAGGTACTTGTTGCTCCAAAGTGTTATTGTGTGATTACTTTATCTACCATAAATCGCTTATTATAGAACCTTGGTAATAGAGAAGTATTTAGGAACCTTGAACTCTCCCGTTGTCCTCTCACTTTAGCTATCTATTTACTTATCATAGAATTCTAGCAAAACTATATATTACATGGATTACATGTGGTCCTCCGAATTATGCATAATTTTATGAAGAAAAACTCTTAAATTTTGGGAGGGGGTGACCCTCAAGTATAGTAGGGGTGGGGGTTTGGGTAGATGAGATTTGGGTGATGGCCAGTTCAAATAATCTAGACCATGTATGTCAATAGATACAACCTCTGCAATTGACCTACTATATCCATATATATGTATCTACTTATTCATAGTTTCGACCATTATAAACTTCTTACATTTCTACTTCATACCCGCAGCGACGCGCGGGGCATCCTACTAGTCCTTTATATTTTAGTTGTGCATAAGAAATACCAACAAGCATTTTTGGCGCCGTTGCCGGGGATAGGGATTTATCCTCTATTTCTAGTAGCGACGTTAGAAATGTCAACAAGGGGCAAGAGGAGTTGGGGAACGGGCCGAGCGCTTATAGGTTTATTGCTAGATAGATGCTCCATAGATCGGCAATGAGAACTGATGGCATGGGATTAGTTACACAGTTTTCATATTAAACCGACCATTGCCACGCTAATCCAACTATATCATACGGTGATTATGAGCGGTTGGACTACTATTAGATTCTCCTAGAAACAACTGTAACAGTGCATCATTTTTTCCTTTCAAAGACGGCTTGCATAGCTTTATGGTCGAATAGAAATATTTTTCATTGATTAGTTGTAAATTGAAAGATACAATATGGATGAGTATATGATTGTACTCATCCAGAAACATAATAACTAAACTAAACTATTAAAACTACTAACTAATTATAAGCATCTTAATCTAAATATGATTTTTTCTGTAGATCAAGAGGATCATGCCCGCCTCACTTGCTTTGGAGGAGGCGAGTCATCATCGCCATCATCATCATCATCGTCGTCGTCGTCGTCGTCATCGTCGTCGTCGTCGTCGTCCTTCTCCTCCTCCTCCTCCTCCTCCTCCTCTAGATCCTATGGATCCTCTAGATCCTCCTCAGAGCCCCATGGAAGACTCCAATCAGAATACCTAGAGTCATCAGAGGAGACATCATCCTCGAAGGGTTGGTGGCACGGGGGGTCGTCCTCGCTGGATGACTCGCTGCTTGGAAACCTTAGTGGGCTATCCGACATTTTTGTTGTAAATGGAGAAGAGAAGTGGTGGTTTCACAAGGCACTGGGAAGAATATATATAGTAGTGGGTGCGGCTCTTCGGCTACACACGAGGGAGGTAATGGTGATGGAATGGCAGAACTTGGAGATATTCAACAGTCACGCTAAATTTACCATTGGTAGACCATGCGTATTTGCTATGCACTTGGAGATTTTGCTGTGCACTTGGATACACAATACGTCGAGGTTCATAGTAAAAGCCATGTATTTATAATTTAGAATGCGAGTACATAAGTTTGTGTATAAATTTGATAGCTTCATGATTAAGCCTCGCCGTTAAGATAGGATTGTATCTTTGGGATTTTACAGACGTATTTTTATTACATTTCAAATTTTTAATTGGATATAGCTATACGAATCTATCTCTAGGCTTTTGGAAACGCAATCCTTTTATTTTAATTTTTAATTGGATCCAGCTATAAAAAGGGTATGTACTATGAACCACACCATGTGTTGTTTTTGCATATGTAACCAATAGATCTGTAGCCATGCGTGTATACCAAATGTTGCCTAATTTCCATGTGGAACTTATCAAATCACAGATGTATAACATGGTTCTACCAATAGAGTGAGATCCATGCACCACTTACTAGTAAAATCCATGTATCTATAATGTAGAACAAGATACATATGTTTGCGTATAAGTTTGATAGCGCCGTTCCAATTTTTAGTTGAATATAGTTGTCACGAATATATCTCTAGGCTTTCAAAAATGCTTACCCATTGATTTTAATTCCTAATTGGACCCAAGCTGTAAAAGTGTGTGTATCACAAACCAAACTGCCAAATGCTTATTTTGCATACACCGGTGACCAGTAGATCTCTAGTGATGCTGGCGTGTACCAAATGCCTCATCTCGATGTGGCATTATATAACATGGTAGATCTATACATCACCTACCAGTAATATGATCTTCATATGACACTTGTCAATCGGTAGCTATATATCTTGCTAATCGAACAAACTCTATATCATGGCATGACAGATCGATGGATTGATCTCTATATGGTTCACATGAGACTCGTGGACAAAACAAACTAAATACATCACTTGCCAATGGATTGATCTATATACATGGCACGTCTAATAGAACTACCTCCAAGTGACACAAGTGAAAGGTCCTAATTTTAGAGGGGGTGAATAGCTTAATTGAAAACTCTACAAAACACTAGAGCAAAGGGGTTATTTAATAAAAATGGTGTAAAGATTTTTGCTCTAGCTCTATCTTAGCTACTCAAAGCAAGCCACCTATCCATAATTCTAGTTCTTATGATCTTTAGGCACACAAGAGCTAAGTCTCTAATTACTACCACCAAGAGCTACTCACTAACTACAAGTGCTAGCTAAGCTACAATTAATGCAGCAAATATAAACACAAGAAGAAGACCGAGAGAAGTAAACCATGTCTTGTGGATGTAGCCAATAACCAAGATGATCAACACAAGAATACTAAGACAAATCAAGCAACCAAGATGATCAACACAAGAATACTAAGACACATCAAGCACAAGATGATCCAATGAACATGATAATTTATCTATAGGTTCACATGCTTACCGGCATACTACTCCCCGTTGTGTCGACCACATACTTGGTAGTTTTGTGGCTAATAGGCACTACGCCTAGGCCCACTTAGGCGCTACAAAAACTTAGCCTAGTGACGGTAGCTCAATTACACAAGCAATCCACTAGACTACCTTTTTGTGATCTCCCGTGAGGGTTAAGGTCAGAAACCCCTCACAATCAATCAACGAGTGTGGTCGGAGACAATCACCAACTCCTCCACACCTCCACTGGTATCCCAAGCTGTCTAGGTGGTGTACTCACCAAGAGAAACAAAAAATCCACAACAACATGATCACCAAGTGCCTCTAGATGCAATCTCAAAAGCAAATGTGCTTAGAATCACTCCCAAGCTCGCGTTGGATCAAGTAATATGTAAGAAATGAGAGGTAGGTGGTTCACTTTATCTCTAGAGGATATCAAGAATGTCAAAGTGCCAAGAGAGATCCCTAAGAGCCAGCCAACAAATTTAAATAGGCAGCCCACAAACCACCTAGCCGTTACATCCGAAGGAGGTTGAAATCGGGTCAACAAGACGTGCCTATCTAGATGATTGGACACATTCGGTGCACCAGAAGGTGCCATGTCTCTAGTGGATTCAACATCGTTCCCTCGATCCCAGCAACTATCTCACTCCGAGTGAATATTAATGTTGCACCAAACGCATCCGTGTTGAGTCCGGTCACCGCGCACCATGAGCTGACCGGATGGCGCCACTACATGGCGTCCGGTCGAGTCCAGAGAGGTTTTAGAGAGAGATTTTATTAATCAGATATGCCTCAAACTTGTTTTTATACTAGCGTTGATGTTTTTGTAACCCTAAAAGTGTATTGCTCATAAATGGGAGAGTGGCTTAAACATAAGTGAGATCTAAGTCACTTTAAAAGAAGAAAAATGGTTTATGCTTATATAACTAAGAAGAAAGAGAAATTTTATTTTTTTGGTATATATTTAGTTTAAAATTGGAAATTATTTAGTAGACAAGTCATAAGTACATTTTAGGATATGTCCTATGTTCCAAACTTTTGCACTCTACAGTGTAACTTACACATGAGTGTACACATAGATACCCCGATGAAGAGATGATGATGACAAGCGTTAATAAATTATTATGCACAAGCACACTCTTTGCAGTTGCACACATGTGCATAACTGCATATATATATATATATATATATATATATATATATATATATATATATATATATATATATATATATATATAATTTAAAGTAGTCTTTCGAAAAAAATAAAAATGGCAAAGTTTCTATACAACTGATAGGTGTGATGAAATAAAAAAAAAGTCTTGTGTGTGTCCAACAAATATCTGAAGGCGCCTTTTCATCCTCGCGGCAGTACCTGAATATGGAAGGTCAACGATCCTCTCGATTGCACCTGCTTCATCTTCATTGTGAGACACTGCCTTTTTTGCACATGAGCCCTCCATATGGCAAGTAGTAGCATAACCACCCTCTGGGCAAACGTATCCAATATGAGTAGATACAGAGACAAGTAGAAATACTTCTTTTTCTTTCTTTGCTTGCTTGTAGTAGGTTCAACCGTGAATATATGATTTTTAAAGTTTGGATGGTGACACGGCGGCACCTGATGGTAGACATTCACCGCATATCACAAATAGCTATGCTACAGTAAAAACCCATACGGATGGTTCAAGTGTTTAACATTATACGTTCACAAAACTATGGGAACTATGGGTTAGTGCCTCGTTAGCCACACTTTGAACTTGAGCACCCCTATACTTCTATCCTAGATCCGTCCCTGGATTTGAGGGCTCCTACTAGACCAGATACAAAAAAATATACCCTAAAATTGAGGGAAGCTCTCAAATAAAAAATAGACGCCTTGATTTGAGCACTCCATCTGAAATTGCCTCTTAGGATCCTCACATGTATTATGCGAGCCTGGCTTCGTTCATAGGTGCAAAATATAGAGAGATCCTACGTTCGTATGTGGCCAGATTGGCCTTCACTACCGAGACAAAGCTAGCAGATGCACGTTGTGCTATAGACTGCACCTAAATTTTTTTTTTTTTTTTTTTCGGCTCATTAGGTTTTGAGATGTGCTATTCACAGCATGGGTATTATTTTATAATCCAGAGTGGTTGTAACGTGTTGATGTACCCAGCTATCATATAATATAATTTTTCTTTCGTCGCAAAAAAAGTTTTTTTTTCCCTTTTTTTGGCTCATTAGATCTCACTAAACGATTTCTATACGATGCAATTCCATCCGCCAATCAAATTATATACACACACTAAACATATTTCGAACTTGACACCGTGAAATTGTATATACTGTTTTCAACCCTATCTTCACGTACCTACTACAAGTGGCAAGTGGAAGGTAGCTAGACAGCTCGAGTGGGTTCAATCTCTCTATTTTTGTTTATTTAAGTGCAGTTAAATTTAAATAGATACTAGAAGTGTGCTGTCACTATCCCTGTCTGAACTTTGTACATAAATAGGTAGACTAGGTAACCACAGGAATCCTCTACCTTTTTTTTCCCTTCCAGGAAAAAAATCCTGCGCTGGATACGGTTTGGTAGGTCCGGTCATGTGGAAGAGTTCGATTGCATCATCCAACTCTGCATACGCATGTGCTAACTGCTAAGTGAGTAGAGAGAGTGAGCACGTTGACCTTAGGCATGTCATGGCAATGTGCACAGTGCACTGCACCATGCCCCAGTATAATATAATATATACTACTAAAATACTAAAAGATTGAGGGAAAATTGAGAAAGAAACTAGATGTTCCTGAAATATTCCGTATCTACATAGTATACAGTCTTAGGACGATGAGAGAGCGACAGGGCGTTGTGTGTCGTGTGCGTGCGTGAGTAATCAGCAAGATCACGAACCTTCAGCTACAGCGACGACGACTGGTTGCTGTCAGGCAAATTAGCAATCATCCATATATATAGATGAGAGGAGTATATATCGTCTCATTAATAACAGCTTGAAAAAGCAAACATACGAGGGCGAAGCCCACCTCGGTCGGTGCCCTGGTACAATCCTCATCTGCCTAAGGGAAAAGGGACCGGTTCCTTTTTTCCCTTCACTACTACACTTCTGACTACAAATTAACGAATTGGAGGGATGGGATGGCTAAAAAAACAAGTCGTCCCTACAAATCTGTTCCTAGAAACCACAAAATTCGATAAAAAATAGCAAAAGAAACTAAAAAAAGTCCCAACAAGTCACACATTTTCTTTCACACAACAAAAAAAAAAACTCATGCTACACAGCATTAAGGGTTCAAACCCACAACCTAACCCTCGCATAGTACTCCCCCAAACCACTCCACCCAACATCCCTTCTCTTTTTTAATCAGGTACAACTTGGCCGCACACAATCTATACACTTCACACTCACACACATGCACATCCAGTGCTCCTTTCTTTTTTGATGGGTACATCTTGGATGGACACAACCCAAACAACTCCACACAACAAACGCACACACACGTATGTGTCCATATACACACAAAAGAGTAGATTGGGAGACTCTCTAGCCTCTAGTATGCAAATTCTAGATAAAATCTAGAATAAAGATGCAACACCAATAGTGTTCTACTGGATTGACCTTTCACCACCCAACACTCACTTCTATCTAAATTGGATATTCTTTGTCCTCATATTATACTAAATCAATTTTGAAATAAATCTTTGAGAGTATAAATGAATTCAAATAAAAAAGTTGTCAACTATAAAGTTTTATAACTTTTCGAGATCTATAACTTTAATTTTGTCATTTCTCCATCCAAAGTCATTTTACAAAATTTAAATTCAAATATACCAACTTTAGATGTAATTAAAAGTCAAAAGTTAACTACAAAGTTGTATAACCGGCCTTTTGAGATCTAAATTTTTCTTTTGTTATTTCTCCGTCTAAGGTAGTTTGAAAAATTCAAATTTTAAATTTAAAAAGTTCAAAGGCAGTTATCCTTAGCTAGATGGTTTCAAATAAAAAGGTTATCAACTACAAAGTCGCATAACTTCTAGAGATCTATAACTTTTGTTTTGGTTTTGTTTCTCCATCTGAGATTTTTAAAAATTTTAAAATTTAAATTTAAGATATTCAAATATAGTTTTTCTTGAAAAGATTTGAGATCATAAAGTATAATTTTTAGGATCTACATCTCTTATTTTGGTCATTTGTCTATATAAAATTGTTTGAAAAATTTGAGTTTCCATATGCAAATTTTACTATTTGAACCCATTTATAGAGGCACCTCTAGATCGAGCCAGCTATATAAATAGATTTGCAGGGGGTAACTTGTTTGGGAACCATTTATAAAAATCATTTGTATAGTAATGCTCGTCTACTCTGTAATTAATATGATTAATTATCTTAGGCCTTGTCAAAGAATTGAAATGGGTTTTTTTTGTTGTTTACCTTAGGATTTACATTAGAAAATAATTAATAGATATGATGTTTTGAAGTGAGAAAATGCATGATAATATATCTATATTTATATCTATACTATCTATTCTAATTGAAATCTATAGCTGGTAGAGAAAATGCATAACAAATCTACATATAATCTATATCTATATGTACTATCTAATCTATATCTATATACTTATGTATATAATATTAAAAATAATAAATATCTTTGTGCCATCTCTCTCTTCCTACATCCCTTCATCTTTATTTTGTTCCTCTTGGTTTGTCGTCACTCACTCGCATCCTTCTTAGTTTTTAGTTTAGAACTGCAAAATCTTTATTGGCGCCACATATATCACTCATGGTCTAGCCATCCTAAGCCCCTTTAATTTGCATTGCGGCACGTGTGGGCAGGTGGCTCGCCTTTCACCTTTCTTAAAGTCATAATAGGTGCACACAACCGCCACCTATGTAAGGACCTATTTGGATCTAATGAACTAACAACTAGTTCAACTAGTTGGGTTTTATGGACTAGTGAACTAGTACTAGTTGAGCTTTGAATTACTCATTAGTTTACCCACTAGTTCATCTATTAGTTCACTTGTTTGGATCCTTATGGACTAATTGTTAGTCAACTAGTTACTAGTTCATAGGATCCAAACAGAGCCTAAGTTGTTGAGTCTTGTTTATTTTGCCAAGCAAGAAATCCACAAAAAGGCTTCGATCATTTCTGATTTTTCTAACCACCACTTTAGAACATCGTACTAGCATAGTCAAGAATCGAAAACATTCTGGTGGTACGGTGATTATAATCAAATCCGTGACCTTTTTAGCGAATTAAATAGTAAAGACATATGCACTCATAATTCATGCACACTCATCTCCTATAAACGTACTCCCTCCGTCCCTAAATAACTGTCGCTTTACTTTCCGAGAAGCAAATGCCGACAATTTTAATAAATAATAAATATCAGCGATTAGTATCATAATTAGTATCATCGGAAAGATCTTTAGATCTAGTTTTTTAATAAAATTATTTGAAGGTATAAATATTGCACGTATTTTCTATAAATCAAGTCAAACTTGTGGCACGCATCCCACGGCGACACTTAAAAAGAGACGGAGGGAGTACACATATAAATCCTACCCTATGAGCATATCCGTAAAACCGCGTCAGCAAATCTCGAGATTGGTGAAGCCACCATAGACATCTTGCTATCAATTTAAATGCTGTCTACCACTGAAAGCACAATGTTGTTAAATCTTAGAATATTAAATTTAAAAAAGTGCATATACTCACATGCCAAGTCAAAAATTTAAACTGACTAGAGATAGGTTTCACATCACTCGCAAAAGAAAAAAAAGAAATCTAACCCGCTAAGCCAGGCTCATTTGGGTACTATTTGTGATGGACCGTTTTCTACTTGTACTAGTTCCTCGAGCTATGATGGGCCAGTGCTACTTGAATCCGTTGGCCCAACCAAAAACTGATTTTCTTCTTAACCTTGTATAAGCCCACTCCAGAAACCCGCAGCAAGTGCACGCTCCTACCTTGGCTCAAAAAAAAAAATAAGTGCACGCTCCTACCAGTGAGAGTCTGTCCATGGCGGCCACGAACATGAAGGCGAGGCGACAGGCGAGCTCGTGCTTTCTGCTACTTTAATTTGGCCTCGTTACTTTCTTTGAGGCCTTGTTCAGTTCGTAAATGTTAAAAAAAAAAATTACAACTGTAGTATTTCGTTTGTATTTGGTAAATATTGTCCAATCGTGGTCCAACTAGACTTAAAAGATTCGTCTCGTGATTTACAACAAAATTATGTAATCTTTCACTGATTTGCGCAAGTTTTTCCACTCTCTTCATCACATCAATTTCTACCCACATATATGAAGCATTAAGTGTAATTAGAAAAAATAACTAATTGTACAGTTTAAATATAAATTACGAGGCGAATCTTTTTTGAGTCTAGTTGGACTTCGATTAGATAATATTTGTCAAATACAAACAAAGTGCTACAGTGTCTCAGATGTAAATTTCTTGCAATCTGAACAAGGCTTTGGTTTGGGGAAACCAAAAGATTCGGTCGGAGCTCGCCTGACGCAAACTGGTTGCAGTGTCAGAGACAGACAGAAGAGTAAAAGTGTGCCGACAGAGATCCTGCTGGGCCCGCCTGGGCCTGATACATAACAGAAGAAGCCTGCACGTGGGAACCCGGGCACCTTGCGTGGCCAATCTTGTTTGAAGCTTTTGTGTCATGTTCTCTTTCACCTATTTTCACAGGTTTTTCCACATTCTCTATCACATCAATTTCTACCCATATATATGGAGCATTAAATATAAGTAAAAAATAACAAATTGCACAGTTTAATTGTAAATTACGAAATGAATCTTTTGAGCCTAGTTGGGTCACGATTGGATAATATTTACAAAATACAAACAGTGCTTCGGGTTGAAAAATTGCAAAGAGAACAAGGCCTAAGAAATCAAAAAATTGCGCAATCATAATTTAGTTTAGACACTCGGTTTGTAGACTATGTTTTTAAGTTTTAATAAATGCAGGTTTTTTTTTGGTGAAGCATGGTGTCCCACCCAACATGCATAGCAACATACTCGCTCTTTTCCAAGATACTCCCTCTAGTTTGTTTTATATGGCGCACACCTGTTTTCTCAATCAACCACAGTATGTGGGTCGCCCGATCACCCCACACCCCGAGGCCTTAGGTTAGGGTGTGTGCTCCCGCCGTCGCCGTCGCCGCCGCCGCTTCGCCGCCGCCATCGTTGGTCCCCTCCTCCTCCTCCATATATCACCGGAGGTCGGAGGAGTGGGGATCCATTGTTTTCTAGTAAGTTTTTTCTATTAGATTGAGTCTTTAGGTTTAGGGTTTCTCCATGCCAAGTTTCTTGGTATTGGAGATTTATCTCTTCCTCCCGCTCTTCTCCCAAGAACGGCGAGGATGTGGGTTGGAATCGTTTTCTCCATGGCGGACATGTTGAAGATGAAGGCGGCATCTACGGCATCGGCATCTTCATCGACATGACGACATGGAGACTTGTGTTTTCCAAACGGCGGCATCAAGGCGGAGATGTTGCCGCCGCTATGGAATAATTTCCTCCGGTCCCTTCTTCGTTTTGTTGTGGTTGGATCCGCCCACGATGAAGGACTAGGGAGAATAATTTTCAGATCAGTCTTCCTCGTTCTTCGGTGGCGAAAAAAGAAAAAAGGAAGACACAAGGAAGAAGAAGTTTCTCAACTCCACCCGCAGGGAATGTTGGCTGTCCGTTGGGCATCTACTGTCGGCCGAAAACAATTGTTGCCGAGTATTTGCCTCATGCGGTCATCCATACAAACCGTCAAATAGGTTTGGGTTTGAGATCTGGAGCTATTCACAGCGTGGGTATAATTTAGATGATTTTCTGGATATTTATGTAATCCAGAGGAACTGTAATATGTTGATGTACCCAGCTATTATCTAATATAATTCTTCTTTCGTCGCAAAAAAAAAAAAAAATCAACCACAGTATGTGGCGGGCATCAGCACCAAAGCGTATAGTCATTAGTCATTAATTTGGACCCGTCTTGGAGCATGTGCATGCAGCTGAACCATCTGCTGCACTAACTAATCTGTTGCATGCTTGCAGCCGAATGAGATAAAAAAAATAATTTCCTAGCCAGCAATGCCATACTTAAAAGTTAAAACAATGATTTCCTAGCCGGCAATGCCATACTAATCGGGCTCAATGACGACGCAGTTATTATTATGTACATGTACCTCCGTAAGCGCTCCTTGGTATCTGGTATTTGGCTTTGTACGCCCGTTAAAAAAGACTGGTGGGAGTAGGTGCCTTTCTCGCTTTCTAAGAAGTCGACCATTTTTTAAAGCTAACCATAATTAGTATCATTAGAAAGATCATTGGATATTTTTTATATAGATATTGCTAATACTTTCTGGTTTAATAATTTTAAAAAGTTTTGATCTTCTCAGATACCATAGCGATACTAATTTTTAGATAGAAGTAGTAGTATTTAGACCTAAGAAAAAAGAAAAAAAAGAGATATAGAAATGAATTATGCATGTGGAAGGAGAGGGATCGAGGGAGGGGGAAAAACAAATTCTATCCAACCCAATTACGGCCCACAAAATTGCAAAAGTTGGAGGGTTTAAAGTTTATTTTTTTTCCCTTTCTTTGAAAACAACACAAGCTCCAAGTAGGGCCTACACAGCGTTACGGCCCAATAAGCAATAGCAGCCTGGGTTACTGGCCCACGTACTTGACTCGCGCACGGCGGCCCAAGCAGCTGAGCTCAAAAAAAAAAAAGTCCCAAGCTGCTACAAAAGCCCCTCCAATTCCATCCCTTGGTGATTAAAAAAAAAAATCCATCCCTTGGTCGGCCGTCAGCAACGTCGAGCTGAGCAGCCGCCCGTCGGCCCTGCGGCCGAGCCTGCGCCCTCGCCCCCGGCACCCGAGCGGCAATCGCTCCCTCACTTGTCTCTTCCATTGCCGCAACCCTCAGGCCATGACCAAGTGCAAACTCAGTTACTCAGCTCTGCCGGATCCCGTCCAGCGGCGCGGAGGAGCGCGCGGTGGCGGCAGCCGCGGAATCCATGGCGCCGTCGGGCCAAGGCACGGGCAGATTCGGTTGAGAGCTTGCAGGTCCGATGGTCGGACGCGGGCTATACAGAAGGCTTCGGGTATGTTAGTGGATGATGTCGCATGTCGATGAGGATAGTTAAATATATGTTAGTGGATGATATGTCTTATTGACACGTAGATCATAATGGTAAGTGCTAGTTAGCCATAGATACATTTAATA
Organism: Chrysopogon serrulatus; assembly: GCA_015844335.1. Taxonomy (NCBI): domain Eukaryota; kingdom Viridiplantae; phylum Streptophyta; class Magnoliopsida; order Poales; family Poaceae; genus Chrysopogon; species Chrysopogon serrulatus. Next base: position 253,889 of record JADLZL010003544.1, on the reverse strand, counting down.
ATAGATTGATGAGATGAATAGCTTGAATATTAAGAGAAACAGCTAGTGAAATTTAGCTTTATAAGACTATATATAGATATAGATTGAACCTAGTGGACTTGGTTTCCTTCTGTTGGGTCAACGGACGCCGCCACACGGTGGATTGATGGATCCTTCTTCCTTTTGTTGGGTCTTGTATCGATCATTTTCTGGGAATCAATGCGGTTTGCGTGGTGGCTGCATTTACGATGATTTGGATTGTCCTGTTGGGGAGGGCCAAAACGGATATTATTATTATATGATCAAGTGGCTAAAAACTTCTTCAGCCGGTAGTTTCCTCTGCACTAGCTTGTAAGTTCTTAGCGTTGTTTGCAATCAACCGTAGATTGTTCAGTTTGTTCCCTGTCTGATTGAGAATTCAGTACTGTGCTTAGGAACCGTATAGCTTCATTGTCTCTTCTCTGCAAGCACGGGCACCACGCAATAAAGCCATAAATAAAGGTATAAAAGTTGTGAATGGTTACAGCTTCTTCTTCACACTAGTGTTTCTCATCTTTCATCAGCTTTCATGTTGTCCACAGGTGCATAGAGGAGGCACAGAGTGCATGGTCGATGGCACTATGGAACGGTCACAGCCAGGCCGCCACCGTGGCACAGCTGGCTGGAGTCGACGCTGGTGGCCTCATCACGATGATCGTCCAGGCAGTGCAAACTGTTCGCCGGAACAGGGAGGAGTGCCAACACCTGATGCACCATGTCATGATGATCGGTGATCTCCTACAGATGCTTCAGCAGTCGGAGACGATGCAGCGCCCGGAGATCCGGAGACCGCTGGACGGACTAGAAGACACACTCCGGCAGGCGTACACAATAGTCGTGTCCTGCCAGCAGAGCAACATCATGTATCGTTTCTTCATGGCTGGAACTCAGGCTCAGAAGTTCCGTGACATCCGAGATAGAATCGACTCATATCTCCGGGTCTACCCTCTGGTCAGCCACATCGACACAAGAGAGTTTATAACTACACTTTACAGCCATGCGCGTCCTTCCCAACCACAGGTATGAATGTTGAAGCAGTTGTAATATAACTTAGTTTCTGCACTATTGTTCCTGTGGTTAATTTTAGGACTCTCTTATTGAAGCTGGTGAGTCCTTGACTGAAGGATCACAGATGCCAACCGTAGGTTTTATACTATACTACGAAAATACTTCAATGGAATCTCTGTGTTCCATTAATGTGAATGCTTATAATGAAGGGATTTTATTAAATGTTTGAACTGATAGGATTCAAATTCGAATTTGTTTGTCATCATATACTTCGTATGAGATTCAGGTTGCCATTTCAAGCAGCAGATGAGATGTTCGGGGTTGTTTGCCTCTGATTGAAGCATTAGGTGACCCTGGCCTCAACAAAGTTTTTTTTTTTTTTGAGGAACGACCCTCAACAAAGTTGTCATGAAATTTGGTCCTTAGTAAATTAAGACAAAAATAAGCCCTCTGAATTACAGCCAACCCCCTGGTTCTTCTATATTGTCAATTATTCTAAAATCCTAAGATGCTTTGTAATTTCAGGCTTTAGAAGAGGCACCAGAGTCATTTGGGAGCCATGGCAACCCTGATTCCCGGTACAGTGTCCACAATACCAAGTTTTCTCCTCTATTTGTTGTGATCCTATCCCATTTGTCCCTATTACATTGCTTGATCTGTTGGCATATTAAGTGTTTCTTTGAGCAATGTAAGTGTCATTCATTTACTTGTCTAGTAACAGGTGTGGATCGTATATTTCATATCTGGTTTAGTAAGATGGAGTCTGTTGGATCGGGAAGAATTTAGGGGTAATTGTAAATTTGCCAACCTTCTGAATTGTTACTGCAAGCCCCCTAAAAATTTGCAAACATGGCAACATAAATTCTTTTTTTTGGTATTATCACCAAAAAAAAATAGTGGCAATTTAATTTGCAAATGCCCTGAACACTACTGGAAACTTGAAATTCCTTGACAGTTTTGAATTTTTTTGACGTTGTTATTATCTTGACGGTTCCTAGAAAACACACAGGAAATTACATAACCGTCAGGGAAATTCCTAATTAACTTGTGAGTGTACAAAATCATTAGAGAAATTCCTAATTCCCTGACAGTTTCATATTTGTTTTGACGGTTGTTGCATAAACCGTTAGGGTAATTATCATTACCTTGACGTTTCTAGAAAACATACAGAAAAAAATTATATAACCGTCAGGAAAATCCTACTTAACATATGAGTACACATAATCAACATGATGTACATTTAGGCTCCATCAAAATGCCTTGATTTTTTTTGTGCAAGCAAGCATACCCAAATTATGGCCCCAAACAAAGTCTTAGATTTTTTTAATCATTTTTTCATTATTGTATTTTTTTGTGCTAAACTAAAAATTTTCTGTGCAAGCAAGCGATGTCCTGTGGCAACTAGATTCTTGTTGAACTTAACTGTTAAGTCAACTATCAATTAGTTATGCCTTGTGAAAGATTAGTAGAAACATGTTGCAGATTGCGCATTGTTGTTTCCAAAACCCGATAACTGTAATAGAAGTATCTCAGAAAACAATTTGCCAAATTATTTTATTTGACTAAAAATTATAAGCTTTTATCACTTAATAGCATGACAGTTTCAGGACCCATGGAAGCGCCTCTGATTACCATGGCATTGAACCAATAGGAGTTACAGCAGTAACTGAGTCATCTGGGTTGGAAGAACAACCAACGAACGGTATATGTTTCCTTTAACAATGCTTATGACCATGCTAGATCTAGAAAGTAGAACCCCTACCAAAAGGGTGGAATTTCTTCTAGTATTTTTAAGTAGTCTAAAACACTACCATTAATCATAGCATATGAGAATCTCACTAGGATACATTTAGTAAAAAAAACTATACTAAATTTTGAATACTAAAACACTAGGAGAAGCCCACTTTACTAGAAGTAGAAAATTCTGTTGTGTGAACCATATACTCTAAATTTACCAGGTCAACCTCCAAACTATTTTATTATGTGTTATTTCCTTTCACATTGAAAATTGGATTATTTCATTATGTGCTATTTCTTGCTAGCATTGATATATATGAAAATGCTAGAGTGTTGCCAAATAGGAGGCATCAGTTTAGGAAATTCCTGCTGCATTACTAGGTGAGAAGAAAGAAATGTACTGAGCAATGTTTCTTGCTGCCTCTTTTCCAGGAGCGCTTACGTCTTTCAAGTTTTTCGAGCTTGCTACATCTTCAAATAATTTCTCATCTTACAATTTGATTGGAAGAGGTGGTTCTAGTAGTGTTTATGCGGTATCTTGCTTTTTATTTTCTTCTTAGAATTATGAAAAAATATTTTTTCTTCTATATTGATGTTGAAGATGTTAGAATAATCTTGGCATAATGAAGATCTTGCTTAGTCTAAACATGACCACTCAATTTAGAATTTTTGAAGCTTAAAATTACCGGAGTGTGAATGCCATTAGTGCCTTTGTAGCATATGCTGATGTGATTTAATTATCTTCACCAAACTTTAGTACTCTCTATTGATGTTATAGTGCAGAGTTGTCCTCCATACTCTTGATGTGAAATCATGAGTCCAAACCTTCCAAAGCCCTAATTGATAGGTTGTAGATGTAGATTGGCATTCTAATCATATTTATTTCTTTACAAGTACATACTTGAGACCAGCATTAATTTCACATAATCAAACTCAATGCTTCAGATCCTCCACTTCCACCTTAAGTTTTAAGGGAGGTGTTAAGTATATGAAGGCCTATCCAATATAGGCCCATACAGCCCATGAGGCTCTCTATGTACTTTTTCCATTCAAGAAAGAATGTAATTATGAGAACCGTGCCGGTCAAACAGGATCAAGTTTGACTAAAGTTACATGATCTTCATTAGTTAATCACCTCAATAAAAAAGATGGGTTAATCATATTTGTACTTGTTTTCCTCTTCAGGGCAGATTGCCAAGTGGTCTTTGTGTTGCTATAAAAACCATAAGTCAACATTCGGGGAAGGGCCTATATGAGTTTGAAAAGGAGGTTTATATTATGTCAAGACTCCAGCATGCAAATATAGTTAAACTTCTGGGATACTGCATTGAAGGAGACAATCGCATTTTAGTCTATGAATATATGGCAGGAGGAAATTTACACCATATAATTCATGGTACAACTTGCATCAGTGATTTCCTTGAGTTGCAGTTCTTTCACATTTGTTTTCTTAATTTGCCCTCTTAAAGTGCTTTCATTATTGCAGAGCTGAGAGCTGGTGTCTCTGTTGGCTGGCCTATACGATTTAGAATAGTTGAAGGTATTATCCAGGGTGCTTGTTATCTGCATCAACACTCCCGACTACGAGTAATTCATGGGGATCTAAAACCAAGCAATATTCTCTTGGATTGTGATATGACCCCTAGGATTGGTGATTTTGGAATATCTGTAGTCCTAAGTTCAGATGAAGATAAGAAAGAGACTATACCAATCATCGGGACTATGTAAGTGTGCATCGGAAGCTCTAGTCGACCATGAAGCTAGCAAGGGCAATGTAAAGAGTAGATCTAATGCATGTATTGTTTTTGGTCTTGCAGTGGTTACATGGACCCTGAGTTTGCTTGCATAGGCATTATCTCAACCAAGAGCGATGTGTATGCCTTCGGTGTCATTTTTCTCGAGATAATCAGTGCACAACATGCTACTATACAAACCCCCACCGCAATATTTCCGTTGACTGTTTATGTAAGTTTACACTTGATGATATATTTAAGATCATAACCAGCGTGTAGTAGTGCTTCTAGACCATATCTCTCTTAGTAAGTACTAGTGCCACAGTGAAAACACCATCCCTGCGTTAGAATGCACCTCAGTTTACTTTCAGTTCCATTTTATATCCTTCCTATTTTATTAGTTACAACATTTTTTTAGACTGCTAGGTGTTTTTCCCCCATTTGAGATGACAAATTTTGCAGGCCTGGGATTTATGGTCTTCCGGAAGAGCAATGGAGCTGATAGATGCATCACTGCACGATGAGCCCCAAATAAACTCTATACTTCGATGCATTCAGATAGCACTGCTGTGTGTTCAAGATAATTGGGCAGACAGGCCCACCATGGCAGATGTTCTCCTGATGTTGAAATGTGAGACAATGACCTTACCTGTCCCTGGGCGTCCTCGAGCTCCAAGAGATACATCAGGGCCAGTATTATCGGAAGGATCAGCAACTTCCAGTGGAGCAGCAGGCAGTACAACCTATGCAAGTGCAGAGTCGACGACGGAATACTTCAGCTAAGTGCTTTAGAGTATATTCGTCAATCCCGGATATGCTAGTTTCGGATTGATTGTAATCCTGTGATAACCTTGCTTATTTCTCGGCCAGCATTCATTTCCTTAAACCTTATACTTCTACATAAAAATAGTCCATGAGGCTCAATCTATAGATCGACCACATCAAACCAATATTATTAGTTTTTCTCCTATATGGTATCCCAAGTTTAGGTTCTTGTTGTGAGACTTATGGGATTAAAATGAATCCACTAGTAGTTCACTGATTTGAACACCTATAGATGGATTAGGTAGCTCTTGGTATACCATCATTGGTGGAAGTAGGGGTCATGGGATCTAATATAGTGCTGATGACAACGTGGTACCTGGCAAGTCTCACCATTGCATTCCTTTTGTCAAATTTCTGAATGAATTTGTTTAATAATTGATTGGAGCTGGTGGACTTGGTTCTCTACATCTTTGGGGACGCCACGCAGTGGATGTATCCTCCCCTTTGTTTTTGATAGGATGGATGGATCGATCATCTTGTTGGAATTTTTGGCTTGCGTGGTGGCTGCCTGCCTGCCTTACTTCTTCGGCCAGCCGGTGGTTTACTCTGCATCTGTGGACTCTTCGACATGACACTTCGTCTTGATGCAAAATTTTTCAGGACCGGAGCTTGGAGCATTTTTTAGAGCAAAGGAGCTTGGAGCTTTGGAATGTTTCGACAAAGTCACGGAGGTTACTGTCTGCAGACCCACCTGTACTTGCAACCGCTTGCGCTCTCTTTTTCAACCTCTCCATCCTTTCCCTAATCGCCACTGCTCTCGCACCATCACCCATCACCACCTCAACACATCTCGCCAGCTCTGTCCCTGTCAGCACACCATCACCGTTCCGTCCTCCTCTGACGCCAACCTCCCACTCTTCGTCGACCAAGAACGCGTTCGTCGGCTGATCAAACGAGTGCGGCACGCCGACGATCGGCACGCCGCACGCCATGGCCTCCACCGTCGAGTTCCACCCGCAGTGCGACACGAAGCACCCCACCGCCGCATGCGACAACACCTCCAGTTGGTCGCACCAGTACACAACCATCCCCTGCTGACAGCTCCGCTCCAAGCCGCCGCCGCCATGGCTACTGCTGCTTCCATCATGATCATGGCCGTCGTCGTGGTCCTCGAGGCCGTCCTTGCGGATGACCAGCAAGTACGGCCGGCCACACTGCTGCAACCCTGCAGCGATCTCGTCCATCTGCCGCCTGTTGAGCTTCGTCACGCTCCCGAACGACACGTACACCACCGACATGTCCGGGCGGGCATCAAGCCACTCCATGTACCTCTTCTTGTCGTCGTGCTCGAACAGATGGATCCGCGCGGCGTCCGTCGAGGACAACCCCCCGGCGACCATGGGGCCGACGGTGGCCACGTCCAAGTGCCGCTTCATCTCCGCGAGCACGTCCGCCTCCAGCTCCTCGATCGTGTTCACCAGCACCTTGGGTCGCCATTGGTCCAAGCTCTCAAACAGCTCTCGGAACATCTCGATCAGGGCGGTTGCCCGCACGCTGCCGGTCGTGTCCAACAGGAAGGACGGGAAGTCCCGGAACCGGAGGGGATGCCTCAGCCCGGGCAGGCTCACCTCGTCGCGCTGTCGTCGGGTCGTCACCGCCGGGCGCCGGCGCCGGGCGGCGTGGCGGGCGATGAGCTCGCGGTAGGCGCCGTGGAAGTAGTGGTACTCGGCAGCGAGGACGGTGGCCGGCTGGATCCAGTACACGGCGAAGGGGATGCCGTGGCGCCTCGCCACGCCCACCACCGCGGGTACCACCATCGTGAACACGATGCACGTGATGGGTCTCCCGCCGGGCGGCGGCGGCGGCCGGTGACGATGTCGGAGAGGCTCTCGGCAGTCACGCGGCGCCGGGCGCGCCCAGTCCTCGGCGGTCTTGGGCGCGCCACCGTCGTCGAAACCGTCCCGAGTGGGGAACGTAGGAGATGACGCCGTCGCTGCAGGCCTCGGGCTTGCTGCTGCCCATGTCCGGAGAGGGGAACAGGCGGCGATGGGCGGCGACTGGCAAGGAGAGCGTGGCAAGGATGGAGCAGCCGCCGTCGATGGGGCTGAGCCGTGCGAGACGGTGAGCCAGGGTGCGGCCTGGGTTCACGTGGCTCTGCAGGCCGTAGGCCACCACCAGGAAATGGAGGCCACCGTGGGGACTGCCGTGCTCCTGCTTGTCGGCCATGGAATCAGAGAGTGATTGGAGCAAATGTAGCTGTACAGGAAAAGAATGCTCTCTTAGCTCTGATTTTGGACGCCACTGGGCAGGGTGTGTGATGTGAGGGCATGTGGATTGTCACCGGCTTAGCTGTGCTTCAACTTATATCGAATCTCCATGACAGAAATAGACCTGGCGGTGATTTCAATAATAGTATCTTCCTCTTTATTTAATGATGCTATATTCAGGCTTTATTAGGTCTTGTTGAATTCCCTCTGGCAGGCTTTATCAGGTGTCGTGTTACTTTGATCTTAGTTGGAACTTCTATATCAAATATCAAAGGCTCGAATTTCATTTTTAAAATTTTTGGATGCATCATCTAGTTATAGCTAGTTGAATAATCCTGGGCCATGCCAGTCTAGGACTTCGATAAGGCTAAGCTTGTTACAGCTAAGTTCAAGAATCTCAGGGCAACTTTAAAAATGTAGAGCTGAAGTTTGTCTGAACAAAGGCTACCATTATTTCTAAAGTGAAGCTTGTTCTTTTTGTTCATGCAATGGCTTGAAGAGCTTTGGGATCTTTCCCTCCCCAAGTGGAATTTAAGAATATTCTGAAGCAGAAGCTAATTTTTCCGGTTAGGCAAATAAAATTTTTTGGAAGCAGAGAGGTAATATTGAATGGGTTAAATTAGGAGATGCTAGTACTAATAAATTTTGCCGTACCAATGCCAACATACGATTCAGGAAAAATCTAATTACATCAGTTGAAGATACTCAGGGTACTGTTATCAAGGATCATGAAGGAAAGGCTCTTCTTTTGGGGGGAAACTTTTAAAAACAGATTGGTACTCCAACTTTTACTTCTATGATTTTTTATCTGAGTCACACTTTTATAAATCCCCTCTCCCACCTCTTTTTCGCAGTTAGTTTGCACGGTTTGTATAAAGAGGTTTGTTTGCACTTGATACGTTTCCCTTGAATAAAAGAATTTAGGACACAAAAGCAGAGTTGGACACTGTAGAACTGCTGCTGCAGCCTGCATCGGCATGGTCATCGCGGCTGGGCTGTTGTGTCGATTACTGCTGCCCTGGCCTCATGGGTCTCTTGGGTGGGAGCGGGCTGGACACTGCACCAATCATCACAAGCAGACCACGCGGAGCCACGTCTCGCCTGCTCACAAGGCCGGAGCACCACGACGTTGTTCGGAGAAATACCGCACGGGGAGTGCGCCGCGCCGCCGCGGAGTGCGGGTTAGGAACGATGTACCTTTCAAGCTCGAGTCTTTTTCTGTGGGGTCCAACTGTTCATCCAATCAACCTCTTTGATCCTATCTACTCAAAGACTTCGAATGGCAGGATATGTCCATGCGCATCATTATCTTCAGTAGACCATTCAACGCGGTAAGTGGTTGTACTAGCTTGTGTTGGACTAGAAGATTACTACTTCCCTTTCAAAATAGAAGATTACTACTTGTATGAGACTACAAAGTCATTGCCCAAACATCTTCATCTACTGCTACTCCGTCAATCTCTTGGAGGCTTGCATTGGAGTACGTAGTGATCAAAAGAAACGCAAGGGCCAACATATAAGGTCGGTATGCTTTCTTGCTTCTTATGAGAAAAGATGATAGATCAGGATGTTCAATTCTGCGCTGCTGATCTTGCTTATGAGTTCAATTGTTCATAGGTCATGGCCGATCCGTTGGGCAGCGTGGAGGACATTGTCAAGGTTGCACTCATGATCAAGGAAGTTGTCGACAAGGTCCGGAGGAACAAGGAAGCTGTCGACAAGGTCGCATCTAGCCTACCTGTGCTTAGTCCACCTGCCTCGTCTTGCGTCGTTCGGCCCACGTGCCTGGACTTTCTAATTTTTTACCATCGTTATAGTGGCCAACTATCCGATTGCCAGCTTTATGGTGGCACCTACAAGATTGCCACATGATACAGTAACTCGACTATGTTCTTGCCATTTTTACTGACATGGCGTGCCAAGTAACCATGCCAGCATGGATCCTGCCCATCGCTGAACAGAGAGACACATGAAAAATCATTTTTACCCCTGTCACTATGTCTCTACTCGTCACTGCCAGTGGGGCCCAGCTGTCGGCGCCTTCTTCTTCCTCCAGCCATCGTCCTTCCTTCCATCTGCATGGATGATTCCTTTTTCCCTCACCTCCTCTGCTCCTATAAACAGCGCCCTGGACCACTCCATGGATTCCTCCGTGCCTCCTGCAGCTTGCTCTCGAGCTCCCGGGTGGCCATGGCGGGGCGGAGCTCCTCCACCTCGAGCTCTCGCGCGGCCATGGTGACCGGAGCTCCCGCACGGATCCGGACATGGCAGGCCGGATCTTCCCCGCCTCGAGCAGCGGACATGGCTCCACGGACGAGGACGATGACGGACCTGCCTTCGGCTGCCTCGGGAAGAAGCTTCGCCTCGTCATGGCCCTCCACGACAGTTCAGCCAAGGTGAGCGCCACCTACCACCCCCCCACCCCCCCCGTGGTCTGAGCCAAATTCAAGTGCCATTGATTGTGCCGTGTACGGAGGTGCAGCTGCTTGCTTTGCCCGTTCCAGCTGCTTGCTTGCTCGAGGCGCTCGAGGTGCTGCTGCTTGCTGCGTGCTTGCCCGTTCTCGGTGCTGCTGCTACTTGGTTGCTGCTTGCTTGCTCGTTCCTGGCGCTCGAGAGGTGCTGCTGTTTGCTGCATGCTTGCCCTTCTTCCGGCGCTCTTCGAGTCAGAGACGTACGGAGATGCTGCTGCTTGCCCGTTCCCCGGTGCCGCTGGCAGAGCTCTGAGGTGAAGTCTGGCCCACCATGGTCGCGCGCCCAGAAACTCGAGAGATAGAAGGCTGACGGCTGGAAGAAGAAGAAGGTGCCGACAGCTGGGCCCCACTGGCAGTGACCAATAGAGAGACAGGGACAGGGGTAAAATTGACTTTTCACATGTCCCTCTATTTAGAACAAATGCTCTAAGTTAAGAATAATAATATTTTATATTTACGATAAAACAATATATGTTTATGAACATGGTATTATAATATTTAAAAATAGAAGGAAAAACGAATAAGAAAATCAATGAATATATAGAAAGAGATAAATAACATAACATATCAAAAATAGAAAAAACTAACAAAAGATAGAACAAGACATAAAGGAAAACAAAAATAATGGAAAGGACAAATCCACGTAAAAAGAGAAGAACAAAAAGAATAACATGTAGTGATACAGTGTGTGAATTAATGTGGACCGTCGGGTACTCTATTCTTTCTGGACATAGTAAGTAGAAAAGTCCCCTCAAGAAATCATGCATATAAAGCTGCAAACACAACTTTGTAAAACAGTCTTGGATTTTAAAAGTTGGCTGCCATTCTAGCACGGAATAATGTATCCATCGTTGGTCTACTTCCTATTTCCACAGGATGCCAAGACTCATATCTTGCAACTCCATCCCAATGGATGAAATGGACGGGATGTCAAGAACAGATATCTTGGTCCTCTGATGTGCACTAGTACAAAAAAAAAAAACTCTAGTGGCTGTTCTAAAGTTATTTTTACATGCGTTTTTTTGAATCTCCTAGTATTGGAAGGCCAGTAAAAATTAGCTTTTGTACTCGCGGTGTTTTGAGAACCGCTAGTACAAATACGAGACGGTTCCTTAAAAAAAACCGCTACTATAAATACTTGCCCAAAATTCATGTTTTCGGATTTTAAAAATAGCAAAAAGAAACAGCAATTTTTTAACCTAGGAAGGGTCCCGCCACAAGTCACGCATTTTTTTTTACATTTGAAGGACCGAAAATGGCGACCAGAGGGGGGGGTGAATGGGAGCCTTAAATTTCTTTCGAAATTTTTGACCGCTGTCCCAAAATCAAACCCCAGAAGCAAAACCACAAGCGAGAGGTAAGATCACGACCTAACAGGTAGGTGGATACCCTTGGAGATGTCCAAGAAGTACAGCGGATCAACCGAGGAAGATCGGAGACGAGCACTCGACGAAACTCCAAAAGCGACGCACTCAAATCCTATTGAAAAGGAGAGAGTGGCCAATCCAAAATACTCAAGTCAACTTGTGACAAGAGTACTTGGATATGAAGTACGTGATGCTACGAATCCAACGCAACAAGCGGAACTCGAATCGGACCTCGGACGGTCAAGAAGCGAACAACTCAGCGAAATAGCCTTCAGACCCTCATACCGGACCTCATACCGGACGTGTCCGGTATTCACGACTTCGGACCGGACACACTCAGCAAATACCGGACCTCATACCGGACGCGTCCGGTATGCACCGAACCTCAGTTTCAGCACAGAGCGACTTTGGGAGAAAAATAGAAAACCCAATCAAACGATGTCCAAAAATCGTGAAATTTTAACCCTAGAAACTAGACACACAGAAGAAGGTCTCCACAAAATTTCAGCTCAAAATTCCAAAGTTAAGTCTACCGGACGTGTCCTGTATGCACACCGGACGTGTCCGGTATTTGCGGACAGAACCCTGGAAATTTCGATTCCAAAGCCAAAACTCAATCAAATCAACTCGGATCGACCTGAGATTTTGCAGAGGGGTTCACAAGGTAGTTCTAAGACTAATCCATGAAGATCACAACCCCAAACTCACTGCAACTTCAGAAATCGACAAAATTCAGTTCTAGGTCAAGTTTTCCCCGAAATTCTTGATTCTACCCGATCTGTGGATTCGTGAGGATTCAGATGAAATCCTTCGGTGGAAAGGATCAACCCACGACCATGATCAAATAGAAACAAGTGGTTTGCAAAGAGATGCACCACAGCTCGAGAAATCAACTCGGGAACAAGTGGGGAGAAGGGGAAAACGAATAACACGAAGAACAACAATCAAAACGCGAATCAACACATCAATCGACCCCACGAGGAAACATGGAGGATTCGGGACCTCCATTCCCATGAGTAAACTTGGTTCTTACACTAATTGCAAAGATTAGTGGACCTCTCTCTCACTTAGCACCTAGGAGAAGGAAACCCTAGAAGGGATGAAGGAAAATGCAAATGGGAGAGGTGAGGGAGATGGGGCTCCCTCCACCTTACTTATCGACCGGGTTTATTTCATTTTCCAGTTTTTGCCCCTGATACAACTCTGAGCAAATCGCCTAGCCCTAGGGACATTGCGGTCCAACTTCGAATGCAGACTTCGATGCAATTCTTGATCCGACGGCCACCGCGCCTTCTCACGGTAGCCGCCTCGGCGAACTCCCCGATGCCGCCACGTGCCGTCCGTCCGCCTTGGGACCTCCGCCAGGGTTTTGAGGCCCAAACCACCAAAACCCTCCACCGTTGGTTTTGAGGCCCAAACCAACAAACCGACCCATGTCCTTGCACTTGTCGAAGCCAAGTGCCGACAACGCGATCCCGCCCGGCGATTCCGGGTCCCTCGGTCCAAGTCTCGATGCGTCCCCCCCTTTCGCCGCTCTCGGCCCATTCGGCGCGACCCGCTATCACTTGACCTTCACCTCGCCGTCGGCCACCGCCTCCATGCTCGACACACCTGCACAACACAAGCCAAGGCACATGTGGAACTTCGTGGCTTTCACCACCGTCGAGAGCACCCCATCCGAGATGCTAGTAGTTGAATCAATCACTCATCATCACAATTTGAACCACAATTATGAACCTTGTGTTCGCAACATTAATCACTGGTTACATGATTCCCAGTTCGAACCCACAACCTCCACCGAACCCACGATCTCCACCCCGCACAATCCCTCCCCTACAACTACACTACAAATTTACTTATGTCAATATTCCATTTTGGTTTCCCATATATTATACAAAGCCAAGCGTAAATTGATTGTTTGAACCTTAAACGAATTCAAATGAAAAATTGGTGAACTATAGAGTTTCATAACTTTTTTAGATTTACAACATTGAGATCTACAACTTTTTGTGATCTAAATTTTAAATTTTAGAGTTAATTATCCTCAACTAGATGCTTGTAAATGAAAAAATCAACTATAAAGTTTTATACCTTTGCAAGATCTACAACTTTCATGTAGAGTGTTTCTCTATTTGTGAAAAATCTAAATTTTAAAATTCTAGTGCATTTTTAGTGATTATTTCTTAAGATAACCGCCACTAGAACATATTTTTAGTGTGGTTTCTTAAGGAAACAGTCACTAGAAATAGATTTCTAGTGACTGTTCTTAGTTTGGTTCCACCTTTTGATTCTCACTGATGTTCGTTAATCAAAACTGCTACTAGAAATAAATTTATAGCGCCAAGAAAAATCATTTTTTACTAGTTGCCAGCCCTTGCCATCGATAGCCCACGGAGATGGAGGGCCATTAGAGTGGCCTAGCCTTAAGCTATCCCGAAGAAGCTTTTAACAATACACCTTCCAGAAAAGCACAATACACCTTCTAGAACGGCAAAGCTAGAATTACTACGTCCGTCCAAATATTTGAGTTCAGACGTGGATTCCCAAATACGATTAAGTCGTTCGGATGGACGCGCACCGCTGGGACGGTCCAACCTCCACACGCCACCTGTCCAGTTATTGTCCACTCATTTCATTACCTTCAAAATATCTACCACTGTTGCAGTCTTGTCTCATGTGGCCTGTGCTCCTTCTTCCTCCACCGAACAGCACAGCAGCACCCCATTCTTCTTCTCTCTCTTGTCACAGCACAACAGCACCCCCATACCATTCTCCCTCTCTCGTCCCAGCACAGCAGCACCCCCATATTCCTTCCTCTCTCGTCACAGTGCAGCAGCACCCCCATTCTTCCCCCCTCCTTCGTTCCCTCTCGTTGCAACGCAGAGGCGCCCCTATTCCTTCCTCCCTCTCTCTTGTTGCAGCGCAGCAGCGCCCCCAGGTGCCGCCCTCGCTAGGTCGCGGAGGCATGCCTGCACGGGTTGGCCGTGCTGCACGGAAGGTGTGCCTCACTGCCTCCGCTTTCTCTCTTTCATCTGCGTCTTGCTCTCCTCCCTTCCTCTCCCTTATCCCAGCGTGGTGGATGCCGTGTTTGAGTCACAGCATATACGTTGAACCGGTCTGGACATGTGCATGCGAAGGTTGGCCATGCTACACGTGACTTTGGTGCGACATGGGCAAGTGGCTGGGCGCACGCCGCTCGCTCGACGCGAACGCATCTATCTCCACGTCGATCTACTGCAGTTCCCCACTGGGTAGGTCGTTACTGCGCGTGAACGCCTGTTTTCAAGGTGTTTCAGATGTTTACGATTTTTGTTTCAATTGTTTTATCTGAATGTTGCAATGGATGTTGTATATGTTTCAAGTGTTTTAGGTGTTTTTAGACCTTTTGTTTCAAGTGTTTCATCTGAATGTTGTAAAAATTGGATTTGGGTGTTGCAATACACATGTTGCAAGACTATGTTTCAAGTGTTTTAGACGTATGTTGCAATTCTTCATCTCGATGTTTCAAAAGTAGATCTTTGTGTTTGTACATGTTTCAAATGACTATACACGCATGTTTCAAGCGCATGTTTCAATTGTTTCATCTATCTCTGGTTGCAAGTTGCATATGTTTTATCTGTATGTTTCAAAAGTAGATCAGGTGTTGTATATGTTCTAATGGCGTTCATGGTTGGCGGACGGTGAGCTTCAGCTCGTAGCTTGTGCGGCACGCCTCATACTTTCCTCTCCTCGCCCTTTCCTTCCCCGCATCTCGCAGCGTTGTGCCTCGTGGGGCAGACGTGCAGGCGGGGCTCGTCCTCTCCTCCCTTCCCTTCCCCTTCCCTCATGGGCCAGACATGTAGGCGAGGCTCGTCCTCTCCTCCCTTCCCTTCCTTTCCCTCACGGGCCAGACATGCAGGCGGGGCTCATCCACTCCTCCCTTCCCTTCCCTTCCCTTCCCTTCTGCTTCCTGCATCTCACAACGGCGTGTAATGTGGGGGTGGACGAGCAAGGCGCAGTAGTGCTCATCGTGGAGTGGACGGGCAGGCGCAGGTAGGCGCAGCAGGCGGGGCTATTTGTAGGGGCATCCGAAGCGGTACAGGCAGGTCTCTGCTTTGCAGCTAGTGTGGGCGTCCGGACGCATGATCAGTCCGGACGTCCGGGCGCAAGTGCGTCCCCTTCTAGAAAAGCACTCCCACATAGGAGCAAGTAGTCCTACCTGTATCCATGATGCCATGTGGTATCATGTGCGCTCCTGAAAAGAGGAAAAAATAAAGCTGCCTTTATATTTTTTATATCTAGCTGCTCAGGAATCAAGTCTTCTTCAATGAAAAGTGATGTGGCTGGACAAGAGGTATTCCATATATATGGTTAACATATACATACTGACCATTGTCTATTATACTTTTGTTGTTTGAGCACGATCATTATCCGCCAGGTTCCTCTACATTTCGTGCTCTCTTTTTTTTTTTTTTTTTGTTAATCCTTGCATCTGGATTTCACGTTAGGACTCTCCTCCAGCGGTGGCGGGGAGCATCCTTCCTCGAGGCGTCGCGGGGAGCTCCTTCCGTCGTTTCTTCGTCAGAACAACGTCGTCTTCCTCCCTTTCCCCCATGCGTCTCTTTTATTTTCCGTCGAAGCTGCCGCTTCCGGCCCTCCCAACGGGCGACTCGGGGCGGCAGCGCCGCCACCTAGAGCCCCTTCTCCCCTCCTCCTCCGCCGCGCCGTCGCCGCCCCTCCAGCCCCGTGGTGGCGGGGCGGCCAGCGGCGGCCCCCCAAAACGGGGTTCCGTCCGCGCCACCACCTCCCTCCTCTCCCCTCATCTCTTCCTACCCACCTTCTCCACACCACTCCGGCGGCCATGATGCCCGGTGGCAGCGGTTAGTCAGATCCGCCCCCCTTGCGGGTGGGATTTGGCCTCCGGCAACCTTGGCGCCTCCACCTCGGCTCTCCCGGGCGGCGCTCGGCGGTGGCCCAAGCAAGCGGGATCCGGGCGGCTGTTGGTTGGCGGATCCGCCCCGGGCCCAGATCCGGCTCCCAGGAGCGGCGGCGCCGCCGCTGGCTTGGCCCGGGCGGGCCCCCAGCCGGGCCCACGCCCTTCCCTCCCCGTCCCACTGGGGCGCTGGGTCCCTCAGGTGGCTGGAGCGACGGGCGGCACCTTCTGCCTGGCGAGGCCACGGGGTCCTCCTCGGGCGGGCGGCCTTGGCGGTGTCGGTTGCCGGTTCGCCGTCTGGCGTCGGGCGGCCCGTTACCAGGTCGAGGCGAAAGCTCAGCTCGGTTTTGCGGGCGAACGACGGTGGCGCCTTGGCGCCACAATCCTCCTTGGAGGCGTTGTTTGCTGAACCTCGTGCCTCTTCGTCTGCTTCGCCAGATTCTGGGCGAAAGCCCCGCTTTAGAAATCTCTAAGGCCAGCGGCGATGGCGTCTTGGACGTCCCCTCCTTCCTGAAGGCGCTGTTGAAGAATCTGCTATTGCCCGTCGCTCCTCCTGCTTGGTCGTCGTGGTCGCTGTGCTGCACCTATTTGTGCTTCATGTTTCTTCACTTTGGTCTATCCGCTTGTGATCGTTGTAGCCGTAGTCGTCGTTTAGGCCCCCTCCCATGCGGATCGCTGCTGGGAGTGTGTTGGCCCCATCCGCGGATGCTATGCCGCGTTGATGGTCTTGTTTGCTTGGGCGGATGCTTTGCTTTGCCTATGTCACTTTGGCCCCCTCGCATGCGGTGCTTTGGCGTGGCGTGTTGGCCCCATCTGCGCGTCTGCCGTGTCGATGGTCTTCGTTGCTTAGGCCCCCTCGTGTGATGGCCCCATCCACGGATACTTTGCCGTGTCGATGGTCATTGTCTTTGGCGGATGCTTTGCCGCATGGAGTCTCTAGCGGATGCTTTGCCGCTACTATCAACTGCGGCTTCCTTCACTGCGGTTTACCATTGTGTTGAGACAATTTGTTTTAGGTTCAGTTTGTTGGGTTGTGTGGTGGAGAGTCTCCCCTTCATGTTTCTTGCTTTTCGTTTCTGTGTTGTGGGATTTCGTGGGTAATCCATGGATTACCTATGTATCCTATGTGTTGTACTTGTTTGCCGCTCTTTCGGCGTTTCTTCTTAATGAAAAACACGTGAAGTCGTGATCTCGAAAAAAAAAGCTGCCGCTTCCGTCCGTCGCCCAGCGTGAAGAGCACGCACGCCTGGCGGAGTCGCTGGCACGGTCGAGTCAAGACGCCCCCCTCGACCGCGCCGCGCCCCTGGCCCTAGTCGAAGTTCACCGGCTCGGCCACCTGCCTGCCTGGTCGATCGTCACATCGACGGCACGGACGCCGGCGCACCTAGGGAGCCCTAGCCTTCGAGGCTATGAAACCCCGGGCCCTTGCTCTCCATCCCAGCCACCTCAATCACTTCACTTCTCCTTCAATCCAATCATGTAAAAAGCCTGCTAGGTACATCATATATGAGCAAAGCTTGGCCAAGAATGTCACAAGGATGCTGCTTTATGTTTTTGTTATCATAATAACATGCTCTGTTTGTTGACTTCCAAATGGCCCAAGGCACACACCACCTCACATCAAGGCACTTGCTTAACCCATCGCTCGCCTATATTGTTGGACATTGATAGGAATAGGTTTTCAAGTTACACCGATAGATGCAACCATATTATTCCAAACCACTTTGCTTATTACAGGGTAGTAGAAAATAAGGCGATTTACACTTCAATTTGAGCACAGAAATATCAAGTCGGGCTCCCTATTCACTTCTGAATCAGATTTTCCTTTCTGAAATTTATCCACTAAGGTTTGAGCTCTAATAATCAGTGTTAGCCAATTGTCCATATAGAGATTTCACGGAAATTTACCAGATTGACTCGACCTCAGTTACTAAATTTATTTGATTATCAGTAAGTAGTAGACCCCTTAAAAATTTGATTTTTTTTTTGCGAAAATATGTTGGCATTGATCCTCGAATACATCAGGAACAGGAATGCATCTTCCCAAAATTCAGTTGGCAGTTTTTGCCAACACACAGGAGAAAACTACCAGATAGATCTGGATGATTTTACCTTCATTCAGAAAACTTGTCAGTTTCCTAAATGTTTCTAGTTTTGTTCTGTGCAGCACAAGGTGTTACTCACAATGTAAACTTTTCATCATAATACCTTGCATTAATAATCTGTTATTTCAGGGTGCAGGAGTGGTGAACTCATATGACAGTAATTTGAGTGCCATAGAAATGAGGTCAGACATCGAGAAAATCTCTCCTTCAATTTGATATTAACTTTTGCAGTTCCCAACTTTAGTCATTTACCTAGAAAGAATGATGTTCTCACAGAATAATATCTTCAGTCAAACCTAGTTGAGAATTTTTCTTTTCTGTCCATTGACCTGTTGCGTATGCATCATACATTACTCCTCGTGTTTATTTGCCTAAGTGATTTGATGAGACAAGCAATGCACATTTCGTTTGCCCAAAATAGAAAAAGAAGCATCTTTATCTAGTGAAGTGATGGGTTGACGAAGAAGCTATAATGAATCAGACTCAGCAATATAACAATGACATTTACTTCCGTGAATTGCAATGACGACACAGGCGCAGCAATACAACTATGGTAGCAACAGGAAACGCGGTGCCATATAAACTTTTCTTCCATCGAATAGCTAGTAAGCGCAAGCGAGAACGTCGGATGGGCCAGGCGCATGAGCGCAAGCGAGAGACACGTACACGTACGGTACAGCCACCGGCGGCAGCAAACAACGCGGAGCCTGACGTCGTCCTTGCCGACCAGCTGCCAAGGATCGGAGCGAGGCTTCCGCGTTGTTCCGGGGAGTGCCGCACATGACTAGAGGAGTGTGGGACCCGTGGGTTGTTGTCAATGAGGTTTCATGGGCAGTGTCATGTACATTAAATAGATGTCACGTCAGCTTTTTGCATGAAACTGGGAGGAGAGAGAAGAGGAAAGTTTCATCCCGGTGAAACGTTTGAGCACGGTTTCCAAAAGGTTGGAAATAGGGATGAAACTGCACTGACAGCGATTTCTCGTTTCATCCTGTCGATGAGTTCGCTGCCATCGCGAGTTCGCCCAGCCGATGCGAGTCCGCGACCGTCGCAAGTCCACCGTGCCGCCACGCCGACGGGCGCTCGCCGCCAACGAGCCGTCGTGGTGAAGTCGCGCTGGCCCGCTTCATCTCACCTCCTGTTGCGGTCGCGCTGGCCCGCCGCCGTATCGCCGCCCGCCGCGATAGCGCCTTGGAGACGGACGTGGGCGAGACGGCTGGGCACGCACCTCCGCCGCCAGAAGGCCGTCGGGCGCGCCTCCGCCACTGGCGAGGCCGTCAGGGGCGACTCCTCTGCGCCGGTGAGGAGCTCCTCTGCCACGGTCGCGAGCTCCGGCCGTTGTGGCCGCGCGCTCCGCCCGCCGCGGGTGCGCATCCGCTGGCCGCCGCGGTTGCGTGCTCCGACCGTCGTGCTCGCGGCGGGGCGCCTCCACCGGCTGTTGTGGTCGCGTGCTCCGGCCGTCGTGGCCGCGCGCTCCGATCCGCCCGCCGCGGGAGTGCCTTCGCCAGCTGCTGCGGCGGCTTGCTCCGGTAGCCATGGCCGCGCGCTCCGCTCGTCGTGGTCGCGTGCTCTGGCTCCGTGGCCGCGCGCTTCGCCCGCTGCTGGTGCGCCTCCGCCGGCCGCTGCAGCTGCGGGCCCCGGCAGCCTTGGCCTGTCGTTCTGCTTGCCGCGGGTACAGCACGTGCACGTGCAAGTGCTGTTCTGGCCAGGAAAGAAAGGAAAGATGGCAGATAAGTGGGACCCATAGGTAGATGAAACTGTACCATGAAACTATGCAGTGAGAGAGTAGATCTATTTCATGTTTTTGTTTCATGTCTTGGAAACTGGGAGATAAAATTGTGCATTAAGACTTATGTTTTTTTTTTTTGACTGTTTGTTTTCCCCGTGCTGAATATGGAGACGAGCGAACGAGGCACGGAGGCAGCCTAGGAAGCCAAGAGCCGCACTCCCGCTTCCTTTTTTTATTTCTTCTCTGCCACGCGTGAAAGAAGGAGCACAGGGGTGCGCACGGTGGTCCTTGAATGGACGCATCACCCACCCCATTTTTCTGTCCCCACCATTGACCCCATAGAGTCTCCTTCGGCACGCGTCTTTTGGTTTCTTCCTCTCCATCGGATTCAGATCGTCGTAGTGGAGCATTTGTATGTTTGTTACTCCTCGGTTCAGGGACTGCAGCGAAGCAGAGGCGATCGAGGAGGAGGAGACGATCCAATATTGATCCATTCATTCCATTGCTCAGTTCGGTGCGCGCTTGCTTTCTTGATCCATAATTTCTTCAATTAATTGTTACTGGAACCAAGATCTGATCTGAATGGTCTTTTACGCGTTCAGGCTCGCCATCAGTTCAACGCAAGATGGCCGATCTTGCACTGGGTGGCATGGAGAGGATCGTCAAAGTTTGCTGGGCGATCAAGAAGGCAGTGGAGACGGTCCAGCAGAACAAGAAGGAGTGCAGAGGCATCCAGAGGTGTGTGGACAGGAACGCTGCTCTCCTGTCATGGCTACAAGAGCTGACCATGGGCGCCTTGATGCACCACCCATCATTTACGGGGCCACTGGATGATCTAGCCGAGAGCATGGAGGAGGCCCTGGAGCTCATCACGGATTGCCAGCAGAGGAGCGCCTTGCGCCATCTCTTGGGGGCCGGGGACTTGGCCAAGCAGCTGCGTCGGGTGCAGGAAGATATACAGAGCAAAGTGGTGACGGTGATTTTGGCCACCAGTATCCTCAACCTCCAGATAAGCGTTTCTGTCACAAACACTCTTCAATGCGTCGACGCACATCCTCCACTCCAACTGCCGCAGGTACGTACTTGCAAGTTCCAATCCAGTATTTCATTCTTGTTAAATAAGGTGCTAGGTAATGACACCACATACTGAATGATACAGAGATGCGACAAGCTTTATCTACGTACCTAAATCTAGGCATGCACCTTTCTTTTGGCCAAGCGGTGAAAAAAAAACCCCCACTTCTTTGAAGCTATACAAATGAAGTAAAAGTGTGGTAAAAATAAGCTAGCCGAACCTAACTATCTGTGTTTTAATACAAATGGATGTTGTGGCCGGGGAGAAGCATGGTCAGAAGATCAGAACCAGCTGTAAAAAAAGCATACTATTTAACTTTTAAGCTTAGCTTATTTTTGTCATAAACAGCTTATATAAACTGCAACATACCGGACCAATGCCAGGTCCCAGGTGCAGATATCACTGCGCACGCTGTGTTGTTGGGTGGAATATGCAGAAATTACACTGAAGCTATCTATATGTATATAGCCCTTGTGAAACAATCGGTGCCTGTGCTGACATCTCCTGAAAATAACGATGAATGATCCCGGCCACCTCAATCACTTCATTTCTGCTTGAACCCAATCATGTAAAGAGCCTGCTAGGTACATCATATGTGACTATGTGAGCAAAGCTTTATGTTTTTGTTATCAGAACATGCTCTGTTTCTTGACTTCCAAATGGGCCAAGGCATACACCACTTCACATCAAGGCACATGCTTAACCCATCGCCTATATTGTTGGACATTGATAGGTGATTTACACCTCAATTTTGAGCACATTCCAAACCACTCTGCTTATTACAAACCACTCTGCTTATTACAGAGTAGTAGAAAATAAGGCGATTTACACTTCAATTTTCAGCACAGAAATATCAAGTCGGGCTTCCTAGTCACTTCTGAATCAGATTTTCCTTTGTGAAAATTGTGTCATTATCCACTAAGGTTTAAGCTCTGAATAATCATAGTTAATCAAATGTGCATATTGAGATTCACGGAAATTTACCAGATTGACTCGACCTCCAAGTTATTAAATCAGTTTGATGATCAGTAAGTAGTAGACCCCTTACAAAATTTTGAATTTTTTTGGGAGAAAATATGTTGGCATTGATCCTCGTATACATTAGGAAGGCATCTTCCGTTGGCAGTTTTGCCAACACATAGGAGAAAACGACAAGATAGATCAGGATGATTTTACCTTCATTCAGAAAACTTGTCAGTTTCCTAAATGTTTCTAGTTTTGTTCTGTGCAGCACAAGGTATTACTCACAATGTAAACTTTTCATCATTATAGTACCTTGCTTTAATAATCTGTTATTTCAGGTTGCAGGAGTGGTGAACTCATATGACAGTAATTTGAGTGCCATGGAAATGAGGTCAGACATTGAGAAAATCTCTCCTTCGAATTGAAATTAACTTTTGCAGTTCCCAACTTTAGTCATTTACCCAGAAAGAATGATATTCTCACAGGATAATATCTTCGGTCAAACCTAGTTGAGAATTTTTCTTTTCTGTCCATTGACCTGTTGTGTATTTGCATAAGTGATTTGATGAGACAAGAAATGCACATTTCGTTTGCCCAAAATAGAAAAAGAAGCATCTTTATCTAGTGATGGGTTGACGCAGAAGCTAATGAATCAGACTCAGCAAAATAACAATGACATTTACTTCTGTGTTGCAATGACACAGGCGCAGCAATACAACTATGGTAGCAACAGGAAACGCGGTGCCATATGATTCCTCATCAAGTAAGATGGCATCTTCTGTTATCTTTTGTCCTAGAACCTGTGAAATCAAACTGATGAACTTTTCTTCCATCGGATAGTAAGCACGGGTTATTGTTAATAAAATGTAATGATCTTAGTTGAATTATATATTCAGTGGCGTCTATATCCATGTTGAAACCTTCTCATT
This sequence comes from Chrysopogon serrulatus, assembly GCA_015844335.1. NCBI lineage: Eukaryota > Viridiplantae > Streptophyta > Magnoliopsida > Poales > Poaceae > Chrysopogon > Chrysopogon serrulatus. The sequence continues at coordinate 230,810 of JADLZL010003544.1, read as the reverse complement.
CAGTTATGGGGTATTACTGCATGATGAGCTCTTCCATAGCTCTACATTAGCATGCATAACTCAAACTCCCTCTGTTGTTTTTGCAACAGGGTTAGCAGAATTTACTTGCTCTGAGGGGGAGTCCACTTTGCATCTCTCTTCGGAGGAACACATCAGCAAAGGTGGCCATGCTTTCGTATTGAAGGTACTCCATATGCTTGGTTCCTTGGTCTTAATCTTATCTTATTTCTTCACTATTATATGTGTCGGTTTGTTACGCAGTATGCCTCAAGCTAATATGGTTTCATTTGCATATGGTGGAGTTACTAGAGTTGTGGAATTAACAAAACTAGTACTCCCTGTATCCCATTTTAACTTTTTCTAGTACATAGATTTTGTTATACACTTAGATATACACTATGCCTATATACATAGTTAAATTAATGTTTCTAGAAAACTCAAAACGTCTTATTATTCTAAGCGATGGGAGTAATTGTTAGCCACACTGTTCAAAAAGCAGGCAATTCCAACATGTGTGGATAGGTCCAAATCATCAGGACAAACACATTTTATGATTGCTGGGATATGTGAAGACTCACACCTATGATTTGTCTTTTTGGTCTGTCTACAAAGTGGCCACCATCAGAAGCCACCTCCCATGGAGAGGTCGTCTGTGGCTTACTTGTCCACTGTCATGGATAAATCCAAATCCTAAACCACATAACATCACCCACAGTGATCATTGGTAATCTATTTTAATGTGCTTGAAAATTTAACAAAAACTTTCTTATCGAAAATATTGGTGCTCCATTTTAAGGGCCTAGGGCTATCGAGAGGGTTCCCCAGTAAGATGATCAAGCAGTTAACCGGCAAGGCAAATAGGCAATGTACTAGCAGAGCTCCACAAGGTGCATGCCTGCATATGGTCCGGTAGTGCAAAGACATGGGGGGAGAGGGTGGGGAGTGTGTGTGGTTGGGTTCACAAGGTGTTTGGTTCATGTTACTAAAGTTTAGTTACTCTCAAATGTTTGAATACTAAATAGAAGTCTTAAATATAGATTTACAAAAGTAACTACATAGACTCAGGCTACGAAACAAAAATGATTGATCCTAAATAGTCCATGAGTTGACAATATGATGCTACAGTAAACATATGCTAATGATAGATTAATTGATATCCGATATGATGAGAACTAAACTTTATTAGCTCTGTATGTTCTTGAAACAACCTAAAATTAAACTGGACCCAAGAAATTCGGTCCACACTCCATAACCAAAGTCTGGTATTGCAAAGCAAGCAAAATGCAAAACTGAATGGCTAATAATCTGAACCTTGCAGATTCATCTGTGGCATATTTTTTTGTAAGATGATGGAAATGTTTGGCCATTGCATATTTTGTATAGATGAATATTTTTATTAATTAAAACTGGTAACATGGAAATACTAACAAGACATATAAGCGCAGAAACTTGAGAGGACGAAGGCTTATATGTCTTTATTCAGTCATACAATACACGGCATCAATTAGGAAATGAAAAAATAGTATGCATCTACTAAACCAAAATTAAATCAGTTACCAAATGAGGAATATATAGCAACTAAATTCGCCTAGGCATTACCTATCAGAGATACATGGAGTCAAACACAGCATCCTTAAGAGGCATTGAGTCAAACACCATAGCTGCATGGAACAACACGTACGGAATCAGCATTAAGGCACTAACCATGTAGAGGAGGAAAGTGGGAGAATAAATGAATAATATAGATCGTACGGTCAAACTGACTTGGGATTACCTCCAAATCGCACTACAGCTGTCAGATTCCCTGCATAGGGTTGTATGTATGTATATATGTATATGTATGTATATATGTATATACGCGTGTATGTATGTATATATGTATATGTATGTATATTTTTTCTATATTTTCTATTTTCTATTTTCTATTGACTCGTAGCTATGCTCCCGTTGCCATTGGTGAGCTCTGTTTTCTCAAACCGCGTCCTTCATTTTCTTTCTTTGCGTTCCTAACAATATGAGCTCAAACTAACACTGCTCCGTCCTGTTCCGACGACTTCGCAGCAAAAGATCGTGATCAAGGTGCCGATGGCCAGAGACAAGACCCGGTCCATGGTCATGGCGCTGGTGGCGGCCGTAGGCGGGGTCGATTCTGTGGCTATCGCCGGCGCCGGCAAGGACCAGGTCGTCGTCGTTGGCGAGGGCATCGACTCCATCAAGCTCACCGTCGAGCTGCGTAAGAAGACGGGCTTCGCGCAGCTCGTCGAGGTCGGCGAGGACAAGGAGAACAAGGAGACCGACCCCGTCGCTGAAGCTGCTGCCACATACTACAACCAGTACCTGCCGCCGCCGCCGCCGGCCGGCGTCGTCTATGACCCTATGCGTGGCCGGGCACATGCATGCTCCATAATGTAGACTTAGCCTGTGGCCCTGTGTTTGTACTCTCTCCGTATAGGATTTAGAAGTTGTTTGGTTTTTATTTAAAGTATAACTTTGACTTTATATTTATGTAAAAATACTTAACACAAAGTGATATATTTATATTTATATTCCAATGTTTCCTAATTAACTGGGCTTATAGTTAGCCACGACTTGGACTCTGTGGACGTCTAGACCTGCGCCTATATTGGCGGCCAACAAAAGAGTCCACAACATTCCTCCCCTCCCCAACAAATAGCTCGTCCACGAGCTGATACTCAGGGTAGCGCTCCTTGAAGTCAGCAATAAGCTCCCACGTAGCGCTAGCGTCAGCTGCTGGAGGACCTTCCCATTGAACAAGAAGCTGCCACTGCCCACGATTAAGACGTGCGCAAACCACCTGATATGGAATAGGTACCACACGGCCATGAAGAATAGGTGGCAAAGGCACCAATTGTGAAGGAGGATCACCCACATATTTTTTAAAAGAGCCACATGGAATAAATCATGGATGCGAGCCTTGGAAGGAAGCCGAAGACGATAAGCAACAGCACCGATGCGTGCAGTAATCTGATATGGCCCAAAATAACGAGGTCCCAATTTGGATAAAGGAGCCGTAGTGATGCCAACAGTGGACCGTTGATGAAGACGAAGCCACACCGAATCACCAACAGAAAACTCCACCATGCGCCGCTTCCGATTCTGTTGTGCAGTCATGACAGTTTGAGCAAGCAGTAAGCGTTCCCGGACATCAGCGAGAAAAGCGTCCCGATCACAGAGCTGTTGGTCGACTGCAGCAACCTTGGCTGCACCTGCAGTATATGATAGTAGTGTTGGCGGAGCACGTCCATAGACAACCTTGAAAGGAGTGGCACGGAGGGCCGACTGATAGGATGTATTAAAGCAATATTCTGCCCACGGCAACCAGTGCAGCCAAGAACGTGGTCTTTTTTTTTTTTTTTTTTGATAAACAAGAACGTGGTCGATCACTAGCTAGACACCTTAAGTACATCACAATAATGCGGTTGGTCACTTCGGATTGTCCATCCGTCTGAGGGTGAAAGGTAGAACTATGCAGCAATTTAACACCAGCTAGCTGGAATAATTCAAACTCTTATTACTTCACTGAGGTGATATGGTGCAAGTTTTAAATGTTGTATATGTTATTGTAATATTTAAGAATATACTCTAGGAAATAAAATCCTCATTTTCAAATAGCGCAAAATGAGAGTTAGTAATAATACAAGAGATCTAACTTGAATGAAAATATGTAGCCATCAATAAAAATAATATTAAAAAATTAAAATTTAGATGAATGATTTCGTAAGACATATGATGCAAAGGGCCACTATAATTAATGGTAAGATTTTAAACTAAAGATCTTAAAATATGCAGAGGTGCCATACAAAGAAAAAATATAAATATGGATGAAAACTATATAAGTTAGTCCATTGTCAAAAAAGTAAATAATAAGTTTATGATCATTGATGGCGAAGTATCTGTTACATCTATTTTGTAGAGAATAAACAAAGAAAAAAAATACAACTTAGAAGACATTTGGGACTGCTCCACGAATTTTGCTCCACAAACTTTATCGTGGAGCAGCTACATAAAAAAACCAGGAGTTCATGGAGCTCTCCTTTATGTGCTCTTATAACTCCACCCTTTTACTCTTTTTTTTGGAGTTGCGTGTATGAAGCTGAAACCATTTGGCTAAAAAACGTAGAGCGAAGCTGAAAAAAACGTGGAGCGGAGCAGTCCCAAATATCTCTTTAATATGAGTAATTTTTTATTAGTCAAATATATTATATAGTTTATCTTTTAAAATTCTATTCTGTGCGAGTGCGCCTGCAGCGGGCAGACGTGCCCGGCCGCCGGCCGGCGACTCGTTGCGTGGCGGCGGTGGCAACTGACCTCACTCCATGGCGAGGAAACCAACAATAATCACGGCCCGAGACTGGGTTACGCACGTCGATCGATTAATTCATCTAGCGTATGTTTATACTGGGCTAAAATGCTGACACTACCAATGTAATCACACATGGCGAGGGGCCCCATCAGCCTTATGGGACTGGGACGGCTGCACACTCTCGCCCTACTCTGGCTGGGCCTGGTGGCTGAAAGACGTCGTCAAGATGCGGATGGCACGCGCGCAGGTCATGGACGTACGTGATCGCACGGACGCAAGTTGGGTTCGGTGTCGCTCAAGTTTCTTGCTTCCATAGAACAATCCAAGTCTATGGGCCGGACTGCAGAGCAATCAAATTTGTTTCGTGACCGCCTACGATGGTTGAAGATGAACAACGGGAGAAGTTCATCAAGTGAGTTGGCTTTGTCCTGTGCAAGCTGCAGGATAGTCGACGACACTTCACTTGCGCGGATAGGCTATGGCGGAGAGGCTAGCGGCGACATATTCGCGTAAACTCAGGATACGGTTTTGGCATTTTGGATTGGAGGAGTTTACGTTGCCGTCAGGCTATAGCAATGTACATAGATTGATTTAAGTTGTATGCGGGATCTAAGGGTATGGGTCTGAATTTGAAATTAATGAAGTATAGACGGTGGATATCAATGCTAAGGTACATATTGTACCTTCTAGGAGGTAATATCTCAAATCAATCTGAGCCGTTGATATTTTGAATTTTATAAATTTTTTGATACATTAAAAATTTCAGAAAAAACAAAAAAATCATCGTATTTCCATAATAAGGGGAGAAGGAAATCTTGAATTGTGCATGTGCGCATGCGACGGGAGGGGAAATCCGAAAGAATCCTCGCTGATCACGGGGAAATCTGAGAAGAATCTTGAATCCTCACTAATCCTCGCTAATCATGCGACAAGTACAAGCTATATATCACTTTGTCACGTACACATACACGCACACACACATAATGCACCGATGCACGTACTGGCAACACATACACGCACACGCACACACATCATGTACACGTACTGGCAACACATACACGCACACGCACACACATCACGTACGCATACGTATTAGCAACACGCATACGCACACTAGTATGAACAAGTACCGGCACCACGCACACGCACACGAACTAGTACCGGCAACACGTACACGCACACACACACGCATACAAAGTCACGTTGTCATGTACACACACATTAGTATACATGAAAAATCAAGTACGGAAAAGATTTACATATCAATCAAGAGATCACGCATGCATCAACCAAATCTTGTTTATCTCTAAATTTTCCTTATTTATCTTATTTTCTAAAATAAATAAATAAATATATATATTTCATCTATTACCTCCTAGAAGGTAAAAGACAATCGTGACCGTCTGATCAAAAGAAATAGATGGCTCACAGTCATTTGTATGTACCGCAGCAAAGCCCTTTTAACTAAAGTAATGTTGATGTTTTTGTAGACTGCAGCGTCAGTTTTTCTAGAAGGGAAAAAGAAAACTCACTCCTCATCGTACATGGCCGATGGGGGCTAGCGGATAATGCCGACTTGAGTTTTTTTTTTTTTTTTTTTTTTTTGCATCACAGAGTTTCATTCATTCGAGACAAGGTTACAATCGGTGGCAACGAGATCGGTCAGCCAAGCCAGAATCTCGTCGAGCCAAAAGAACGAGCGCTCTGTGGCAGAGACTGTACATGCACAGCAATGAGCCACCGAGTTAGCCTCTCTCCCCACCCAATGAACTTCAAAACTTATAAACATTTTGCCTAGCTCTGCGATATCGAAGCAAATACCACCTATAGACGATCTGACCCCCGATCCATCCTCTAGCAGGGTCTTCAAATTCTTGCAGTCGACCTCCAAGACAACTCGGTCATAGCCCAGTTCCTGAGCGAGCTCTAGACCCTCCTTGGCCGCCAATGCTTCAGCTGTCAGTGCGTCACAGACATCATCAAACCACCGAGCAGCCCCGGCGCACACCCCGCCATTGTGGTCTCGGATCACCACTCTAGAGCAGCTTGTATAGGATATTGAATCGAAGGAAGCATCAGTGTTCACCTTGATCCAGTCAGTCATGGGGGGTTGCCATGCCATTGCATGTTCCTTTCTTGCTTCCCTTGCTTGCTCGGCATTTTCAGTGAGACTACGTCCTCGATCAGCTTGGAGATGAACCTGGCTGTTTCTCCGGGTTCCCTGACTTTCCTGCCATGCTTCCTATTGTTCCTGCCATTCCACAGCGCCCATGCTCCACAGGTCAGCCAGGGCACAACCGATGATGCGCATACCTCTGAATTGAGCACATCCGATGGCCAAGTCACTGGGTGCAGAGGCTGTATCTCCACACCTGTCAGGACTTTAATTGCATTCCACAATCTCCTCACCATAGGGCAGACAAAGAATATATGATAAAGTGACTCGTCTGGATCACCACATACTTCACAGAAAGCCTCCTTTTCAATATGTCTCCGCTTCAGCTCAGCCTTTGATGGAAGGGAATTATGCATAACCCTCCACCAAAATACTCTGATTTTCAGCGGCACCTTCGACCTCCATACCGCTCTCCATTGGTCTTGCTGTTCTGAGGCCGTTGCTTCATTAGTTCCAGCCATAGCCTCAGCATCTTGAGTCTCCTTGAGCAATCTGTAAGCAGACTTCGCCGAATAGACTCCATGCTTCTCATTAGCCCATGCTAGTACATCAGACTCCAGTCGAATGCTCGGTTTGATTTTGAGCAATCTGTAAGAATACTCTGCTGCATCCCACGCCACAAAGGATCGGCGTACTGCCCCTTCATCCCAGACCCTGTTGCCAGGGACAAACAAGTGATAGACCCGTTCAGCCGTCGCCTTGGGTAAACGAACTAATGGCTTCAATGATCTCACCCCAGGAATCCAGTTATCATTCCACACGTCAATATCAACCGGCCCAACTCTTTTTATCAGGCCCCTCCTCAGTACCTCTCTTCCATGGAGGATCGCCCTCCAAGTCACGGAGCTCCCCTTCTTCTTGGTCGCATCAAGGAAATCACAATTGGGATAATACTTTCCTTTCAGGACCTGCGCACAAAGCGAGCTCGGCCTCATCAATAGCCTCCATCCCTGCTTACCCAACATAGCTTGGTTGAAGAGAGCAAAGTCCCTAAAACCCAAACCACCATTGTTCTTTGATCTTGTAAGCTTCTCCCATCTGAGCCAGTGGATTTTAAGATTATCCACTTGAGTTAGTAAACTCGTTGAGGAACAAACAAATCTTAGCTTCCCACATCGAAAAAGAAGCAAACTCGTGTGACCTCGTGGCCGACCAGTTCGTGTGTCCCTCTCCCTCTGTCGCAATCGCAACAGACGGTGTGACTCGCGTGCTGCCTTATAATATTGGGTTGGATCGCAATAGACGGTGTGACTCGCGTGCCGCCTAGCTTATAATATTGCTTTTATGTGCCGCCTTATATATAGTAAAAAGTTAGACTACCAGCAAGTCTATAAATTAGCCACGGTCAGCACCATCCATCATGTCCAACCATCATAGCCACACAATGGAGAAGCAGGTGCTCCTGGCCGTAGCCATGATGGTAGTCCCTTTCGTCATCCTCTTCAAGCTAATCAAGCGTTTGCTCGTCCCCAAGCCAAAGCTCAAGGTACCCCCAGGGCCATGGACGCTGCCATTGATAGGCAGCCTGCACCATATCATCAGCAACCCGTTGCCGTACCGCGCGATGCGCGAGCTCGCGCACAAGCACGGGCCGCTCATGATGCTGTGGATGGGCGAGGTGCCCACGGTGGTGGCGTCGTCGCCGGAGGCCGCGCAGGCGATCACCAAGACGCACGACCTCGCGTTCGCCGACCGTCACGTGAACAGCACCACCAACATCTTCAGCTTTAACGGCATGGACCTGGCGTGGGCAAGCTACGGCGAGCAGTGGCGCCAGCTCCGCAAGCTCAGCGTGCTGGAGCTGCTGTGCGCCGCCCGCGTGCAGTCGTTCCAGCGCATCCGTGAGGAGGAGGTGGCGCGGTTCGTGAACAGACTCGCCACGGCCGCCGCCACCGGCACCGCCGTTGACCTGTCCAAGATGATCTCCAGCTTAGTCAACGACACCTTCGTCAGGGAGTCCATCGGCAGCCGGTGCAAGTATCAGGAAGAGTACCTGGATGTCCTGGGCACTGCTTTGCGGATGGTCGCGGAACTAAACCTAGCTAACATCTTCCCGTCATCTAAGCTGCTGCAGAAGCTTAGCACGACGCCGCGCAGGGCGATGGCGTGCCGTGACCAGATGGCACGTATCATCGGCCAGATCATCCGTGAGACCAAGGAAGCCATGGACCGGGGTGACAACAAGGCTTCGAACGAGAGCTTGATCTCTGTCCTGCTCAGGCTGCAGAAAGAGGCCAGCTTGCCCATCGAACTCACCGACGACGTCGTCATGGCGCTCATGTTTGTAAGTAGTCGCGCGTGTGTTCCCAATTTCCTATCACTGCTGAAATTAATTTAAGGGTATGTATGGCCGATTGCTGTTCCATTTGTTGTGCTTGCTAGGACTTGTTTGCCGCGGGCAGTGACACCTCGTCGACGACACTGACCTGGTGCATGACAGAGCTAATCCGGTACCCGTCCACCATGGCCCGAGCCCAGGCCGAGGTGCGGGAGGCCTTCAAGTTCAAGGAGAAGACCATTGCCACCATCACCGAGGACGATCTCGCCAGGGCAAACCTTACCTACCTCAAGTGTGTGGTGAAGGAAGCTCTGAGGCTGCACTGCCCGGTGCCGCTCCTAGTCCCGCGCAAATGCCGCGAGACATGCCAGGTGATGGGCTACGACATTCCTAAGGGCACATGCGTGTTCATCAACGTTTGGGCCATTTGTAGGAATGCTAAGTACTGGGAAGATGCTGAGGAATTCAAGCCCGAGCGGTTCGAGAGCACGGACCGAGACTACAAAGGGACATACTATGAGTTCCTCCCGTTCGGGTCCGGCCGCCGGATGTGTCCGGGAGTAAATCTTGGAGTGGCTAACATGGAGCTTGCACTGGCCAGCCTTCTGTATCACTTTGATTGGAAGCTACCGAGCGGAGTGGAGCCAAAGGATGTCGACGTTTGGGAGGCTGCAGGAATAATTGGAAAGAAGAAAACAGGCCTGGTTTTGCACCCTGTCACCCGCTTTGCTCCGGTTAATGCCTAATTAATACTTACGACAATAGAATGTAGTATCTGTCGTCTCTATTTTTGTATACTAAAACTCCCTTATATTTCACACCACGCGAAGTCAATCCAGTTAAGGCTTGCAATGCAGGGGGATATCAACTTCTGGGTAATCCTTGTGAGACTAGTCTTGTCACTACTGGAAACTTGAAATTCCCTGACCAACGTCAGGCAAAACTGGAATTACCCTGTCGAGCTAGCCCTGACGGTATTTTTATTTTCCCTGACGGTAAGTGCACCGTAAGAAATTTTATAGCGATATTTTTATTTTTTATGACCATACGTATATTTTCATGTATTTTCCCTGACGGTAGTGCACCGTGAGGGAATTTCAAGTTTCCAGTAGCGTCTAAGGATCGGGTTTGTCCTGGTAAGTCTAGGTTTCGTTTACCCCGGTCCTTACTGCTCGCTGCACTTTGGTAATGTGTCATCTCCAGCGTGGACACGTGGTGAACGGTGTCCTTTACTGTTTGTTGTCGTTACTGCCTGCTGCAGTCTGCTTCTGGTACGGTGGTGTGTCCTTGTCATGTCACCACTTTGTCACCTGCGCTTTGTTGCATTCTTCTGCATTTAATACTAATAAGTTAGTACCTCAATCTCAAAAATATTCCCTCCGTCCCTAAATAAGTGTCACCGTGGAATACGTCTTACAAATTTGACTTGATTTTTAGAAAATACGTGCAATATTTATATCTTCAAATAATTTTGTTAAAAAACTAGATCCAAAGATCTTTCCGATGGGACTAATTATGATACTGATCGATAATATTTATTATTTATTAAAATTGCCAGCATTTATTTTTTGAAAAGCGAAACGGGACGGAGAGAGTGCGAACAAATACCTTGACACACGCAAAGCATCTTCGTCCGGTCTGGGACGGACAGGCCTGTTGGGGGTACTAGGAAATATACCCTGCGTTGCAACGGGAAGTAATTACTATCAAACATTAATGGAAAAGAGATAAAAAGTTACATGTCTATTATTTTATTCTTTTGTAAAAAATTAAAGAGCTATAAATTTATTTTAAGATAATTGTGGCATACATAATTTAAGTTAATATTAATAACAATAATGATGACATAAGCCTTTGATTTGCACGTTTGAATCTTCGTCCTTTTCCAAGAAGAGCATTGGCGAGCACACGCGTGGCGGTGGGCGAGGCGTGCACCGATGATGAAGTGTGTGTGGTAGTGGGTGGGCGAGGCGAACACGGTGGCTAGCTGATGCAACGCCGATGTGGCCAGCGCCGGGCAGGGCTCCCGCTCGCAACGGCAAGGCGGGCGTGGAGGCTTGACGGTGAGCTCTCGCAGTTGCGAAGTGGGTGTAGAGGGCCGGCAGTGGAGCGGATGCTCGAGGCGGCGGAGTAGCACGACGCTCGTGCTGTTACGTCGGTGAAGGTGCTTGCTTCCGGAGGTGGAGCGAACGCGGAGGGAAAGGCACGTCTTTAGGTGGCGGCAGAAGGATAGAAAAGAGGAAACATAACGGTTATTTATTTTATAATTAGTGGTATGATGGATAATTTTAGCTAAGTATAGAAATTCTTGAGTTTCAAATCACTTGTTTTCACTATAAGAAAGAACTCTGCTCAGTTCCTATAAAATGCTTGCATCTCAAACATGAGTTAGCTAAAAATTGATTCAAATATTATTGAACCATTATCGAAAATAAAACCTTCAAAAAATATGAGTACACTAACAGACTTTGTAAATTTTTAATCTTTTAAATTCCAAACTTGCTACGCCATGTATCTGTTTTGTTTTGGATCCAAACCCAAACTCTACGACCACGTGGACCATGTTCGTCTTCCTCCAGCCGATGACCTCGAACAACATCATGCTGACGCTGTAGCACCGCTCGGTGATCGGAGTCGTGCCAACATGGATCGGATCACCTTGGGCGTCATGTTGCCGAAGGGCAAGGAGGCGTGTGTGTCTAAGCGCCCGGCTAAGCAGCTACGTGATCCCAAAGTCTATGAGCAGCTGTCCTCCTGATAGCACCGCTGACGAACTTACCTGCATTTAAAAAAAATACCTGTTTAGCGAGCGTTTGGTCACGAACTCATACACCGGCGCGTGCATGCCGCCGTCTTAGCAGAAGCTCATGAGCCTGATGAACTTGGCATGTTTTATGTTTTTGATCCTCTAGAGCGTGCCCACAGCCCGCATCCACTATGAACTACTGCTATGTGACCTTGTTCTTCATGTGCTCGTTCAGCACCTTGACGACGATGTCGAGGCCATCGGGGGAGCTTCGAGGACCTGCGCTGCCGCTAGGTTTACTCCTTTGACAATCGATGTGCGGCGAGACGAACCAGATGGCCAGGATAGATCCATCCTCCTGGGTGATCTCGTTTTGTTGGGAAGTTAATTGTCGATAATATATTATATTCTTCTTTGGTAATTTTGAAAAATCCCATATATATCTTGATCACGTGGCCAATGGAAAATAATGTTAAATTTTATTCTTTTCTATCATCTTTTTTTAGTTGGTGGAGGGCCGGTGGGGCAATGCTCGAAGCATGTTTTAAATTGGACTTTGCTCCGTCATGGGCCATAATATCCGGGCTTATTTCAACCATGTTCCAATTAAATAATAGGGCCCATAAAAAATACTATCTGTAGTATAGGATTTGTACCATATGGAAAATTGAGGAGAGATGGACTCGGTTTATTAGGTGGCTATTGTCTATGTATTATGTAAGGAAGCTTAAAAAAGATAGAACGCTAGTTCAAATACGTGTGCGAGACCAAAAAATGGGGGAGAGAAACGCTTGCCTCTTAAGTATTAGATATAGATATAGATATAGAAGTGTAAAGTGGCCTGGGAGACCACATGTCGGCCGCGGGAGCTTGGGGGACTGGGCTTTTTTGCCATTGCTTTGAGACGGAGGTGGGCATGGCAATGGAAAGTGGACAGCAGCAGGCCATGGACTCAGCTGCCGCAGCCGCAGCCGCATGATACGATCCCCAGACTCTCCTAGTCGGCTGGCAACTACGGAAAGAGAGGAATGCCAGGACGTTTGGTGATGAACAAAGGACGACGGCGTCGCTCTTCAACTCGGTCACACAGGAGGCGAGCTTATGGGTCGCAGCGGGTTTCGGCGCATCTAGGAACTACTCTCGCTAGCACTTGCCAATGCGTCGTAAATTGTTCATGTAAATTAAAACCTTAAGCAGGTACCTTTTGTTGACGTCAAAAATCAACACATTGAGTCGCCAATGATTGATTGCTTCACTTTCGTAGAAGTGGCACGACTAGTTTTCGAGTAAACTAGTAAAGAGATAATTTCGATTACGGCGAAGAACCAGCTGCTTTACAGGCAAGAACAGTAAAGGATAAGTACTCCAAATCGCTGGAGCCGTGGCTTGTTTGTGAAAAACTAGCACAGCTTAACTACTGACATAGATGCGAAAAGTAGACAAAGAAAATAAATAAACAGAAAATAGTAGATTCGTTTCGTGTCGATGTTGGGATTCCTTTTCCTCTACTGGCCTTAACCCTATATAGGGGATCTGGCCTTCGATCTTTACAAGTTTGGTTTTTCAAATTACGTATACAAACCCCTAACTTTCCTCCGTGATTGGACCTGCCTGATCCTTCTCTCCCTGCGTGACATTTCCCAAATGCCCATCAGCATCTCTAGGGCCCATGTACGTATCTTCTGAATACGATTTTCTACCTTCGTGTGGACTCCTGACCGTAGCAAATCTTTTATTTCCAAAATGTTGTATGGGAGTCTTAATCGGTCTCCTAGTATGCATGCACGTGGCTACTATGCCTTCGCGTTGCTTCAATGAGATCAAGATTAAACAATATAATAATAGGCAAACATTAATGTCTCACAACTAGTAAGTACGTATTAGCCATGATTAATATTGAAAATCAACCGGCTTTGCCTCTTTACTTTGCTATATAATCATCAGCCAAGATTAATATTAAATTTAACCGGCTTTAAACATAGTGCGCTTCAAAACTGTGGTCATTAATTTATAATTAAACTAATCAGCCATATATTAGCAACACTAGGTAGCCGACTAATTGTTTTCCAAATCATGAGAGCTTTACAAAACACAAAAAAATTTGATAACTAAGCCAAATTAAATCAAACTTAACTAATCTGGCTATATAAATTACATAGGTATGCTATCAAGCGCAAACTATTAAATGGGTGTCAAATTTGGTCATCCCCCTAGTTTTTTAGCAACGCTTGCGTGCTAAAAAATTATTTCTAGCTAATTATATAAATATATGATGACCACCTTAACCCATCAGCTATATTGAATCTTAATAATAGCAAACCAGCCAGATGGTAAACATGTCATCATCTATATGTTTTATACTCCTTCGAGAATGATGAAAAAGACATTGGTGGTATGTATTGAATAAGTTGCTAGTATCACTAGTATAGAGTCATTAATAAATTACTTTTATAACTACTCAAACATAATATATATTTTTTACATGCATCTGTAGTCTGTATATATACTTTAATCAAAATTTAATATATTGATATGAATTGAATTATGTAATGTCGAAACATTTTTATGTTACAATTCCAGTCCATGTTGCATCTTCTATTGAAATTTTAGGTTTGTTGTTCTATGAAAAAAATTTGGGTTCTAGGCTACCCGTTAAACTTGATATTTAGGCTATTTTTAATCAATAACAATGGAGGTGAGTATTATGAGTACTAAAACATTATTTATTTATTTATTTGTACATGCATGTGTACTTGATGTATATATACTTTAATCACATTTCAGTATATTGCTATTAATAGAATTGCGTAATTTAGAAACATTTTTTATTTTAAAATTCATGTGCATATTGTATCTCTTATTGAAATTTTAGGTTTTTATTTTTTAAAAATTAAAAAAAATCTTGGTCCCAAGGCTACCATTAATTATTATATTTTAGGCTATTTTTTATAACAATGGAGGTGAGTAAGTTTTTTAAAAAAATAAATAGATGCAATTTTTATGGATAGTTAGACTTTTTTATTATTAGGTAGCGTGCCCGTGCGTTGCTACAGGACAACTAAACTTTTTGTAATAAAAACACACGAAACGCATGACATGATAATAATACTATGACTGACGTTTGCTTGCGTTCACAATTTCAGCCGGTTTTGGAGCCCCTATATGTCTTGCTTATTTGGAAAAACCAATGAATCTCCAGCCAGTCTCTGTAAAAAATCAATATTGTAAGGATGAATTAGAATAATTTCTGAAATAGGTAAACCCCGACTAGTTTATGTAAACATCAGTATGGTAAGGATCAACAATTGCCAGTGTAAGGATCAACAATTCAATCTCAGTAGGTAAAATTTTAGCGCATCGTGGCAAAAGATAGTATTCTTTACTGCCAAACACGTGGCATAGTAGTTCTTCCTTACTGGGTCGACCCTCAATGTTTAAAAGTTCTTGTACAACTTAGATAAGACATATATCTATTATTATAGGATCTCTATCATTTCAAACTGAATATACCAAACATCGATCGTCTTCCTGGCATTGATGAACCAAAATGTTTTCAATAATGTCTATAGAACTAAAACAAAATATCCAATTCATCGTCATCACTTAAAGGTCTGGTAATAGCAATACATCTTCTTTCCAGAGATAGTGGAATTCAGCACACTAATCCTCAAGCCTCCTAATATCTGAACTATCAAGCGTCCTTGTGCCTGAACTATCAAAAATTGCCAGGGTCTCATACAGGTTCAAGCTTCCAATCTTCCTTCTCCACTTTGACATAGAACTGCTTAATACCCTCAAGGGTGAGCTCATCTTTCTTGACCAGAATCCTAACACTTGTTCATGAACTTGTGGGTGATCTCAAGGGAGCCTCAGGTGGTAGCTGAGAACACATGGATCTGAATCTTCGATGGAAAAGATGGAAGTTATCATAGATTTGCAAATCACATATCAGTTGAAGCCAAGCAGCTTATAAGCTATCAAAAGATATCTGCAAAGGGCACATGTCAGTTGTAGCCAAGCAGCTTACATGTAAGTTGAAGGCAAGTAACTTATAAGGATGAAATAACAGTTCAAAGCTGGTTCAGGAACATTAGATGACCATATCAGCAAGTTCTTACACAAAATGAAATTAGCTTTATATGAATCCCAATAGTAAACGATACTTTGAGCGTAATGCTACTATTAAACAATACTCTGAGCATCCTAATAACATAAAAATGAATGAATAAAAAAGGAAAATACTTCATCACTAATGCATGCATGATTTGAAAAGCTTGGTGGTTTGGTGCTACTGTTAAAGTAATATACGACATTACTACTGAATATACTCATGGTTAGGTTCCCAATTGTTGGCAAGCTATCCTCTTCATCCAGCTTATCAGATCTCATCAACTTATGAATTGTTCCATTTCCAAAGAATTTAGTAAGTTGTGAAGGCAATATATATGTTTAGAGCTCAATGGAAATAGCAAATGATCACTACTACAGAAATGATTTTGCATGATACCTGGTTTCCATTAACCGTGGCGGTTAGGCCTGGCAGCCGCCGCCGTTAATAGGTGGCACGCCAGGCGTCCTTCAATTAAACAAATATATATATATATATATATATATATATATATTTATATATATATATTCACTTGAGAACATACCATTGAGTGTATAGAGAAAATATAGGTAGCACTGTTACTGAAAAGGACAAAAAAATGTGTCCATCTATAATAGAAAAAATTCTGACTAAGAAATCAATTATGATGGGTAATCAATTTATCACATCAAAGTGCAAAGATGCATCAAGAGTATCTGATATGGTAACACACAGGTAAATGAAACACAGGAAGAAGGAAACACCAAATTACCTGATCTTATTTCTTGAACATTCTTATCAGACACCAAGCATAGTAACGTGTAGTTATTCAAATCAAAGGCCTTGTAGTAAGTGCTGATTATGGATTCGCAGAAGATTCAATTTATTTTAGCTTTTACCAAAGTCAGTGACTTAGAATTCCTGTCTTGAGCAAAGTAAATCAAATCAGAAGTAAGCCAGGATAGAATCTAATTTGCATCATACTAACATCCGATCCATAGAAATGACATAAAAAATAGAAGCAAATAATTCGAGAACGTTAGATTCATATTAGAGCTCTAGAAGTAAGGTGGGATAGAAAGTAATTTGCATCATATTGAATTCCAGTTACTGGTATTAAGCAATTGTAGATATTAATGACAGAAACAATGATTTGCCTTTAGCTTGTGCCAATTATAACAGCATCGGGTAAAGCCCTGTATATTAAACCTATCACTGGCCACTGCATAAAACTTTGAAATTCAACTCCTCACACAAATGGAAGGAATCGATTTTTTTCTAAATACAGAACAAAAAAATTGAAGGAATTGCATTTCTCAAATCAAGAAATAAAAATACTCTGAACTCTCTGAAAAAATAATGACTATAGCTGGTATTGAACTACTATGTTCATATCAAGACACATACATGCAAACTGCTACAACCAATACAGCTTAGGCATAACTGATAAATAAAGAAAATTATTTGCATCCTTGAGACCCTTGCATCTGATCTGAAGTTCCAAACAGCATAAGGAAACAATGTGAAACCCACTTGCTTGACAAAGGAGCAGTGTTCCACCAAATATCACTACAACCCCCGCCTACTCTACCAGAATGCGAAAACAATCTAAATAGGTAAGATGCATAACTTGAGATGCAAGTGGAATGGAAGGTACTCTACCAGAAGCGTGATCTAAAGAAACCATGGGAAATATTCTGAAAGTGACAAAGGTCCAAATGGTAACTAGCGCCTGCCAAAAAATGTTACTATTGCACCTGATATGGACAGTTTGCATTCTACTGAAGGTCAGGCAGAGGAGGCATGTTGTACCTTGGCCGTGTTGCCTTGACAAATCATGTGCTATAATTACAACCTTTGCTTCCAGATTACAGCAACCAGGAGGGATGACTGAGGCTGAACGGCTCACCTGCCTGCTGCGAGGCAGCGTGGAGACGGCTGCACGTTCGGCGCCTATGGTGGTCCGTCCGGCACGCGTCCAACGTTGGCGGTCGCCGGCGGCAGTGCGTCCCAGGTCGACGAGGCGGTGGCGCGGCCTGGTTGCCGGGTTGCTTCGTCCTAGCACCGATCTGAGCACCGGCCATCGAGCGAGGAAGCCACGCGATGATATTTCCCCATTTCCTTGTGCGGCCACCGAGCGAGCGAGAGGTGTAGGAGGCGGCGGAGCGTGCGGGCGGTGTCGAGGCGGCGCCGCTCATGGCGTGTCCAGCAGGGGCGTGTCCGAGTTAACGAAGCAAGCGCGGTCCGGCGGCGCCGAGGCGGCTGTGCGTCCGGTGGCGGCCCGTCTAGGCAACAATGTGACGGCGGCATTGAGGCGGCGACGCGGCGGTGGTGGTGGGGGCAGGCAGGGAGGCGCCTGATGGGGCGAGGGATCACTTCTCTTCCCTTCCCTTCCCTTCCCCGACTTGCAGGATTGCAGAACGCGCGAATGACGGGGACTCGCGGGATCGCACGCAGGCGGCTGGCGGCGGAGCTGGGCGGTTCGCGTGCGAACACAAGGTTTATACTTGTGGTTCAGTTGTGATGATGAGTGATTGATTCAACTACTAGCATCTCGGATGGGGTGTACTGACGGTGGTGAAAACCACGAGTTCCACATGTGCCTTGGCTTGTGTTGTGCAGGTGTCGAGCATGGAGGCGATGGCCGACGGCGAGGTGAAGGTCAAGTGATGGCGGGCCACGCCGAATGGACCGGGAGCGGTGAAAGGGCGGACGTATCGAGACTTGGACTAAGAGACCCGAAATAGCTGGGCGGGATCGCGTTGCTGACACTTGGCTTCGACAAGTGCAAGGACATGGGCCGGTTTGTTGGTTTGGGTCTCAAAACCAACGGAGGCGGGTTTCGATGGTTTGGGCCTCAAAACCACCCGACGGGTTTTTGGGTTGAGCCTCAAAACCCTGGCGAAGGTCCCGCGGCGGACGGACGGCACGTGGCGGCATCGGGGAGTTCGCGTCGAGGCAAAGCTACCGGTGAGAAGGCATGGTGGCCGTCGGATCAAAGATTGCATCGAGTCGGTTCGAGTTGGACCACAATGTCCCTAGGGCTAGGCGGTTTGCTCAGAGATGTATCAAGGGCAAAAACTGGAAAATGAAATAAGCCCGGTCGATAAGTAAGGTAGAGGGACTCACCTCTCCTATTTGCATTTTCCTTCATCCTTTCTAGGTTTTTCTTCTCCTAGATGCTAAGTGAGAGAGAGGTCCTCTAATCTTTGCAATTAGTGTAAGAACCAAGTTTACTCATAGGAAAGGAGGTCCCGAATCCTCTTTGTTACCTCGTGGGGTCGGATCGATGTGTTGATTCACGTTTTGACTGTTGTTCTTCGCGTTCTTCGTTTTTCCTCTTCTCCCCACTTGTTCCCGAGTTGATTTCTCGAGCTGTGGGTCATCTTTTTGCAAACCACTTGTTTCTACTTGATCATGGTCATAGGTTGATCCTTTCCACCGAAGGATTTCATCCAAATCTCCACGAATCCACATATCGGGTTGAATCAAGTTTTCCGGGGAAACTTGCTCTTGAATCGGATTTCATTGATTTTTGAAGTTGCAGTGAGTTTGGGGTTGTGATCTTCTTGGAGTAGTCTTAGAACTACCTTGTGAACCCCTCTGCAAAATCTCAGGTCGATCCGAGTTGATTTGATCAAGTTTTGGGCTTGAGATCAAAATTTTTCGAGAGCTGCTCGTCCATACCGGACAAGTCCGACAAAGGTACCGGACATGTCCGGTAGGAAAAACTTTTTAATTTCGAGCTCAAATTTTGTGGATACCTTCTATGAGGTGTTGAGAACCTAGGATTAAAATTTTATAATTTTTGGACACCGTTGAGTTGGTTTTTACTTTATTTCTCAAAGTTGGTCTATTCTAGAAATACCAGACAAGTCCGGTGCCAAACCCGGACATGTCCGGTACAGCAAACGTTTGATTTTTGAGCTGAAATTTTGAGGAAACTTTCTCTTAGGTGTCTAGTACCTGTGTTTTAAATTTCACTATTTTTGGGCACCGTTTGACCTGGTTTTCGATTTATCTCTCAAAGTCGCTTAGTGCTGAAACTGCATACCGGACATGTCCGGTAGGGGACCCTGAGCACTTTGCTGAGTTATTTGGAAATTGTCTATTTGAGCTCCGACTTTTGTCCCGTTTTTTGCGTTGGTTTCTCACTGATCTTAGAGACTTATCTACGTACTCTTGTCACTAGTTGGCTTGGGTATTTAGGTTTCGGGAACTCACTTCTTCTCCATAGAAGTTGAGCGTCTCGATTTTGTTATGTGACTTGGGAAGTTCTCGCTCGGTCCGTTTCATGGTGTCCCGCTGTATTTCTAGGGAACATCCACCCTTTTCGTTGGGTCGAGGACGTCATCGTGGTTGCGTCTTGCTTTGAGGGTTGATTTTGGGACAACGGTCGAAAGTTTCGAAAGAAATTTGCAGCTCCCATTCACCCCCCCTCTGGTCACCGTTTTCGGTCCTTCATCGCGTCTTGCGTCTCGCGTCGTGCATGCGCGGGCGGCAGTTGCGGGAAGATTATGAAGGGGCGGGTGATTATCGTGGGAGGGGGCAATTACGGAGAGCGGTGACGATGACATTTACTACTTTTTAGTTGTAGAGATTTTTGGCTAGATATTTTTTATTAACGTGAGAATTCTTAGCTTTTATCTTCTCTTCTAGCGCATCTGGTGAAAAATAATATAAAGTCTCTAGTACAAAACAATATTAATTATCGGCACAATATTAACTATGTGCCGATGTCATGAGCTGATATTCTTATATTAATACATTACTCAATTGTTAGCGTGAACGTTAAGGCCTCCTAGCTATTTTATTAGTTGGTTAACGTGATCGTTAGTACCTAATCAATGGCCGATTAATATTTTCTCCCATGGGGCCAGATTTTTTAGAAATTTTTTATGTACAAACTAATATTTTATTTTAACTATGTGTCATTGTCATGAGTTGATATTCTTATATTAATACATTACTCAATTGTTAATGTTTGGTTAACATGATCGTTAGTACCTAATCAATGGCGATTAATATTTTCTCCCATGGGGCCGGATTTTTTAGAAATTTTTTATGTACAAACTAATATTTTATTTTAACTATGTGCCATTGTCATGAGTTGATATTCTTATATTAATACATTACTCAATTGTTAATGTTTGGTTAACGTGATCGTTAGTACCTAATCAATGGCCGATTAATATTTTCTCCCATGGGGCGGATTTTTGGAAAATTTTTATGTACAAACTAATATTTTATTAATATATTAATTTATCCTTTTTTTTTTGAAAATTACACAGTACAACGCAGACGCTCACAACACGCACGCTCACAACACGCACGTACACTCTACCCCTATGAGACCCTACCCCTATGAGCACCTCCGAAGGACTGAGCCGGCAGATCTAGAGATTCCCAAAGTCACCACTGGTGCCTCGTCGTCGACGGGAACGTCGCTTACCACTTAAAGCATAACACCGATAAATCCTGGAAAATCCCAGAAAAGGTGCGAGCACCAGGATTTGATCCCTGGTGGGTAACGTCCCACTGGACAGTCCTACCATTGGACCACAGGCCCATCCGCATATATTAATTTATCCTTAAGACGATTGATTGTACCTATTATATTAGACTAGTATAATGCCCGTGCTAACGCAACGGTTTTATCTTTGGGATGGACTGATGATCTTTTAAGCCCGCTATACATGTTGCAATGGAGGAGGTGAAGACATGAACGCAAATGTAATAAAACATGATCTGTCGTTTCCATGAATTAAGACATGATATTTCACTGAAGGAGACGACCCGTGGTTTTCGTAGTTCACTCAAGGAGACGGCATAGGCGTGAACTGTATGACATGAACTGTATGACATCTAACCTGTTCACGGTATAGCAGCAGGGCGGCCACGATCTCTAACTGGCGACGACGACCATGTATCCGTCGATGGCGATCACGAGCTGGCCACGTTCCGTCGAGGAGGCCCGTGCGCCGCTCGAGCAGTAGCCGTTGCCCGCCATGGCACAGGGCAGCAGGACAGGAGGGCGTTCATGATCACGTTCCGTCGATCACGATCCGGCGAGGACGTTCTGTCGAGTTGTCGCATCCGACCCGACGATCACGTAGCACGATCCGGCCACCGTGGAGGAGCGGCCGACGGCACACTGTCGAGGAGCAGCCGTCGTGGTAAGGCGCCGTAGGGATGAAGCCGGCGATCTCGATCCGGCGAACTGCCTCTTTGCGCCGCGGGGTCAGCAGCTAACGTTGAAGACCATGCCTCAGCAATCTCAATCTAGCGAACCGTCTTGGTGCGCCGCGCGACCCGGCGACCTCGTTCTGGCAGGGACGGCGTTCACGATCACGATCCGGCCACCAGCGCACCGTTGAGGAGCAGTCGTCGTAAATTGAATCTAGGCTGTCCATTCTAATTGTGTTATTTTTCTAGGTACAATAGATTGGGTGGGTCAAGATGGGGCTCCTCAGTGGGGACGCTTTTCGCGTGTGGACGTAGGAAAGAAAATCCGATGCATTAGTAGGTTAATTCAATTCTATGCAAAACAAGGGATCATTTCTTGATCCCAAGGTTTGAAAGTTACATTGAAATACTTAGGCTCTAAATTAACTTGGAACACACATGAGGATAATCTAGAAACATTTATAATGCCTCAGTCCAAATGTTAAAGTGATCTGCAAAGAAATAATGAGTTTGAGATAATATTAAAAAACTGAAACTTTACTAAGGTACAACGGAATCAGTTTAGTAAATGGAGCATGGCATTCAGTTCAGAGAGTTCAAGGTTCAGAGAATTTTTTTTTATTTGAAAGTAGCATGGCATTCAGTACAGGGAGTTCAAGGTTCAGAGAAGGTTTTTTTTTATTTGATAGCGTTGCTGTTGCAAAGATTGCAAAATCATAATGTCTGCATCCTTGAATTTTTTTTTTTATGAATTTCAGATACTTCTATATGCATTTCTCTGGTCCTACAAGACGTTTTAACTTTTGCAGATATATCAGAACCCTCAATCTTGTTGCAACTGACAAATAAAGCACTCGTGAACTAATTGCAGGTATGACAAAAATTAACAGCTAAACCAAATTACATCGAAAGGACCTCGCTCACCACTGCAAGAGCTAAACATGGGGAGCACTGGAGATCTGTGACAGTGGTAAAAGGGTGAACTCGCTGACCAAACTGCACGCACCTGCTTGCCAACATGCACCCGCTCGGAGGCTGCCTGATCTGCACCGTCCGCCGCTGATGTTCCTCGTTTCCTTGCGTCCAATGTCTAACCATTGATCACGCAGAGCCACCTGCGCCGGAGGACACCCGAGGCGTAGCCGCGGTGGCCCTATTGAAAGAGACGGCCTTTCGTCGACTGCTCATCTTCGAGAGTGACCACGATGGCGTGGACTCGGACGAGTGGATCTCGCCGTGAGCGATAGGGGGCGTGGCGATCACCAGGAGGCTCGCACAAGGAGACGGGCCTAGCGATATCGCGGCAGGGAGACGTCGAGCGGGGTGCGGCGATGGCGACAGGGAGCGAAGCCGAGCAGTAGGGGGAGCGTGAATTTCGTGCGTGAGTCGCGCCAATGAACAGTGCCGCCGCTGGATTTCGCTGGGTGCGGGAGGACGAGGAGGTGTGACACTTTTGATCTGGACCGTCCGGCGTGAATGAGTAAGGAGAGAGAAAAGATTAGAATAGATCTGAACGGTTCGTTTTGATGGTGTTAGTTTTCTGGGTACAATTTGCTGGGTGGATGGAGGAGGGACTCCTCAGCGGGGGACGTTTTTTATGTGTGGACATAGAAAAGAAAATTTGGTGTATTAGTAGGTTGATAGTTTATTAATAACCAACGGCCGTCCAATATTTTCTCACGTGAGGTCAATGATTTTTTAAAATATTTTAGTAATTTCCAACGCTCGTCCAATATTTTCTCCCGTGAGCTAAAAGTTTTTTTTTATAGCCAATGATATTTTAGGCTATTTTTTACTTATAATGGTGCAGGTGAGTACTTGTTTTTAACAGAATAAATTGATCTAATGGTTGTCCACAGTTGGAGTCTTTCTATTAATAGCTAGATGTGTCCGATTATTTAGTATTTATTTTTTTTCTTATAGTGTCTGTTGAGAATTAATATAAAGTTTTTGTTGGGACCTTTAATTAGTAATAATAAAATATCTTTTAAAATTCTAACCCATGCATGAGTACAAATTGATAGACTAGTTTAAATAATCCTTTTGCGGTTGTGTCCGTCACGTCAGCTCCTGGGTGGATCACCGCCTGCAGCTAGTGTGCAGACGTGCCCGGTCGCCGGCCGGCGACTCGCTGCGTGGCGGCGCGGCGGTGGCATCTGACCTGACTCGATCGTGAGGAAGAAGCCGACAGTAATCACGGCCCGAGACAGGGATACGCACGTCGATTAATTCATCCAGCGTATGTTTATACTGGGCTAAAATTAATGCAGACACTATGGCGAGGGGCCCCATCGGCCTCATGGGCCTGGGACGGCTGCACCTCGCCCCTACTCTGGCTGGGCCCGGTGGCTGAAAGACGTCGTGAAGATGCGGATGGCATGCGACCTGATCGCTCAAGTTTCTTGCTTCCATAGAACAATCCAAGTCTATGGGACTGCAGATTAATTAGCAATCGAATTTGTTTGTGACCGCCTACGATGGTTGAAGACGAACAACGGGAGAAGTTCATCAAGCGGGTTGACTTTGTCGAGCGCAAACGATAGGGATAGTCGACGAGCGAGGCTTCACTTGCGAGTAAAGCGGATAGGCTATGGCGGAGAGGCTGGTGACGACATATTGGCGTAACAAGGTACGTTTTTGGCTTTTTGAATTGGAGGAGTTTGCGAGCCGTCAGGACTCAGGATGTATAGCAATGTGCGTAGATTAATTTTGTTGCATATGGGATCCAAGGGTACGGGTCTGAGTTCAAATAAAGTATAGACGGTGGATATCAGTGCTTACAACTAAAGTAATATTGATGCTTTTGTTGACTGCAGCGTCAGTTTGTCTAGGGCCTTGTTCGGTTTCCTCCTGTTAGAAAAAGTTGCAATAGTAACGTTTTCGTTTTATTTGGCAAATATTGTCCAATCGTGGTCCAACTAGGCTCAAAAGATTCGTTTCGTGATTTACAACAGAAATGTGCAATTAGTTATTTTTTTTATTTTTACTAATATTTAATGCTGCATATATACGGTACAAAATTGATGTGATGGAGAGAGAGTGGAAAAACTTACAAATTAAGGGGGAACCGAACAAGGCCTAGAAGGGAAAAGAAAACTCGCTTCTCATCGTGCATGGCCGATGGGGGCTAGCGGATGATGCCGACTTGATTTAGTAAACTCGTTGAGGAACAAACAAATCTTAGCTTCATTTTTTTTCTTGGCAGACGGGGTTGGTCTGATCCCAGCGGGATTATATTCCCACATCGAAAGTGACAAGCAAACTCGTGTGACCTTGAGGCCGAGCAGTTCGTGTGTCCCTCTCCCTCTGTCGCAATCGCAATAGACGGCGTGACTCGCGTGCCGCCTTATAGTATTGGTTGGAGTACGTCGGATGGATTATTATGGAACAACTTTGTGGTCTAAAAAAGTTAGAATAGTTAATTTCATTCATCTTGTTGCCCAAGAAGTATATAATATTCTAAAGCTTTGCTTTACAGTTTAATTTTATCCATATTATATATGGATTTTACTGCGATACCTCTAAATAACTGTGAGCCGTTCATTCATTTTGATCAGACGGTCACGATCACATATTACCTCTTAGAAGGTAATAGATGAAATAAATATTTGTTTTATTTTTTTTTTTATAAAATAGGATAAATAGGGAAAGTTTTAGATATAAAAAATCTTTTTTAGATTTGATTGATATAGTAAATTCTCTTTTTCATTTATAACTTTGTACCTGATATATTTTATTACCATATAATTTTTGTATGTAATTTATAAACTTTGATTTTGCATGTGGTAGGATTTGCACTTGTACGTGATTAACATGTCAGGTAAATTTTACATTCATCTACGTGCATGTGCATACGCAGCTACAGGCTAGTGTGTAACTTGAGTAGAGCAAGCTGGTAACGTGTTAGTCTGTGTGCGTGTGTACTATACACACTATAGTTCACGGCTACCGCGCCATCAGGATCGATCATGGAGAGGGAAAGGACGCTTATCTCTCGTGATTTTTTTTTCCTTTGAGATCACATCTCCCGTGATTATGGAATCAGTGTGCATATTTTTTTAAAAAATTTCTCTCCGTGTCTTGGAGGCATGCGCATGCATGTTTATAAAGAAATTTATCCCTCCCATCATTAGGGGATACGGAGGAAGTATTTTGCATTTCTAGATTTTTTTAATTTATTGAGTAATTTTAAATATCCAAAAAAAATCAATGGCTGAGATCTATTTGAGATATTACCTCCTAGTTGGTAAATGATGTACCCTATAAATAGATTGGTAAACGATGTACCTTATAAATAGAGTAAATTGAACTCACCATACAACAACTATTTAAGTTGGTGCATGTTGAACATCTTGTAATTTGTTCAATTTAATGCAGCAACTAACTAGGTAAGTGCATGTTGGTATAACATTTTGTAGTCTGTTCAATTTAATACGAGAACTTGGCTCATTGATATATATATGATCCAAACATATATATGTTGTTCGATGTCATTGGAGCTACATCATCTTAGTTGTAGCAAAATTCACTTAGGAGATGCAAAACTTTCATAGATTTATTTGAAACTTCAGTAGGAATCTGCAGAAGCTCCGCATTCTGCTAATCCTGTGAATTGAGTTTTAAGTTTTTACAGACATATTCACCCATCTCTAGACCTTTACTAATCCTTTCAACAATCCAGCTATTGAATTAGTCTTCTCTTTTTGTGTCTATTATAGCATATTCCTTTTTTTTTTGTCTGCTACATCCTTTTGATGGGACGACCGTTTTTCCGTTTTCCCTTCTTTTTCTTTACATTTTTTTCTTGGCTTGGTAAAATTGTACAAGAACTCACTAGGTTAGTTTGCTTATAACCGGAACCAAACTAAAAGGGTCAAAGCTGTCAATTCTTGTTTTCAAAAACAACCTAGCAGTCCCTGATTCTTAAGACACTGAATATCTTAGAAAACCGATTGGTTTTGGATAAATAAATGCTCACCCTAAACAAAATTGCAGCTCTACCTCCATGCGATGGACAACCCATGTATCAGTGTTAGTGATGCCTCAGAGCGGTATGGAAATAGTATCATAATAGTATTTTTCATATTTATGAAATCAATGGTACTTTATACTAAACGATTCAAGCTGAGAAGCTGATTAGATGAGCATGCTAGGGTGTAGTTTCCAATGAATTTTATCGAGTGTATAGAGACACACTATTATCGTGCTTGAACCACATATGCACTAATGCAATGAGCCAAGTTCTTGTATCAAAATAGACAAATTACAAGATGTTGGACCAATTTACACCCACTTAGATAGTTGCTACACTAAATTAGACAAATTACAAGATATTAGACTAACATGAACCTACATGGATAATTGTTGTATCGTGAGTGTAATTTACCCATATAAACACTATAATAAAAAGTTAGACCACCACCAGCAAGTCACTATAATAAAAAGTTAGACCACCACCAGCAAGTCTATAAATTTAGCCACCGTCAGCACCATCCATCATGTCCAACCATCATAATCACACAATGCAGAACCAGGTGCTCCTGGCTGTAGCCATGGTGATGGTCCCTTTCGTCATCCTCTTCAAGCTAATCAAGTGTTTGCTCGTCCCCAAGCCAAAGCTCAAGCTACCCCCAGGGCCATGGACGCTGCCATTGATAGGCAGCCTGCACCATATCATCAGCAACCCATTGCCATACCGTGCGATGCGCGACCTCGCACACAAGCACGGGCCACTCATGATGCTGTGGATGGGCGAGGTGCCCACGGTGGTGGCGTCGTCGCCGGAGGCCGCGCAGGCGATCACCAAGACGCACGACCTCGCGTTCGCCGACCGTCACGTGAACAGCACCATCAACATCTTCACCTTCAACGGCATGGACCTTGTGTTCAGGAGCTACGGCGAGCAGTGGCGCCAGCTCCGCAAGTTCTGCGTGCTGGAGCTGCTGAGCGCCGCCCGCGTGCAGTCGTTCCAGCGCATCCGTGAGGAGGAGGTGGCGCGGTTCGTCAACAGGCTTGCCATGGCCGCCGGCGCCGGCGCCGCCGTCAACCTGACCAAGATGATCTCTAGATGTCTCAACGACACCATTGTCAGGGAGTCTATCGGCAGCCGGTGCAAGTACCAGGACGAGTACCTGGATGTCCTGGCCACTGGCATCCGGATGGGCGCGGAACTAAGCTTGACTAACATCTTCCCGTCCTCTAGGTTGCTGCAGAAGCTTAGCACGACGCCACGCAGGGCGACGGCAATCCGTGACCGGATGGCGCGCATCATTGGCCACATCATCCGCGAGACCAAGGAAGCCATGGACCGGGGTGACAAGGCTTCAAACGAGAGCTTGATCTCCGTCCTGCTCAGGCTGCAGAAAGAGGCCATCTTGCCCATCGAGCTCACCGACGACAATGTCATGGCGCTCATGTTTGTAAGTCGCCGCGTGCAGTGTTCCCAATTTGTTGTGCTAGCTGCATGTATGTATGTATGTATATGATCGATTGCTGTTCCATTTGTTGTGCTGCTAGGATTTGTTTGCCGCGGGCAGCGACACCTCGTCGACGACGCTGACCTGGTGCATGACAGAGCTAATCCGGCACCCGGCTACCATGGCCCGAGCGCAGGCCGAGGTCCGGGAGGCCTTCAAGTTCAAGGAGAAGACCATCACTACCACCATCACCGAGGACGATCTCGCCACGGCCAACCTGAGCTACCTCAAGTGTGTGGTGAAGGAAGCTCTGAGGTTGCACTGCCCAGTGCCACTCCTGGTGCCACGCGAATGCCGCAAGACATGCCAGGTCATGGGCTACGACATTCCCAAGGGCACATGCGTGTTCATCAATGTTTGGGCCATTTGTAGGGACGATAAGTACTGGGAAGACGCCGAGGAGTTCAGGCCAGAACGGTTTGAGAGCACCAACCGAGACTACAAAGGGACCGACTATGAGTTCCTCCCGTTCGGGTCGGGCCGCCGGATGTGTCCGGGAGTAAACCTTGGAGTGGCCAACATGGAGCTTGCCTTGGCCAGCCTGCTGTACCACTTCGATTGGAAGCTTCCGAGCGGAGTGGAGCCTAAGGACATCGATGTTTGGGAGGCTCCAGGACTGGTTGGGAAGAAGAATACAGGCCTGCTTTTGCACCCTGTCACCCGCTATACTCCGGTTAATGCCTAATTAACGCCAATGGAATATATATATACAGGCTGCAAGAACCCAGTATACATCTGCTTTGTATTAGTAGTGATATATAAGACTGATGGGATATAACTGTAATATACAGAACTATGGATACAACCCAGCTTGTTTGGTTGTTAGGCTAAACTGAGCCAGGCATTGTTTGGTTGTTAGGTTGAACTGAGTTGTTTAGTTTCTTAATTCTTGAGCATGCCAAGAGGTGCTAGATCGGCTGGTTTAGCATTTTCAGTGGCACCCTCGCAGCGTGGGTTCGAGTCCTAAGTGTGGCGCACTCGCATGTTGTTTTCAGGGATTTTTCTCTGAGCGAGGTAAAAAAACTCTCTCACCTGTCCTGCGTTTCCCAAAGCATAGGAAAAGGACCAGCCCACTCATAGAGTAACGGGCTCCTGTGTGAGGGCAGGACATGCGTTTCGGAGGTTTTCTCGACCTGCGTGAGAGGTCTTCTACCTTAGGCACAAGATTGCAGTTGCAGGGGCTGTTTGCCCACTGCAGACCGAGTTTTTTTTTTTTTAATTTTCGAGCATGAGCCCTGAAAATTTAGTGAGGGGCACCTGTGCCAGTTGGAAAACCACTTTTAGCGACAAAGTTTGATTTGTATGATTTTATAGTTCATGACTTTTTCATTTGAAATCATCTATCTAAGAAAGACTAAGTTTCAAATTTCTTACTTATTTAAAAATTGAATTTTTCAAACAACCTCACATGATGAAATGATAATATTTCATTTGAAATCATCGTTCAAAAGAATCTTACGTTCAAATTTCATCCTTAGATTTGAAATTAAAATTCTTCAACCCATCTTGAATGTAGAAATGACCAAAACAACCTCATCAATGTAATTTGTGGGAAGGAGGGCCCATAGACATTGAAAGGTCCTAAATAGCTGAGAGATGAATAGTCTAATTTAAAAACTACAAAAACACTAAAGCACATTTGTTAGCAAGATAAATGGAGAAATGTGGTTTGCTCTATAATTGTTAGGCAAGTCACCTAATAAGAATTCTAGTAAATTATGATCTCTACGGCACACAATTTCTATGTCTGTAGGGTTGAGATGGCGTATTATAGTAGGGTGAATAGTCCTTTCTAAAATTAAATCACAGCGGATGACCGAATTAAATACGGAATTAAGACTATCGGTCTAGCCAAGACTTCACCCCTCTATCTAAATTTAAGCACCTTACAAAGTAATTCTTGTTTGAGCCACTAAGATGCTAGGCTAGGTTGAACTCGCCTATCTAATGCCACGAGACATGCCAGGTCATGGGCTACGACATTCCCAAGAACACTTGCGTGTATTCATCAACGTTTGGGCCATTTGTAGGGATGCTAAGTACTAGAAAGATGCCAAGGAATTCAAGCCGGAGAGGTTCGAGAGCACCGACAGAGACTACAAAGGGACAGACTACGAGTTCCTTCCATTCGGGTCTGGCCGCCGGATGTGCCCGGGAGTAAACGTTGGAGTGGCCAACATGGAGTTTGCACTGGCCAGCCTTATGTACCACTTCGATTGGAAGCTAACGAGTGGAATTGAAACAAAGGATGTTGACATCTGAGAGGCTCCAGGACTGGTTGGGAAGAAAAATACTGGCCTGATTTTGAAACCTATCACCCGCATTTTGCCCCAGTTAATGCCTAATTAATGCCTATAGAATATAAGGTGCACTAAAAACAGTATGCAACGTGCTTTATTTGTGCTACCGCTAGTACATAGATGGCCTCTAGTACAGTAGTACTAGTTAGGAACATGCTTTAGTCTCGGTTTCCATCGAATCCGGGACTAAAGGGATGACTCGTCCTGGTTGTTTCGAATCCAGACTAAAGGTCCTCTCAGATAAAAAAATAATGTCTCCCACCCCTGTGCCTTGTGTGGGACTCAAACCCAAGACCTGTTTCGAACTCAGACTAAACGTCCTCCCAACAAAAAAATAATGTCTCCCACCCTTGTGCTTCATGTGAGATTCAAACCCAAGACCTAATATATAGCCTCACACGTACCTTTCCACCCCACCAACACAACACATATAAGTTTAGATGGGATACTTTCCTTTTAAAATAATCCGTTAGAAGACCTTTAGGCCTTGTTTGGATGTTGTAGTATTAAGAAATCATAGTATCAAGAAACTGTAGTTTTAGAGCCAGTGATGTGCAAAACCGTGGTTTACAAAAAAGAGGTCAAGAGTGGAGTTTTTAAAACTCAAAAAAACTATAGTTTCAGCAATACCATGGTTTTCAAAACTATAAAATTTGTTGCACCCAAACACTTCATGGCACTCTAAAACCAAAATATTTCACAAAACTATGGTATTTTTTTTAAAACTCCAAAATACTTTGTATCCAAACAAGGTCTTAGTCCGGGTTGGTACCACCAACCAAGAGTAAAGGTCCATACCTTTAGTCCAGGTTAGTATTACCAACTAGGACTAAAGGCCAAGACTCTTTAGTCTAGGTTGGTAACATCAATCAGGACTAATATAAACTCTTTAGTCCGGGTTGGTGTTAACAACCGAGACTGAAGGTGCTCTAACAAAAAAAAATTAAAACTTGAGACTAATACTCACATTAGTCTTGGGTCCAATTCTATTCGAGATTAAAGTGCTGAATCGAAAGCTTTTTCTCTACTAGTGTACATAAGACCGATGGGATATAAATGTATCTATCCTCTCTTTTCTAATTCTATAAAAAATATATAGAACGGACCTAGAATTTTTGTATATATACTAAAAAAATCCTTTTTTTAAAAAAAACCCTTATGTTTTAGAACATGCGAAGTCAATACAGTCAAGGCTTGTAATACTTGGGCATATGAACTTTGTGGGCGACCTGAGGAATCGTGCAGCTAGAATGGAAGAGTTTGTGGCCCACCCAAATGAGAAAAATACATTTGGAATAGAAGAGACAATAATATTGTATGGCATCTGTTGTACTCCCTCCATATTCATATTAGTTGACGTTTTGGACAAGGACACGGTCTCCAAGATCTAACTTTATCCATCATTTTTATTAAAATATATAAGAAAAAATAAAAATAAAATTACTTTTTATAAAAATAGGCTTCAAGGTAAATCTATACATATAAGTTTCATCTTTTCAAACTAAATATTTTAAAAGTTATTGCTAGTTTATGTTCCCAATGTTTGACTCAAACCTTATCCAAAACGTCAACTAATATGAGTATAGAGTAGTATTAGTCTATTGCTGATCTTCTTTGAAAAAAATCTATTACTGATATGATCTTGTAGCTAAGCTTATTGAACTTGCTGTAATGGCTTCGAGAGGAAAGAAAATAAATAGGCTACTAAAAACGATCCTCTAGAAATGGACTTTGGGACAAATTCTAAGACTTGGAATTGATTTATCCGGGGACAGTACATGAAATTTTATAAAGGTGCTATGCTCTTGAGAAACAAAGCTTTCCCACAATGCCAGTCCTTTCAACCTATAGTGTAAAGGTGCTATGCTCGTGAGTCAACTTGGCAACGGGGCTATCCCCGCCGGGTTTTGTTTGAACGTTCTGCTCCCCGATAGAACGTTCGAACAAAACCCGGTGGGGATGGCCCCGTTGCCAAGTTGAAGTGCGAGAGTAAGCAACGGGAAAGGGGAAGTGTGGCTGACGGCGGGTGGATGAAGAGTAGAATGAGAAGCTTCTAGGGTTAATCGGTATATATACAAGATTATTGGGCTGGGCTAAATTGGACTTTCTGTAGCCTTATAAGTACAACGCTGGATCGGGGCCCTAGCGGATTTCGGGGACGGGGAGGTGGCGAACGTTCCCACACCCGCCTCACCCGACAGGGCCTGTATTTGGCCGTTAAGGCCCTCGTGGGGGACAAATTTACCCCATTTTCATCCCCTAATGGATGAAATCCCCATCGGGGATCGAGGATCGGGGCCCATTGCCAAGTTGACTCATGAAAAACAAACCTTTCCCAGAATGCCAGTCCTTTGGACCCGTAGTGCGTCTAGAGTTTACTTGGGCCATTGTTCTAGAAAAATATCACTTGTATGTCGTAAATAGCTGGACCAAGTATGTATATAACCCATATGAGCCTCATCACACATTTGGCTCCAGCATTGTAGCTGCACTATTGTGTGCTGGAGCCGGAGCTAGAGAGCCGGAGAGAAAAACAGATTACAGTACGCAAAACACTAGGGCTACACTGCTTTGTTAGTGGAATCCGAAGCGCCCGAAACCCTTCCAAAGAGGCCCTTAACAATACAAAGTTGAACAAGCTCCAACCAAGAACAATCATCCACGTCACCCAAATTTATCTCAGTCATCCGATCCTCACTTCGACACAGATCGCTAGAAGTGGACTTTTGCCGACAACCAATTCTCTTGCTCTTCATTAGCTTCTTTCGATTCTCGTTTGCTTATCCGCTTCTCGTCCGAATCCATATAAACAAATATACCCGACTTCCATTTCTCTTGTCTGAGTCTACTTTCCTTAAAAAAGGAAGAAACTTCTCTGGTTCTCCCCGTTCCCACACCCGACTTCACTAAGCACGTCATCTCCGCCTCCGTCTGCCGCCCACACCCTTGCGTTCACACTGGCCGCGTGGCCTAGCGGCCTTTCGGTGGTGGCCGCAGCCATGGCTCGGCAGCGCCTTCCCCTGCCCCGCCTCTCTTTCGCAAAACACGAATAAAAAAAGAATCATGTTTTTCAAGGGAAAAGAAAACCTATTTTATTCCTACAGGCCCGATGTC
This sequence comes from Chrysopogon serrulatus, assembly GCA_015844335.1. Lineage (NCBI taxonomy): Eukaryota > Viridiplantae > Streptophyta > Magnoliopsida > Poales > Poaceae > Chrysopogon > Chrysopogon serrulatus. Next base: position 197,123 of record JADLZL010003544.1, on the reverse strand, counting down.
CTACAGGCCCGATGAGGCAGCGGCACTCTTTTAAGGGACAAATATTGAACTTCAAAACGACTTATTCTGGTGCGGAGGGAGTATAATAAGCATATTGTGACTATAATTCCATTGGTGCCAAACTATATATAATTCCTGACGACGTGGCCGCGCTTTCACTGTATCCAGTGGCGAAGTTGACCAATTTTTATGCCTAGGGCCACTATCAAAGGGGATGTATCCACCGCACTGGGTGTAATGGCTATAGATAACATAAGTAGTACTTATAAATGTACTAGTTTTACATGATATCTCAATTCCATACTTGAATCTACAACATAACTGATGAACGTTGAAGTGGTTAAAAATTACCTAATGTATACAAAATACAATTGTTTTATATTTGATGCTTGCAAAAACATCTCGCTTAATATAATACAACTCAACCAAATACGTGTTATGAAAAAAAATCTTAGTAATCTATACAAATCTTTAAAAAATTAAAGAGAGATTTATGGATTCATGAATAGGATATTGAACTAAAGATTGAGGGGTCTAGGAATGGCCAGGTAATTGACCTTTCAGCTTGTGCTGTCAACAGGCGTGCCTCTGCTATTTGCTTTCTGCCGTGTGCTCGTGTGCCGAAAGGCAAGCGGCGGCTGCAGTGCCGCGCCCTACCCATGGCCCCTTCGATTAGCACCACCAGGGGCCCCAGCAGGCAGCAGGACCTAGCCGGCAATCGTGACGATCGAGTCAGCAGTCAGCGGCGGTGGCCTTAGTTGTCAGTCTTCTCCAATTTGCTACACCGCGACACCAACTGCCTTGATTCCATCCTCCATTGCCTAGGTTTGAAGGACGAGGGGTTGGGGAAGAATGGAGAAACTTGGAGCAGATTGCGCCGTCGGGGATACGCGGAAGGGAAGCACAAGCGTGATAGGCTCAGCTTTTACCTGAGATGTTGGGCCAATCCTCCATTGGAGAAGATTTTGGGCCACGCCTAGGGCCATGACCCTAGTGGCCCAAGGCCCATATCTGTTTCAAGATTTTATCACCTTGGTGAAAAAAGTTCATAAAAACCTAATCAAATTGTTTCCACTTTTGAAATATTCAAGGGCATCGAGACCAGACACCACCCACAAGAACAATTAGCTGATAAATTTATATTAGAATGGGATTGAAATACAAATTATTTAGTAACAAAACCAACAATTAGCCATCAGAAAGAACAACTGCAACACATAAATACAGTTGCCTAATAATAAATTATCGCAAGGAAAGATTATTGTAACATGAACTTTATTATACTACAAAAAAAAATTTGAATGGACAATAAAAAATTTTGTGTATCAGCTTTGTACAGCAATCATATTTTAGCAAGCCCCTAGAATTTTAGTGCAGTTCCATGCATTGTCTGGTAAGCAAGCACAGAAACAAACACGAACTCTTTCGAGTGTACATGGTGCAGCTCCACTTCACTCATACTCTCTCCGTCCCAAAGTATACGTTGTTTCTAGTTTTTGTGCTACAAATTTAACTTAATTTATAGAAAATACATATAATATTTATATCTCCAAATATATTTGTTAAAAAAGTAGATTAAAGGATCTTTCCGATGATAGTAATCGATGATACTTATTATTTATAAAAATTGTCGGCAATTATTTCTTAGAAAGCAAAAAGTGACAGATATTTTGGGACGGAGAGAGTATATCTGATGTTGTTTTAAAATGAGGTTTAGTAAAACAGCTTCACCTGATTGTTGGAAGCGGTGAAATATCGGTGGTACCCTTTTATATTTTATTTTCTTTTTTTCTTCATTTTTGTCTCACTTATTATACCTTTTTCTTTTTTACATATTTTACTAGTAGTATGTCCATGCGTTGTTACGGGACAACTATAAAAATATGAATCACATAATAAGATAACAATACTGTAAAATTAAATATCATCGTTAAAGTATCATTTCATCCAAAAAGCAATGATCGTGAAATTAACAAATCACGAAGAGTGTAGCGTTATAGGCTCACCAACTCTATTTTATAGACCTTTCCGTGATGTGGCTAAGATCATATTTTATATCGGTAGAAAGAAATCTCGGATATGCATTTCTCTCGTCCATGTAGTGGGGAGGAAGACAGCGGCAGACGGTACAGAGGAGGTGGCCTTCCGGCAAGCATGTGTGAGACGATGCTACACCAGCGAGCTTTCAACACCGAACGTCGAGGTATCTGAAGCTGCCCACCGCGACGAGATGAAGCACGGCTTTGTGGGAAGGCTCAACCCTCTCGTTTCCATGAAGCTAGGCTAAGGGCGTGATTGGTTCACATTGGTATCCAGCCGGCGAGTACCTACTCAGCCTACCTCTCTAGCACTAGGCTTATAACATGAAGGCCACTTTGTTTTGATGGTGAGATGAGCAGAGCCAAACCAAAGCACGCAGTTGTTTGGATGCATGCATGATGCAGTTTTCTGGCTCAGCAACTGAAGAAAACGCACGCCCGTACGCGCGAGCTGCGCTTGAGGGAGCCTGGCCTGGAGTAACGAACATTGATTTCGCTCCTCCCTAGCCAGGTCGAGCAGCTGCTTTTGCATGCACATTGCCAGGCTGAAGCTGCTGCACAAACATCCAAACATCAAAATCCTGCATCTCAAGGGCTATCTATGGCTCGTGGGAGCCTGTCTTTAGGCGTATACAGCCTACGAAATAAGGGCAATCTACATTCATGGAGCTGTTAGGTTGATCTCCTTTCACCGTTTGGCCCAACAGCCAACGGACCTTGACCTCGCGCCCTAATCGGGGGCGCCCAGCCCATTTATGGCTTGTGGGCCCCCGTCGCACTGCGCGTATAAATAGAGGTGGGGGCCGGCGGCTCTCAGTACGAGGTTCACCGCAAGCCGCACTCCCCACCGACAGCCCTAACCCGATCTAGAGAGGGCGCGCAGCCAGCGACGGGAAGCTCCGTCGCCGTTCCCGGTCGCTGCAGGACTCCGACGCTCGTCTCTTCCCCAGGCCGTCACCGACGACGACGAACCCAAAGCCAACGACGATGACGGACGCCACTGGACCTGCCTTCTCTCCCGCTGCTGCAACCCACGAGCACGGTAACGAACCCTAGAGTTCTATCCCCTCTCAGATCTAGTAGTTTCTGTACTAGGAACACTTGTTCTACACACTGTGTACTTGTTTACCCTAGAACACTGGAAATTGGTAAAGAAAGACGCGTTATTTACAAGGTACAAAAGGCCTCAAGTTAACTTATAGAAAGTTAGATTCCCTGCATATAGTTGGGTACTCCGATTCTGATTATGCAGGAGATGATAGAAAGTTCACATCAGGACATGTGTCCGCCCTCGCGGGGGAGCAATATCGTGGAAAAGCTCCAAACAAACCATCACTACATCGTCCACAACGTGTGCAGAGTTTGCAGCATGTTATGAGGCAACGGGGCAGGTGAATTGGCTGAAGAAATTCATATCCGGTTTGAAGGTGGTTGACGATATCTATAGGCCACTAAAGTTGTACTGCGATAATAATCCGGCAGTATAGTATACTCACAACAATAAGTCAAGTGGTGCTGCCAACCACATTGACATAAAGTACTATGTTGTGAAGGATAAAGTCATGGATCGAACCATAAGTCTCGAGTATATAAGTACTGACAGAATGCTCGCGGATCCGCTAACGAAAGGCTTACCACCCAACGTGTTTATGAAACATGTAGCCAGCATGGGGTTAATGGAAAGCCTATGATTCCTGGACTCAAGGGCCCAAATGAGTGAGTCTATTTCAGAACAGAGACGTGCATTGTGGCTGTCAAATCTATCGGTGATAGACCGTGACGATGAAGCATGCTCTTTGCGCCAATCTGTGATGAAATGAGAAACAGGTAAAGTACAGTTAAAGAATATGGTGAGATCAAGGGGGAGAATGTTAGGTTGATCTCCTTTCACCGTTTGGCCCAACGGCCAACGGGCCTTGACCTCGCGCCCTGATCGGGGGTGCCAGCCCATTTATGCCTAGTGGGCCCCCGTCGCACTGCGTATTTAAATAGAGGTGGGGCCGGCGGCTCTCAGTACGAGGTTCACCACAAGCCGCACTCCCCATCGACAGCTCTAACCCGATCTAGAGAGGGCGCGCAGCCAGCGACGGGAAGCTCCGCCGCCGCCGTTCCCGGCCGCTGCAGGACTCCGTCGCTCGTCTCTTCCCCAAGCCGTCACATACGACGACGAACCCAAAGCCGACGACGAAGACGGACGCCACTGGACCTGCCTCCACTCCCGGCCGCTGCAACCCACGAGCTCGATAAACGAACCCTAGAGTTCTATCCCCTCTCGGATCTAGTAGTTTTACGTACTAGGAACACTTGTTCTACACACGTGTGTGTACTTGTTTACCCGACGGCACTAGTACGTAAAGTATTTGTGTTGACGGTAGGAATTTTTTTTCACTGGCGGTTTTAGCTTAGAGAGACGCCTCGAAAATAGGCAAGCGGGCCCCACTTAAGAACCGCCCGATGGAAAAGGGCTAGCAATCGGGCGGTTCCTTAAGTAAACCGCCTGTGTAAATGGCCCCATTTTTCACAGGCGGTTGACTTAAGGAACCGCCCGTGATAATGAACATTTTCACCGGGCGGTTTCCTTATGTAAACCGCCAAAGTGAAAATGAGCATCATTTTCCACAGGCGGTTTCCTTATGTCAACCGCCTGTGGTGATCTTCTCCTATATATACCCCCTTCTTCCTCCCCCCACCACAGTCCAACGAAATGCAGCTCGAAAAGTTCTTCCATGGAGAAGCTTTGGAGGTCCGATTTCACTAAATACAAGGGGAGAGGTTTTGCTCTTGATTTCTTCTGAGGAGGTGACTAAAAAGGTTAGTTTATGTGTTTCTTGCCTCATTTTCTCCATTCTTGCTCAATCCCACCCAATTTTGAGATCTAGGGTTTCACCCCATGTGAGAGAGAGAAGAGTAGCTAGGTTTTTGTTTTTTTCTCAATAATTCTAGTCACTATTTTTCTAGGGTTCCCTTTATTTTAATAATTAGTTATGTGAAGTTTAATTAGCTATTAGTGATATTTTTTGTGGTGATCCTTTAATTATGGTTTCATTAAAATTTAGTTTCTTATTTAATTATTAGTTTATGTGTTATATTGATGCTTGTAATTAGTTTTTGTTTAATTATGTAGTTATATTATGTTTAATATAATTTATAGTTTTGTTTTTTAAATCTAGTAGTGGTGAGGCTTTGATTAGGGTTTTATTATATAGTCTTCCTTTAGTTTGTATGGTTCCATCTAATAAATTAATTTTTTAAATTATTATGTTTAGTTCATGTAGTTATGTTTACTCTTATTTAATTATTAGTTTATGTGTATATTGATGCTTGAAATGATGGTTTCATTTACTATGTTTAGTTTATTTAGTTGTGTTTAGTTTTATTTAAGTACTAGTTTATTTGCCATATTGATGTTTGAAAATTAGTTTCTCTTTAATTGTTAAGTTTTGTTTTGTTAAATTAAGCAAAGTGGTTACACTTTGATTAGGGTTTCATTATGTAGTCCTTCTTATTTTTTAGGATTTCATATAATAAAATGATGCTTTAATTTACTATGTTTAGTTCATTTAGTTCATATTGATGTTCATTTAGTGGTTAGTCTTCTTTTATTTGTCATATTGATGTTTAATTATTAAGCTTTGTCTTGTTAAATTATTTACTATTGCTTTATATATATTTTTAAGAGGCGAATTTTTTTAACTAGTTGTTTTAACTGTATGTGATTTAGCCCAGGGCGTGTGTTATTTAAGAAATATATAAGGGAGGAGTTATTTTCATCTATAATCCATTGAAGGCGTTTTGATCATCGTAAGGTTTGTTAATAATTATCACGAATATTAATATCTTCTTTTTAGTGATTACATTATTTAAATCTGTTAAACTCTATAACAGTAACAATGGACGAGCATTCTGGATGTATAACTTAGACAGAGTAGATCCATCCTACGTACTTGAGGTCCGTAGGTTTATCGATGCTGTCAAAAATCATGCTTTCAGAACACGAACGAAGCACATATGTTGTCCTTTGCGCCGATTGCGTAAATCTTGTTGTTTTTGAAGACACAAGTGCAATCATGGCTCATCCGGTCCGCCGAGGATTTATGAATGATTACTTGATTTGGACAAAGCATGGAGAGGGTAGCTCGCAACGTATATAGTCAAGACCCCGTGAATCTAGGTGGCAATGGTCCGTATATGCTTGTTGACGATGTATGCCGCCGGACACGAGACGTAACACCATTGTCCCCAAGAGAGCGAACATGTTGTGCCCGATGTTCATGATGATGCAAATGTTGGAGGAACCGATGCCAACCGAATCGGTGGAGGATGAAGACGCAGAATTGATGGCTGCACTATTGCGTCGTCATACGGATCCATCAATGTTTTTCATGAAAGGGATGGAGGCCTTAGAGCAGGCAAAAGCAGCAGAGCCCTTGTACGATGAGAGTAAGGGTTGCACCAAAGAGTTCACGACACTACGGTCCGTGCTTAAGTTGTTGATGTTGAAGGCTAGGTACGGATGGTCCGATGCCGCCTTCGATGCATTATTGAGTACTCTTAGAGATATGCTTCCAAAGGAGAACAAAGTCCCCGCTAACACTTACTATGCAAAGAAGCTAATCAGTCCGCTTACTATGGGTGTCCGAAAATCCACGCATGCAGAAACCACTTGTATCTTATATCGAGGTGATTACAAAGACTTGGACAAATGTCCAAATTGTAGTGCAAGTCGGTACAAGACAAAAAAAAGACTATCTACAAGAGGAGAATGCAACTTCGTTTCCAAAGGGAAGAAGAGAAAGAAGATCCAACAGAGTTCAAAACTCTCCAACAAAGAAAATGAAGAAGAAGACTATTATGCCCAGAGAAAGGTTCCAGCTTTGGTGATGTGGTATCTTCCAAAGGTTGATCGTCTGCGGTGTTTGTTTGCAAACCCCGAGGATGCAGAGCTTATGACCTGGCATGCTTCGAGAAGCATAAAGTAGATGGAAAGCTTCGACATCCAAATTGATGGGACGCAGTGGCAAAAATTTAATGCCGACCACCCGTAGTTTGCTAAGGAAACAAGAAATGTTCGGTTCGCACTATGCACCGACGGAATGAATCCCTTCGCCGAAAAGAGCAAAGACGCATAGCACATGGCCGGTGCTCCTCACTATCTACAACCTCCCTCCACACTTGTTACTGAAAGCGCAAATACCTTTTGTCGACCATTCTTATTTCGGACCTACACAACCCGGTGTTGATATGGATGTATTTTTGGAGCCATTAATGGAGGAAATGAGAATATTGTGGGATACAGTGTCGCCATGTTGGACGAATACCGGAAAGAGTCATTCACACTAAGAGCAATTATTTTTGTTACGATCAACGATTACCCGTGTCTATTTGTATTGTCGGGGACAGTTCAAGGGTAAGGTCGGTTGTGTAGTATGTTTGGATGAAACTTTTTATGTGTCTCTCAGTGCCTCCAACAAGATAGTATACATGAGACACAAAAGTTTCTTATCGAGAGGACATAGGTACCGCTTGCGAAAAGATGGATAGATACTTTGACAATCACGACGAAATAAAGTCCACTTGCTCCATCGGGTAATAGTAAAGGTCAAAGAGTGTATGAGATAGTTAAGAACATCAAGTTTGTATTTGGCAAGAAGACTAAAGATGGAAAAGCAAGAAAGGTTGTGAAGCCAACTCCTGGAGCTACATTTAAGAAGATGTCAATTTTCTTCAAGTATTTGCCATATTGGAAAGAGCTTGACATACGGCACGCGGTGGATGGTATGCACATTCAGAAGAATGTGTTTGAAAGCATAATTGGTACGTTGCTAGATATAAAGGGTAAGACAAAGGAAGGACTGAGTTCACGTCAGGACCTGGTCAATTTGAAGATAAAACCAGAACTTCATCCAGTCTTGCTAGATAATGGAAAGTACTACCTCCCGGCAGCAAGCTATAACCTCACTACGGATGAGAAACATGCGATGTGTGTTTGGTTGAAGAAATTGAAAGTTCCAGCTGGATTTTGCTCTAACATTAAGAGCATTGTGTCAATGAAGGATCTTACAATAACCAACTATAACTCACATGATTGTCATATGATGTTGACAACCTTTCTCCCTATTGCCATTAGGGCAATAAGCCCCATATTCTTAAAGATGGCAATCACACGGTTATGCTACTTTTTTAATGAGATATCTCAGAAGGTAATTGACCGAGAGCAATTGGATTCTCTTCAGGAATTCGCGGTTGAGACAAAGATCACAGCTTGAGATGTGTTTTCCACCATCTTTCTTTGATATAATGGTACACCTTATCGTGCATTTGGTGCCACAAATACAGGCTTTGGGTCCCATGTATCTGCATGAGATGTGGACGTATGAACGTTTCATGTCAATACTGAATGGGTATGTATCCACTCGTGCTCGTCCTGAGGCCTCCATGATAGAGGGATACACTACCGAAGAGGCCATTGATTCCGGAGGTCCATTCTGTAATAATTTTCTAAAAGACCAGATTGCAATAGGTTTGCCTTTGTCCCGACATGAGGGCAGACTACATGGGTGTGGGAGGATGGGCCGAAAATCATTCATCCCATTAGACTATAATGTAGTCCTCGAGGCGCATCATAGCATCATGCATCAGCTCTCGATAATGGATCCTCTGATCACACAACACATAGAAGAGCTAAGCGATCAAAACCCTGGGCAAACAGAGGAATGGTTATCAAAGGAACACAAGCGTCGATTCACTTCATGGCTAATGGAGCAGAATATTCCAAATGGAGAAACAATTGAGCAACAAACAATCAAGAGGTTGGCAGCTGGACCATCTCGGCAGGTAACATCATGGCAGACCTATGACATCAGTGGCTTCACGTTTTGTACCACTTCTAGGGACAAAAAGAGCATGACGCAAAACAGTGGTGTTCGTTGCGAGGCCATAGATGATTCAAATGAAAACGCTACATACTATGGCTTCATTGAGGAGATATGGGAACTAGACTATGATTCATTTAAGACACCCGTGTTTCGATGCCAATGGGTTGATGACAAACATGTCACAGTGAATAACTATGGCCTAAGAGTTCTTGATCTAAGTAAAATAGGCTACAAGGATGATCCCTGGATCCTTGGTATTCGTGCTGCACAGGTCTTCTATGCCGAACAGATCCTTTGTAAAGAAGAAAAGAAAAGTAGCGACAAGACCAAGCATATAGTTCTTCCTGGAAAGCAACAAGGTTTAGGAGTTGATGGTGTAATTGACCTAGATGACTTCAACCATTTTGGGCACATGTCTCTCTTTGAAGATCATCCTTTGAAGATAAAGAATGTTGAGCGTACCATCCCCAAAAATTCATTGCCATGGGTGCGCCATGATAGAGAAGGCGTAAACGTCGGCTAGCTAGATATAGTTAAGTTAAAAATTAGTTATTGTCAAGGCGTAACAATCTATCTTTTATAATTTGTACTCTTGTATGACTTGTCTTGGTATTCATTTTCTAATTGTTTAAGTCCTTTTCTTTCTAATTTTTACTATTTATTTTATAATTATTTAAGTTCTGAAACAAGAAATATTCTAAAAGAAATTGCTCTTCTTGGTATTTATTTTCTAATTGTTTAAGTCCTTTTCTTTCAACTTGTAAAAGAAATATTCTATATCCTAAAAAAAATATTCCACAACCTACAATAATTACCCTAAAATAAATAATTAAAAAATATCCTTAAAGGAAATATTCTAAAAGAAATAACCTTACAAGAAATAGCCTAAAAATATTCTACAAGAAATAAGCTAAACAAATGTCATACAAAAATACACTACAAGAAATAACCAACAAAAAAACTAAAAGAAAATAGTCTAAACAAAAAATAGTACAATAAACATGCTAATTAATACATATATATAGTATACAACAATTAACCTAAATAGCTATCCTAAATAAAATAACCTAAATGGCAATCTAAAAATAATTTACACTGGCGGTGGTCTTAACCAACCGCTTGTAAAAACCGATTTCCACAGGCGGTTGGTATTACCAACCGCCAGTGAAAATGCCTCTCTACTGGCGGTTGGTATTACCAACCGCCTGTGAAAATGCCTCTCTACTGGCGGTTGGTATTACCAACCGCCTGTAGAAATATTTCTACAGGCGGTTGATAATATCGCCCGCCAGTAGAGATCGTCCCTCTATAAATACCGAGCGCGCGGGTCCGAATTTTTCTAAGTCTGGTGGGCGCGATTTTTTTTTAACGACGCCGTCGAGCCGCCAAAATCGCCGCCGCCACCGCCGCGAGAATCGCCAAGGCCGGCGGAGCGCACCCGCTCCATCCCCGCCGCCGGAGACCGCCGCGCCCTTCCCCATCTGCGAGCCCCGCCGAGGGTTCCCCGAGCACCGGAGGATTGCCTCCACCCGCCCGGAGCCGCTCGCCCCGTCCCCCCGCGCCCCGGCCGCCGCCCCTCCGCCCGGTGAGGAGCACCTCCATTTGCGGGTGCGTGAGCGGAGCGCTGCGCTTCGGCTGGGCGGCGCCGCCACTACGGTGTGGCGGCGGCCTCGCGCCACGGCTTGGTGGCGGCGCCACCTTGGTTGGCCGGCCGGGCGGCGGCGCCCCGCCGCCTAGGGGCGGGCGTGGTCGCCTCTTCGCCCCACGCGGGCCCGCGATAAATTTGGCCACTTGTTGGGCCCCAAAAGCCCAACAAAGGGCCTATTTTTTTTTTTTTTTTTTTTAATTAATAAAATTAGTAATACCATCAAATATTCTTTATATTAATTATTAAAATTAGTTAATATTAATTATGTAATATGTTTTATTATTTGTGTAATATGTTTTTGATATATTAATATTGTAAAAAGCAAATGCGTATATAAAAAAATCAACTGCTATACTTTATGAAATATTAATCCAAATATTATTCTTTTGTAAATGTTTGAATAGCAAATTTATATTATTTGTTTTAAATAATACTATTAATTACTTAGTGGTATTATTTGTTTTCCTAATGAGTTAGTATTAGTGACTTAGTGACTTAGCATGTTAATGACTTAGTATACGAGGTTTAGTGACTTAGTATTATATCCTCGCTCATGATTGCATGAATCCTAATATTATTCTCTTATTCTTTTGTAAATGTTTAAGTATTAAATGCAAATATTAATGGTTCAAATATTAATTTACAGTCAACACCGCGATAGCTGGCATCGAATCGTTGTGCCTCCATCTTCTCATCCGTCTTTGTCGCCCTCGATTCAGTCTCTCCTCCACGCCTTGTCACAGGTACATATTTTCTAATGACCTAGTGTTAATGAGTTATTGCTAACGACTTACTGCGAAGATTAGCGTACATTAAGTTAATCACTTAGCATGTTAATGACTATGTTAATAACTTAGTGTTATTGACTTAGGTCATAATCACTATGTCTTTATGGTTACGTAAGCCACTGTTAATGACTTTATAATTAGAGCTTGTTTAATTAGAGCTTGTTTTAATTAGAGCATTCTTATAGTATTTATGTACTTAGCACTCTTAGAGCTTGTTTTAATTAGAGCATTCTTATAGTATTTATGTAAGCCACTGATAAACACTATGATCTTAGAGCTTATTTAATTTACATGTTAATAACCTAGTGTCAACACTTTAATTAGTGTTAATTACACAATGGTAATGACTTAGCATGTTAATGACTTAGTGTTAATGCATCGGTGGTAATGACTATATGTTAATGACTTATTAATCACTATGCTACATATTATGCTAGTGTTAATGACTTAGTGTTATTTACTTAGTGTTAATGACTTAGTATTAATGACTTAGTGTTAATTACTTAGTGTTAATGACTTTGTGTTAATGACTTTTTAGTGTTATTTATTTAGTGTTAATGACTTAGTGTTAATGCATCAGTAGTAATGACTATATGTTAATGACCTATTATATTTGAAGTTATCGAGAAGATGACGTCTCCAACATCTAAAGACCATCGAGGCGTAAGAGCAAATAAGTGCTTGAGTCACCCACTAAGACTCACACACCCCGAGGCACGGTGAGTCTCACGGCATTAAGAAGCCTTGCCTTTTTTATAACGTCGAACCCTATCAAAGTAACTAACATAGTTATTGCCATGCATAGAACTGTAAATCCTCTGAAGAAGAAGAGCAAATAAGTGCGAGTCACCCCTAGCGGAAGAAGGACAAGAAGAAGATTTCCATGGTGACATGTTGGAAGAAGAGGAAGATGACGGCGTACGAAGTGATCCATGCCCTAGCATAGATAGGCAACGCGAAAAAAGTGTTGACCCGGATTATAATCCGTATGATGAGGTATACTCATAATATGAAAACCAACACTTCCCTTCATAGTATTATAGTCATAATGATCCTTACACTCTTCAATACGGATGGGCCAGAGGTTATGTCTCAAATGCGGAACTTCTCGAAGAAGAAGAAGACGTGCCCCAAGGCGAAGAAGACGCGTGCCTCATGACGAAGCACCGAAAAACGATCGAGACAACCACCTCCAAATCAAGAAAAAGAAAACAAAGTGACCGGAAACGTGGTGACCGAGGAACAAACAAGTGGCCAGAGAAGACATACATAGTTCCTAGCGTTGGCCCAAAAGGAGAGCCTCTAGTGTCTACTGAGGTGGCTGCCAAGATACGGAATGCGATTGGTTTTCTGGTGAGGGATAAATTGGACATCACTATCAGTAGGTGGAAGGATGTGGATGCGGCTAAAAGGAAAGAGTTGTGGGACAAATTTATAGAAAGGTTTGTTTATCCTACGGGGGACAGATGAGAAACTTGCGAAGGGGTATTTTTTTTCAAGCGGTTGCAATATCATTCCGTAATCGGCGATCCGAGATGAATACCAAGTTTCTCAAGCATGGGAACGACCCAACGAGCAAGTATAAGATCACACAAGCGCAAGCGTGGGAGATATTCAAGGCGCAGAAGAACGACCCACCGCCAAAGCCAAGAGTGAAGTCGCTTTCAAAGACTAGCAAGGAAGAACAAATACCACCATCACCTTGGCACCGGTGGTTACAAGAAACAAATTCGAAATGGCGGGCGGAGGAGGAGGAGCTAAAAAACAAGGGGTTCTGTGCTATCGAGCAAGTTGGCGAGAGGTCGGCAAATTGGCTCGGAGGTAGAGGAACAAAACAAACCTCTACCGGTATCAATCGGTCCGTTAGACATCACAGCCCCAGCTGATAAGATGTTGGAGCTAGCAGTGGATGTCAAAGAAGGGAAGCTCAAGCCACGAAGGGAGAGAGACATCCTGAGTATTGGACTGGGTAACCCTGAGCATCCTGGCCGTGTACGAGGCGTCTCCTCGAAGATGGGATGGAAAGAAGGATTTGGTGAGGAGTGGGTGGGCATATATAAGAAACGCGATCAATATAAGGAAGACATGCAGCATTTCTTTGAGGAAAAGGCTAAGGAACAGTTCAGAAACATGATGTCAGACTTTCTAACAAATCCTGATCCAAAGCCGGTGCGTAAGTTAGCTAGTGCAATGTCTGCTCAGCCAGATGAGCACACAAGGCCCACAGATGCAGCTCGTTCCAGCACAACCCTTGCCTGGAGCTCAGGAGATGAGTCATAGAATGCCCGCTCAATCTGCTCCCTTTCCAAGTAGTGTGGGGTCTACGGGAAACACACACCGCTATCCTGTGGATGACATCAGTGGGCCGACACCTTGCAAAATGCTCATACGATATGGTATGAAGCATCAACGTACAAGGGGAGATAGCCACGCGGGCTTTGCGATCCCCGGACGTGACTACCACGGTAAACCTATACCGTAAGAGTACCGCAGGGGGGTAGAAGTGCGCGACGGTCGTCCCGTGCTACGAGGATGACATGCTAGAAATTTCTGGTCCCGAGGGTATTGAGACACTCGGACGGGCCATTAATAATTTCATCCTGTGGCCTCGAAGAGACGTCCGCTTGACCCGGCCACCATCTTCCACGAAGCCCCGCCACAAACTCGAGAGTCGACTGATCCCGACCGTCAACAGATCCACCACCATCACCCCCCCGCCGCCGATGCACCACCATCACCCCCCGCTGCCGATGCACCACCATCACCCCATGCCGCCGATCCTTCAAGAACCCCACCGTCAACATCGAAACCAGCCAGGGATCTCCACCACAAACAAGTACACCCGTCCGTGAGCCCGCTTCGTCCCCACCACCTCAAGACATGGAAGCATCGCCTTGGACACCACCGCCGCCACCAAAGAAGACCCAAGAAAAAACCACCAAGAAGAGAAAATTTTCTATTCCTAAATTGGTTTCCCCATACGAGCCGAAGAAGAAAAAAACAAACCGGCACCGCCAAGTTTTTAGAAGGGATTGCGCTTTCTCGCAAGTCAAGTACCGTGGACTTAGCCGAGCAAGAGAAGGCAGTAGAAGAAGCAAAGATCCGAGCACTAAAGATAGTGAGGCCATCATGGGATGACTACCAAAACGTCCCCGATAAATACGTCCCCGCAGGCCTCTACTTAGTTGGGAGCGACTCCAAAAGCTTCCTCTGGTATATAAAAAAGACTTCATGATCGGGTACATGCGAAGCGGCTCGAGTCGGAATCAACGCAATCCAAGTAAACATACCACCAGCTGCTTTCATAAGTGAACGAGACACGGCTTTCGTTGATTTTGAGGACATCCGGTTGATGTTCAACCTTAAGCGGCTCGACGTTCAGCTCGTCCACGCTATTTGCATTGTAAGTGTACCTCTCGTACTAACATGAACTTCCGTTTATTTTTATTGACTTCTATCTTGTGCCTTGCAGAATGCAATATGATCAAGACGAGTTCGTGTGCGGTCCCGGACTAAGCAAGAATGAATTCAAACGGATTTGGGTACCTAAGCCCCAAAAAAAATATGCGAGAATGAGCACATCTTCCGAATTGGTGATGGCAACGACAAATTGAAGGGGTTATCAAAGAAAGACAAAGCAAAGAGAATCAAAGATCCGGAGAAGGATCATGAGACACATTACGCCACCTACATAGGCAATGCATTGCTCCAAAGACAAACATAGGGAATGCGTAGTTGCCCCTTATAACTTTGGGTAAGTATGAGTTCATATACATACATCGCCTTAAGTATCGGTTTATATAAATGCATAACAACTTCGGTTTCGATCGTGCGCAAATGGCGACCACGGATATGCTTCTTTATTTATCCTAGGGACGGAAGGGTGCTGGTCTTTGACTCCGCCGACTACCCACCTCAAAGATATGCGAAATTTCAAAGCATCCTAGAACGGTAAGTCGATAAAATATAGCATGCATCTTTTAATCGATGAGAGTTTAAGATTACCGCTAACTGATTCTTTTTGAGATCATAGATGTTGGAGATTCTATAAACTAAGAGGTGGAGTGTTTGACCAGTCCATGGCGGGGGAGGAAATAAGATTTTTTCACAAATGGCCGGTGCGTAGAGTTATGAATCAATATCATGCATGTTACATATATAAGATATTATTACAAGTAAATAACTCTATGCAATTTATATAGTGCCACAAGCAACCAATCGGTTCCCTGCACTGTGGATTCTACACGTGCGAGTTCATGAGAACGGCCGGACGGTACATCAGGAACCCTGATAAGGTACCACTAATAGTGACGTTTGTATTTATATCGTTAACAATGCAAAATTACTTAGACACATGGAAATATATATATAATGCTTACAAACTTCTTTTTCAGGCGTATCAAGAAGCGGAGTCCGAAACCTTCGACGACAACACTCTGTACGGAATAATTGAGGATCTCTGCTCATTTATCATGAGAGAAATTATTCCTACAGAGGGAAAATATTTTCACCCGGAAAGCCCCTTAGCGAGGCCAGAGTTCAGAGCGCTAAGGGACATTAGCGCCCGAAATTAAGTCGAAATGATTATTAGATTTCTCACCAATAAAAATTTTATTATCATATGGTGGCCACAAAACAATTTTGATGTAAACAATATATGATGTAATTAAATTGTTCATGATGTATATATGTATATAAGTATTGTATAGTATAATTACTTTTTGTTGATGTATCACATAATTAAATAGCCCGTCGTATTGATTGTAGTACGAGAGAAAGATGAGGGGGAGAGGAGGGAGGGAGGAAGGGAAAGAGGAGGACAGAGAGGAGGGAGAGAGAGAGAGAGGAGAGGGCGCCAATTCAAATCAAAAAAATGAAAATTCAAATGAATGTTGGCGGGAAAACATTACCACTGGCGGTTCACCTAGTGAAACCGCCAGTGAAAACAGAATTTACACTGGCGGTTCCTTATGTGAACCGCCCGATGGTAATGGCATTTTCACTGGGCGGTTGCTTATGTCAACCGCCAGGTGGAAATTCATTTCCACAGGCGGTTTTTCAAGCAACCGCCCGGTGAAAATGCGACATTTTCATCGGCCTCTTGCACAGCGGCGGGGGCCAAAACGCCCGATGGCGAGGCCTCTAGAACCGCCTGTACAAATACTTTGTGTACTAGTGTGGATCTGCTCCTAGACATGCATTTCAATACTAACAGGAGCCTGTACAAGCAGGAAGCCAGGAATCCAAATAGCCCCAAAATAACAGCCGGTCTTAGACTAGGCTAACCAACGGCCAGAATGGAGGTTTGAGGCTGATGGACACCTAAACGTTTTCCTCTCCAAAGAAAAGCAAGTTGTAGATCTAAACATGTATTCATCTTCACAAATAGAAATAATCAATCTGTAATTTGTAAAAGATGTACTTAAATTTCTAATTATTTCGGTTAAAATAAAGATAGGTCCATCCCTCAATAAAAAAAATCAATGCATATACTCATTTACATTGCCTGAGATTTGGTCTTACACCTGACATGGATTAACTTCTTCAGAAATCAGTAAGGTTAGTCAAATTCAAGGAACCCTGATTATAAAGAATTCAGGGTCACCACAATTCAGAAGTCAGTATGGAACACCTTATCAATTATTATATCTATATAGTTCATCCCCATCAAGCATCTTTTTCTTCTAAAAATCAGCCCTCATGAGTCATGCATGTCACTTCTATTTCTCCACCTTTCATCTTAATTGTTGTATCTAATCTGCTCGTCCATCCATTCTCCATTTTCCTCGCTCTCTTCCCAGCCATGGCCCTGCGCTAGCTCTCTACTTGAATGGGCATAGACACTCCCGCTTCCTTTCACACCCATTTGCTTGCCCCCAACCACCCACACCGCTGCAATTTCGGGTAAAAAGATGATGCTAGCCGCGCATCAAACAATCACCACACTGCCTTCAGGGCATCTGAAACCTTCACTCTGCAACCCAGAGTATTTATTCTTTGATTCAACAATATGTAGGCACTTGGTGCTCTACCATTCATCTCTAGGACGAGGGTCGCTACTTGCTACTATCCCTTCGTCGATCTATGCCACCAAAAATCCAAACATGATTGTCTTTTGATCTCATATTGTCCTGCCCTCAGCCACCAAAATCCTTCCACCTTTGTATCGATTACACGTCAAGCCTGATTTCATTATTGTATATAGTCTCCATCTCATTTGGCATCCAAAGAAGTTGCACATTCATCGTGTAACAGAGTGTCTACACAAATTTTCAGATAAATTATATACATTATTTTGTAATATGACAAAGATCAACTATACTAACAACCATCCAAAAGTAAACCGCCATTTCTTGCCCATTTAAAATGCATTTGCAATGAATTTACCTGCAAACTCCAAAAAACACATAAAAACTGAATCATGCATAATTACAAAATTTCTGTAATGGTTTGGCATCCAAAGAAATAAATGAATCTTCAGAAAACGTTAATTTGCAGTTAAAATGTATATATTAACAGAAATACATAATGTTTCATTCAAGAGGATAAAACTTTCTTGAACATAGATGTTCTTTCACTTGTAATAAATTGGTGCTCAGTTCTGTGGTTTCAAGGGGGATACAACTTTCCATATCTCCTTCTGAAACCACAAACGAATAGCTTTTATTGGGTGCTCGTGTTGTGCCGGATGGAGAATAGTGCATGCATGCATGCAGTGAGCGCTGATGATGCTTTTTTTCTAATCTAACAAAATCTATTAACAGTCTGGCCCATTTCAAACGAGAATTTAATGAATATAACCTGTGACACCAACAGAGAATGAATAGAACCTGTAAAATCATTTAGAAAGATAAACATGTACGTAACACCAGACGAAGGGGTCCAAAACAACTTACACCAAAAGATACCGGCAGCGCAGGTGCCAAAGTATAGTCTGTCGGCCATGTTGATCGATTCCTAGAATCTCTGTTCTTAGGTCCATCATTCTTCTGTATTAAACACTCAGGACAATACCAATCACCTTCAGGCAATAGGCCCATCATATCGTCATTCTTTCTGGGAGACTTGCCACTTTATTAGGTTTCAATCCTTGATATGTCACTCCGACCTATATGTTGGTGTTTCAATGTTTCATATGTCACTTGGACCTGTATATATGTTATAACATGCATGGTACTATTACATTATACCGTAGAAGAAGCTGCCATGGTTTCATCTCCTGAGTTGTATAACATACGTACATGTAGTCGCCCAAAGGCGGTGTTCCCATCCATTCTTATTCTTATTTATTTCTTGTTAATGAATGATTCCTTCTCTACGACCTCTTCTTCCTGGAGTACTCCATCAAGCAAAACATGGATGGAAAATCTGCTCCCCGATGACGTTATGTTGCTAAAACAATACAAAGGTCAAAAGCTGTCCATTTAGGCACCTGCCACTGAAAGTGCCAGCTTTAGGAGGTCAAAATATCTATGGCTGCTATTTAATTTTCCCAAACTTGTATGCTAGATTAGCTAGGATCATTGTTGTCCAAAATGCTAAAAGCTAAATAGTATCGGCCACTATTTGTTTAGCGTTTAAACGCTTTAGACGTTGTTTAAACAGACTAAAACAGTTGAAGTGGTTTTACACAATATTACCAAAATATACATATTTGTTCATGTAACATCAATTGTTCTAGTGTTTATTTATATATTTTTTGCAAATAAAAAAATTATTTTAGTACGTACATATTTATTATGAATGTAAGAAAAATAAAATATACATATTTATGCATGAACAAATCAAGTATACTTTTTTTATAAATGTAGCATTAAATGTACAGATTTATATGGATGTAAACTCAACTAGATTTACCTGGTTGGACTTCAACTCAGTTTTAGAATGTGTTTTTCGCATATAAAACTTGTTCGATGTGTCCTAGTGTTATTTCTTATTGGAGCGACCACCCTCTATATAAAATGAGAGGATCACGACCGCTATAAGAATCCAGCTTTGAATCATAAAAAAACACATCTACTACCTCTTTTTCCCTAAATCTCTCTATTCTTGCTGTTTATCGTGTCTTTTTCGGGTGAGATTTGACAGGTAGGTGCCCTTGTCAATCCTAGGATAACCTCACTATGCACCCCTCCTGTTATTCCCAAGAGGTGTCTAGGAGTCTTCCAGGCCAGAAACGTGCCTCAAATTGGTTTAGGAAAAAGTCTAAATTCCCCCTGAACTATCAGCACCTATCTAACTTAGGCCCTGAACTACAAAACCAGGTATTCTACACCCTGAACTTTCGAAAACAGTGCAAATAACCCCCTGGGGTGGTTTTGGAGGGTGGTTTTGCTACAGTAACATGGTTTTGTCTTTTTCTTTTTTTATTTATTTTGGCTGAATCTTTGAAAAATCATAGTAAATCACAAAAAAATCATAAAATAGAAAATCTAATTTTGTTGGACTCCACATCAATAGATCTGCACAGTGAATATATAATATAGTATATTTTAGTACAAAGTTTTTGCTGTAATTTTAGACTTATGTTTTTTTAATTAAATGGAATAATTCATAGCTGTAATTTCTATGGTCGAATTGTGGTAAAATTTTTATGGTGAGATTATTATAATATGCTTGAACTGTAGTAAAAATTTTATATTTATTGGATCATTTATAGATTTATTTATATTTAACAAGCATAAACCTAAGTATGAATCTAAATAAATCTATACCTAAGTTATAAATGATTCAACAGCCGCCGGCCGCAGGCGCCAGCGCCAGCCGTCAACCTGACCAAGATGATCTCTAGATGTCTCAACGACACCATCGTGAGGGAGTCCATCGGCAGCCGGTGCAAGTATCAGGACGAGTACCTGGATGCCTTGGGCGCTGGCATCCGGATGGCCGCGGAGCTAAACGTAGCTAACATCTTCCCGTCATCTCTAGGCTGCTGCAGAAGCTTAGCACGGCGCCGCGCAGGGTGACGGCGTGACGTGATCGGATGGCGCACATCATTGGCCAGATCATCCGCGAGACCAAGGAAGCCATGGACCGGGGTGACAAGGCTTCAAACGAGAGCTTGATCTCCGTCGTGCTCAGGCTGCAGAAAGAGGCCAGCTTGCCCATCGAGCTCACCGACGACATCGTCATGGCGCTCATGTTTGTAAGTCGCCGCGCACATATTCCTCCTAATTTCCCCATAGATGTTGTATGTATGATCGATTGCTGTTCCATTTGTTGAGTGCTAGGACTTGTTTGCGGCAGGCAGCGACACGTCATCGATGACGCTGACCTGGTGCATGACAGAGCTAATCCGGTATCCGGCTACCATGGCCAGAGCGCAGGCCGAGGTCCGGGAGGCCTTCAAGTTCAAGGAGAAGACCACTACCACTAGCACCATCTCCATCACCGAGGACGAGCTCGCCAGGGCAAACCTTAGCTACCTCAAGTGTGTGGTGAAGGAAGCTCTCAGGATGCACTGCCCAGTGCCGCTCCTAGTGCCACGCGAATGCCGCGAGACATGTCAGGTCTTGGGCTACGACATTCCTAAGGGCACATGCGTGTTCATCAATGTTTGGGCCATTTGTAGGGATGCCAAGTACTGGAAAGATGCCGAGGAATTCAAGCCAGAGAGGTTCGAGAGCACTGACCGAGACTACAAAGGGACGGACTACGAGTTCCTCCCATTCGGGTCTGGCCGCCGGATGTGCCCAGGAGTAAATCTTGGAGTGGCCAACATGGAGCTTGCACTGGCCAGCCTTCTGTACCACTTCGATTGGAAGCTACCGAGTGGAGTGGAGCCGAAGGATGTCGATGTTTGGGAGGCTGCAGGACTGGTTGGGAAGAAAAATACAGGCCTGATTTTTGCACCCTGTCACCCGCTTTGTGCCGGTTAATGTCTAATTAATGCCAGCAGAATATATATATTTACGCTGCACGAAACAGTATGGATGTGCTTTATATTAGTAAGACTGATGGGATATAAATGTGATATACAGAACTGTGGATGCGGCCCAGCTTGTTTGGTTGTTATTATGTTGAAATGAGCCAAGCGGGCCTGTCTTTATTTGATTTTTTAATTTTGGAGGCCACGAAAAATTCGGCGTGTTCAGCCAGCTGATTTGCTGTGAGAGAAAAATATTGTTCGAACGGTTGATGAACCTGACTTATAAGACAAACAAATATGATGACTAGTGAAGGATGACTAGTGAGGGGGGTAT
This sequence comes from Chrysopogon serrulatus, assembly GCA_015844335.1. Lineage (NCBI taxonomy): Eukaryota > Viridiplantae > Streptophyta > Magnoliopsida > Poales > Poaceae > Chrysopogon > Chrysopogon serrulatus. The sequence continues at coordinate 175,571 of JADLZL010003544.1, read as the reverse complement.
TCGTGCAGGCTGCGCGCTTGCCCAGCTGAGAGGCTCGGCAGCGATGGCGGAATCCGGCTTGCCCCTCCGGCCAGGCCATAGAGCCTCCTTTGCAGATGCGGAGCCAAGCTGTTCCCACAGCCCAAGCAACAAAACAAGGTTGTCCTATATATATACCACGGGCTTGGTAGGAGCTGATGCGGGCTACTAAACAGACCCGTAAGAATCTAGTTGGTCGTGGTATGTCTTAGCTTGCTAGGAACTTTTGTTGTATTTTTCTCTTCTTATTAATGAAAAACATCCTTAGGCACGATCACACAAAAAATCGAGTCAATTTGACATCATTTGTTACTATAAACACTATTTAGTTTTCCATCCTTATATTTTCATGAGAGTGATATATATAACAAGTACACACAAACATAGTTCACTTGGTTGAATTTCTTCTAGCATAACTTGTCCATTCAAGTTCCTCACATGGGTTGCTAGCATTTTCCTAGTATCCGAGAGATCGGCAGCAATACAGATCAGCGTACCACGTATAGGGGATTAGGTGGCTAACACATGAGACACAAATCATATAATAGTTCTCATACAGGGTACCCTACGTCAGGTTGAGTAGATCTCTTATGTCATATGCTTTGTGTTTATAGGAGTGCTGATGTCTAGATGCCTAGAGTTGCTATGTGTCGGTGTCTAGTAACTATCAACTAGTAAATGTATCGTGATTGTGTGTCTGGCTTGGATGCTTACTCAAGCGAACACACGGATGTATACTGGTTCGGATAGGAAAAGCCTGGGTGTTGCTCACGTTGCTTGGGCTTAGATTTACGGTAAAGAGAAAAAATTTTGCCGGCAAGAGAGAGACTGGGCTCCTAGGTCTCTGAATGTGTGGTGTTGTTGCTGTTTACACTTAGTCAACACTGTGCAACCGTCTTTAGTGTATTCACAGCCCTAGTACAAGGCCTTGCGCACGTGATGGCACTGACTACAACGAGCCGCCGCCATATTTTACCCACCTCTATTGTTATAAAGATAATTTATCGTAACCTCTTTAATTTGCTTCTAAATTGCACTCGTGTGTTATAAAACGCAAATTAAAATATCTCCCAAATGTATGTCTAACCAATGCACGTTATTATTTAAAAGAACTAAATACCCACAAAGTAATTTTTATATGTTTCTTAAATTCAATGTAAACATAAATGTTATGTGTCGCCATATGTACATACATTAGTGATACAAAAATAATTTACTAGTTCATGGATCGCCCTAAATTTTATGTATTCTAATGGAATCTGATGACACATCAATTCTAGTAGTTTAACTCTGAGAGCTTCATATTAAAAAAAAAAAAATATAATTCTTTGATATAGAAATGCATGTGATCAAATTGAGTGCCGTGGTGTAGGTTAAAGCAACTCTTTATTGTACTTTCTCCATTTCAAATTATAAGTTTGACTAAATGTATATAATAAAATAATAACATTTATGACCAAGTAAGTACCATTAGTTTTTTCATTAACTTGATATGTTTTGACTCTCGAAGTAAGTTGAAATGGAGGGAGTATTGCACTGACCAGGGACAGAGACAAAGCGCCTTGGGGGGGGGTGGGAGGGGGCCCCAACCTCCCTAGTGCCTCATTATATGACCCCATAATTAGCTAACAAAAATTACTAATTAGTGTATTTATCATCTTTTTTTGTTAATCTTTATTTGTATCTATATGATTTATGTATAACATTTATGCTATCTTCTTTCTCTATTTTGTTTTGTTATTATTGTTGTAGTTTTTTTCTAAAAACATCTTAGTTGATGTGCATAATACATAACCAATTAACTAGTTATGACGTTAATTAGTGCATAATCTCCTCCCTCTAGCTCTTTTATTCTAGTTATTACAATGATTTTTTCTATGAATTAGATTAGTTGGCTAAAGATTAGAAAATTAGGGTTATTTATTTTTGTCTCTCGTTATAATTTTTAGTATCATTTTAGATTTTTAACTTTCTTTTGTATCGCTTGAAACAAATATTGATTTGGTTATTATTTATACTCTCTTGTTAACTCAATATACATATATGTGTATGTACGTGTATATATTTTATCTTGTGCGGTTATAATTATTGGTATACCAAAACAGCTTCCCCTATAGTCAAATCCTATGGCTCCGTCCCTGGCAGTGACTAAGACTAAGAGTGGAGCCCAAGATATAGAATCTATGTTTTAATAAAATATAAAAGTGAATACTGAATAAAAGATATTGTATAAAATTAATAATGCGAGTTTCCAGAAGTGGGACTTATGAGTTGTTATGAGAGGATGGTCAGTACACCACTACACCATGATGTGGGGGGGTGGTGGTTTGGGGGTTGACAGTGTGTGAGACTATCAAGATTAAACCGTGTGAGCTATGCTGTGTTCTGGTAGCTTGTGATGACAACTAGAGTACTAGTAGTGTTCAGTCTGACGGTTGAGCTTTAAGGCCAACTGTTGAAGCAGACATGCAGTATAGTAAGTGGTAATGTGCCATCTCCGGCGCCGATGCGTGCTGAACGGTGTCCTTTACTGTTTGCTGTCGTTACTGCTTCCTCCACTCTGCTTCTGGTACGGTTGTCCTGATGAGGTTTGAGCCCATGTCTTTTGTCACCCTGTAAGCTTTTGTTGGATTCTTCTGTAGTCAATAAGTTAATATGTCCCTGACACACTCAAAGCACCTTCGTTCTCTCTGATCTTCTGATGAACAACTATCAAGGAGCAGAAACGTGGTCCATCAACAATATCTATGCTAGCCGAAAGACTTATCTCCTGTACTTTAAGGTTTTTTTTTTGATAATCTGTACTTTAAGGTTTATGCTAATAGTAATACCTTCCCTTTCATCAAAGTACCTGAGAAGAATCATTAGTTAGTGTAATCTCTCACTCCACCTTAAGATTCGATACGAGTATGCATTTGCTTCATTGTCACGCAATCTTTTCTTACCCATACTATTTTCTTAGCACAAGGCCTAACTTTAGCCCTTCTGTCTTTTGCATGCATTGGGCCATCCATGGATTCTTTGTCAGATACACAAGCTGCTGTATACACATGTATTCATCGTTGGACCAGATAGGCTAGCTTGGTTTAACAGAAGAGGGCAGTCTCACTTTGTGTGGATGGAGAGGTGATCTGGTAGAAAGGAAAAGAGTCAACAAGGTTAGTTAGTGTATGATTTAATTACATGCTTAATTGCTCCAATTGTTGTTGCTTAATTCGTTAGATTTCCCGATGCTTAATCCGTTGTGCATCCCCTGGTTATTGCAGAGGCCGGAAGATTACATTGATTTTCAAAACCAGGAGATTGTATGGCCGATCCATTGGCCATTGTGCAGAAGATCATCGACATCGCCATCATAATCAATGATGCTGTGGATACTGTTAGGGAGAACAAGGAGGAATGCCTTGGCATACAGAAGCTTGTGTGCAGAGTCAGTGATCTACTGTCTCTGCTGAAGGAGTCGGAGATGATGAAGCACCGGGCAGTGAGCGGCCCTCTGGAGGACCTTGGGGATGCCGTCAGTCGTGCCCGCGATGTCGTAACAGCCTGCCAAGGGAGGAACATCCTGTGCCTCTTCTTCAAGGCCAAGAAGCTTTCCAAGAAACTGAGCCAGGTAAAGAATGACATATCACAGGGCATGATGCTGGCCATCTTTGCTACCCATGCCGCAGCCGTCTTTGTGGCAACAAAAGGCCAGCAAAGTGCCTTGAATTTCAATGTGTTTTTTGTTCGTACATATCAAACACCTCCCCTCTCCAGACATCTGCGATCCCCTTCTCCAGCTGTTGCTGAAGATCTTCCTCTTAGCAATGAACCTTCTCGTTCACCTGATGCTGTTGCTGGCAATGGTCTCCTTCCTTGTCTACCCACACAAGAACCTCCTCCTTATGCTCCTGATATTGCAGATGATATACCTAATAATTTGGAGCCTCCTTCTGTATATATATCTCCACCATCACACTCCCATCCTCACATAAATGTTGCTCCTATTGAGTCCAAACACCTATCTCGTCATCTGCCCAAACAACCACCACCGCTGCAAGCGCCTCCTCGTATAACTACATACATACCACCAACACCAACCCCTCCTCCATCACCACCACCATCACTTTCTGTTCCCACATATGTAACTTATCCTGTGTCCAAACATCAGCCCCAGCATCATCCACCCACACGACCGACACCGTCACCGTCACCGTCACCAGCTCCTTCTAGTCCTATCGTCGCCAGTACAGATGCTCCACTTGTACCTCATGATCCCCCCCTTACAGGTATGGTTTCTTAGTTACTTGCACTTTTCCTTCTCATTATACATGATGTAATGCATCGGTCATCCATATTGTAGCTAACAGAGCGAGAATAAGAATAAAAATGCAAGTAGAATAGCAATGTTACTCAGATTGTAGCTACTGTTCAGGACCAATAGATCTATAGGCATGATTATTTAGGTAGATGTCAACAGAATAAAAAATATATCACAGCACCTAGTCATGCCTCATTGAAAACTTCTGCGGACTTTAAAGGAAATCCTATGAAAAGAGTACTGTATTTCTTCAATTGCACAGCAGACTCTAAAGTTCTTTTTCAAAATAAAAGAAAAATAATGGTAACGTTCAATATAATATCTTGAACTCAAAATTAATTAGCAGCATGGTAGATGTATTAGTCCATGAATGGAAATATATTTGTTTCCTTAACTTCAAATGTACTATCTCGCATACTAGAGGAATATCATAACAATTAGTAAGCAGACATATGTTAAATTGCTTTTGTATGCATGGCTCTATAAATTGCATAAAAGTGACATTTGACAATGACCCATGTATTTGTTGGAAGCCTAATGATTATTTTTTGTGTTATTTAAGTGCAGCAAGCCAACCTGATTATTAATTTGTTTGCTCAAGATATGTATAATGATATTCTGGAGCCATACCATGACATACTCAATGATATAGTTCATGATTAAACATCTCCAACATGAAATGCTGTGATTGGCTTGACAACTTTTGTGTTTTTTTCACAATTTACTATTTATATTGTAGACTACTATAGAGGTTCCGTCCCCTGTTTCTAGTTCTGCATCCACGGTTTCAGCAAAAGATCCAAGGTTAGTTATCTGGTATATTTATTGGAGCATGTGTACTTTCATATTGCCATAAAACATTTCCATATGTACATTGTTAGTGTATTAATTTGAGTGGAGTATTGGATACTTTTTTAAATTATTTACTCATACAAAAAATATGCTTGCCATCACTGAACTGTAGCGGCATATCTGATGAAACAAAACATAAACCCGGAGAAAATGAGAGACCTTCTCCTTTGTTACCAGGTATGGTTGCATTTTTTTTGTGTGCATATTTTCAGCAACTCCCATTCATGCATCGGTGATCAGGTAATAGTCAGGTTAGTTTCATCACAGAAACCATCTTTATGTTTGATCAAATTTATGTTGATTTCTTGAAACAATATCAATATATTGGGTCTATCCATATTATAATAGAACTCTCTTTTTTTTACAAAAGCTTTCATAAAAACATAATTAAATATTACTTCCTTTGTAGCTTGTTGTTAGTCAATATCAAACAAAACAGACAGAGGGAGCAGCACGTGTTAATACAAAGTTAGTTGTGGTCAATGCCATATCTTGAAATCTGGAAATGGAGACTGAAGATTATTATTCAAATTGTGTTCTTGCTATCATCCTACAAAGAATACTTGGATCTAACAATCTTGCTCACTTACATAACCTAAACAAAATAACGTTGGCTGTATGTTACTTTTGTAACAGGTTTAACAAAGTTCAGCTTATCTGAGTTGAAGGATGCTACATATAATTTTTCAGAGAAATATAAGATTGGATCAAGTGAATTTGGTATTTTGTACAAGGTACTACATATATATGCTTGGCATGCTATTTTGTACAGGAAAAATTTTACAAACCCAAAATGCATTATAGAACCAGATAACGTTGTCAAATGAAGATTTAATAAGCAATATATATTAAAAACCTACACCTTGACTTGCATAATCTGCTGCGAAGACACAATTTGAAGGACGTCTGTCATTTCCATCAGTTGAGCCACTCATGGGACACATAGTGAAACCTATCACATTTCTACTTTATCATGCACAAATTACTTTCCATATTGTATATAGAAGCTATCAACCTAATTTAATGGACACAGACATATAGGCATAGCCAGGGCGTTTGTTTTATAACTTTTTTTTCATAATGAAAATGAAAATTATATTTATCTTGATTTTATGATTTCAGGGTGTACTGCATGACGGACTGACGGTTGCCATAAAGGAATTTCAAGATCCACCTCAATTTCTTTTGGGACGATTGAGTGCTCAACTTCGTCTTGCATCAAAGCTCCAGAGCAAAGGATGTGGAGCCTTCTGGGAATAACAACTATATAATAAGAGTTCTGGGATATGGCCACGAATTCATATGGGGTCAAGAGTCTCTTCAAACTCATATTTTTCTTGTCGAAGAATACCTGGGAAATGGAAGCATGTACAATATTATTTATGGTATCTATTCTGATCCTGCCTCTGCACCAACATGAGCTACATATATGAATACAAGTAATCAATATATAGTTGCTTCAATGCAATTTGTATTTAATTTGCAGGGCATCGACTTCATTGGACCTCTCGCTTCCACATAATCCAGGGCTTAGCCCATGCCCTACATTACTTACATGAGCAAAACATTGTCCATATGAATGTTAAACCAGCCAACGTCCTCTTGGATTCTGATATGAATCCAAAGTTAACTGATTTTGGAATATCTAGAATCTTGGAGAGACCGGTGATTCATGACAGCAACATAGCCGGCACAGTGTAAGACACAATGACCTAAACCACCAATTGGAGTTAGTTTGTGACACACATAGAGCTCTTTAACTTCATTCCTTCATCTTAAATTATTTGTTTGACATCTTCCATTTCTATTTAACTATTAAGGGGATATATGCCTCCAGAATATATCTTGGAAGGTACTTTGTCAACAATGTACGATGTATATAGCTTTGGTATCACCCTCCTCGAGACCATTAGCAGTATGTGCAAAACTGAACCTGCTCGTCACCATGCTTCAGTTCCATGGGTAAGTGATAATTTTCATGCACGCACACATAGTATGACACATCAGTTGCCAATTTCTACCAATTCAAATGGATGGATGGATGGATCTGCAGCCCAATTTGGTTCCTAGAATTTGCTAAGCAAATGGGATCCTTCTTTTTTTTTAAAAAAAAAAGAAGGGAAAACTGCTCACGGTGGGGGATTGATGGGCCTTATGCCCCCTGTTCCCCCCTTCGCCTTGTTGTTTCACTTTCACATGCATGTTTTGTTTTTATTGGTACATTCATATTTAATCATTATCATGTTGTTTTTTTCCTACAAAAGGATGAAGAAATAAATGTTGAATGTTGTTCTTCCTTAGAAGCCAGATAGATTTCGCAAATGATTCAAAGTTGTGGAAACCTTATTGTATAGCTTAGAGGTGAAAAATAAAAATAGAAGTTTCATGGTGATAATACACACACACAAATTCACACACACACACATTCATAATTTGTAAGATAAGTAGAACATCTTCAGTGCTAATTTGCTGTCACGTCTGTTAGTGATGAAAATTTTGCATTTGCTATGTCCATGTTTTGTTTTCCTATTAGGCTTGGAATGTGCGAGAACATGGACAAAATGGCGAGTTATTTGATCCATCCATGTTCAAGGAATCTCAGCTGACAGATATAAAAAGATGCTTGGAGATAGGACTACTATGCACTCAGTTTGAGTGGGCAGAGCGGCCTACCATGGCATCTGTTCTTGAGATGATTCATGGCAAGAAAGAGTTAAAACCCCCGAGGCAACCGGAATATACCAAAGAAAGGGTCGTGGATGCCAAAGGGAGCAGCCATAAGTTCAGAAGTCGGAGGTAGCAACACACCCAAGTAATAGGGCCTGTTTGAAAGATATCTTTGATGGATAATAATTTACAGTTGTAAATATAATAATTGACTTGTTTGTACGTAGTTTGTAAGCGTGTGACTTCATTGTGGTGGCAATAAACTGGCAGTTTCTCTGCAAGTGTTTTACTTGGAAGTAACAAATACTGATTCTGCGACCATGGTGCTACTGCTGCTTGTAATGTAACTAAACATGTGACCCATTTGTGAGTAGTATATAGCTGAACTATATATATGCACACAGTTCTCCGTACTCCGTACTTTGTCATTTCCATTTCTCCTGCAGACCAGACATGAGAAGGTGAGGTGGCAACTTAATGGAGGCTGCCCAGGCCTCCATCAGGCACGTCCCAACGGCTGGAAAATCAGAATGACCACAACTTCACCCGTCGGGGAAGGCAAAACAGCAGTACAGGACGTGTGTGCGGCCGCATGTAGGCGAGGGAAAGTGGACGCAGGGGAGTCCCGCTCACGTGCCTAGGTGAGCGTCGCGCCGTCCATCACCTGACTGTCAAGAACCTGTGTAGCTAGATTTGAATTGAGAAGGTATTCAGTAAGAAATTGGGAAGGATCGGATAGATACAATTGGGATCGGAGGAACAGCAAGAACATGTGAGGAAGAAGATGTAACCAGGAAGAACGAGTTCATGGGTTTCTCATTCGATAATCAACTCACGTTACAAGTTGCCGGTGACCACGCGCGGGGGCTCAGGCACAGGCGAGTGCGGCCGTGGGAGTGGGTCATTGGGTTGAACCACTATAATCTGCATCCTTAGAAGTTATCGCTTTCAGAGATGGGGGAATAGGGGAGTAGACCGGTTGCCTGTTGGGCCGGTTCGCTGTGCATGTTCTCGGAAGGCAGCTTCCGGCCGTCTGGACGCCGTACTGGAAATTCAAAGGAACTTATTTTGGAAATTGCTTGGCATCGCCCACATGATGAGCCGTTTGCTTAACAGATTACAACGACTGAATTCGAAGAACTAAATGGTTTGCAAGAGAACTGTAGCATCTAGTCAGATTTGTATATAGACAAGAGAACTTTTTTTTTTGAGTGGAGCTTGTGCTCTGGTGAGCAGCTGACAACGTATTGTACGTTCTTATGCTTTTTTACATTGCATTTCTTTCATATGGGCCATGTTCATTACGGACTTGATTTGAATATTTCAGGATATTGTTTTGAAAGATTTATTGTAAGAAGCACAATAATAATGTAATCGGAATTTCATTTCGATGCTTAGTTTGTAAACCATCTGCAAAATTGAATTCTATTGCATAGATGTATAGTAGGAGGGTGCAAGATGCTGACTAGGTCCCTGCGCCAGGTCGGACGCTACAACTACGAGCTCCCAAGATAGGTAGACAAACAAGCTTTTTGTTGGCGTAGACCTTCTCTTCAAGGAGTTATATTTGTGCTTCCGGCATAGCGCCACAATTGTGTGAATTTATTAGGCTCTGGCTAGTTAGGCTCCAAGAAGAGAGATAGTTAGGGCTCGAGGGGCCCTTGCGAAGCTCATACTTTGACTATAAGCCAATATATATGCACATGTAACGTGATTTGGCCTAGATCTAGAAGGTAATATATATATAACATGAGACTAGTGCGTCACTTAAGAACACTCAGCTGAGGTCACTAGCCATTACGTCAGCTGTCGGTAGTAATATATGAAAGACTCTGAGAAGACGATGATATATGTAGGAGAATCGTCCCACGTGCATCCAGCTGATACAGGGTGTAAGTTCCGTTGACTTTTATTGTGTGCATGTGTCTTGTTTTTTTTTTTTTGAGTAATCGCAGAGCTTCTCATTCATTCAAACCTTGGTTACAATCCTCGGCTGCTAACACCTCTAGCCAGTCCGGGATGGACTCAATTACCCATCCCTCCTCCGGCGTGGCCTCCATTGTTGCACCGTCACCTGCTTCTTAGGACGTGCAGGCGAATTTAAAGATCCCAGGTCCTGTTAAACTTCCATGTTTATCTATATTCCAACAACAAACCAAACCTAAGTCGTGTTCTGCTATGGTGTTGTGAATAGCAAACCTTCTAGTCACGATTGGTATATCATCAACAAGCAGTAATCGATCCAATCCGCTGTGAGCTTGGAGAGCCATTGCTCCATTGCCATAGTCCGGCTTCAAAAGTCCAGGCATGTCCAAGTAAGAGACTGAAATACATAAAATGCATCCAGCAGGCAATACATGTGGTTTGATCTAGATGATGTCAGAGTAAGTATATACAAAAGACTTAGGTGAAGTCGGGATACAAGAAATGCGTGAACTAAAGCATGCAGATACAATTTCAGAATAAAAAAGAAGCAGACCCAGTTTGGTTGACTTCTTGTGCCTCTTCATTGATCTTATCTGAAGATGCAGAGGGGAGGGAGCTTCTATTTAAGGCTCTGATCAACTCCGATTTGCAGAGAAGCAAATAGCTCGAACCTTTCTGCAGAGTGTGTGAAGCCACAGAAGCTACGACGATCAACTCGTAACTCTGGTCAGACTCCTAGCTTGACCAAGTACCTTTTTCCGAGTGATTTGGCTGAAATGGTTTCCATTATATTTCTTCTAGGAAGCTAGTAAATCTAGTTACTTGGTGTTTTTTGTGACTGCAGAAATTAAAGGCGAGGGCTGCTCCAGAGTTGAAAACCATTTCTCATGGCAAGGTACGCTTGAGACTTCACATATTCATCTATATATCTACTTATTTATTCAAATAATTAAATTCTGATTTGGAAGGTCTATTTGTTATGCTTGACATTTGGAGCCAACCATACATGGTAGAAGGTGCTTTTGGAGTTTTTTTTTTCTTTTTTGCCCCAGCCATCCGGATGGCCACCTAGTCTTTGGGTTAAAGGTGTAATTAATATGGACACATTTCTCAATGGCAATCTCTGTGGGTGGGTTTCGTGTGGAAAAATACATGGTAGAAACTAACGGTAGGGATTGGACACTATATATGATATATGTCAAATTATTTGCAATTAAGTGAATATTCCAAATGTGAATGAATGACAAATGTGGTTCAAGGTGGAATATATATTGAGATAGAAATGTTTTTCAAGCTGTAAAAACCATACATAGCCGGTTGGGGGGGGGGGGGGGGGGTTAAAGTTTTTTCAAAATGTGGTTTAAATCCTACATAACTGTTTTTTAAAATGTGGTTTAAAGTATATGGTGAAAATAAAAATTACCATGTGCGCATCGATAAAAATAACCAGCCGTAAGTATACTCCCTCCATACTCGAAAAGAAATCTTGGACAAGGTTTTGGTCAAATATTGAGAATATAAATTATGAATAACTTTTAAGTTGTTGAGTTTATAAATGTGAAAACAATATGAATAGATTTTTTTTTCTAAAATCCAGTTGCCGGCATTATATTAATAAGCAAGGAATTAGAGTTACTGCCATACATGCACGAGGGGTGCAGTCAAAATGGCAGACCACCGTATTGAGGAAACAGGAAAGCAGGGCAACTGCCATAGATTTGTTATGAAGAACACTCTCATAAAAATATACATTTATCACTTTTCGATAAATATTTTTATAGAAATAAGAAGTTAAAGTTCAGCTTTAGAAATCGTGTCTAAAATGACTTTCTTTTCGAGTATGCATGGAGTATGATATAATATATGCACTCATAGAACAGTATAATTAATGTGGATTCTGGGGCTGTGGGGTTGCAGCAAGATGCTTTCGGAAAAGGTTGTGGTCGTCACTGGCGCGGCCAGTAAAATGGGGGAGGGAATTGCAAGAATGTTTGTCGACCACGGTGCAAGGGTCATCCTCATTGACATCAATTAGCACTTCTGCGAGAGCATAGCAGCGGCTATCAACAAGACCAAGAATGATACAGTGGCTCACGTAATGGCCTGCGATGTCAGCAACCCCTCCTATATTTTCGCTGCGGTTCAGGAGGCGAAGAAGTTCTATAGAAAAGACGTCGACATCTTCTACAATGTGTCTTCTTTTTCCTCCTCCACTGAGGTGATGAACATCAAGGACACAATGGCACTCAACGTTGAGTCCGTCAAAGCTAGCATCAAGAACATCATGTGCACGGGCAGCACTGTGGGCAACCTCGGCGACGTGGTGCCTTCGTCGCACAGCATCTCCAAGGCTGCAGCCATAGACGTGGTTCGAACTGCCACGGCCATTGAGGTGGGAAGCCACGGCGTGCGGGTGAATGCCATCTCCCCACATGACACTGCAGCCAGGTTTGAGAAGAGCTTGCTGAAGTAAATCTTACCTCTCGCAACTGACCAGCAGCTGAATGATATGATCAGCACATATGGGACCAACAATGTGTCCGGTGCTGGCAAGGAGTCAATGACCATTACCTCGTGCTCAACGGCAATTTCACTCTCTAGGCTCTAGCAGCGACGTGTGGTTGACGAAGCTTCCGAGCTCATCAGCTTGAGGCCAGCAACTTCAGATCACACCAGTTATCCACATCATGGCCGTCATTTTGATGGTGCTTTGCTTTCTAAATCCTGAATAATTATTGTCGCCGTGAGGCATTGACACAGCTCCTTACTCATGTTTTCTCTCCCATATATCAAAGTTGGCTATGGGCTGGTCAGCCATTATGTTAGGCCAACAAGTTGTAATTTCATTCCAAATGTCGATCAATTTGTACTCCTTTTGATTCTCCCAATTAATAAAATTGGTACATTTACCGTATGTTCATAGAAAGAGGCTTGAATTATGTGAATTTATTAGGGTCCAGCTCCTAATTGGACTCCAAGTGTTGAGATTGTCGCCACGCACGGTGACAAGTTTCCTAGAGGACCAAGGGTTATCAGTAGTGTTACTTACATAGTGTTCTGTCCTCAACTGCTCAGCCATTCGTGGAAACTGAACCTCAATGACGTCTTGCGTGCTCGAGACACAAGCACTAAGATATTACTAAAAGTATGTGTGGCTAAGCCTTATAATTTGGAACAGGGGGGTTATTTTATCTTCTTGTTAGCAGCTAGCAGTAGAAAGAGATAGGCAAGGGAAGTTTGCCGTTATAGCCACACATGCTATCACATCCTACGCAAACTTCACCCCGTAGGAGGACAAGTCCCCATCATTGAACCCTCTGCTGGGCTTCCTAGGAGCCAACCACGAGGTCCACACCTGGCATATCCGACTTGGTTTGGACCCGTACCCCACTATTTCAGGTCGGTATTGGATGTTCTAAATTCTGGCGAGCGTCCACGACCAAATTATTGCTGCAGAGGAGTTGCTACCGCGTTACCACCTGTAAAAATTTGATCTGCCATGGATGACCTTCTTCACCAAGGGAATGCTATTGCTATGGCATTTTCACAATATATATTGAGCTGAAGCTTAATATCATATTGAACAAACCATGCAGATATAATCATCACATTCATACATCATATCCAGGAACAATTTTACATAACATGGCAGTGATGTCTATACATGGATTTACGTATTGAAACAAGGTAGCTATGCTTCATCAGATAACTCCCTAGTATTTAATCGACCCCTACGGGCTACAACATGGGGCGAATATAATTAGCTCCAAACTGAAATATTGATTCCCCTATGTGCCTTTGCGAAGAGTGAAAATAATTACATCCAAACTGATTGAAGGATGTGAATTAAAGTGATTTGCTTGTTGAATTACCTCACCAATGTTGTGATGACACTTTTTGCAGTAGTGTTAGCTTTGGTTATTAACTATAGAAACAATTTGTGCATTTGTGATCCGTCTTCTTTATTTGTGTGGGTTACATCATATAACAAAACATTTGGCTTTGGTTCACCAAAGAAATAATTTGTGCCTTTATGATGTGTCTTCTGCATTTGTCTAGGTTACATCACACACCAAAACATTTGGCTTTTCTTAACCGCAGAAATATTTTGTGCATTGTGATGTGTTTTCCTCATTTGTTTAAGTTAATTATATCACATACAAAAACATTAAACTTTCATACCTATAGTGTTCACGTAGTACACATATCATGTTCTATGTTGTATTTAGGGATGCTCACAATGTATAAATAGTATGTTCTAGAATTATCTTTTTGTGTTCACACGGTACTTGTGATGTCCTATAGTATATACTTTAGGCTGTCCAGATAGTACCCATGTGATGTTCTTCTTAATTTTCCTCAAGATTTTTCAATTTTTTCATCTTCGTTATTTTACTCTACTAACACAGTTTATTCTATTTTAATTTTATTTTTAAATTTCCTATATTCCATGAGATATATGTAGTGTTCATATAATTATGAATCTAATATTTCATTCTAATATTTGATTCATACAAATCTCAAATAGTGTTTCTTCTTAACATAAAGCATTTTTTTGTAAAGGAGGAATCTAATTTTTGGAACCTTAGAACATTTCCTCTACTCCATACAATAGAATATTCTATTTTTATGAAACAAATATTTCTATGGAAATTTGATTTGAGTATTTCCATATGGGATCTTGTTTTGAAGGATTTATTGTATAGGAAGCACAATGATTTAATCAGAATTTCATTTTGGTTGCTTAGTTTGTGAACCATGGCTTTTATCTTTTCAAATAAGAACATCCCCCCCCCCCCAAACGCTGACATCAGCAAAATTAAATTCGTACTAGGAGGGTGGGAACAGACGACACAGTGCAACATGCTGACCAGGTCGGACGCTAAGAGCTCCCAAGACTACCGACCCTAACATGTTACCATGTACACTTGCTTCCCTGGGAAAACAGTGCAGAGAAACACGCCTGTTGGCTTTGTTGGCATAGACCTTTTCTTCAAGAAGTTATATTTGTGCTTATTAGGCTTTGGCTAGTTGGGCTCCAAGGGGGAGTAATAGTTAGGGCTACCGGGACTGGCACTCACAAGGGAGTCACGCAGTGTCACTCAACATCTCTTGGCAATTCTACAGTGACACTGCCGCTAACAGTGTCGTTAACTAAGGCCCTTTCACAACTGCTTTCTTGGTGTTATGTATTTTTTCCTGCTTGTACTATGTTATACAAAAACATAAAAATTTGCCACCATTCTTCGAAAAAAGAAGCCTAAGGACACTTCCAATGTGACCCAAGGATGATTTATATACGTATTTATTAGACTGCCACATTAGTATTTTAATGGCGTGAAGGGCAATTTAACAAGGAAAAAGAGAAGAAAACTATTTCTTGTTTAGAAACGATGCCTAAGAGCAAAACGAGGCTGCCCATCTCGCGGTGCCAATCCCATGCATCTGCCTAGCTAGCTCGCGGGGAGTCCCCTTCGGCGTGAAGACGCGGCCACCTGTGAGGCCTCCACCACCGGGTGGGTGCGCGAGGGCGCGGAGGAGACGGCGTCGGCCTGAGCGCAGATGGTGGTGGCGTCCGCGCGCCTGCATGTAGAGAATAGTTTCTTGTCCAAAACTATAGAAACTATACCTGATTTCTAGGTTGGGACTGCCCTAAAAAAACAAAATCCTTCCATTATATTATCTGAAAACACTGTTAACCTCCATCTTTGCTACACGTTATAGAGGTGAGAGTACCCGCGTGTCCAGCTCATACTTCAACTGTAAGCCAATATGCACCTGTAACGTGATTTGGCCTAGATTTAGAAGGTAATATAACATGAGACTCAGTGCGTCACTTAAAAACACTGATCTGATGTCACTAGCCATTACGTCAGCTGTCGGTAGTAATGTATGAAAGACTCTCAGAAGACAATGTAGGAGGACATATACTCACATGCATCAAGCTGATACATGGTGTAAGTTCCGTTGACTTTTATTGTGCGTGACTTTACTATAATTCAGTTTGTTGGTATCAATATTAGGGTGTCAGACTTGGTATCATCAACATGCAATTGATCCAATCCACTACTATGAGCTTGGACAGCCATGGTTTCATTGCCATGTCACTCCAGCTCAGCTCCAAGTCCATGTCCAAATCAGTGACTGAAATATATAAAAAGCATGCAGGAGACAATACATGTGATTTGATCCAGATGAGGTCCGAATACGTATATACAAAAGACTTAACTCGGGATATAAGAAATGCGAGATCGAAAGCATGCAGATCTAACTTAGATGAACTCGGGATATAAGAAATGCGAGATCCAAAGCATGCAGATCCAATCTCAGAACAAAAAAGATGCAGGCCCAGTTTGGTTGACTTCTTGTGCCTCTTCATCTATCTGATCCTAAGATGCAGAGGCGCCAAAGGGTAGCTTCGTTTTAAGACTCCTTTTTCCTAGTGATTGGCTGGAAATTATTTCTGCTAGGAAGCCAGCAAAGCTAGTTCTTGATGTGACTGCAGAAATTAAATGCGAGGGCCAGTCCAAAGTTGAAACTGTTTCTCATGGCAAAGACGCTTGAGGCTATCTATACTCGTGGTACTCTAAATTCATTCTCTAAAAGGCCTGTTCATCGAGATTCTATCTTCTATACTCAATTTTCCCGCACCCACCCATCCTCTATATTATCCTCTATCCACGGTGGGCCTACTTGTCATTTTATCTAAATATATCCATGTGATATCTTGTTTTAAAGGATTTATTGAAACAAATTTAATAGTGCAATCGGAATTTAATTTGGATTTTTGGTTTGTGAGTTATAACAATTTTATTAGTTGAAAAAGTGGGTCCGTGCTCCTTGCTCGCGGGACTTCATCCGTTAAATCAATCCTCCAGGTTGATTTACAGGTGAGCGTTGCGGACAGCCTGAGACTTCACATTTTTTATATATGAAACAGGAGGGGTGCAAGCCCTACTGGAATTTTATTGAAAATAAACAAAATGCAAAGTACAGATCTTCAAGAAACAAAAAGGAAATAAAAAATAACAAAGATTACACATAACCTTGTAGCCATTGATCCATTTGAGAGCACACCCAAATCAGAGCCCCCTCTTTCGATTTGTGTGGTCCACCCTTTTTTGTCTATCTTTTACTTTGCAGTATCCAAATTTAGGCCCCCAAATCCTTTCAGTGACGGATAGCCATGGCCACGCGGGCTCTGCCAGTGAGGCGGGAGGAGTAGCCGCGTTTGTTGCAGTGTATGCTAGAGGCGAGGGAGGAGCACACACTAGGGGTTTATGGAGTGGATGCGCTCGCAGGAGGGGAGGGGTCGGGGAAACCTTACTAGATGGGGCTAGGAGGGAGGCCCCAGGAATGGGTGGGGATGGGGGCAGGTGGGTGAGGCCGTAGGAATGGGTGCCGAGGGGGGCGATTTAAGTGCTCACCTAAATTTTGGAGGTCTAGTAGAGGTCTTGCCAAAACATTGTTTTTTTATCTAAAGCTTCGTATTTAGTTATGGGGCTCAAGTAGGGGCCTAGTTGCTCTAAGCTACTAGAGAGAAATCATTTTTGAAAAAGAAATTGCAACTTTGAGGAGGAAGGTCCCATTAAATACCGCGTTATCTAGAACTGTTTAATTTGGACATGTAACGTGATAAGGCCTAGATCTAGAAGGTACTGTTAGACTAGTCTCAATGGAGTTTTACGGGGGATTTCATGCATATTAAATAGGATGCCACATCAGCAGATCTGGAGTTTTTTATGAAACAAGGAGAGAGAAGGAAAATGTTTCATCCCCATGAAACGTATCGTCTTCATTTCTAGTACATTGGAAACCGTATGAAAGCCCTACTGAGAACCTTTAATTTGTTTCATCCCATGGTATGGTTGGAGTTGAGCGACACCGATGGGACCCACAGAAAACTAAAGTAAACTCTATGAAATTGTGCCGATAAAACTATGTATTAAGAGAGATCCATTTCATGTTAAGTTTCACCTCTTAAAAATTGAAAGGTGAAATTTTGTATTGAGACTGGCCTAAGACGAGACTTAGAGCGACACTTAAGAACACAGCTGAGGTCACTAGTCAATACGTGAGCTGTTGGTAGTAATATATGAAAGATTCTCCCACATGCATCCAGCTGGTACATGGTGTAGGTTTTGTTGACTTTTATTGTGCGTGCCTTGTTAAACTTCCATGCTTATCTATTTTAATAACAAAACAAACTTTCTAATTGAGTTCTCGTCCCATAGGTTTGTTACTGCAAATGTTAGTGGGTCAGGCTTGGTATCATCAACATGCAACTGATCCAATACACTACTATGAGCTTGGACAGCCATATGGTTTTCATTGCCAAAGTCGCTCCAGCTCCAAGTCCATGTCCATGTAGCTGAAATATATAAAACGCACGCAGGAGATAATACATGTGCTTTGATCCAGATCAGGTCAGAGTACGTACTCATATACAGAAGACTTAGGTGAAGTCGGGATATAATAAATGCGAGATGTGAAGCATGCAGATCCAATCTCAGAATAAAAAAGATTGTCATATGCAAATTGCAGGCCCAGTTTGGTTGACTTCTTATGCCTCTTCATCGATGGCATCCTAAGATGCAGAGGGTGTAGAAACTTCTATTTAAGACTCAGGATCAGTTCAGGTTTGCAGAGAAGAAGCCAGCAGGAACCTTTGTGAGTGTGTGGAGCCACGACGATCAACTCAGGTCTGCCTGAGCCACAACGATCAACTCAGGTCTGCCTCCTAGCTTTCTCTAGACAGTACCTATTCCTAGTGTCTGGCTGAAGTGGTTTCTATTATTTATGCTAGCATACTTACTTGGTGTCTCTGTTATGCCTGCAGAAAGGGGAGGGCCAGTCCAGACTTGAGAACTCTTTTCCATGGCAATGTATGTATACGCTACGCTTGGGACTTCACTTTCAAATAATACTACTTATTTATTTCGGAGTAAATTAACACTCATTAATCTGAAATATGTTTGCACAGCATACAATTTACGGTTGAGCTTTTTTTTTTGCGTATGTATGGTCACTTAGTATTCGGTTTAATAGTCAGAGCTTCTCCAAGAGCTTTTCTAAATATACTCTCTAAATTATCATTTAAAAAATTATTTGAGTAAAAGTTGTTTTTCTATATCTCCGTACTCTCCAACAGTTTTTCTATATCTTGTGAGAGACATTCTTGTTCTTTATCTTTTTTTTTGACAAAGTCGTTCTTTATTTTTAACTAGCGAGAAATATAGAATAGAAGATATCTATGTTTAGATATCTAATTGAAGAGACTGTTGGAGAGTATTTTTTGTACTAAAATCTTTATTCCTATAATCTAGGAAAGATATTAAGAGTCTCTTAAAGATGCTCTCCCTAAGACTTGTTTGGTTGCACTCATATCAACCTCAATCTAATTATGTTGGAATAGAATAGGATGAAGATTAAACTACTTACACCCAATCAAATATAACAAATCTGGATTGAATTTAGATGAACACAAGTGCATCCCAAACAATCTCATAATATGAACCTAATCTTGTTAAAAACGTAAGGCGATGTGCAACTTTTAGCCATGCATGCAGAGGCCTGGAGTAATAAGTACAGTAGAGTAATAGACGTGGCTGCAATTGTCATGTTTATTAATAAAATCATCCTTTATTATCCATAAATGTTATGGGCCAACTCTAAGCATATTATTTTATATTTTAATAGAACAGGGAGAAAATATATCTTTGATTAAAACCTACCCTCCGTCCCATTGAGAACGTAGTCCCGGTTTTCCAACACATTTTATGACCATTTTATGACCATGTGAGTTGTCACGTGGGGCTATTATATTATGATGAGTTATGTGCTAAAAGTAATAAACCATTGGAGAAGTTTATACCGTAGAGGGTGCCCAAACAGGGGAAATAATACACTCTAGAACTGAATACTGAAGATCGATCCTGCTTTGTTTAGAAATATTTAAAATTATTTGAAGTTAATATCAAAGGTTTGAATGGGCGACAAATGTTGCGGGCGATCGATCCTTCTTTGTTCAGAAAATATTGAGGATGCAAATTAATGCAGGCTTCGTGGAAAGGTTGCGGTCGTCACGGGGGTCGCCACGAGCGCCACCAGTACATTGGGCAAGGCGATTGCCAAAAAGTTCGTCGAGCACGGCGCCCGTGTCATCCTCGCCGACCAGTCTCCGGAATCTTGCCAGGTCTTAGCAACAGAAATCAACAACACGAAGCAGCTTAACAATACTGAAGGTCAGGCTCACTGGATGGACAAGGTCTGCAACATCTCCGACCGCTCCGGTATTGAAGCTGCAGTTCAGGCGGCGGAGGAAAGATTCAGTGACAAAGTCGACATCTTCTACAACAATGAGGCCGTCCAAAACGCGTATTCCCCAAACTCCTGCATCAACATGACGAGCTTCACCAACACCATGAAGGTGAACGTCCAGTCCGTCATAGCGAGCATCGAGCACGCCGGCGACGTGATGCGCAAGCACAAAAAAGGCGGGGTCATCCTGTGCACGGGCAGCATCCTCGGACTGCAAGGCGACGTGGTGCCCTCGGCGTACAGCATCTCCAAGGCCGCGGTGATAAGCGTGGTCCGCGCCGCCGCCGCCGAGCTGGGAAGGGACCGCGTGCGGGTGAATGCCATCTCGCCCTATGGCTTCTTGGGCACGTTTGATGAGGTCGTGCTCAGGAAAATGTTCCCTAAAGCAGCTGAAACATCGCTGCAGGATTTGATCACGAGCTGCAGGACAAACAATGAAGTGATGGCAGACCACATGGCTAACGCGGCGGTGTTCCTGGCGTCGGACCTTGGCAAGGGAATCACTGGCCAAAACTTGGTGCTCAACGGAGAGTTCACTCCCTAAGCTTCCAAGTTCATCAGATGCATGCAACTTCGGGCCACACCAGTCAACGACATCGTTTCACTCTTTATTTTCAGAATAAATAGTGTGTGGTCGCGAGCCACATACCCACATCTACTAATTGTGTTTCCATTTCCAATTTGAGAGTTCTTCATAAGTTTATTTCCCAATGGACTGGTCACCCATGCATTATGTTGTGCCAACCCGATGTAATAATGCCGATCCACTTGTACTCCCTTTTGATTCTCCTAATACGAGTAGTTATTTGTATCTTTACTGTCTTCCAAATTCAATGCACCACTCAACTTGCTTTTTTAATGTTCAATGGTATTCAACTTGATTGCAATTTGGTTTCAACGTTGAGCAAGTACATTGGATAGGAATCTTCAGCTGGTGCCTATAATTGCAAGATAGAATATTGTTCACTAAACTTCTTCTAGTGATGTGAGTGTTTGGACACCCGGAGCACTGCCGGAGTGCGGTGTTTCGCGTAGGAAAAATATGCGGACGTGCCAGTGTATTTTAAGTACATAAAATAAAACAGGAACAAGTACTTTATTAAGAATAAAAAATTAACAAATATAAGTCCCTAAAGATGCGTGCTCCATAGCCTGCTGCGGCCATCTAACTCAAGCGACGTGGTCTTCATGGTTTTTAGAGCCTCGAAAAGCTTCCAGTTAATTACCCCATCAACCAGCTCACGGAGTACCTCCGATTCAGCTGTTGTGGTTGTTGTCTTCAATCTTCGCTTCACGTCTCCATGTATGGTGTTGGTGTAGATGTAGGTGGCGTCGGTATGACCATGGCCCCGTCGGTATCCATGAGTCGGTACAACATGGCTGGAAGATGAGCTATGCCCGCCCGTGTCGTTCGCCTCGTCGGTATTGAATGGCACATGGTGTCTTACAGTCACACTTGCATGGTTGATATAGATTAGATTGATTCGGACTTTCTCGGCAACGTCGTCATGGTATGTCGTGGAACTTGATCGGCATGGAATTGTCGTCGTAGTAGTAGATGAAGAGTCGGTCGTGGTCGAGCTTGATTGGGCATAGTAGATGAATATCAGGGCGCCGTGCTACCGGCTGCCATCTTAATCGTCGGCTACTGGCTGCCATCTTAATCGTCAGCTTGTACGGTATGCACACGTATATATATGGCATAGTTGTGTATGCACACACACACGTTGGCTTGCTGGCTTCTTTGTTTGTAGTAGATGTATGTGTACGTAGCATGGACATGCATACACGCGTACATACCGATCAGACTTCATCGCGCGCTCATCATCACGGCGCAGCGCAGCCCTTTACGCGCGCATCCAACAACTGCGCCGCCGTTCGGTTCCCTGTCCTCATGAACATGCACGGCGCTATCGCGCATAGATGCACTGTGCAAGATTAGACAAAGCAATGATCAGATTAGATTAATTAGCTTCTCTCATGTGGACGACGTGGTGACGAACGCTATCTCTTCTGCTCGTGACTTGAACTTGCTCTCGACTGCTAGCTTTTGGATCGGAACGAACGTGCAGCTTTCTCTCCTCGCAATGAACTCACCGATCGAGTTGACTCCTGGACTGCAAATACGCCTCGCTATGCAACAGCCTGACGGCGCAATAGGGAGATGTGATTAGTCTGTACCTGGGTACAGAGGCTTCTTAATACACTAGTACACAAAACATTTTTACAGGCGGTTGACAACGTATTTGCACTGGCGTTTTTCCCAACCGCCAGGTGCGAGAGGCCGGTGAAAATGAGCCATTTCCACCGGGCGGTTGGTTGAAAAACCGCCCGGTGGAAATAGATTTCTGGGCGGTTCTCTTAAGGAACCGCCTGTAGAAATCGCTGTCCAAAAAACACCCAAAAAATTGCAAAAAAAAATATTTTTAAAAAGGCAAAAAATCGCTGTCCGTCGAAAACACCCAAGTCGCGCATTTTTTCGGCAGAAAATCGCGCGCTTCGGCCGCGCGGTGTTCGAATCCGCGACCTCAGCTTCAAGCGTATCCTCCTCTACCACTCCACCCACACGTCACTTGTGTCTAGATACCATTTTTGTTCCCCACATATTATACAAACCCGATGGTAAATTGAATATTTAAGGGTCTAAACGATTTCAAATGAAAAAGTGGTGAACTACAAAGTTTCATAACTTTTCGAGATCTACAACTTTCATTTAGAGTGTTTCTCGATCCGAGGTCATTTGCAAAATTTGGATTTCAAATTTAAAAATTTGATTCGTAGTTTTCCATAAAAAGATGATTTCAAATGAAAAAGTTGTCAACTGCAAAGTTTCGTAACTTTTCAAGATCTACAACTTTTATTTTGGGAGTTTCTCCATCCGAGGAAGTTTGAAAAACTCAAAAAAATTAATTTCAAATTATTTCTACTTGGCGGATTTCTTAAGAAACCGCCAGTGGAAATCGATTTCTACTAACCGCCAGTAGAAATCGTATTTCTACTGGCGGTTCCTTAAGAGAACCGCCTGTAGAAATAGGGTCGATTTCTACAGGCTGTTCTAAAGGAAAACCGTCAGTAGAAATAAAACGCTAGTGTCAACACAAATGGTTTGTGTACTAGTGATATAGGCAGTCACCAGGATAGGGTTGGGCTCCTGGCTGCACACATACGCGCCGCCGTATCTGTTATTACTAGCTAGCGAGAAATATCCGGAGACCAAGCCAATCCTTCACATCCAAGGAATACATACTTATCTCTTTGATACGAATATTCTCTGATATCATGACTAGAAGACCGGACCAGGACTTATCTTCAACATGAAAACTGACTCCAATTACCAACTAAACAAATACGCCTCCTGGCCGGATACGCACCCATGATGGCGCGTCGCTCCATCCAAAACCGAACTTATAAGAACTCCCATGCAATCCCTGGCATGTGGACCCAGCAAGGTATATAGCCTCATTGCACTACGTGAAATAACCAAAATACGTGCACATATTTCGTTCAATAGTTTGGGGCCATCTCTATCACCACATCAGCCCCCGTCCGTATATACAAAGAAAAGCCTAGAACATTCCGGAACACATGCCGAGTCGCGTAGTGCTGTGCTGACTTGGTCACACCGGCTACCTTGCGCGAGCTCTTGGGCCCAACTCTGTAGAAATACGTGACATAACCCGGTATGTGTATGGCAAGCTCGACAGTCAGCTCCAACCATGTACAGGTGCACACACGTATTATGCATGGCTAGCTGGTAGCGGCTTGCTAGCTTCTTTCTTCACGAAGACGCTTGCTAGTTGCCTGCCTAGTATATCGATGCACAGGCCCATGCACACGTATGCATGGCACATGCAGGCTCATGCAATTCATTACTAGCTTACTAGCTCTCTCTAGCACAAGTACGTGACAAGTACATGCTTTTTTCTATTTATTTAATTACAAAATAACACCAATGAATACAGGCATACAAGGGTGCATCTGGGTCTCCCAGCGACGACGAGAGCCTGACTCCCAATTACGAGCTCAAATTCCGTGAGCCTCGTGGTAACAAAAATGTACGCCGCCGTATCACTCTCTGACAATATAGCGACGACTCCGATTTGGAGTAGGCCCCGAGGAGGAAGCTACAGTCTCAGTTTGCGCGAGCGGGTCCACTGATAAGGCGCTCGAGAAGTCAGTCTCCAAGGCGACCACAGGAAAGAAGCGAAACCACGAGCCGAAGACCTCAACACCTGTGCCGGAGCAGGATCGCCCAAGTAGACAAGCCCAGAGAAGAAAGCCCGCACAGGGAACAAAAACGCTGATAAGGATAAACGCCCTCTCGTGAAGACCTCCACGTCGCCAAAATCCATCGGCGACCGGAGTCACACTACAGCGGCCTCAGGTGTTCTTCTCGAGTCCGATGTGACCTTGAGGTCCCTCCTGCGAGACCACTTGCAGCCGCAGACAAGGTACGGCTGGCTCTCGCTTAATTTCCTATTGATGCTTATAGACACTATTTTATTTATTTATTATGATCTTCCTTTCATCCTTTGCACAGGGCCGATGTGCTTTGGACCTCCTGCGATATGCTACTAGTGGCAGCGGATATGTCTATCTGGTCGCTGGTGATGATGCTAGCGGCGTCGGATCTTATGTTCGGTTCATCCTTCAGATGATATGGCCGATGTGCTTTGGGCGCACTTTACTCCTCAGGGTGGTTGAGTATATCGCGTCTCTTTTACGGTCTCCATCTTCGTGGAGTCTTCTGATGGGTGGGACTGTAGTTCTCGGGTCCAGATTTGGTGTACATCCATAGCCACGATAGAGCTTCTTGAAGCAGTGTACGCCTCCGGACTCGAGGAAGATTTAGTTTAGAGACTTAGTGGTGTGCTTCAATGTAATTTTATTTTATATTGAGGTCTCGTTTGTAAAAGGGAGCTCCATGAGTTTCGCGAGCTTCTGGCCCATGAAATGCAGCATCCGTGCGCCTTGAACGACGGCAGCGGTGACTTGGTCGTGGCATTTCTGAGCTTGGCGAGCTCGGCCGAGTTGAGCTCCATGAGTTTTTTGATGCACCTGAGAACTTCGCCGGCACACTGCACGAGCCCGATTGCTGGCCCCCGTGTCTCAGCCTCCGGCAACTCCGAGGCCATCGTCACGAGGCCAACGCACAGCATCGCCGGCGAGATCCTCTTCCTCTTGGCAGCAGTTGCCATGGCACCCTGCCGCTTCAAACTTTATGATATCCCCCTCTAGGATCTAGATGTCTTCTGTCTATTTCTCCCTGTGTTTAGTGCGGAGTTGATGATGGTCTCATGGATTGGCGGACGACGCTGCTGCTTTTATATTGGCTTGGTTACTGACGGATCCTTCAAGGATCGGAGGGATGCTCAAACCATGTGCATGCATGCGCGTGGCGTGTAACACAATGTGCAGATCTCCAGAGCGCTGAGATTCTGGATTGGTTACTTCGTTCACTGCATGCAGCTAACATTTTTAATGTAGCCGTGTGCAGCTCGTGGCCGACGGCTCGAGCATCATCATTTTTTTTTTTAAATAAGTAGACAAATTACCGGTTGCTCCAGCTTAAAAATAGGAAGTCACATGTTTCGGCTACTGTTACCAAGGTTAAAAAGACTTTTCTCCATTTTGGATCCTTGGTAATCAAAGATGGATCCCAAGCGAGATTCTAGCACAGGATAAATGGTTCAGAAAGGACTCACCTCTAAAGAAACAATATTCTTGCTTAGACCATTCTTAGCTAGAGTTTTTTCATCATAGTTTTATTTGTATTTAATGATGAAGGACCGAAAACGGCGACCAGAGGGGGGTGAATGGGAGCCTCAAATTTCTTTCGAAACTTTCGACCGCTGTCCCAAAATCGAACGCCAAAAGCAAAACCACAAACAAGCGGTAAGATCACGACCTAACAGGTAGGTGGATACCCTTGGAGATGTCCAAGAGGTACAGCGGATCAACCGAGAAAGATCGAATACAAGCACTCGACGAGACTTCAAAAGGGACGCACTCAAATCTTATCGAGAAGGAAGGAGTGGTCAATTCAAAAATACTCGAGTCAACTTGTGACAAGAGTATTTGGATACGAAGTACGTGATGCTAGAAACCCAACGCAACAAGTGGAAGTCGAATCGGAGCTCGAACGTATGAACCGGACCTCAGTTTCAGCACAGACCAATCTTGGGAGAAAAATAGAAAATCTAATCAAACGGTGTCCAAAAATTATGAAATTTTAACCAGAGGTAGTAGACACCCTAAGGAAGCTTTCCACAAAATATGAGGTCAAAACTCCAAGGTTGGAATACCGGACACGTCCGGAATTTACACCGGACACGTCTGGTATTTCCTGCACAGAGCGACTTTGGGAGAAAAATCGAAAACCCAATCAAACGATGTCCAAAAATCCTGAAATTTTAACCCTAGAAACTAGACACACAGAGGAAGGTCTTCACAAAATTTCAGCTCAAAATTCCAAAGTAAAGTGTACCGGACGTGTCCGGTATTCACACCGGACGTGTCCGGTATGCACGGGCAGAAACCTGGAAAATTCGATTTCGAATCCAAAACTCAACCAAATCAACTCCGATTGATCTGAAATTTTGCAGAGGGGTTCACAAGGTAGTTCTAAAGCTACTCCATGAAGATCACAGCCCCAAACACACTACAACTCCGAAAATCAACGAAATCCGATTCAAGAGCAAGTTTTTCCCCGAAAAAACTCGATTCGACCCGATCTGTGGATTCGTGAGGAATTGGATGAAATCCTTCGGTGGAAAGGATCAACCCACGACCAAGATCAAGTAGAAACAAGTGGTTCGCAAAGAGATTGATCACAGCCCGAGAAATCGCTAAGAACGCGAAGAGGGGAAAGAGGGGAAAACGAAGAACGCGAAGAACAAAACGCGAATCAATGCAAGCAACTCAATGATCTGACTCCACGAGGAAACATGGAGGATTCGGGACCTCCATTCCCTTCACACGAGTTCGATTACACTAATGAAGGATTAGTGGACCTCTCTCTCACTCACAAGCAACTGTACTAGAGGAAGAAAACCCTAAATGAGAAAATGCAAATGGGAGAGGTGAGGGAGATGGAGCTCCCTCCACCTTACTTATCGACCGGGCTTATTTCATTTTCCAGTTTTTTGCCCCGACGATACAACTCGAGCAAACCGCCTAGCCTCTAGGGACATTGCGGGTCCAACTCGAACCGACTCGATGCAATCTTCGATCCGACGGCCACCGCGCCTTCTCACCGGTAGCCGCCTCGACGCGAACTCCCCGATGCCGCCACGTGCCGTCCGTCCGCCTCGGGACCTCCGCCCGGGGTTTTGAGGCTCAACCCGAAAACCCGCCGGTGGTTTTGGGGCCCAAACCACCGAAACCCTCCACCGTTGGTTTTGAGGCCCAAACCAACAAACCGCCCATGTCCTTGCACTTGTCGGCCAAGTGCCGACAACGCGATCCCGCCCGGCGATTCCGGGTCCCTCGGTCCAAGTCTCGATCGTCCCGCCCTTTCACCGCTCCGGTCCATTCGGCGCGGCCCGCCATCACTTGACCTTCACCTGCCGTCGGCCACCGCCTCCATGCTCGACACCGCACAACACAAGCCAAGGTACATGTGGAACTCGTGGCTTTCACCACCGTCGGCAGCACCCCATCCGAGATGCTAGTAGTTGAATCAATCACTCATCATCACAACCGAACCACAAGTATGAACCTTGTGTTCACTCGCAATCTCCCCTTGATGAGTGCATTGTTCAACACCAACACACCACGGCCGAGAAAAAGAAATAGAAGAAGAAGAAAAGAAGAAGAAAGCTCACCAAACGACCAAAAGCCAAAGAGAAGCCAAATGGGGTCATTTGAAGCAAGCACAACTTGGTCCCCAAAGACATGGGCAACGGCTCGACGCAACCAAGTAAAACATGGCTAGCCCTCAAGAAGAGGCGTAAAAGCGGGCTCAACACCACTAGCCAAGCAAGAAGCACTCAAAACGCTAGATCCTCCGTAAAGAGGCAAAGGCTCAACACATCTAGCAAGAAGCAATGCAAAACAACTCCCCGAGCAAATGCATATATGAGTGCACACAATCTTCTCCCCTTCTCCCTTTGAGAACTAGTCTCACCCAATCGAGAAGACAACCAAACAAGACATGTCAAGTGACTCCCCCTTGACATAAGCAAGTGATGTGTCAGGCATATGTGTGTGTGTGTGTCAAATTTCTCCCCCTTGTTGAATAATGCACACAGCAAGCCTAAAATGCAATGACATGCACAAATATAGAAGCTTCAGGTATATAGCAATCAGAGTGAAAAGATGCTCTAGCCGGTAAGACAAATGAGTATAGCAACAATATACAAGTGCTAGCAAATGCTCAAACCGATCAACTAATATGAAATATAAAGTGTAAGCAGTTTTGAGCAGTTTTCAAGCATGTCAAAGAGGGTTCACCACCAAAGATAGCACATAGCAAGCATAAGCTGGAAATCAACCTAGTGCTAACAAGGATATACAAGGTGAACTACCCCAAACAAATGGTCACACATCATGTCAAAGACGAACCTAAGACTTGTGTTTTTCATTAAATTTTATCGAGTTTGCAGCTTAGCACAATAATTAGTCAAAAACATGTGTGTGCGAGAGGTTATCTGTATTGTCAAGCCTAACTTTTCAACCAAGCGGAGCCTATGTCAAAAGACAATCGGGAGCTCAAAGCAATGGCTTCGGTCATCCACTACAAGGCTCAAGTTCATCCAAATGTGCAATTGGAAGCGCCTCGATACCTTGATGTGGGACAATACAGACCCATCTCGATCTTTTCATCTCACTTAGCTTAGTTATCAAATTTTAGCACAAGTAAAGTGTCTAAACAAGTGAATGACTCAAAGCATGAGACATAGCAACCTAGCATATACAAGACAAAGATAAAGGGATCTCAACATCCTACACATGCTAGGTACCATCTCAAGCGGTGAACATTTTCAGATTTCAAGAAAGCTTAATCAAGTTCACATTAGAAAATCATGCTCAACTCATAACATATACCGGATGAACAATAAGAGCCTAAGCTGACAAGCACCATAAAGTACTCACAAGGCATACTAACAAGAGCATAGTTTCATTCCAAATGTTATATACATGAAGCTCAAAATGCAAGTATATATCACAAAATGCAATGCAAATGCACTATCATACAAAGACAAATCAAAACCTAGACTACAAAAGAAACTAAAACTAGTGTACAACAAACAAAGTGCTTCCCTCCTCTAAAAAAGGGAAACACACACCCAGTTCTCCTCGCAAGCGAGCAAAAGTCGCTAGATCGAGGGGCTTAGTGAGAAGATCCGCAAGCTGATCCCGGGTGGCTACGTGATGCAACTCAATGTCGCCTTTCTCTTGATGATCACGGAGAAAGTGAAAAACGAACATCTATGTGCTTGGTCTTAGAGTGAAGTACTTTGGGTTCTTAGCAACACCGATGGCACTAGTACTATCACACGGTAAAGGGCACTCTAGAGAACTCAAGACCAAAATCACGTAGGGTGGCTATCATCCAAAGCAAATGGGAACAACAAGCGGCAGCAGCCGACATACTCAACTTCGTAGTGGATTGTGCAACGCTAGACCGCTTCTGGGATGACCAAGACACAAGGGACGAACCCAAAAACCGACAAGTCCCCGACGTGGACTTCCTATCTAAACGGCAAACCCGGCAAAATCAGCATCCGAATAACCGCAAAGAGAGAGCGAGGAAGAAGCGTAATACCAAAGTCCAAACTCGGGGTAAACCGGAGGTACCTCATGATGCGCTTCACCGCTTGACGGTGAGATGTGCGTGGGGAAGCCCGAAAGCGTGCGCAGAGGCATACAAAGAAATTGTATGTCGGGTCTTGTTGCCGCCGTACAGAAACGATCCGATCATACTCCGGTACTCCTTCCGATCGATCGCTTCTCCATCCTCGTCGGGCGCCGAGGGCCGTCGTAGTCGACATGGGCGCCGAAAGAGGCTTGGCCTCGCCCATATCAAACTTCTTCAGACGTCCTTTGTGTACTTGCCTTGATGCACGAAACGTCCCATCCCGCGTTTGCTTGATTTGAAGGCCGAGGAAGAAAGTCAACTCGCCCATCAAGCTCATCTCAAACTCCCCGCACATAAACTCGCAAACTTGGCATTCAAAGCATGAGAAGAGCCACCAAAGATAATATCATCCACGTATATCCGAACCAAGAGAAGGTCACCGCCTTGCTTGAGGAGAAACAAAGTCTTATCTACCGATCCCATCCTAAACCCCTTCTTAAGCAAAAAAGGTTTTCAGCCTATCATACCACGCTCTAGGAGCTTGCTTAAGACCATACAAAGCTTTGTGCAACTTGAAGACATGGTTAGGATACTTGGGATTTTCAAAGCCCGGGGGTTGCCTAACATACACTTCCTCCTCTATGTACCCATTCGAAAAGCGCTCTTGACATCCATCCGAAAACAACTTAAAGCCCTTAGCAAAGAAATAACGCCAATGCGGATTGCCTCTAAGCGAGCTACAGGAGCGAAGGTTTCCTCAAAGTCTATCCCCTCTTTTCTCGCAATACCCCGAGCAACAAGTCTAGCCTTATTCCCGACAACCACCCCATCTTCACTCGCTTGTTCTTAAACACCCACTTTGTACCTATGGGATGACACTGAGGTGGAGGAACTAAGACCCGACTTGGTTTCTCTCAAAGTTCTCTAACTCCTCATGCATAGCATTAACCCAATCGAGGATCGATAAAAAGCGTGTCCAACATCTCGGGGCTCAAAAGAAGCAACAAATGCGAGAATGAGCGAAGTGAGAGATGTGATAAGACTGGACCGCGGACTCGCCGATCAATATCACCGATCATCGCCCGAGCGGGGTGGCGACGCTGAATGTGTCGTGGAGCCTCTCTGGAAGAAGTCGCCTCCCCCTCAACAAAGAAATGGTGCCTCCCTCGGGTGCCCGGCGCAGTCGAGGAAGTCGCTCGAACGGTCCCCAAGAAGTGGAAGTAGAGGGTCCGGACCGTGAGCTGAAGTAGTCGCCGCAGTTCTCGATAGGGGCAGCCGGTGGAGTCGGCTCGGGATCACCCCAATCGGCATCGCCCCCCTCCTCCTCCTCCACAAAGATGCTTTCACCAAGCTCTTCATCACCGCACGCTCAAAGACGGGGGGTTGTACAAGGCATAGTTTCATCGAATGTGACCTCACAGTCTCCACACAACACGGTTAGTTTCAAGGTTAAGTACTCGATAAGCTCTAGAATGCAAAGCATAACCAAGAAAGATACCGTCGGAGGACCTGGACTCAAACTTGTCCAAATTACCTTGTTTCAAGATGAAGCACTTACACCCAAACACCCCGAAATGACTCACCTTGGGTAGCCTCCCA
Source organism: Chrysopogon serrulatus (assembly GCA_015844335.1). Taxonomy (NCBI): domain Eukaryota; kingdom Viridiplantae; phylum Streptophyta; class Magnoliopsida; order Poales; family Poaceae; genus Chrysopogon; species Chrysopogon serrulatus. The sequence continues at coordinate 144,084 of JADLZL010003544.1, read as the reverse complement.
AATCGCAACTCATAAGAAGTTTTCTTCGTAAAAAGCACGGAGAAAGATATGCGATTAGAAACATGACAAGCAAAGTGTTGATTGCTTCGGCCCAAAACCTCCTAGGAGTCCTATGCTCATCGAGCATCGCCCCAGCCATCTCAACAAGGGTCCGATTCTTGCGCTCAACAATGCCATTCTCGTATGGAACATAAGGTGAGGAAAACCGGTGCTCAAGACCCAAAGACTTGCAAAAAGTTTCAAAATGAGTATTCTTGAACTCGTTGCCATTGTCACTACGAATAGCTCTCATGGCATTTTTAGGGAACTCATTTCTCAACCGAAGAATCAAATCTCGAGCATGTGAAAAAGCCTCATCCTTACTCTCCATGAAAAACACCCAAGAGTATCTTGAAAAGTCATCCACAATCACTAGCACATACCACTTCCCACCTTCCTCGACCGAACCCGAGCCGGACCAACTCGTGTCCATGTGAAGTAGCTCGCCGGGTTCCTTGGTCATGATTTGATTCACAAAAGAGTGAGAAGCGGCTACCATCTTTCCATGACGACAAGGGTGGCAAACAAGATCCTTCTCAAATTTCAACTTGGGCAATCTTTGGATTAAGCCAAGTGAGCTCAACCTAGAAAGAAGGTCAAAGCTCAAATGACCAAGTCTCCTATGCCACTTCCAAAGCTCGAAAGAGGATCCGCCACCAAACAAATGGGAAGAGCCAAAAGAGTGAGAAAAATCAGCTCGAAAGACACGGCCAAATGGGACGATCCGACAAACAAGATCTCCCCGAGAATCGAGAACTCGAGAAAAACCATGTTTAAAGCGCACTTCAAAGCCATCCTCAAGGAGTTGCGAAACAGAGCAAATTAAAATGCAAGTTCGAGACCAAAGCAACATCCTTGAGAACAAAGCTCGTTAACCCGAATGGTTCCACGAGAGACCACTTTACCTCTACTATTATCCCCGAATGTGATGTACTCTTTGTGTTGCACGGGTCGAGGCCGAGAACCATTTAGAACTTCCGGTCATGTGGCGCGAACATCCGAATCAATGAGCCATGTGTTCTCCAAGCCTCCATCCTACATCAATAGAAAGACATAGGATGAGCAAATGGCACACCACCGGGGTTAGTAAACCGAGAAGGATACCAGTGATGCATCATTTGCCCCGAAAAAGTGTTAGGAAAAACACCAAACATGCCATGTCCCATTTGAGGAAAGCGATCACCACGAGAGGGAAAAACGTGGTCCGCTAGAGCTGTGGGACTCAAAAACACCGCCGTGAGGTTCATAGTCATATTGACCACGACCTGAACCCCGCCGCACACTACCACCACGTGGTCTCGCAACCCGAGGCCTAGCACCTTGAGGCATTGCACCTCTAGGCCTAGTAGTGCGCCTCGAACAGGCGGTACATGTACGCCATGGGGAGGACGGTACATGTTCCTATTGTTCAACTCAAACTCACGCTTCTCATCTCTCTTCCTCCTAAAGCAAAAACTCAACCAAGTGACCATCCCTATGACAATACTCACAATGGTACACCTCTCTCTTAGGTGTTTGGCTCACTTTCTTGTGGGTATGGTTCACTCTTGGAGGTGGCTTGGCTTTAGGAAGGGGTTCCTCGAGATGGAAGGGAGTGTGTCAAGTGGGTTCCTTAGATGGTTCGGTTTTGGAATCCACACTTGTTTCTGAGGTGGAGCTTTTGGAGGTTCTTCAAATACTCCATCCTTGGTGGGAGACACAAGTGGCTTAGATGGCGTGATTTTGAGAAGCTTGGGAGTAGTGGTAGGTTTTTCACTCGGGAGCACACCACTACACTCACGAACTTTGCAATAAAGATCATCACCCTTTCCACCTGAAGCAAAGCCTAATCCCGGTCCACCAATTCCCCTCCCGAATTGGTTAACCATCATGCCAAGTTGCGGCTCACCGCAAGACACCCAACTCAAGATGGTCCGAAGGTATGTGTTTTCCTCCTCGGTACGCACCTTGTCATGCCGGCAATTTGCAATCTCTAGCTCTAAACCCTCACAAAGTGCACACTTAGCCACACTAGTGCTATCCGAGTTGGCCTTTTCAAACAAAGCAAGTTTGGCATTCTTCTCTCGCCAACTCGGATTGCAAGTCCGAGCAAGACTTGCACGCACTCAACGTAACAAAAGTGAAGCACGCACACTATCAAAATCATCAACCAACTTAGCGTACTTAGACTGCAGACTAGCAAGATCAGCCATGTAAACGCTACAAAACTCACACTCGGCTCGTCGACACTATGGGAGTGTTCTTAACTAGCTCAAGCTCCTTAAGCGCATCTTCTAGCTTAGCCTTGTACTCTTTTCTATCCCTAGCAAAGATGCTTAAGCAACTTATCTTGACGAAGCAAAGTGGCGCCAAGTCATCAACCTCAGCGACAAGAGCATCGACGGAAGGTGATACCTTAGATGGGTCGCCATCGCCGCCGCCGGGAGCATCGCCGTTGCCGCTTTCTCCACCTCGTCACCAAGTGCCATGGTGCGAGAAGCCTCCGTGGGTGGAGTCGGCGAGGAAGCGTAGTCCGCTCAGCTTGTCCTCGACCTTCCTCTCTGACTCGCCGTCGCTCGAAGAGGAGGAAGCATGCTCGTTGTCGGAGTCGAGGTCGCCGAGGGAGGCGAGGAAGGCGCGCTCTCTTGCCTTGAACTTCTTCACGAACTTGCACTTCATCGCTTCCTTGTCAAAGCCTCCCTTGGACTTGTACTTGCCGGAGGTGTACTCGCTTCTCCTTGTGCTTGTCGGAGGTGGACTTGCCGAAGGAGTGCTTGTTTCGCTTGGGGACGCTTGGCGACGTGGTCGGGTCGCCGCATCCATAGCATCCATCCTTCGTCCACCTCGCCGACGATTCAAGCGGTTGTTGTGGAACCGCGAGAACCGGCCGATGACGAGGGCCACTCATCGCCTCCAAGCACGCCCAACCGCTCCTCCGCCACCGTGATCAACGAAGACAAGGCAAACATCGCAGAGGAGGGGTTAGCCAAGAACTAGTGACACCGTTATTCGACCAGCGCCATAGTCGGAGCAGTAGGGGTTGTGAAGTTTGGCCCGATCTGGTGGTCGATCTCACCGACTTCAGCCTTGTCAAGAGCTCGCCCACGTGAGGGTCTCGTAGTTCTCGCGACTCGAGAAGAGCTTGCACCTTCGCATCCCAAACCCTCCGATCAAGAGCATGTAACAACTTCAAAGCTCTCTCATGATCGCCATAGGGCAAGTTTGGCTTGTTCGCACGCATCTTGTTGACAATGGTCCGAAAGCGTGAGAACATAGAATCGATGGTCTCGCCATCAAGCCGCCGGAAACTCTCATACTCCCCGCTTGTATGTGTCAAAGAGTCTGGTCTTAATTTGGGAGTCCCCTCGTGATAGCTCAGTAGCTTCACCCGCATCTCTAGCAGTAGTCAAGTGTCCGACACGCCAAACTCGACTCGAAAAGACTCGAGAAGAGAGCATTACGTGCCTCGCTATTGGCATCGTGTTGTTCCATTTGCTCCCGACCAACACGAAAGCGGGGAGAACAACGTAAGCCTCATTCTCACAAATTTCCCATACCCTCGCACCGAGACTCGGAGATATGCGCACATCCGAATCTTCCAAAGACGGGTAATTGGTTCCATCGAAAAACGGTGGCTTCCCCGAACCACGAGCCATGTCGCCTTCTCGCGGATCAAGAACCGGTTAAGGTGGAATGATCCTTAACCTGCTCTGATACCAATTGAAGGACCGAAAACGGCGACCAGAGGGGGGGGTGAATGGGAGCCTCAAATTTCTTTCGAAACTTTCGACCGCTGTCCCAAAATCGAACGCCAAAAGCAAAACCACAAACAAGCGGTAAGATCACGACCTAACAGGTAGGTGGATACCCTTGGAGATGTCCAAGAGGTACAGCGGATCAACCGAGAAAGATCGAAGACAAGCACTCGACGAGACTTCAAAAGGGACGCACTCAAATCCTATCGAGAAGGAAGGAGTGGTCAATCCAAAAATACTCGAGTCAACTTGTGACAAGAGTATTTGGATACGAAGTACGTGATGCTAGAAACCCAACGCAACAAGTGGAAGTCGAATCGGAGCTCGAACGTATGAACCGGACCTCGCCAAAGACCTGAGACCAATCTTGGGAGAAAAATAGAAAATCTAATCAAACGGTGTCCAAAAATTATGAAATTTTAACCAGAGGTAGTAGACACCCTAAGGAAGCTTTCCACAAAATATGAGGTCAAAACTCCAAGGTTGGAATACCGGACACGTCCGGAATTTACACCGGACACGTCTGGTATTTCCTGCACAGAGCGACTTTGGGAGAAAAATCGAAAACCCAATCAAACGATGTCCAAAAATCCTGAAATTTTAACCCTAGAAACTAGACACACAGAGGAAGGTCTTCACAAAATTTCAGCCCAAAATTCCAAAGTAAAGTGTACCGGACGTGTCCGGTATTCACACCGGACGTGTCCGGTATGCACGGGCAGAAACCTGGAAAATTCGATTTCGAATCTAAAACTCAACCAAATCAACTCCGATTGATCTGAAATTTTGCAGAGGGGTTCACAAGGTAGTTCTAAAGCTACTCCATGAAGATCACAGCCCCAAACACACTACAACTCCAAAAATCAACGAAATCCGATTCAAGAGCAAGTTTTTCCCCGAAAAAACTCGATTCGACCCGATCTGTGGATTCGTGAGGAATTGGATGAAATCCTTCGGTGGAAAGGATCAACCCACGACCAAGATCAAGTAGAAACAAGTGGTTCGCAAAGAGATGGATCACAGCCCGAGAAATCGCTAAGAACGCGAAGAGGGAAAGAGGGGAAAACGAAGAACGCGAAGAACAAAACGCGAATCAATGCAAAGCAACTCAATGATCTGACTCCACGAGAAAACATGGAGGATTCGGGACCTCCATTCCCTTCACACGAGTTCGATTACACTAATGAAGGATTAGTGGACCTCTCTCTCACTCACAAAGCAACTGTAGGAAGAAAAACCCTAAATGAGAAAAATGCAAATGGGAGAGGTGAGGGAGATGGAGCTCCCTCCACCTTACTTATCGACCGGGCTTATTTCATTTTCCGCTTTTTTCCCCTCGATACAACTCGAGCAAACCGCCTAGCCCTAGGGACATTGCGTCCCAACTCGAACCGACTTCGATGCAATCTTGATCCGACGGCCACCGCGCCTTCTCACCGGTAGCTTCGCCTCGACGCGAACTCCCCGATGCCGCCCGGTGCCGTCCGTCCGCCTCGGGACCTCCGCCGGGGTTTTGAGGCTCAACCTGTGAAACCCACCGGTGGTTTTGAGGCCCAAACCACCGAAACCCTCCACCGTTGGTTTTGAGGCCCAAACCAACAAACCGCCCATGTCCTTGCACTTGTCGGCCAAGTGCCAGCAACGCGATCCCGCCCGGGCGATTCCGGGTCCCTCGGTCCCAAGTCTCGATCGCCCGCCCTTTCACCGCTCCGGTCCATTCGGGCGGCCCGCCATTACTTGACCTTCACCTCGCCGGCCGGCCACCGCCTCCATGCTCGACACCCGCACAACACAAGCCAAGGTACATGTGGAACTCGTGGCTTTCACCACCGTCAGTAGCACCCCATCCGAGATGCTAGTAGTTGAATCAATCACTCATCATCACAACTGAACCACAAGTATGAACCTTGTGTTCGCAAATGAGTTGGCACATGCTCAGAGACATCGCTTCATATCTGCTCGCCCCCGATGTAGAGGATGTAGTTGAGCACGTGCAATCCACGCATCACATTTATATCAGAACTACTAAAGCACATGCATTCTGGTTCATATAGCATATATTCCGTAGGCGTTAACTAGGCATTAACCGGAGCAGATAAGCGGGTGACAGGGTGCACAAGCAGGCCTGTGTTTTTCTTTCCACCCAGTCCTGCAGCCTCGCGAACGTCAACATCCTTAGGCTCCACTCCGCTTGGCAGCTTCCAATCGAAATGGTACAGAAGACTGGCCAATGTGAGCTCGATGTTGGCCAGCCCGAGGTTCACGCCTGGGCACATTCGGCGGCCGGACCCAAACGGGAGGAACTCATAGTTTGTCCCTTTGAAGTCTATGCTCGTATTCTCGAACCGCTCCGGCTTGAACTCCTCGGCATCGTCCCAGTACTTGGCGTCCCTACAAATGGCCCAAACGTTGATGAACACGCATGTGCCCTTAGGAATGTCGTAGCCCATGACCTGGCATGTCTCACGGCATTTGCGTGGGAGTAGGAGCGGCAACGGGGAGTGCAGCCTTAGAGCTTCCTTCACCACACACTTGAGGTAGCTAAGCTTTGCCATGACGAGATCGTCCTCGGTGATGGTGGTCTTCCCCTTGAAGGCCTCCCGGCCGGACCTCGGCCTGGGCTCTGGCCATTGTTGCCAGGTTCCGGACTAGCTCTGTCATGCACCAGGTCAGAGTGGTCGACGAGGTGTCGCTGCCTGCGGCAAACAAGTCCTAGCAGAACAAATGGAATAGCAATCGATCATACATGTATGCCCGGCCGGCAGCACTGGATGATAATTAATTAACTTGAACTTCAGTCGGTAACAAAGCAGTAGTTGTTGGGTTTACATCGAATATTTAATATTATGTTCCGTTGATCATACGTAGTGAAACAATAGTAGTTGAAAAAACAACAACGTTAATAATGGCCAATCAAAATATACAGCTAGCTGCTATTTTATACCCTTTATTACAGAAGGACAATACTGAGAAGAAAAGGTAAAAGGACTGGATAGAAATACATCATTTGAAAAAGATAAGCAGGCTGACCGAAGCAGTGTGCAGAGAAATTGGGAGCAACAATATTTAGCGGTTCCATATTTTATATACCTGTATACAGTTGGTAGCGTGCAAGTCATTAGGAAATTAATATAAATAATCCATGTGGTAAACCAAATTTGATTCGCGTCGATCATCCTTACTTGAACAATAGTAGTTGGAAAACAACAACATTAACACTGGGCAACGGAAATTTATAGGTACCTGCTATTTTTGTACTCTTTGTTAACAAAAGAACATTGCCGAGAAGAAAGGCTAAAAGGACTGTAGACAAAAATACATCATTTGGAAAAGATAAGCAAACTCACGGGAGCAGTGTGGACAAAAATTGGAATGAAGAGTATTCGGCGGTTCCATAACTTTTATATACCTGTATATATTTGGTAAGATGCAAATCATTGGGAAATTAATTAAAATCTTCCATGCAGTGAACTAAAATTGAGCAGTTATGGAATTAGCAATCTGAATGATGTGTAACTACCAATTAGGAATCACCTATCAGGAATGGCAGAGTACGTTGGGATGAAATACATGCAAACGAATAGGAATATAGGCATGGAATCGACACCTCAGTACCTGTATCTGCTGTCATCGGAGTCGTCGCGCTGGCGGGCAGCAGGTCTGCGCCGGTAGGGTGTGCCCACTGCGGGGTTCCCGTGGTGCGTCGGCACAGCGGGAGGCCGGTTTCCCCTGCCTAAGCGGGGCGGCAACGGAGGCCTCGCGGGGGGCGTACCGCGCCGATATGCGGGAGCCTGGCCGCCTGCTAGCTGGTAAGAGACGAAGAGAAGGGAGGAGGAGGCGGACTGCGCCGCGGTGGATGGCGGCCACAGGCATGGTTTGCTCGCGCGGCGGCGGCGGTCGGGCGCTGGTCATGGTCACCGGCGGGGCTGGCCCACGGTGAGCTGTTCCGGGAGCCGGAGAAGGGGAGGGGGCGAGGATGCGGGCGGCGCGGAGCAGGCGGCGGCATCCGGCGGAGGTGGCTAGGCCACAATAGGAGAGGCATCGGGACTGTGCGAGCGAATGGGGGAGGCGCTGCGGGAAGAAATCCAGCGGTGCCTGCTAGAAGGCTGGAGTGGGCATTGGATAGTTTTTTTTTTTTTCTGGTGGCCACGTGTGCCTGCTAGAAGGCTCGAGTGGGCATTGGATAGTTTTTTTTTTCTGCTGGCCACGTGAGAGCCGATGGAGGCAGGGATAGTTTTTTCTTTTGTTTTTTTTTTCTGGTGGCCACGTCAGAGCCCATGGAGGCAGGGAACCACTTGATCAGACGCTCAAAAATAAAGGGCGACGTGGCCTCCCGGTTGTTGGTTTTGGTATACGATCATAGAGGTAAAGGTATACGATCATAGAGGTAAAGGATAGATAGGACGGAACAGTAGGGAAGAAAGGACGAAACGCAGCTTCATTTTGTATTTTCATATGTTTGTGCTGGCGGCTAAGACGGTCCGGGTCAAAGCACATGTATGATGCTGTAACTTTGAATTATATGTTCGAATAAGAGTCAAAACCAGGTAATAATAGTTCATAATTGTTTGGGGTCATATGGACTCGTGGCTGCTCACATTCATCTATCAAATCAGAGAGATCGTTTTATGTGGGGGTTGTATCAGAATGGGGTGTTCTCAGTAAGTTCGATGTACAGAGCCTTCTTAGGTGTTCAGGCTTTACAATACAACAAATTAATTTGGAAATTAAAGTTACCTCTCAAAATTAAAGTTTTTATGTGGTACTTATACAAGGGTGTGATTTTAACAAAAGACAATTTAGCTAGAAGACAGTGGCAAGGAGATACAAAATGTTGTTTTTGTTCTTTCGAAGAGTCTATACAACATTTACTCTTTGATTGTCATTATGCTAAATTCATATAGAGAAATGTTCAGGTTTCATTTAATCTAAATCCTCCAAATAGTGTACACAATATGTTTACAAACTGGTTGAAAGGGCTTGATAGAGACCTGAAATCTAAAATTCGTGTGGGAGCAAGTGCTATTTGCTGGGCGCTTTGGCTTACCCGTAATGAGATTGTGTTTGACAAGGTTATAGCACCATCTGATTTGCAGGTTATTTTCAAAGCGACATACTGGACCAGGTTTTGGTCACTTCTTCAGAAAGAGGAGGATCGTCATGTAGTGATAATGGGGTGTAGAACTATTGAGACAGCCACATTGGAAGTGTTTGCAAGACATGGCTGGAGATTTAGCAATAGAATTGCTATTTAATTTTTCCATCTAAGAACTTGTTTAGGTTTGATGGCTCAAAACTTTATTTTTGAGATTCCCTAGACTGTTTTATGTGTGTTTGTAATAATGAACAATTATATACATTGCAATCGATGTAGAAGCTGGAATATCAATATATTCCCTTTTCTAAAAAAAAAATATCACTACTAGTAGACTTGCTGGTCGTGTAACTTTGTACTGTAGTGTTAGCCCATACCACCCGGAACCTCGTTCAAAGATCCATCTCTACGTCATCCTTGCTCACCATGCTGTCCGTTTGCTCATTGTTCACCATCTCTACGATTTGGAGATGACTAGTAACGATATTGATATATGGACATTCATATGACTACTCACACAATTACCTTAGAATGAAAGGGATTATAGTGTAACACCAATGGCATACATGAGAATCAGGTTTTTGTTAGGTGGAAGATACGGGATTTAAATTTATGCCAACGATATGTAAGGATCAATTTTTTTTCTAATTTCTACACACAAAGCCCCACATAGGCGTCAGGACTCACGATTAAGCTGAAAACCGAAGTTTTAGAATATTACTTCTAGGGCAGTAGGAACTTGACTGTTCTAACAATTTTTTTTTACCTAGCCCTATATTTTAGGCCATTTGACGTGCTCCAACCCAATATTATTAGGAAAAAATTTGCTACAGGACATTAAAATTGGGCTCTCTTTGCTAGCGGACATGCAAAATGGAGCTGGACACTTTGGTTCTTATCAAATTTGCTAGTAGACATCATGCCTAATGAAATAATTTTACCAAATAGATACAAAATTATATAAGGTTTTGAAAATTGTACATAAAATCTTCTACACTCCAACATGATGAGGACTACATAGCATATGTATTGAATTGCACTGAAATGACCATTTTGCTCCTCTTCATAAATAGATAAAGTTAACCATGGTCAATTTTTTCATATATTTGTAGCACACTAAAATTTTTTGAAAAAAAAAAATCACAGAATGTATACATCATCAAATTATGACTGCTAAAAATTTCAACTAGAAAAATAAAGTTTAATATATCGTTACATTAGCTGAAATGGTGAAACGATTATGCGTGGGGTTGCCATGGGTGGTCGGGGCCGGCTGGCCACCTACTAATGGCGGCGGCCGCCCTAGCCAACAGCCACGTTTAATAAAACCATACCGTCACGCAAAATCATTTTAGCAGTAGTGATCATGCGTAAAATTTAGTGGGGATACAAGATTCACAGCATTCTTTAATTTAGCATGTAAAGTCTGGCACTGTATACCGACTGACGACTCATGTGCAAACATAATTTTAGTAAGTATGACCCGGCCGGATCTTCTTGGATTCGATTACAATCAACATAGTTCCAGTTCTAAAGCAATAAAAAGATACAGTGGCCCAGATTTTCAAGCAGCAATTAGTTAATAAGTTGATTAATTACTCATGTCTGGCTTGACTCTTAATTTTCTTCAACATTACATCATCCTCGTACTTGGTCGTACATAGTTGGTCTGCCACGTTTTGAGACTAATAGGCTACTGACGCACGTGCATGCAATGACCATTCTTCAGGCCAAGGAGATTTGTGTTTTAAACGGTTTTCTCTGTGTCTGCGGCACCCATCAGGCGTTGACAAAAGAAGAGGTACAGTCTGTCAAACGTTACGTTTCACAATGAAAAACCATCCGCAGTGTCTTTTGCGTTTCACAATGAAACAGCATCCACAGAGTCCACAATAAAAAGCAGAGGAACAGTGTTGGGGGATCATTTAAAGAAGACATCTTAAATCTTTTTGATGATTTTTATGTGAAGAAAAAGTTAACATTAGTCACGTAATTTTTCACGTAAAATCACACGCTATGTAGCTAGCGGGACTCGAACCCATGACCTCTCTCTCACGTGTAACCTCCAAACTAAATTTAAATTGAGTGTATAACTTTTCAAAAGGTTACCAACTATAAAGTTGTATAACTTTTCAATATGTTATCATTATAAATAATTATGCTTATGTCATACGATTGCTATAAGTTTCTATCATGAGTGTGTTGACCTTGGTCACAATTTTTTAGATTCGCCTCTCGCCATCTGAGGTGACTCTCTTCTCTTTTGGACCTCATGTGGAGGAGATTGGGAGCAGGCATCATTGGGAGTGGAGTGATAGTGTGGCCACCTGTCAGCATACTAATTAACCATGCCTTCACCTGGCGTGAACGGGTCCAGTTCCCTCTTTATAGGAGTAGACAAATAGAAGTTGCTGGGGTCAGTATTTAATTTTACTGTGGTCTAAGATGCTGATAACACGGAGGGTAATGCTGGTTCTGGGTAAGTCATTGGGGTTAGTGGACCCCCCGACATATTACTATAGATCTGCCCTGTCTTGTGGTGAGCCAGAAACCTTCCTTCTGGAGAGGTACGGTATACATCATGATGCCGATCCATGCATGATATAATCTCCCTCAGTCTCAGTACAGTACAGTACAGTGCATGGGTTATTATATAATTGAGCTTACAATACATTTGTATATATGCACGCTCCCTATGTATAGGCTGGTTTGAGGAGCTATGGCAGGAACCAAGCAGGCAAGATGTTTGAGCTGTCATTTGACATGGGGAGACGACCGTGCCCGGTAGAGAACTTGGGGATGCAGTTGGCAGGCATTGCTTTGGGAACTATGATCCAATGCTTCAACTAGAACGAGTCGGCACAGAGCTTGAGGACATGGCTGAGGGCTCTAGCCTAGCCTTGTTCAAGAAGGTTTCATAGGAGGCCTTCTGTCAACCGCGTGCTTATATGGTCGATCTTCTTTCAAAAATCTACCTGCTACTGCTAAGGCAAGCACGTCATGTTGAAATATCGTTTGTTATCACACACACACACACACACACACACACACACACACACACATATATATATATATATATATATATATATATATATATATATATATATGCATGTAAAACCTTAGTACGTATCAAATAATCTGTGTGATGCATGCTTGGTTCATGCAGTGGCCTTCCCTTTATTAATTAGTGGAGTCCATGGAGCTCTGGTTGTGGGATGGCGCGACATGTGCAGAGCGTGGTCCGCGCGAATGTCGTGGTGTTCATGGCCACAATCTTGTACATGTATCTCACGGTTATGACAAAATAAATTATAGCTTTAAAATTTTATAAAATGGGTAAGACATAATTAGATGTGTAGCATTCCCATCTTCATTTTCCATAAATGTTTGCAAAAGATTTTTTTCTCCCATGTTGCAACGCATGAATATATTTGGTAGAAAATTTAATTGAAGACGGTTAGAACAAATTGGAGCCATATAGGCACCAAAAAGCACTGTCCAACCACCGTAAAAGAGATCTAACTAGAACTACAAAAAATCACATAAATATGTTTTACCCCACTATTACATTCAATACAAATTAACCAGCATTGTATTGGGTATTTTCGAAAGACGAAGATCACTATACAAGCAATACTTGATACTTCAATGACAAGGCGTATGTAGATATATATACAATAAAAAAAGATAGTAGAAAATAAACTCAACCATGAACAATCAAAATGAGAATGTGATGATTAATCAAAGTATTTCCTGCATTTGATCGACAAAATATACAATCCAATATAATACAAGAACATACTAATAACATAAAAATTTTTCTTTAACAAAATGATTTGTAGAGCAAAATGGAGAAGTCCCGTACACCATTCACACCTTGATGCTCCACCAGTAATACTAAATTTGTGAACAACATCAATTGGAGGGATCAAGAATGAAATTAAGGGTCTTTGGAATTATTCCAGAGTAACAGAGATAATACTGGTGATCCTTCTTCTTCACAAAGAAAAACTATATTTCACTAAAATCCAGAGAGCAATAGGATTGATGAAATGAGACTCTATTGTCCCTCTTAGGTCCTTGCTATTAGTATATAAGTTTTTCATACCATGATGCAAAAATATGTTGCACATTGCATATTTGCTGACTCGTTGAACAACAGAAACTGGTGGGCGATGCTTAAAGTGTGCTTCATTTATAGCTTTCCATGTGTTATCAACCAAATCACTTATCTTGGCTAGGGCAATCTCAGTATTGACGTTGTGCTCCTTCATGTAGCATTCCACTGAATTAGCTGTATCCATTTTGTTCCTACCAATCTAAATAAAAGGTGCAACATATAAATTAAGTGCATATTCATAATTTTTCTCAAGGACATATAAATAAGAGTTACAACTGAATTTGAAACTATAACTATGATGGCACCTTGAATGCAGCCATGTCATTCATGTAACGTGTTAGCAGTCCACTTGCTATGACAACATCGTTGCACCCAATGGCCCAGTCGAATGTCTCAATTGATACATCATCCATACCAAAAAGTATACCAACACAAGCCAATTCACCTCCCCCCGTCACCATAGATGCATACCATTCATCTTTAAAGCTTGGTATGTGATTTTTATGAAACCATTCAGCTTCCTGTAGATAATAGCTAGATATTCTCTGAAACTGCACATGAAAAGACAACTGTTGAGTATCCACAAGGTGGTGTCAGTCTTCGCACAATAATATTGCCAAGACAACATCCAAACAGTCACTTTGTTTTGCACTTTGTTTCAAGCCATGCACCCAGTACATATTCTTGACGCAAACACCCAATGCATATTGTTGCCCGGTGCATCCTTTGTTGCATCAATTTATTATAGCATCATCTCTCCCCAAATACTCCCTGAATGCAACTATCACATTTCAAGTACAAAGAATCAATTATAACTCATTTTATTGTCTCTATGTGTTGGTTAGACAAAAATAAATAATTGCATCTATAAATCCATACTTGACATGGTGCATCTGCAGAGCATTCCTTTCATAGACGACACCATATATAGAGTTCAAAGCCAAACAATATTCCTAAATTAGAGTGGTAGCTCCTTTTATTCAACATTTGAATGTGAGAATTGCATTCTCTTTCTGAGATGGAGGGAGTCGTACATAATACCCCTGCCATCTTGAAAAGAATGCAATTACCAAGTCAAACCATTTTCTATTTGACTAAGTTTATACAAAAAAGTATCAATATTTATGGCATCAATTAAGTGTTATTAGATTTATCATGGAAAATATTTCCCTATATAACTATTTTGCATCATTAATAATAATATGCTTCTCTACAAACCTAGTCAAATTTCATGTAGTTTGACTAACACAGAACAAAATAATATTCATTTTAGAACAGAGATAGGAGCGAGCAAAGTCTATGTGATGTTAGCAAGCATTGCAGCTATTGATGTGGATCACACTAGTATAGAGATAGAATGCTCAACAACGCCGACGGATGGTCTGAGGCAGTGGAGTTGACAAGTGCTCTTCTTGATCCGACCATGACCTCTTTCCCAACCCAATCTCATCCCCCACTGTTGCAATCTCCTCCTCAGTCCCAACCATCTTATCTTACTATTGCTAATTGAAGTCCCCAATAGAGGTTCCATATTAATTCCTCAATAGACGCGCTAAAAAAAGATAAATGCTAGAAACTCCCATGTTAATCACTAATATGAAAAATCTTTTGGGAGGCATTTTGCAATTGTTCTCAGAGGTGGGTAGCACTGAAAACCGCCTCCGTTAATGCATCGATTAACTGAGGCATTCACTCTTTTTATTAACCAAGACAATTACAAGAAACCACCTCGCAAAATCCTAACGAAGGAGGTTATTATAAAAGAGTCCGCCTCTAGAAATAGCCCTATTAACCGAGGCGGGCCTTATAAGTGGTCAGCCCGCCTTGATTAATAGGCCAACGCACAAACAGGCCCAAGCGAGGCTCGGTAGCATAGCCAAGTATAAAAATGACACCTAGATTTTTCTCTGCTACCCAAGCCCGAGCCTCTCCCTCAATAGCCTCACCAGCACTCCCTCTCCCTCTCCTTCTCCTGTCCCTCCCTCTCCCACCCTCGCTTTCACGAGCCCACAGCGGCGGCGCCACCTCCGTCTCCCACACCCCCAAGGGAACGCCCGGCCGCAGGTGAACTTCTCCCATTCCTCTTTGAGGTACAGCAGGCCGGACCGCCCGGCGAGGAGCCTCCCTTGATATCTGAAATATGTGTTCCTAATCTAGGATGGGCTTTGATCATGTCAGTTTAGCTCTATCGGTTCAAGGTAATGAGAGAGAGAAAGCAACTAGCCAAGTACCACTGCACCTCAAAAATAATGTTTCTTAATTAAATTTCCGGTAATTAAAAAAATAAAAGTACCTAGAAGTACCATAGTACTTTTCTAACCATTGTAAAAGAGCTTGAAATAAAATTAGTTAGTTCCATAATGAATATAATGGAGAACTATTTAAATTTTAATTATATGTATTACATATATGCAACAATGATAAGATTTTGAGACACCATACTAGATAAATCATCCAAAAAGGAGAAAATGTTCTTGACCTACCGCTTTTCTGTTGTAAGAACCACGGTACTTCTGATGCGGTTCTAGTTCATTTTCAAATTCCCTAAAGTTGCTTATTATATTGAGAAAGAATTTCTTCAAGTACTCCGGCAGAAGAGAGGCTGCACCCTCATTCCATCTGCATAAATAACCTCGTTAAACATTAACTTGATTTGTCAAAACTTTTAGGTCCATGTATTAAATTTGCTCCGCTTGCATCACTAATGCAAATCCAAAGACGCACCTCTGTATAGCCTGATCGAGCTTTCGGCAGTCTTCCAAAGTGGCACCAGTATCAAAAGTGTCATCTAATAAAGTCCATAGAACAGAAATCTTAGCGAGAATCACTCGGGCGCGGGCATGCTCTTCCTCATGGTACATGTTATAAGAAAAAAAGTAGCACTCTACCACACGATCCCTCACGTAATCCAGTCCAATTTCTGTTGAAAGATTCTTCCACCACCTAGAATTTAATATCATGCATGATTAGTTCATCTTACATTGGATATACGTTGTTAACAGGCAAATCAATCGTTTTAGCCAGGTTATTGAGCACTTCAGAGAATGCAAATATATTATATTATTATGTGGCATACGTACTGGGAAATTGCGTTGAGCTCCTGTATATAAAGATGTTGTAGACGATTAAATTCAAGCTTGGCAAGCTCCAATACTGTGGGGTTGTATGCTTGTTCTTGCACATTGTACTCGGCTATATAATTTAGCGCCTCTACTCTTTTCAAGGTCCTTGGCAGAGGAATTTGAAGAGAACGTGTGACTTGTTCAGCTAATGGGGACTTTAGGGTGCTTCTCAATGATTCCAGATGATGCCTTGCAAATAAGATAGCTTCTTCAAGTGCTCTCTCATTAATTGTGAGTTAGAAGGTGAGCTGCATTGAATAAGCTTAGCAAGCCCTTAGGGTCCTTAGTTATATCCCTGATAAAGCTCCCATCTTCATTCTTGAAATTGTTGAACACGTCTGCAGAATTTACACATTTACGATCACATATGTTATGTATCTGTATTCACAATGGATACTTAAATGCAAACCATGCGTGCATCTAACTCCAAAATATGGTGTTAAATAAATATTATTGTTTACTGCATACCTGGAGAAACCCATAACCCTTGCTGTCTAAGCAAACGAAACCGAAGGGAGATCTCGTGAATGCTTTCGCTATTAAAATTGTCATTGTGAATGTTCTGTAATGTGGTGTGTATCTGTTCCTCAAAATGATGGTCTATTGCGAGACGTTGGAGCACATCTACTAGGTTCAATTTCTCCACATTGTTCTTGCAATTTTGAAATAGAACGCAGACCTCCTCTTTTAATTGCTTGACTCTTTCTGTCATCCATTGCTCTGATCTCTGCACAATTTAAGAGAGAAGCAAGACCACGCATATTTTATCTTTGTTCTGACGTATGAAAGAAAACAAGTAGAGACAGTTGTGTAACCCATGAACAAGTTTAGCAGAGACAGTTTTGTAACCCATAAACAAGTTTAGATTTAGTTTGCTTTGTTTCAGTTTGATGATTTTAGTTTTAGAAAGTCTTTGCATCATTTCAAGCTTGCATCTCCCCAGGTTAGCTACTCATGGTCACATGGATAGCTCCGATCACTGCTGCCAGTTAGTTAACCGTAAGAAAAAGGGACCTTTGGCCCATTGAGATTGAGTTTTGGTGTTTGATTATCAACATAAAAAAGTTGAAATAATATATTTGCAAGTGTTTATATTGTAGTTCAATAGGATCAGATGCATGGAGGACTTGGAATGGTTTGGAACATGAACAAGTTGATGAAATCTGAAAAGAAGACCCTTGGCCTTGTTCATGGTTGCCCAGGGCATGGGCCGGGCACGCACTGGTCACCACACGTGTCAGGTGAGCATTGCATCTGCACAAGATCAGAGCACCGGTCATGTCAGGTGGCACCAGCTATGGTGCACCGGACGGGGCAACAGCAACTTGGAGCACCGACGATTGTAGTGTGCACCGGCTATGGTGCACCGGATATATAGGGCACTCAGAGAAGGTTGCAATTTACTCGGTGGTCCGTTGCCGTGCCAGCATGGTGTCATGTCATGAAGTGCTCTTATTTTTGGCTCCATGTTGAGATCACTAGAAGCGGAGAGTGCTGTGCCTGAAGGTGAGCGCGGTGGCAGCATTTTGTGAAGGTCGATGGCAACGATCTGTGGCATGCGGATGGGGATGGTGTTCTACATGGCCCGGACCAAACAGTGGCATCACACGTACGGCGTGTCTGTTTTGCTATACTATAGTCTGTCGCTCAGGTCGGCCGTGGTGTGACGCGTCCATCCTACTCTGCACTCCGTGCCACCATGGCCGGCCTACCTCCACCTCTCCCTGGGTTCTCTCTTTTTTTAAAAAAAACTAAAAGCCATATTTACTTTTACAAACGGATTTAGCTCCATCTCTACTTGGAGTTGCCATTCCTTTAGGCCTTATTTACCTACACAAAATTACACTTCAGTCCGCGTGGTTTAGGAGGAACTGAAGTGTATTGTAGTGTAAATTCCATTATAATCTCTCCCAAATCACATGGATTAGGGTATATTTATGTGTAGTCAAACAAGACTTTAATAAAATACAAATAAAAATAATATATATATATATATATATATATATATATATATATATATATATATATATATATATATATATATAGCATTTAAATAACATCAGAGATTTCCTTGTTGCACTGATAATTCAAAAGACAGTGTTGGCTTCAATAGTAATAAGTGACTGATGACGAGATCGTTTGCTGTCGCAAAACATACCATGTAATAGTCGTTTTTAGTTTCAGCTGGTTACGGTGGGGGTAATCATCATTACCACCACGGTGGCCGGGCTATTGGTTGTACTATCACACTAAAGTGACTGATGACGATAATAATATATAGAAGTGTATGTCTTACTTGTGATGTTGGCGCGGTGTAGTTGATAAAAAAATCGTTCCACACGGAAGGATGAAAACTGAGTGTAATGTCCGAAGCAGTATCTTTGTAAGTCGATGACGCCGTGCATTTCACTACTAGTAATTTCGCAGGACGAAGCGACGACGGCCGAGGACACTGCAAGAGACGGGGATGCCTAGTTGTGATGGCCAGCTGCGGCTGGAAGAAGCTACGGCTCTTCATCCTTTCTGGTATTTAGTCCAACAAGCAAGCAATTAAATTCGAAACAATGCAAAGCATCATGTGTCCTAGCTTGCAAAATCGTATGCTTTTATAGGGGCGAGATCTCCAACGACAGTGGCTCATGATGCCAACGAAAATTCCGTATGCACGGTAGTCAACACCTAACGGCGGCGACGCGATTTATTTATTTGGTGGGTCAGCATCTTTCATTTTTGCCGCCACGATCGATCTCTGCACGTGCATGAGATGACGGATCACAACAGTAGTACAAAAAAGTCAAACAAGGTCACCGTGATGGCGACAAACTGAAAAATGCGCCCCGGTGGTGATCTTTAGTAATTCATTAATTGGACAACAATGAACCTTTGTCATCAGGCCACCATCTTATTATGCCCGATCGCTATTTCATTAAGGGCACTCCCAACCCTGACTCTACATGATTTCTAAGTGCATTTATTATCTCTCTATTTATTGCTTTTTGCTGATGTGGCGGTCGATTTATTGAAGAGAGAGGGAGAGAAACCAAGAAATCGAGTCTTGATAGGAAACGGAGTCTACGATTTGTTCGAGACGAGTAGAAACCACCAGAGGCGCGTTGGGGAGGCCAGCGTCGTTTCCTGGATCCCGTACACCGGCGCTACTCACCCCCGCCGCGGCCACGATTTCCCTCTTCCGCGCGCCATCTCCCGCGCGCGATGGCGGCTCCCGCGCTCTCGCCCGATGCCGCTCCCGCGCTTGCGCAATTTCTCCCGCCTTCGCGCTCGCAGTGGAGAAGGGCGCCACCAAATCTTCCGTCGCCGCCAAATTTGGAGGCCGCGTGCCAAAGCTTCAAAGACGCGCGCCAAATCTTCCAGCGCCGTCTCTCACCCTCCAGGTAAATCACCCTCCCTCTGCCACCCATCTCCCATCGAGGTTCAGATTCGGTCCATCCATAGCTCCTTTCCCTTCGATTCCATCTCCTTCCCCATCCACTGTGACACAAAAATATCCCCAAATCTCACAGATGAATCCATTAACAAAGACTAATTCTCGGCAAGGCAGAGGTGCCCCTAGAACCCATCCTTCATCCATCCGTGCTTCTGGGACTGCTCCGGTCGTCGGAGCTGCTGCAACCTGTGCTCGAGGTAGAGCCACTGGTGTTCCTCAAGATACCGGTGTTCCTCGATTTGGTGCTGGTACCTGTGCTCCGGTCGTCGGAGCTGCTGCAACCCGTGCTCAAGCTGGAGCCACCGGTGTTCCTCAAGATGCTAGTGCCAGCATTTGTGCTCCTCGAAGTGGTGCTTCTCCCGTTGGTGGATGGTGGCCAGCGTCATCTTCTAGTGAAGGGTAAGTCTTCAGAGAAGTGGATCTGTGGATATGCACTGCATAAATTATTTATTTGTCGGCAGTCTCGTTATGTTTTCTAGTATGCACTTTTAGATTAGTAGAGGTAGCTGGGTTCCAATGCAATGAATAATAGTTCGACGGCTTCCAGCTAATAATTAAGCCTCTCTATATAGCTGGGGTCCAATGGAATGAAATGCATAGCTGTTTGTTGATAATCTAAAATACCCATGTGTCTCTCTGTATGTTCACAAGTTTATCTGCATTTAAGATATGCAGTGCACAAATTGTTTATCTGCACATTTTGTGGTTTCCAGTAACTAGTGGTCTATGGCATAAATTTTCAGTAATTATAGATTGTTTCTCTGCATAGTGTCTAGCAGCCTAGAAAAAACCAAAATGACCAGCAGTACTGGCTGAAACACTCCAAACCAGTATCCTTGCTTGCCCATCCATTAACTGATAATTAATTAAAAGATATTTAGAGAAAGATAGAAAGAGAATGAAATCTCAAGTACATGATCTAGACTCAAGATATTTGGTGAATATATAATTAATTAGAGCATGGAAATCTATATGTTTGCAGGTTATACCCACCAGGAGGGTTCACAAATTTTATGCAGTCCAACCCATTTGCTAACTATCCTAATGGAAATGAAAATTTTCACTTTGTTGGTGCTCCAATGGGGCAGTCTTCAATGTCTCCAATTGACCTGGTTGCTAGAACAACTACCTCTCCAGCACAAGAAGATGAAACAATTGATGTCGATGATGTAGAGGCACAAGAAGATGAAACAATTGATGTCGATGATGATTCTAGAACCGCTGGTCGGTTGAACTGGGATGTTGAAGAAGACAAACGATTGGTAGGTTGAAACAATTATTTGCATGCACACTTGAAGGTAAACGATTGTCTCTTTTTCATTATTTTTGTTTTGTTGTTTCTGGAATTGTAGGCCAGTGCTTGGTTGCGTAATTCAAAGGACCCAGTTGATGGAATTGGTAGGAAGGCAGATGCATATTGGGCAGATGTTACTAAAGAATACAACAAGACCACAGAAAATAGCCGCAAGAGAAACCGGAACCAACTGAAAATACGTTGGGATCGTTGTAAGAAACCATTAACTGATTTTCATGGATGTTGGGTAAATTCCGGTAGAGTTTGGCAAAGTGGGATGAGTGATGACCAAGTGACTGACAGAGCATTAGAGGTTTGGTCTGGTCGAAATAATGGTAAGGCCTTCCATCTACTGCATATGTGGAAGGTAGTACGTGGTGAACAGAAGTGGGCTGCATATCTTGCAAGGTTGAAGAAGCAAAAGGAAAAGAATGCAAAGGCTACACCAGCTCATTTGGTGAATTTGGAATTAGATGGAGAAAAGAGACCTAATAAGGGGCATAAGAAAGCAAAAAAAGAACAAAATGGCACAAAGCAGGCCTCTGAAGCTTTGTCTGA
Source organism: Chrysopogon serrulatus (assembly GCA_015844335.1). Lineage (NCBI taxonomy): Eukaryota > Viridiplantae > Streptophyta > Magnoliopsida > Poales > Poaceae > Chrysopogon > Chrysopogon serrulatus. Next base: position 122,677 of record JADLZL010003544.1, on the reverse strand, counting down.
TTTTAGTGGAAAACTCGAGAAGTTCATCGAAGCAAGCACCAGGAACAGGGAAGAAAGAGAGAAGATGGCTGAAATTCAGCAAAGCTTGGCTGATAAGAAGATTGAAGCAGCTAAGCTTAATCATGAAACAGCTCATGAACAAACCAAGTGTAAAATGCTAGAAACTTACACACAGCTGCTGCTTGTGCCTACTGATCAGCTTACTGCAGATGCTTTGGCTGAGAGAAAGTTGGCACTAGAGAGCGAGGCTTGCTTTATTTCCTAAGGTATGACACTGTCAACTCTTATTCAATTGCTATTTTAATTGCTGGGAACTGTTAACTAATAGACTTGGAATTAATTCTGCAGTAACAAGTGGGTGCATACAAGTGTGATCATGCGAGTAATTTCTATAAGGTAACTGAAATCCTTTAAATTCCTGTGATCAGTGCTATTTTAAATTCCTGTGATCAGTGCTATTTTAATACAAGTGTGAACTCCCTCTACTATTTATACAAGTGTGAACTGATCCACTATTTTCTGCACGCAAGTGTGAACTGCATCCACTATTTTCTGCATGCAAGTGTGAATTGCATCCATTATTCTTTGGCATGCAAGTGTGAACTGTATCCATTATTCTTTGGCATGCAAGTGTGAACTGTATCCATTATTATTTTTGCATGCAAGTGTGAATATATACAGCCACGGCAAATGTGCATATATACAGCACAGTCAATCACTTCGGCTATTTCTTCTCGACCCCCTTTCTACTGCTGCTGTGCTCTTTCTTATTTGCTATTCCCTTTCTGCGACTGCTGCCCAGTACCCACTATTCTCTTCTATCCTTTTCTGTACTCCATGGATGGAGATGGCAGCATCGACCCTAGTGATCTGTATTCCATGGATGATTATCTTAAAAAGCAAGAAATTATAGATGATTTAGGCGATCATCTAGTAGCTGAACTGCATCCCCTTATTGATGATTTACAAGGTGGAAGAACTCAGCGTGGTCCTAGGCGATTTGTGGACAGACCTCGTGAACAAGCCAGCAAACAACTAATGGATGACTACTTCTCGTCTAATCCGGTCTACAATGAGACACAATTTCGCAGAAGATTTAGGATGAGGAGACCCCTATTTCTGAAGATTGTTGAGGCCTTGAGTGGGTGGTCTGAGTATTTCACCTTACGAACAGATGCTCTGAATCGTCCTGGATTCTCGCCAATTCACAAGTGTACAGTAGCGATTCGTCAACTGGCATATGGCGGCTCTGCAGATCAACTTGATGAATATCTGAAGATGGGAGAAAGTACTGGTGTTGAGTGCTTGAAAATGTTTGTTAGAGGTGTCATTGAAGTATACGGTGAAGTGTACTTGAGACGACCCACAGTACAAGATGTAGAACGATTGTTGGTAATCGGTGAGCGTCGTGGTTTCCCTGGCATGATAGGGAGTATTGACTGTATGCATTGGCATTGGGAAAAATGTCCCTACTCATGGAAGGGACAATATACTCGTGGTGATCATGGTGTACCAACAATCATTCTAGAGGCCGTTGCTTCACATGACCGATGGATATGGCATGCTTTCTTTGGAGTGGCAGGATCCAACAATGACATCAATGTGCTGAATCAATCTACTTTGTTTGTGGATCAGTTAAGAGGAGAAGCTCCATAGGTGCAGTACTTTGTGAATGGAAGGCAATATAACCAAGGTTATTATCTTTCAGATGGCATATACCCAGAGTGGGCTGTTTTTGTTAAGTCTATCCGTGCACCACAATCAGCTGAGCACAAGCTGTTTTCAGAACATCAAGAGGGGGCAAGAAAAGATGTTGAATGTGCATTTGGGATTTTGCAATCTCGTTTTCACATTTTGCGTCAGCCGGCACGTCTATATGAACAAGGGGATCTTGAGAATATCATGTTAGCTTGTATAATACTTCACAACATGATAATCGAGGATGAGAAGGATATAGAGGATGATTCCTTTGACTTGAACGAGGAAGCAACCATGTCTACTGTTCAGCCATCTACAGTCACTCATGGGCATGATCCCGTGATGGAGGAGGTACTACAGAGAGATGCCGATATTCGTGATCGTGAAGCTCACAGACAACTACAATCTGATTTGATTGATCACATCTGGCAAAAGTTTGGGAATCGAACTAATTAGGTAGAAATATTAATTTATATATAACTGTGTATAGCTGACATATATATTTTGCAATCTCAACCGTGCATAGCTGCCATATTTATCTTTGCAACTCTGCCTTGTTTTACATCAATTTTGATGATGATATGCATCTGAACATTTTTTTACTTTCTTTGTGCAGACTTACAAGTTTACCTGGGAGTGATTTTGATAAGGTAATCTCTAGCTGCCATGTTTTTCTTTTCTTTGTGCAGACTTGCACTTACCAGCATGTGCAAAGTCTGAACTTCAACTGAGTCTGAACATGCATCATTTTTCTACAGTTCTCAAGATTTGGTGTTATTCTTGGAGGAAGACGAACATGCAGTTCTGTATGGATAATGGATGGCTCAATATTATCTAAATATTATTATTATCTATTTATTTTGAAATTTGTATCTAGGTGTCTATTGCTATTGTAATGGATGACGTATGCCTACTATCTAGAGCTAAACTTTATCAAGTATGTCTGATACGTTGGATGGTATCGATTGATAAGTGATGACCTGTTGATGATGATTGTTGAACGTGGTGATATACGGTTATATATTGAGATGAATTATTGTTCGGATGTGTAGGGTGGATCACATAGTAATATGCCACAGCTGATCAGCTATCCATATGTTGCACATTTAATTCCTTCATGTATAGAAACTACTATTAGAAACTGTGCATTGGAGAGAATAGTTTCTTGATGTGAAGTCCTAGAAGGATAGAAACTATGGGTAGAGTCTGGGTTGGGAGTGCCCTAACAGGGGTGTTACCAAATTTTCATTCACGGCGCTTGTGCCATGCGCGCGAGCTAGCGACTGCATGTTTCTATACTCCCAACACAAAAGCAAACAGCAAAATTAACACGCAACCATCTCTCATCAAAGGCAGTTCAAATCAGGCTGCTTAACTAACCATATCAGCTACTTCATCCCTGATGAGGCTCTCTCTATATATATATATATATATATATATATATAGGGCTACGCTAATTAATCCCCAGGGTACTGATTATTATTCAGTAACCGACCCTTCCACGCACGCGCAGCCTGCCAGCACCCTCCACACCCGACTTGCTGGCCTCCGTTTTGTCTCGGTCGCTGTTTGTTTCTGATTTTTTGTCCGTGATTTTCTTTTTTTTGCTCGCTCGTTATTTTTGTTCATGTACTTTTTTTTCAGTCTGGTTACCTTTTCCGTTTTCCTTTTCTTTTGGCCAATTTTTTTTTCTTTCTCGTTTGTCTCATGGTCGTTTGATTTTTTTTGGCCGATTTTTCCCTTTTTTGTCTGATGGTTGGCTTAGTCAGGTGGTTTTTTGGACGGGTGAACGTCAACAAATATGGCTTGATATATTTTTGGAAGGTACATGTTATACTGAAATATGTGAGGCAACAAAAGTCTCCGGCTAGAACAAAGACGTGATTTGATACATATTATGATGGTACTGTACATAACACTTGGGTTTTAATGTTAAAACTTGGGTTTTAATGGTAAATGAATAATATAAATCATATTTCAAACCATAAAGCTTTGTTTGCCAAGCACATAATTTTTTATTCCACAGAATCACACAGAATTTTTATGGCAGCTAAACAACCTTCATCATAAAAATTGGTGTTCCAAAAACTCGTAGGCCAAATTATATTACTTTTGTTATCAGAAAGAAAAAAAAACTAGCATCCCTATCTTCTCTCATCCCTCTAATGGCCGCCAATTGTTTCACCTGTGAAAGGAACCGAACACAAGAAAACATTAAAAGAATCTCATGTTTAATAACAGAGTAAGCCAATACGGACTTAGAAATCTTATATAGGAAACAATAGTTGTAGTTTTCGAATGAATGTTTATATAGCATCCCTATCTTCTCTCATCCCTCTACTAGCATATAACTTTGAACTTAAAGATCATCTGAAACAAGAAAAATAGCTGTGGTTTGTAAAAATGGAGCTTTTGTTGCTCAGGATAAATTTAGAAATTCTAGTTCAGATAATGGCACACCTTTCTATTAGATTATACATACGACATCTTTGGCTAGTTGACAAACCAGTCAAATTAACAATGAAAAAATTATTGCCTCTTTTATTTAATATATATAACTATTAGACGTGCTAGAAATTGTCTAATCCATCCGGATAAGTTCATATAAACTATCCTAAACATGGTCCTATAAACTATCCTAAACATGGTCCTTTGTATCAGACTATACATAGATCAAAGATTCATTGTGTACTTAACCAAATTGAATCTAACATAAACATGGTCCTGCTAGTATACCATTCCAAATATGTCAGTAACATTTAGAAATTTCCATTTTCCAGTAAACATAAGTCAATTATAATTTCATAATTATTCGAAAAAGCACCCCTGTGTTACGATCAACATAAAGCAGGCTAAGAAATATAAATGCAGAATGCGCATCTAATATAAATAATAAATAAACTCCTCAATTGCAAACATATGGAAGCCTATCACATTCAGACGTAGTCTAGAGAGAATCAAAACAACCAAAACAGAGTATAGCTTCAAATTTTCAGAGAGAAAAATTGCAAACAACTATTCAAAAATTACCAAGACTAACTAAGGACATGGTGTGTAGTTCTGAACTCATCAGAACCCATAAGCATTCTGGATAGATATTCCGATGCAGTGTCACTATTTGACAAAAGAAGTGGGACACAGCAGTGCAAGAATATAGGTGAATTGGCAAAATTAAACACAAGGATTTGGTCTAAAACATAAATGTACCCAGATGGAGTAGCACCATGCTCTTACTATTACTATAGTGTCCTAAAGTATGGCAGACCTACATGATGTTCAGTGGAAGAAAAGGAATTTTACTTTCTTGCGGCAGCAACTTTCTTGGACATATTCTCTAAAAAAGTTGTATCCTAGATAAAGCTACAACCAGGTTAATCAATATGCTTACCACAACTTTACTCAGATATAATAGTCAAGTCCTAATCAATATGGTTACCAGAACTTTAGACCGAAACAATCAAGTTATAAACTTATAATTAGCATTTAGAGCTCCAGGAGCAAATTCAATGGCAGCCATACTTGCTGCATCATTAAAAAGGTAAGACCAGACCGACCCACTGAAGAACATTTTATTTCTGTAGTGGTCCCAAGACATGGGACAATAACACATTCAAGTGGCATATTTCTCTAGACCATCTTACTGATTAATGAAGCTATAAGAGCACTAAACCTAACATAAATGTAGTGAAATCCTATTCTGAAAATGGCACCTTCAGATATTCCATTGCAGTATGCTCTTTTGTAATATATTGCTAACAGTTAATGCATATGCCCTTTATGCAAGCCAATCCCATTCAATATATTTTATTGTGGTGGCCCAAGAAATTTTCTGATGGATTATAGAAAAAAAGAAAACAATTCAGGAAAAGCTAATCATTAAGTTGTTAGAAAACTGATTACCACCTTGCAGAAACGCCCTATAAAAGCATCCTGCAGAAACCCAATTTGACTAATAAGATGATGATTAACATAGAAACCAAATTTTACCAATAAGACAATGATAAAATGACTAGAACCCAATTTTACAAAAAAAAAAATGGTAAAGTGGTCAGCATAGAAGCATCCTGAAAACTGACAGAACATGGTCAAATCCTGGGTGAAAAAAAATAGGATAGGAAAAGTAAAAACAGAACTCCAGCAGACATGCACAAGTGACTTCCAATAAAATTCAAGACAGTGGCTTCTTCTCCAACCATCGCCATAAAAAGTTGAGCATATGACATACTAGTTTACTATTTACACTAGATCATAAGGAGATTAATATTCAATTTTGGTGTTCAAGGTACCCATCTACTCTGTTGGGATCTTTGTTGAGCTTCTCCTGCAACAAAAAACACAGAAAATAAAAGTTACACTTCCTGGCTGTATTTGATTATCAAGATGGTTATTGCAAAAATTTTAAAGCGACAAGAAAAATTGCGTAGTAAGTCTATAATCTCATGTCATTCATGAGATACCATTCCAAGGTAGCGAACCATGGATACAGAATTTAAGAAGCATGTTCAGACTTCAGACATCTATGTTTACAAGCTGAGTGAATTAATTAACGAACCATGAGTAGATGGATTTGGATTGACTCTTTCCAATTCCTACTACTAGTACTTCCTCAAGATCTTTGTAGAGCACCTCTGGCACTTATTAGCACATGGCAGTATTGATTTCTAGGATAATTGATAAACAAATTTAATGTATATTTTATCATATACATTCACGACTCTCAAGATGGTTCCAAATAAATTTTGGACAATATCAGAACCCAAAACTAACAGAGAGAATGTATGGCCAACCTGTACTAGCAAACGAATTGAAGGGCATTTTGATCAATATAAACAACACCTAAATGATGAGTAGATCCACCAGCTGAGGCTTTGTTGCCCACACAGCCACACGCCCTGACAACGCCCAACACTGTCCGCCCAGGTCTGATGAAGAAAAATGGTTGGGTCAGGGTGTGCCGCAGTTCAACGGATTGTGGAGGCACTGATATTTCCCTCTCCCTCGTCGATTAATAGTTAAGACCATCTGCAAATGCAAAGCCTACTAATTTATTAAACTACCTGCATAATCCATCCAATTCTGTATGGGAATAGTTGCAAGATAATCACTATGCTTAGAACTACAATAAAGGGGCCAATTTGGACCTTGCTAGATTCCTGATATGGCAGCCTGCATTCCCAATCCGAGGCTCTGAGCTCCCCTCCTCTGCAAGTAACTCTGCCCTCCACAACACCCGGGCCTGCACGACTGGTTGCTGGTTGTTTGCGTGACACGGAGACAGCGCCTGCTCCAGCAGCAGCTGTGGATCCACGGCGTCGCCGATTGTGCCGCTGGAACCTGGAGAGAGGAAAGTGGGTTAGACAATGCAAAAAATAAATGGTAAACTATCTGTACACCACAAAGCAAGATCTGTGAATCAAGGCAGACAAGATGGGCCTAAGCTCAACAAGTACTACTTCAGAACCAAATAAATAAATAAATAGCTGAAAACATTTTTAGTCTTGTGAGCCAGAGACTTCAGAGTTATATATATGGAAATCCAGAGATGAAATTACTGTGGACCTCGTGGATCTCGCAGATGATAGGGAGGAGCAGGGCTCGTAGCATACCTCCATACTGATACCTGATGAACATGCTGATGTCCCACAGCCAGATTGCGTTGCTTCTCAACTAAATCGGCATCCTCCATCCCGGATCGACGTGCGGCAAGGCGGGCAACGGCGTCGGAAGGGCGGAGAGGTCCACGCACCACTGCAGGGAGGGCGAGAGGCCTGCGCGCCGCCGCCGTAGAAGAGGGCTGCGCGCATGTGTCGCCGGCCTGGAGGAAGAGCCGCAGGCGCCGCCAGGCAGACGAGAGGAGCCCTTCACCGCCGCTGCCGCTTGTGAGGGAGAGAGTCACGTGCCTGCCGTGGGATGCGGCATAAACTGCGCCCGGCAAGGGCAGGTTGAGCAGCAGCGCTGGCAGGGGCTGGGTTGAGGCCTGAGGGGCGGTGCCGGGCGGGAAGGTCGACGAGCAGCACCGGTGCGGGTACGGAGCGGAGGAGTTCGACATTCTCGGAGGTAACCGAAAAGATCATGGCCTCGTGCGAAGCTGGTGAGCTTTGATGGTGCTGGGCACTCGGGCCTCGGCGAGAGCAAAAAACTGGGCTGGGCCTGCGATGGGTTGGCTCCGGGGGTGCTGGGTACCAATTATTATTCAGTACCCAGGGTACTACATAGAATAACTATATATATATATATATATATATATATATATATATATATATATATATATATATATATATATATATATATATATTATTAATAGAAAACATGGCCGTAGGTCGTGGTTTATGGTGCGGTGCTATCATCCGTATGTGATCAGTGTATTTGACATAGTTTCTGCTAGTGGCCCAGGCACCTTCACTAGTACCTATATAATAACAATTTTTACATGGGCCATTTCTTTTTCTCCTCTCAAAATGAACTAGAAGTCTGAACAAATCATTGTTGCTTCACCTTGCATGGCTTGCGAATTGTAGCTCCCTTTTTCAAGATAATATATAATTAAGGGGATAGCCAAGGCCCAAGGGGCTACATTATCTTCATGAGGAATGTGTCGTGCATGGTGATCTCAAGCGTGCAGGTATGTACTGTTCCGATATGAATCCTCTAATCAGCTGTTCTGAAATAGCTAAGAAGTCATACCATGGTGATGATGAGGTTACCAGTAGTTACAATACTCAGCTTGCACACCGTAAAGACATCATTCCAAGATAATTTTTTCATATTTTATGAAACTCTTCTGCTTCTTGAATAAATGTTATATATGTCTGAGGTCATTACCCAATTTGATTTTGCTTAACCATATTGCTCCAGAGTATCTTACCGGAGGCTATGTCGTCGGTCAATGAAGTGCTCTGTACATCGTTTTGATGTCAATCTCCTTGGGATCATTAGTAATATGTGCAAGTCTAAACCAGATAATGTCAGAGACGTAGTTGAATGGGTAACTTAAGTAACTCGTAACACTGAAAAGTAAAACTCCTGTATGTTTAATGTGTACTTTTTTTCCTCAGATGAGGACGAACCTGGAAGCTGGAAAGATTCACAGCATTCTTTGACTTAGCGTGTAAGTCGATCTGGCACGTTTATTTAGGCACTGTATAGCTACTGACTCATGTGCAAACATAATTTTAGTAAGTATATGACCCGGCCGGATCTTCTTGGATTCCATTACAATAAACATAGTTCCAGTTCGACCGCAATAAAAAGATACAGTAGCCCAGATTTTCAAGCAGCAATTAGTTAATAAGTTGATTGATTATTCATGTCTAGCTTGACTCTTAATTTTCTTCAACATTACATCATCCTTGTACTTGGTCGTAGGTAGTTGGTTTGCCACGTTTTTGAGATAATAGGCTACTGTGACCATTCTTCAAGCCAAGGAGATTTGTCTACACGTCTGCTGCGGCACCCGTCTGGATTTGACAAAAGAAGAGGTACCGTGTGTGAAACTTTTACGTTTCACGAACCATCCGCAGTGTCTTTACGTTTCACAATGCATGAAACAGAGTCCACAATAAAAAATCAGAGGCAACGGGAAGTGCCGCCATTGTGGGAGTCATCACAGATGCTTGGCGCCACTGTAAAATGTCTACATAGACACGTTATTTAATTGCTCTGTCCCTCTTGTTGGCACTCGAGTTTGGCTGAAGTTGTATTTCGTGGAATCATCGAGTAGGCAGATTTGACTTGTAAATTGATTTGGTGATGGGTGCTTTAGTTTGACTAATTCAGCTACAAAACAATGTTATTTAAAAGTTTTTGGCCGTGCTGGGAAGGTCTACCCTATCATAACAGTGTAATCGCTCAAAGTTGTTTGCCACGGGCGTGCAAATAGGTCTCTAAACCTGCAAGTGGCTGAAAAGACTAGTGCTCATAGAGCCTCAGTAGCACCAAGAGGTTCTGAATTAGACTCGTCGTGAAAGTGAATACTCTAGGATTTAATGATATTTGTCCTTTTAGTGGTAGACGATGTTCAAGTCGACAATGAGGTGTCTATGTGACTCCGCCAATCTTAAAAATTTACTGACCCAGTCTTCGAAGGTGTTCATATGCAAAATTTTGCGTGCGTGTATTTATAAGAGTGAGGGTACGTGCATTCTAAACATTTACGTTGTGTTATAATCTTAAAAGAACATACATGACATAAATAGGACTTATACGACGCATGCACATGAGCAAGCCCACCAATGGGGCTCCGGTTCTCACTGCACATTATTGGCCCGATGTGGCCCACGGGCTAGCTAGCTTATTTATAACTGGACTGTAGGCCCATGAAATGAAGACCCATACAGACACGACGGCTGTCTTGCACCTACGTGGCCGCGTGTCTCAACTCATCTTGTCATCATGGCGTGGCTGCAATATATTTCCTGGTGCTGCATTGGGTTCCCACGATTTATTCAATCAATTATTAGGATGCAAAATCTCAGGCGTGTCCATTCCTTGTGAGTCTATATAACCTAAATGGCACTTCCTCCATTGCAATTTATAAAACTTTTGACTTTTTTATATTAAATTTAACTATTCATGTAACGGCCGCCTCCTCGAGGCCGAGCCCGCTTACATCTGACAGCTTAAATAGAACCAATACTGCTCTTACAGACCAACACCGGTCTTTTTTCGCACTTTGTCGTCCTCACTCATGTGTACCGAGAAGAACTTTTTCGGTCGGTCACCCATCGCTCCAAGCCAAGCACGCTTAACTTTAGAGTTTTTTTTAGATGGGCTTTCGGAAAAAAAGTTGCAACTTATTAGTATGAGCATCATACACTACTACAGTTTTTTTAACCGTGACGGTTAAATCTTATTAACCGTGGCGGTTTTTTTAACCGTCACTAAGCATAGATCACGGTTAATCAACGATTAACCGTGGCGGTTAAAAAAAACCGCCACGGTTAATCGATTTACCGTGGCGGTTATTTTAGGCCAACCGCCATGGTTAATCGCATTTTACCGTGGCGGTTTTTCTTAAAACAACCGCCATGGTTAATCAAGTCCACAAAACTAAAAAACATGAAAATATTACAACTATGACGAATCAAACCCACAACCTCACACTAACCACCAGCAAGTCCTACCACTACACCACTTAGTCTTTCATGTCTATATATAATACGCTATTTTTTTTATATCAATATTTCGTAATCTTATGTTACAAACTTTAGCTACTAAATGAACTCAAATGAAAAAACTTTTAACTACAAAGTTTTAAATCTTTTCAAGTACTACAACTTTGATATATAATGTATCTCCATCGGAGGTAGTTTGAAAAATTCAAAAAAAATTGAGTTTGAAGATACGTGAAGTTCCAACACATATTTGAAACTATAAAATACTTTAAATCAAAAACTTGTCAATATCAAAGATGTAGCTCAGATCGGCCACTATAACTTTGGTATTAACTATGTGAACATTTGGGATTATTTAGAAAATAAAAAATTTAAATTTCAAAATCTATAACTTTCAAATACATATTTGGAACTTTAAACATCTTCAAATTAAAAACTTTTCAACTACAAAATTGTAGATTCTATTGAATACTATAACTTTGGTATAGAACATATCAATATTTGAGATCATTTGATAATTTTAAATTTTAAATTTTAAAATCTGCACACTTATAACAATATTTTGGGACCCGAAACATTTTTAATTTAAAAATTTAACTACCAAGTTGTAGATCTCGTCGAGAGCTACAATTTTGATATAAAGTTTGTCCTTATCCGATCTCATATGAAAAAGTTATGAATTTTTTTCTATTTACGACAATTAACCAAACCCGCGGTTAATCGATTTACCGTGGCGGTTGTTATTGACCGCCACAAGTAAATAAAAAGCGCCCGCCACGGTAAATCAAAGTATTTTATACGGCGGTTAGATTTTGTAACCGCCACGGTTAATAAAATAGTAGTGTCATGTAAAATCAATTTTGTAGTAGTGATATTAATCCTATTAAACCCCGGCCGGGGTGTTACAATTCATCTTATTCAAAAATTTGTACAAAATATCACTTCGCTTCTCGTGGCTAGCTTTATCAATGAAAGTTCTTCAAGAATAACTTAAATTTCACTATATTCATATAATTTTTTGGAATAAGATGAATAGTTAAATTTAGAGTATAAAAAATCAAACATTTTATTAATTAGAATGGAGTACTGTAAATTTCTAGACAACTATTAGAGTGTGTTTGGTAGAGCTCCTCCTGATAGGCTTCTTCAGAAGAGCTAGAGCTATTTTGGAGGACCCATAATTTGTGGATCATCCTCTAAAATGGCTCTAGTTCTTATTTTTTTCTAAAAAATGGCTCCTCCAAGGCTTCTTCGGAGGAGTTAGAGCTGGAGCCAATAAAAAGCCCTACCAAATAGACTCTTAGTTAGCAGCTAAACAGGTGGCGATGGGAGCAGCAGCCACGGGAGTGAGAAACAGGGGCAGGAGTGTAGCAGAGCGTGCAGTGGCCGGTGGAACAAGAGTCTTGACAAGGAGCTAGGGATGGAGGCTGGCTAGCAACGGTGGAGTGCCGGCTAGTTTTTTATGAGTACATTGCGTCCACCAAAGAGCAACTTGATCGGTGGCTGGATATTGATCCAATAACTTGTAAACTATTCAAATAAGTACAACAACTTAACATATGGATGCAAACTAGTCCAAAAAATTGTAAACTGCTTAAATAAGTATAATAATTTGACAAATTGGTGCATATAAGATGCAAACATTGCTAGCACCATAGAGTATGGATGAAAACAGATCGGATATGGACGGATATCGCTGATACCATATTTGTTTTCATATTTCTGTCCGGATTCGGATTCGAATATGGATAGTGTCATCCATGCCGGATAGGATATGATTAGATATCGACATCATAAATATGCGATTTGAGTATTCGGATACGGATACGGTACCGGATGTTGAATATTCAGACTGGATACGGACAGATCTAAACCCCTCTAAACGAATTCAGTCGAATGGACGGTCGAATAAATATCCGTACCATTTTCATCCATACCGTAGAGTACATACTAAAAAAATTAATGCATAATCGAGTAAGTATAAACATCCAAAATCAAACCTAAACGATACTAGAGATTTGTTGTAATCTACAAAGATGATCACATTCACACTAGAAATTTCTAACCTTCAATTTTGGAGGTAGAAGATATAATATTTTCGCATGGCCTACTTATTTACAAAATTGAATAGGAATAACTTATTTACAAAATTGAGTATTAATATTTACATGATAAATCATGATTATAATCCTATCAATTACTTATGCTAACCGACTAGGAAATATATCAGTGAGCCGATCGGATTCCTTATAGCCATAGTTATAAAAATTCTATCAATACATTATGGTTCTAGTCATACAAGTTTATGAACTAGTACTAATAAATTAGATTCATGTTGTACCAACCATCATCCTTGTGTGAAAATATGATTATCTTTTGTAGATTACAGCCAATCTAGTATTGTTCATTATTAATTTGATATGTTTATACTTCCTTTATTACCCATTAGTTCTTGCGAGTAACTTATTGAGTATAAATTTTGCCATGCCAGCGACGTTTGGATCTCATATTCACTAATTTGCTAAATTATTATACTTATTTGAGCACTTTACAAATTATTAGACCAAATTGCACACACCTATTAAGTTTTTGTACTTATTTAAGCAGTGTAGAAGTTGTTGGATGGATTTGCACCTACATGTCAAGTTATTGTACTATGAACGCAATTTACTTTTTTTATTATTTATTATAACCTGGAAGAACCTTTTTTTAAAGGAGTGGAGGCGAGACCGTTCGTTAGCCAAGGGAACTGACGTGAAGTGAGAATAAAAAAAAAAAAAAATTGACGTGAAGTTTTTTTTAGCAGAGTCCCAAGATCCTAGTTGGGCCGTTCGGCCGTCGCGGCCCACGGCACGAGAGCGATCAGACGTGTTGACCCTAGCATTTCCCTTCCGGGGAAAAAAAAATCCCCTCCTCTTTCCGGAAAGGAGCCCCACGCCGCCTCATCCCCCTCGCCGCCGCTGGAGGCCGGAGCCCGGAGCCGAACTCGCCTTCCGGAAAGGAGCCCCCCTCCTCGCCCCTCTCGCCGGCGCTGGAGCCTGGAGCGGAACTGCAGCGATATGTCGAAGAACTCGGTGGGGGACCTTGAGGAAGCCAGCGGAGGGGTGAAGATGAAGGCGGCGGCGGCGGAAGAGGAGGTGGCCGTCGTGGACTCTCGCAAGGCGCTGTTCATCAGGCGCGCGCTGGTGAGGCATTACTTCCTCTCCCTCCCTGCCCCCCTCTCGTGTCAAGACCCCGCGAGGAATCCGACGGTAATAGGGGGAGATCAGTGGAATGTCGAATGTGGGAAGAAGAGGGTTATGTTTCAGGTGAGAAGAAGAATCGAGAGAACTGGGAACAAGTAATTTTGATTGATTAATCCATGTCCTATATTTTGGACCCGGCGAATTTTTGGGCTTGTCAGCATTCGATTTTTTGTGTGACTGGTTGTGCAATATCAATTGGCTTTCTTGATCCAAATAGTTAGCCACCAATTGGGTCACCGCATCTCTGGAATGAGGCACAGACACCAGTCCTCAAACCTGTCTTGGAGATGTACCAGTTCCCCATGGATTTGTATTTGAAAAACTCTCTGATTTTGTTCTGTTGGCAAAATGAATGCAAGTATATGCTGGATAGACCTAGAAGACCACTAGAGGGTGCTTGTCAATAGTCAGTTAGAATTCAGCTTAGAGCTCTCCAGTTCAATTATATTAGCACCCTGAGAGAGTTGAATCGAGCTAACTCTCTCCTTGTGCAATTGATCTGACTTTACCCCAATTTCGTAGAGAACTTTCAGATATATTTTCTGGCAATTGTGGACTTATTTAACATTTGACTATGGAATTTCGTAGTATCATGCATGTTCTGTAGGTAATTAATTGATAAGTTTGAGTGTGATATCTTGAGATGTCCAAACTGAATATACATTGTTGTAACTAGCACTCCCAGATCAGAGCAACAATGGACCTCTTCTAACAGATTCAGTCCACTGCTTGTACATTTCATGGATGGCCTCCTTCTCCTAAGAGTTTTCTGAACTCCGGGATCCCATGGTACACCTGTATAATATCCAACTATCCACATCAATTTTGTAGATTGGTCTGGTTGTCTTTCCATTGCAATCAGATCACAAGTATCATTTCTGATGTTATGGTTTGTATGCACTTAGCTGAGGGTGATGCATTCTAGCAGACACTGTATAAGAGCTTCCGAATCCACTATTTCTAAAAGTGAAATCATTTTTTCTCCACCACACCTTGTCATGTGGTGGGCATGCATCACTTGTCTGTCTTATTGGATCATAGATGTTGTAAACCAGACTGCCATAGGTCAGCCTAATTCATGTACTATGAAAATTCTATGCTCAATCTTGGAATTGAAACAGAACTCTTATAATGATATGATGTGCTCCATGTATTTTATTTTGCCTCTAGACTATACTTTAATGGATTTCATCAGCAGAAAGAGATTGTAGGTAGATTCATGTGCTCTTATAAATATGGACGGTTTCTATTAGCTGATGAAGTGGATCACTGTGGTTTTGCATTGTAAGAGAGATATATAGATTCTTGACTTCTTATAATTGAATTGTAGATTTAGATTAAGTTCTTACGGTACTACAGTTTACCTTTTGCACCAGTATTGTCCTATTTCATTCTATTTCATTATTTTCGTCTTTCTTTCTTGTATAGAGGAGCTAGCACTTTATTTGTTTTCCCTGCTGTCTTATCTTTTACTCTTATCGCTTCTCTACTATGCAGGACATTTTCTTTGTTGTGTACCTACTGTTTTACATTGGTATCGTGGTGGTGATGGTAATGGTCTCTGACAACTGGTGGGATCCTTGGCCGGGTGTTGTTATCCTGTCACTTGTCTGCGTAGCTACACTGTGGTTGACACCAAAGATGAAGGTGGTGTATGTTGAGCTCTATGCGACCAAGAGGACAGCAGGAAGGGACAATGACCTTAGCACCAAGCTCCTAGGATCCGAGAAGTAGGCCAAGACCAATGAGAGACAACTTGTAGTTAATAATATGTGTAGTTGTAGTGTATGGGCTTGGACAGACAATTGCCAGTATCTATGTTCTTACTGTTCTTATAGCGCTACCTGAGATTATTACTATATGAGTTGTTACCCCTGCAAGGCAAGGTGTACGGAGGCTAATTTTTGAGTGTGACTTGCGTTGCTAAAGTTTCTAGAAGTACTTTGTGCTTCCTGTTCTGAATATGCATCTCAATATTGCATTCAGCTGTAAATGTAATCTTCTGAAGGTAAGATGGTAACGTCATTTAGGCTCGAAACAGGCTACCTGATAACTGTTTGTGACATAACCGTGATTTTTGTAGTTTGGTTTTTCTGTAAGGCCTATTTGGTTTGGGGGGTAAATGGGCTGAGAAGACCTGTGGGCTATAGGGGCGTAGCGACAAGAATATTATTTTGTAATTGTTCCGTGGCTACAAGATTTGTGCCGGTTAAAGATCTTTAAAATTAGCTAGGTATATCAAAAACATTGGAATCATTTATGTCTGCAAATTTGTTTATTATAAAAATAAGAAATAATCTATCATATATCATAAATATTAATATTTTCTTATATATTTATTAAGTTGAAAATATTTAATTTCTATGGGAAATGAGAAGGATCTTTTTTCGGAGCATTGAGATTACTACATTATAAACTATATGAGTCTAGTGTAAAAGCATGATTCAGCAGGTGGAAAGCCCGGATGGCCCGATGCTTGCCTGCCAAGTGCATCCAGCATCAAGAGCTAGCATATTGTTTCATATTTTAATAGAAGAGAGAAAAAGCTAGCGCTTCATCAAGAGCTAGTGTGATACACACGTTTCAAGATTCTATGAGGATGTCATTCAAGATTCTATGAGGATTTCATGTTGAAGTTGTTCATGTTATTTGTTCATGTTATAAGCTATTTACTAAAGGTTAGTATTATTGGAGAGATTGATTTAGAGCCAGTAACGAGCTCATACCGTCGTGGGTACCCTAACAAACCAGAGCCTATCTAATCAAAATGGTACCGCAAATATTGGGCAACAAAATATACTTACTGCAATATATAGTTAATGTTGCAAACAAATTATATTACGTGTTCAAAACGACACAACCATACATAGTTTACATACTCGGAATAAGAAAAAAAGCACCATGAGGAAATGCTAGCAACACATAAGCCTCCTCAAACTTTTGCACAACATAAATATGTTCCAAGCTTATTAGCATGGACGAATTACAGGAAAGTCGAGAAAATTATAATACAAGCCAGCAGTTCAGTATGAAGCAAATTGTTGCAGGTTCAAAGGAGCAGCAGAGTACGACGATGAAACTTTGATACAGCAGCATATTATTATTCGAATAGCTAGAATAGCTGGGGTGAACAAAAGACTTCAAGAGCCATAAACAGACTGGATCACAGGGCAGGATGGCCTCTCGAACGCAGTGTAGGCAACACCATTTGAGTTGTACCACTCTTCATCAATCAGAAACTTGGATCAGGAATACTCATCTGCGAGAGGAAGCAAGGTCATCAATAACTCTACCAGATGACCAAAGTGTTATATTTCCAAGAGTCATAGAAGGATGTGTCACAGGTGACAGATTAAACAAGTGACATGTACAAAATCAAACAGAGGAACCAACCATGATGGCAGCACGGCACAGTACTTATATCAAGATAGGAGACCGGAAAACAGAGTATCGACTAGTGGCATGAAACAGAGTTGATGCATACACTAGGAGCAGTACACACGGTTCAATGACTATACCTACGGGCCCACGGCCGACGTATAATGGATTCTAATGAAAATCAATCTATGCTAAAATAGGTTTGGTAGTACCATCATTGCTGAATTACTACTCGCCCTCGCCATCAAGAATGTGCTAGCAGATTTTCAAAATCTGTGAAGTCCGGAAAAAATCAGAAGCACTCGAATGGCCGACACGCACGAGTACCAACAGTGACACTATCGGCTAGCTAGGAGAGGAAAGGATAGAACAGGGTGGAGAGAATACTTACGTGCACTGTACGCAAGCAGTTCCAAGTTCGTATCTCTTTAAGGCACATCACGGCTGCAAATTCGGATTAAGATAATAATTAACTGATTAGGGACAAGCAAGTGCTGCATATAGACCAAAAAAAGGAGACAGAGCTGTAACAAGACAGAAACAAATGAAGTAATATTAACTTGATCGGAACAGCAAAATTCTTATCGTACCTGATCAATAATCAACGCTTATGCATACTAAACGTGGGATCGTTGGGATGGACGTTGCATGCGTTTCTCAGAGCATCAAACGCAGCGTCGCTCTCTGCAGAAGGCACGTCTTCACATTTGATCCAGCCTCTGAGTTCCCGAAGGGAAGGCAGGTACTCCAAGCCAATATTCCCATAGTCACTGTTGTTATCTTTTAGGGGCCGCAAAGGAATATTAAAATAAAGTATTTCAAGATTTGGCATCACGCTAGAGGGTACAACTTTTTTAGAGTCATTGTTTTTTCTAGAAGCAAAAGGCATAGCATCTTTACCATTCCACATATGCAATGAAATGCTAGCGTCTTCCTCATTCGGCTGCTCAAACTGGACCATTGACCAGGTCATGAAGTACCTCAACTTCTGGAAGAAGCAGCCATCAACGGAGTTAATATTACTTGCTGTTACTGTGGACTCTGTTCTCAGCTCAAGATAACTGAGCACTGGTAAACTAGAAAGGAGTTTCAGATCCTGCTGATCCATAGTAGCCACCCGTAGCTCCAAGTGGAATAGATTAGGAAGACTTGTGGGATTAATGCATGACGGAAATTTAGAGAATTCAATATAATACCAATCCATATAATGAATAGGTCGTGGGAGCACAAATTCTGCTGCTTCCCACACCATTGTATCCACGTGCCAAAGTAAACCCAGCACTTTTATATACTGGAGCTTTTGCATATTTTTTAGAGACTCCACAAAATCTCTCTGCATGCCCTCATCCATCTCATCAATGTCAAAATGGAGCATCCTCAGTTCTCGCAGGTTGCTAAGCTCCTTGAAAAATCTCTTGGGTTCGTCACTGCAACCATTGAATATTATGAGTTCCTCCAGGGAAACCAGCTTCCCAATCCCATTTGGTACCTTTTTGTAAGCATGTAGCCGGACTAGCTCTGTTAGGTGCAAAATGCTTCCTGGCAACGTTCCATCTGCATCGAGTGTTTGCAGTAACTTTAGATTCCCTATCTGTTTGGGGAGCTCAAGATCATCATTGCCTTGACATATTATCCCAAGATATCTCAAGTGAAGTAAATCACCTAGAAGCTCAAGACGACAACCATCCTTAAATTTGCAATCTATTATGTCCAGCACGCGCAGAAGCTTAAACCTCAAAAACATGTCCCAGCCATCAAAAGAACACTTGAATGCAGTATAAGACCTCACTTTTGGGGTCCCAGGAACCATTGCTTTAGAATTAATGTGCTCTGCCATTTTATTTTGGTAGGCTAACCGACGGACATTATTGCTTGGTACAGGGTTTCCTTCAACATTGTCACCTAATGTAGCAATAAAATTTCCTTCAGATGAAAGTGTACGCATCAGATCAAGAACCATATCATGAACATGACATCTTTCGACTCTACCATCCCAGTGATTCTCCACTACTTGGATCAAGCTTCTATTAATAAGCTCATTGAAATATTTTTCTCCTAGCTCAAATAATCTTTTCCCTTGATCTCCATTGATAAATCCTTCGGCTATCCACTTCCATATCAAAGAATTCTTATCGATCTCATAATCTTCTGGATATGTACTAAGATATAGTAAGCATGTCCTCAAATGTGGAGGCATATCATAGTAGCTAAATGAAATTATTGACATAGTATCTTCCACTTCTGTATTACCTTTATATCGAAAACCAATAGAGCTATAGACCTCAGACCATTCATACTTTTGTTTTCCAACCAACAAACTAGCCATTGTGATGATTGCTAATGGTATACCACCACATTTCTTTAGAATTTTATTAGAAATGTCATCTAGTTGGTCCTCAAAGTACTTTCTGTCTGCACCAAATATCCTTGTATAGAATAACTTTATGGAGTCATCACAGGAAAGTGGTTTTAGCTTGTAAATCTCACCAGCTTCTTCAGCAACATCCAACTTATGAGTAGTTGTGATTACTTTACTTCCACAATTATTCTCTACAAGTACAAGTTTGATTCGATTCCATGTCTGTACCTCCCAAACATCATCAACAACTAGGAAATACCTATCCACATGAAAGTGGAAGAACCATTGGTTAGTAATAATGTTTTGAGCTTCTACATAATTAAAAAAATTCTAACATTAAAATTAGTTGCCATTACATATCAAACTCATGACTATTATGTCAGTACAAATATACTGTGTGTTGATGTTTCAGAATCTTTCTAAGTAGGAATCATAGTTGAAGGTAATTATAGAAGAGAAAATTCAAGAAGTAACCTACAACTTTGGGCATATTTATGAAAAAAAAATGAAAACTACACATCAAAGTCCTATTTTTTTTTTTTAAAAAAGTAGATATTTAAGGCCAAGCTGTATATACAGAATTACACATCTAAGCGCATGTTGCAACACAAGGTGACCCCTAATACTGTTCTTTTTTTTTCCTAAATATATCTGAACTTTTATGCATATGCAATAAGAAGTTATCGACTTTTGAGATTATTTTTATACTATATTTTTTAGGGTCCTTATTTTCATACTATACGTTGAAAGTTTATAGTTTTAGACAACTAAGTTCAATTATGAATTTGAAATGTGTAAGCAGTTAATTAAATTACGAGTAGTTGTGATTACTTTACTTCCACAATTATTCTCTACAAGTACAAGTTTGATTCGATTCCATGTCTGTACCTCCCAAACATCATCAACAACAAGGAAATACCTATCCACATGAAAGTGGAAGAACCATTGGTTAGTAATAATGTTTTGAGCTTCTACATAATTAAAAAAATTCTAACATTAAAATTAGTTGCCATTACATATCAAACTCATGACTATTATGTCAGTACAAATATACTGTGTGTTGATGTTTCAGAATCTTTCTAAGTAGGAATCATAGTTGAAGGTAATTATAGAAGAGAAAATTCAAGAAGTAACCTACAACTTTGGGCATATTTATGAAAAAAAAAATGAAAACTACACATCAAAGTCCTATTTTTTTAAAAAAGTAGATATTTAAGGCCAAGCTGTATATACAGAATTACACATCTAAGCGCATGTTGCAACACAAGGTGACCCTAATACTGTTCTTTTTCCTAAATATATCTGAACTTTTATGCATATGCAATAAGAAGTTATCGACTTTTGAGATTATTTTTATACTATATTTTTTAGGGTCCTTATTTTCATACTATACGTTGAAAGTTTATAGTTTTAGACAACTAAGTTCAATTATGAATTTGAAATGTGTAAGCAGTTAATTAAATTACGAGTAGTTGTGATTACTTTACTTCCACAATTATTCTCTACAAGTACAAGTTTGATTCGATTCCATGTCTGTACCTCCCAAACATCATCAACAACAAGGAAATACCTATCCACATGAAAGTGGAAGAACCATTGGCTAGTAATAATGTTTTGAGCTTCTACATAATTAAAAAAAAAATTCTAACATTAAAATTAGTTGCCATTACATATCAAACTCATGACTATTATGTCAGTACAAATATATTGTGTGTTGATTATTCAGAATCTTTCTGACTAGGAATCATAGCTGAACGTAGTTATAGAAGAATAAATTCAAGAAGTAGCCTACAACTTTGGGCATATTTATGAAAAAAAATGGAAACTACACATGCATCAAAGTCCTAATTTTTTTTTAAAAAAAACTACATATTTAAGGCCAAGCTGTATACAGAAGTTACACATCTAAGCGCATGTTGCAACACAAGGAGACCCTAATACTATTCTTTTTCCTAAATTTTTATGCACATGCAATAAGAAGTTATCGACTTTTGAGATTATATTTGTACTATATTTTTTTTAGGGTCCTTATTTTCATACTATACATCGAAAGTTTATAGTTTTAGACAACTAAGTTCAATTATGAATTTGAAATGTGTAAGCAGTTAATTAAATTATGATGGTACCCCATGCCCTTTTATGTAACCACTGAATTATGCATTTTTCTAAGCAATGAGCTAAAATTATGCATTTTTCTAAGCAATGAACTAAAAGCTTTTATGTCGGATACCATTGGATTATCCATTTTTATTATATGTGTGGATGGAAAAAAAATAAATCTCAATAAGCAGTCTGGCATGCAAGATGACGTGGAGATATTTTTAGTATAACTTACAACATAGTGCAAATTAGTCGTATCAACTTATTGTGTGGAGCAACATCATCCTTGAAGGCACTCACTAATTACAATTTACAATTGGATGGTTGATGCGTACCTCTTGTTCTCTAGGAATTCTCGAATTTCACGAATGAGGAGATCAACACCTCTTCCAGTTTTATGAATGTTCTGATACGTATTCTTGTCAAGATCAAAGAGAATGTCCTTGAAAACTTTTGCCAAATCATGATCCCGACCAACTAAAACAAAAGCCCCACAATCATACTGCGACTTAAGCTTGTCATACACCACTTTGGCAAGAGTGGTTTTGCCCAATCCTCCAACTCCAACAATAGAAACCTTCTTGATAATCTTCTTGTCAGATGCATCATCACCCGGTTGCTGGGACAGATTCAGCATAGATATGAGCTCTTCGCTTGACTTGTCAACACCAATAAGTTGTTTCACCTCTTTGTACATAGCAGTAAGGCGAGGGTCAATACTTGACGTTGCTGCAACTGGCTTGGACATAATCAACTCATCGAGTTTGTACTTCTGACGCCTTTCAGCTACCTCCTCGAGATGCTTCTTGATCTCTTGGATGGCACCAGCAATACTGCGACGAGCCTTGGCCTTGCCGAACACTTTACCCATCTTCTTCATGGCGCGTTTGAGCTTGCTAGGGTCGGCAAGCTCGCCGCCATCGACGCGCACGAGGAAAGTGTCGAGAATATCCTCCATGTCGTAGGATGCCTCCCTGACCTCACGCGCCCACACCTTGACCTGCTCGTCGAGCCGGTCCCATGGCACATCCGACACCTTGCGGAGGAAGGCGTGGATCTGCTCCAGCTCGCTGTGCAGCCACTCCACTTGCTTCTTCACGCCTGTCTGGAGCTTGTATTCATCGCGGAGCAGCTGAAGAAGCTTGGGGGCGAGGCTTCCCAGCGCCCCCGTCAGCACACTCATGCTTCCTCTCTTGCTTGGTTCAGATCTGAGTGGTGGTGGCAATAGCAAGGCGTCAAGTTAGAGGGGCGTGGAAATCAACCTCGCCAATTCACTCTCTACAGCAACCTCCAATGGACAGGAGAATGGAGACAGGCTCAGGCAACGTTTCAGACATGTCACTGCTATCGGCCGGTGAGTGGGGGCCGACGACTTGACTCGGTGGCCGCGCAGGTCAAGGTCTCCTCCAACCACGTGGCCTCATCCTCTCCAGTCTCCACTGAGGTTGCGGGCCTTCTTGTGTCGGCTCCATTATTGCCTTCTGTTGAGAGTTTGAGGCACACAGCTCATGGTTAATGGTTTGGGTTAGCCCTACTAATGGCTTCAAATATGAACTGAACCAACACAAACATCTTAAGCATGCACTTGCCAACTACAGTCTGCATGGTCTGAACCCTGGCCAAGCACTAGCCAGCCACCTGTGTGCTTCTCTGCAATTGTGGTTTGTTTCAGCCAAGCACTAGACATTTGGAAAGATCAAGACTTCAAATCCCTCACACCAGAATTATACTCCTTTGCCAAAAAAAAAAGGCGGTGCAAAAAGGTCATTTTACATGAAGACTTCTCCCGGTTCATTTACCTATTTCAGAACAAGCTTCTGATCAGATGCAAGATTTACTACTGAGCTTGGAGGATTTACAATTGACACAAAACAAGGACATGTAACTTGTTGGTCCTTAAAAAAGTACTCCTATGTCCATAGACGTATCTCGCTGTGATAATACAGTATTCCTCAAGTATCTATACAGGAAGATAAAATGTTATTAGTAGTAGCACAGTTCTCGGAGGAAGAGATTCAGGAAGCAATTTTCCAAATAAAACATAACAAGAACAACAGCAGGGCCTAATGCATGGTTTCCCATCTAAGTTTTATCTAGTCTTTTGGAATGTTGTAAAGGAGGACTTGAAGGATCTGTATAGGGGACTAAAAGAGGGATTTTGACGCTAAAGTCGTTCAAATTTCAGAACAATTATTATTCCCCCAAATTTTAGCTTCACAATTTTTATTCAATTGCTAATAATTAGACCTATATGTCTGCTTAATGTCAGCTTCAATTTTTTTTTTTTATAAAATTGCTTAAAAATAGGATCACCAAAGGAGCTCAAAGAATTGCCCAAACATCGCAGAAATCTTCTGTTTTGGCCATGCGAAGGAATAAAACAAAGATAAGAAGAAAATGAGAAATATAAAATGAAAAATGATTATAGTTCATGGGGATAACATTCTAGATAGGCGAACAATCTTTAGGCTCAAAAGAAAAACACTTTGTTGAGGGAGATCAATACAAATAAAATCAAATGAAAACTCGAATATATCTTGGAAGGTACTTTGTCAACAATGTACGATGTATATAGCTTTGGTATCACCCTCCTCGAGACCATTAGCAGTATGTGCAAAACTGAAACTGCGCGTCACCATGCTTCAGTTCCATGGGTAAGTGATAATTTTCATGCACGCACACATAGTATGACACATCAGTTGCCATTATTTCTCATGAAATTTCTACCAATGCAAATGGATGGATGGATCGATCTGCAGCCCAATTTGGTTTCTAGAATTTGCTAAGCAAATGGAATCCTTCTTTATTTTTTTAGAAAGGAAAAAGTGCTCGTGGTGGGGGTGATCGGGCCTTATGCCCCCTTTTTTCCCCCTTCACCTTGTTTCACTTTCACATGCATGTTTTGTTTGTATTGGTACGTTCATATTTAATCATTATTATGTTGTTTTTCCTACGAAAGGAGGAGGAAATAAATGTTGAATTGAGTTCTGCCTTAAAAAGCCAGATAGATTTCGCAAATATTCAAAAGTTGTGGAAACCTTATTATATAGTTTAGAAGTGAAAAGTAAAAATGGAATTTTCATGGTGATAATACACATGCACAAAATTCACTGTTCCTTTCATAGTTTGCAAGACAAGTAGAACATCTTTAGTGCTAATTCGCTGTCACATCTGTTAGTGATGAAAATTTTTCATTTGCTATGTGCATGTTTTCCTATCAGGCTTGGAATGTGCGAGAACATGAACAAATTGGTGAGTTATTTGATCCATCCATGTTCAAGGAATCTCAGCTCACAGAGATAAAAAGATGCTTGGAGATAGGACTACTTTGCACTCAGTTTGAGTGGGCAGAGCGGCCTACCATGGCATCTGTTCTTGAGATGATTCATGGCAAGACAGAGTTAAAAACCCCGAGGCAACCGGAATATACCAAAGAAAGGATCGTAGATGCTAAAGGGGGCAGCCATAAGTTCAGAAGTCGGAGGTAGCAACACACCCAAGTAATAATATAGGGCTGTTTGAGTGATATCTTTGATGGATAATAATTTACAGTTGTAAACATAATAAATGATTCGTTTGTGCCTAATCTATAAGCATGTGACTTCAGTTTGGTGGCAACAAATAAACTGGCAGTTTCTTATTTTTAATAATCTGCTAGTGTTTTACTTGTAAGTAACATATACTGATTCTGCGAACATGGTGCTACCACTTGTAATGTAACTAAACATGTCACCCACTTGTGAGTAGTATATAGCTGAACTATATATGCACACAGTTCTCCGTACTCCGTACTTTGTCATTTCCATTTCTCGTACACACCAGACATGAGAGGGTGAGGTGGCAGCTTAATTGGAGGCTGTCCAGGCCTCCATATATCAGGCATGTCGTCCCAACGGCCGGTAAATCAGAATGACCACAACTCCACAAGACATGTGTGTAAAGACAATGGTATGAGGGAACGAGATACCCTACCTGGGTTCTCGGCTACTTGTTATATAGTCCGAGGTAAGCCCCTCAGAAGGCGTATACAACAGGGATTACAATAGTCACGGGATTACAACAAGATACAATGAATATCCCGGACTCTATCTACTTGGTGTACAAGTTACAATCTATAACAAGTAGCCGTATGTATAACAGACTCATATCTTAACAATGTGTGCGGCCGCACATAGGCGAGGGAAAGTATAGGATGCAGGGGAGTCCCGCTCACACGCATAGGCCAGCATCGCGCCATCGCCTGAGTGTCAAGAACCTGAGTAGCTAGAGTGGAATTGAGAAGGAATTCAGCAAGAAATTGAGAAGGATCGGATAGATAAGAATCGGACGATTGGAGGAACAGCAAGAACATGCGAAGAAGAAGACGTAACCAGGAAGAACGAGTTCATGGGTTTCTCATTCCATAATCAACTCACGTACGTTATAACCGGTGGCATATATTCAGTTATTCACCAGCGCTCTGGCCATTGGGGCACGCGCACACACACACACACACATTGTCCCTTTGGCCCAGCACAATGCGGCCCAACATGCACATAAGCAAACCTATGACAGGGAACTAGCTTAGGCCATGACATACTCTCTCCCTTAAGCAACAGATTGCCCTCAAGCTGTGAGAAACAAGTGACAGGTGTTTGGTATCCGTAGGCTCATGGATCTTTTGAACCATCAGGATGTAAAAGTGAAGCTCGAAGTTTGAAGATATGTTACTCCCACCTGTTGAGATTCTTGAATGGTCAGCAGTACTCCCTATCGTGTTTCAGAGAAGATAATCATGGTCATGAGGGCTTCCAGTTTACTCTCGCCATACCAGAGAACGAATTGCAACTGTTACTGTCAGGGCCAGGTCGCAAGTGAAATTGCCAATTCCATCATTAGTTTGGGGGCTTGATTCTCAAAAATACAATTTCTTAGCTTCTGGATTAACGGACACGGACATAGCGTCCGTCTCCAGAAAGCCCGATTATGAGAGCGGAGGCAAACGTCGTGCCCCCCTCCATTAATGAAAAATGGCCACCTCAAAAAATGATTATTAGCTGACAGGTTAACAAACAACATCCACCTCTGAAAAAGCCTGATTAACAGAGGCGTTTTGTTATAGGCGGACATCGTGCCCGCTTCCGTTATTTAAAATGGTCACCTCCAAAAATGATTATTAGCTGACAGAGCCGTTTTATTTGACAGACAGAGACGTGCGAACACAAGGTTCATACTTGTGGTTCAGTTGTGATGATGAGTGATTGATTCAACTACTAGCATCTCGGATGGGGTGCTACTGATGGTGGTGAAAGCCACGAGTTCCACATGTACCTTGGCTTGTGTTGTGCAGTGTCGTCGAGCATGGAGGCGGTGGCCGACGGCGAGGTGAAGGTCAAGTGATGGCGGGCCGCGCCGAATGGACCGGGAGCGGTGAAAGGGCGGACGACGAGACTTGGACCGAGGGACCCGAATCGCCGAGCGGGATCGCGTTCTTGGCACTTGGCTTCGACAAGTGCATGGACATGGGCCGGTTTGTTGGTTTGGGCCTCAAAACCAACGGTGGAGGGTTTCGGTGGTTTGGGCCTCAAAACCACCCGGCGGGTTTCGGGTTGAGCCACAAAACCCCGGGCGGAGGTCCCGAGGCGGACGGACGGCACGTGGCGGCATCGGGGAGGTCGCGTCGAGGCGAAGCTACCGGTGAGAAGGCGCGGTGGCCGTCGGATCAAGAATTGCATCGAGTCGGTTCGAGTTGGATCGCAATGTCCCTAGGGCTAGGCGGTTTGCTCGTCAGAGTTGTATCGGGGGCAAAAACTGAAAAAATGAAATAAGCCCTGGCCGATAAGTAAGGTGCGTGGGGAGCCCCATCTCCCGTACCTCTCCCATTTGCATTTTCTCATTTAGGGTTTTTCTTCCTCAGTTGCTTTGTGAGGAGTGAGAGAGGTCCCACTAATCCTTCATTAGTGTAATCGAACTCGTGTGAAGGGAATGGAGGTCCCGAATCCTCCATGTTTCCTCGTGGAGTCAGATCATTGAGTTGCTTGCATTGATTCGCGTTTTTGTTCTTCGCGTTCTTCGTTTTTCCCCTCTTCACGTTCTTAGCGATTTCTCGGGCTGTGATCCATCTCTTTGCGAACCACTTGTTTCTACTTGATCTTGGTCGTGGGTTGATCCTTTCCACCGAAGGATTTCATCCAATTCCTCACGAATCCACAGATCGGGTCGAATCGAGTTTTTCGGGGAAAACTTGCTCTTGAATCGGATTTCGTTGATTTTCGGAGTTGTAGTATGTTTGGGGCTGTGATCTTCATGGAGTAGCTTTAGAACTATCTTGTGAACCCCTCTGCAAAATTTTAGATCAATCGGAGTTGATTTGGTTGAGTTTTGGATTCGAAATCGAATTTTCCAGGTTTCTGCCCGTGCATACCGGACACGTCCGGTGTGAATACCGGACACGTCCGGTACACTTTACTTTGGAATTTTGGGCTGAAATTTTGTGGAGACCTTCCTCTGTGTGTCTAGTTTCTAGGGTTAAAATTTCAGGATTTTTGGACATCGTTTGATTGGGTTTTCGATTTTTCTCCCAAAGTCGCTCTGTGCAGGAAATACCAGACATGTCCGGTGTAAATTCCGGACGTGTCCGGTATTCCAACCTTGGAGTTTTGATCTCATATTTTGTGGAAAGCTTCCTTAGGGTGTCTACTACCCCTGGTTAAAATTTCATAATTTTTGGACACCGTTTGGTTAGATTTTCTATTTTTCTCCCAAGATTGGTCTGTCTTTGAAACGAGAGGTCCGGTTCATACCGGACGCGTCCGGTATGAGGTCCGGTATGAAGACCTGAAAGCTGATTTGTTCGCTTCTTGATCGTTTGAGCTCCGATTCGACTTCCACTTGTTGCGTTGGGTTTCTAGCATCACGTACTTCGTATCCAAGTACTCTTGTCACAAGTTGACTCGAGTATTTTGGATTGACCACTCCTTCCTTCTCGATAGGATTCGAGTGCGTCCCTTTCGAAGTTTCGTCGAGTGCTTGTCTTCGATCTTTCTCGGTTGATCCGCTGTACCTCTTGGACATCTCCAAGGGTATCCACCTACCTGTTAGGTCGTGATCTTACCGCCGCTTGTGGTTTTGCTTTTGGGGTTCGATTTTGGGACAAAGGGTCGAGAGTTTCGAAAGAAATTTGAGGCTCCCATTCACCCCCCTCCTGGTCGCCGTTTTCGGTCCTTCAATTGGTATCGAGCAGGTTAAGGATCATTCCACCTTAACCGGTTCTTGATCCGCATGAGAAGGCGACATGGCTCGTGGTTCGGGGAAGCCACCGTTTTCGATGGAACCAATTACCCGCTTGGAAGATTCGGATGTGCGCATATCTCCGAGTCTCGGTGCGAGGGTATGGGAAATTTGTGAGAATGAGGCTTACGTTGTTCTCCCCGCTGCGTGTTGGTCGAGGAGCAAATGGAACAACACGATGCCAATAGCGAGGCACGTAATGCTCTCTTCTCGAGTCTTTAAGTCCGAGTTTGAGCGTGTCGGACACTTGACTACTGCTAGAGAGATCCGGGTGAAGCTACGAGCTATCACGAGGGGACTCCCAAATTAAGACCGGACTCTTTGACACATACAAGCGGGAGTATGAGAGTTTCCGGCGGCTTGATGGCGAGACCATCGATTCTATGTTCTCACGTTTTCACCATTGTCAACAAGATGCGTGCGAACAAGCCAAACTTGCCCTATGACGATCATGAGAGAGCTTTGAAGTTGTTACATGCTCTTGATCGGAGGGTTTGGGATGCGAAGGTGCAAGCTCTTCTCGAGTCGCAGAACTACGAGACCCTCACGTGGACGAGCTCTTGACAAAGAAGCCGAAGTCCAAAGTGAGATCGACCACCGGATCCAGGCCAAACTTCACAACCCCTCTACTCCGACTATGGCGCCGTGTCGTAACGGTGTCACTAGTTCTTCACTAACCCCTCCTCTGCGATGTTTGCCTTGTCTTCGTTGATCACGGTGGGACGGAGGAGCGGTTGGACGTGCTCGGAGACGATGAGCCGGCCCCTCGTCATCGGCCGGTTCTCGCGGTTCCACAACAACCGCTTGAATCGTCGGCGAGGTGGACCGGCGGATGGATGCTATGGATGCGGCGACCCCGACCACTTAGCCGCCAACTGTCCCAAAGCGAAACAAGCACTCCTTCGGCAAGTCCACCTCCGACAAGCACAAGGAGAAGCGCGAGTACACCTCCGGCAAGTACAAGTCCAAGGGAGGCTTTGACAAGGAAGCGATAAAGCGCAAGTTCGTGAAAAGTTCAAGGCAAGAGAGCGCCTTCCTCGCCTCCCTCGGCGACCTCGACTCCGACAACGAGCATGCTTCCTCCTCTTCGAGCGACGACGAGTCCGAGAGGAAGGTCGAGGACAAGGCGAACGGACTCGCTTCCTCGCCGACTCCACCCACGGAGGCTTCGCACCATGGCACTTGGTGACGAGGTGGAGAGCGGCAACGGCGATGCTCCCGACGGCGGCGACGACGACCCATCTAAGGTATCACCTTCCGCCGATGCTCTTGTCGCCGAGGTTGATGACTTGACCGCCACTTT
The DNA here is from genome assembly GCA_015844335.1 of Chrysopogon serrulatus. Lineage (NCBI taxonomy): Eukaryota > Viridiplantae > Streptophyta > Magnoliopsida > Poales > Poaceae > Chrysopogon > Chrysopogon serrulatus. Next base: position 92,212 of record JADLZL010003544.1, on the reverse strand, counting down.
GCTTCGTCAAGATAAGTTGCTTAAGCATGCTTTGCTAGGGATAGAAAAGAGTACAAGGCTAAGCTAGAAGATGCGCTTAAGGAGCTTGAGCTAGTTAAGAACACTCCCATAGTGTCCGACGAGCCGTAGTGTGAGTTTTGTAGCGTTTACATGGCTGATCTTGCTAGTCTGCAGGTCCAAGTACGCTAAGTTGGTTGATGATTTTGATAGTGTGCATGCTTCACCTGCTCGTTGAGTGCGTGCAAGTCTTGCTCGGACTTGCAATCTGAGTTGGCGAAGAATGCCAAACTTGCTTTGTTTGAAAAGGCCAACTCGGATAGCACTAGTGTGGCTAAGTGTGCTCTTTGTGAGGGTTTAGAGCTTGAACTTGCAAATTGTCGGCATGACAAGGTGCGTACTCGAGGAGGAAAACACATACCTTCGGACCATCTTGAGTTGGGTGTCTTGCGGTGAGCCGCAACTTGGCATGATGGTCAACCAATTCGGAGGGGAATTGGTGGACCGGGATTAGGCTTTGCTTTAGGTGGGAAGGGTGATGATCTTTATGGCAAAGTTGGTGAGTTTAGTGGTGTGCCTCCGAGTGAAAAACCTTCCACTACTCCCAAGCTACTCAAAATCACTCCACCTAAGCCACTTGTGCCTCCCACCAAAGATGGAGTGTTTGAAGAACCTCCAAGAGCTCCACCCCGAAACAAGTGTGGATTCCAAAACCGAACCATCTAAGGAACCCACTTGACACACTCCCTTCCATCTCGAGGAACCCCTTCCCAAAGCCAAGCCACCTCCAAGAGTAAACCATACCCACAAGAAAGTGAGCCAAACACCTAAGAGAGAGGTGTACCATTGTGAGTATTGTCATAGGGATGGTCACTTGGTTGAGTTCTGCTTTTTAGGAGGAAGAGAGATGAGAAGCGTGAGTTTGAGTTGAACAACCGAACATGTACCGCCCTCCCCATGGCGTACATGTACCGCCTGCTCGTAGGCGCACTACTAGGCCTAGAGGTGCAATGCCTCAAGGTGCTAGGCCTCAGGTTGCGAGACCACGTGGTGGTCGTGCACGGCGGGGGGTTCAGTCGTGGTCAATATGACTATGAACATCACGGCGGTGCTTTTGAGTCCCACGGCTCTAGCGGACCACGTTTTCCCTCTCGTGGTGATCGCTTTCCTCAAATGGGACATGGCATGTTTGGTGTTTTTCCTAACACTTTTTCGGGGCAAATGATGCATCACCGGTATCCTTCTCGGTTTACTAACCCCAGTGGTGTGCCATTTGCTCATCCTATGTCTTTCTATTGATGTAGGATGGAGGCTTGGAGAACACATGGCTCATTGATTCCGGATGTTCGCGCCACATGACCGGAAGTTCTAAATGGTTCTCCCGGCCTCGACCCCGCGTGCCACACAAAGAGTACATCACATTCGGGGATAATAGTAGAGGTAAAGTGGTCTCTCGTGGAACCATTCGGGTTAACGAGAGCTTTGTTCTCAAGGATGTTGCTTTGGTCTCGAACTTGCATTTTAATTTGCTCTCTGTTTCGCAACTCCTTGAGGATGGCTTTGAAGTGCGCTTTAAACATGGTTTTTCTCGAGTTCTCGATTCTCAGGGAGATCTTGTTTGTCGGATCGTCCCATTTGGCCGTGTCTTTCGAGCTGATTTTTCTCACTCTTTTGGCTCTTCCCGCTGTTTGGTGGCCGGATCCTCTTCTGAGCTTTGGAAGTGGCATAGGAGACTTGGTCATTTGAGCTTTGACCTTCTTTCTAGGTTGAGCTCACTTGGCTTAATCCAAGGATTGCCCAAGTTGAAATTTGAGAAGGATCTTGTTTGCCACCCTTGTCGTCATGGAAAGATGGTAGCCGCTTCTCACTCACCTGTGAATCAAATCATGACCAAGGAACCCGGCGAGCTACTTCACATGGACACGGTTGGTCCAAATCGGGTTCGGTCGGAGGAGGTGGGAAGTGGTATGTGCTAGTGATTGTGGATGACTTTTCGAGATACTCTTGGGTGTTTTTCATGGAGAGTAAGGATGAGGCTTTTTCACATGCTCGAGATTTGATTCTTCGGTTGAGAAATGAGTTCCCTAAAAATGCCATGAGAGCTATTCGTAGTGACAATGGCAATGAGTTCAAGAATACTCATTTTGAAACTTTTTGCAAGTCTTTGGGTCTTGAGCACCGGTTTTCCTCACCTTATGTTCCGCCGCAGAATGGCATTGTTGAGCGCAAGAATCGGACCCTTGTTGAGATGGCTAGGGCGATGCTCGATGAGCATAGGACTCCTAGGAGGTTTTGGGCCGAAGCAATCAACACCGCTTGTCATGTTTCTAATCGCATCTTTCTCCGTGCTTTTACGAAGAAAACTTCTTATGAGTTGCGATTTGGGAGGCTACCCAAGGTGAGTCATTTCGTGGTGTTTGGGTGTAAGTGCTTCATCTTGAAACAAGGTAATTTGGACAAGTTTGAGTCCAGGTCCTCCGACGGTATCTTTCTTGGTTATGCTTTGCATTCTAGAGCTTATCGAGTACTTAACCTTGAAACTAACCGTGTTGTGGAGACCCGTGAGGTCACATTCGATGAAACTATGCCTTGTACAACCCCCGTTTTGCCTTTGAGCGTGCGGGTGATGATGAAGAGCTTGGTGAAAGCATTTTTGTGGAGGAGGAGCGGACGATGCCGATTGGGGTGATCCCGAGCCGACTCCACCGGCTGCCCCTATCGAGCCTGCGACGACTACTTCAGCTCACGGTCCGGACCTCTCTACTTCCACTTCTTGGGGACCGTTCGAGCAGCTTCCTCGGCTGCGCCGGCCGCACCCGAGGAGGCACCACCGCCGTTGAGGGGAGGCGACTTCTTCCGAGAGGCTCCACGACACATTCAGCGTCGCCACCCCGCCGACGATGATCGGTGATATTGACCAAATGAGTCACGCGGGTCCAGTCTTATCACATCTCTCACTTCGCTCATTCTCGCATTTGTTGCTTCTTTTGAGCCCCGAGATGTTGGACACGCTTTATCCGATCCTGATTGGGTTAATGCTATGCATGAGGAGTTAGAGAACTTTGAGAGAAACCAAGTCTGGGTCTTAGTTCCTCCACCTCCGTAGTGTCATCCCATAGGTACAAAGTGGGTGTTTAAGAACAAGCAGAGTGAAGATGGGGTGGTTGTCGAAATAAGGCTAGACTTGTTGCTCGGGGGTATTGCCGAAAGAGGGGATAGACTTTGAGGAAACCTTCGCTCCTCGTAGCTCGCTTAGAGGCAATCCGCATTCTCGTTAGCGTTCGCCACTTTGCTAAGGGCTTTAAGTTGTTTTGGATGGATGTCAAGAGCGCTTTTCTGAATGGGTACATAGAGAGAGGAAGTGTATGTTAGGCAACCCCCAGTGCTTTGAAAATCCCAAGTATCCTAACCATGTCTTCAAGTTGCACAAAGCTTTGTATGGTCTTAAGCAAGCTCCTAGAGCGTGGTATGATAGGCTGAAAACCTTTTTTGCTTAAGAAGGGGTTTAGGATGGGATCGGTAGATAAGACTTTGTTTCTCCTCAAGCAAGGCAAAGACCTTCTCTTGGTTCAGATATACGTGGATGATATTATCTTTGGTGGCTCTTCTCATGCTTTGAATGCCAAGTTTGCGAGTTTATGAGCGGGGAGTTTGAGATGAGCTTGATGGGCGAGTTGACTTTCTTCCTCGGCCTTCAAATCAAGCAAACGCGGGATGGGACGTTCGTGCATCAAGGCAAGTACACAAAGGACGTCCTGAAGAAGTTTGATATGGGCGAGGCCAAGCCTCTTTCGACGCCCATGTCGACTACGACGGCCCTCGGCGCCGAGGATGGAGAAGCGATCGATCGAAGGAGTACCGGAGTATGATCGGATCGTTGCTGTACCTGACGGCAACAAGACCCGACATACAATTTGCTGTATGCCTCTGCGCACGCTTTCAGGCTTCCCCACGCACATCTCACCGTCAAGCGGTGAAGCGCATCATGAGGTACCTCCGGTTTATCCCCGAGTTTGGACTTTGGTATTACGCTTCTTCCTCGCTCTCTCTTTTGCGGTTATTCGGATGCTGATTTTGCTTTCGCCGCCGTTTAGATAGGAAGTCCACGTCGGGGACTTGTCGGTTTTGGGTTCGTCCCTTGTGTCTTGGTCATCCCGTAAGGGTCTAGCGTTGCACAATCCACTACGTAGGCGAGTATGTCGCTGCCGCCGCTTGTTGTTCCCAAATGCTTTGGATGATAGCCACCCTACGTGATTTTGGTCTTGAGTTCTCTAGAGTGCCCTTACGTGATAGTACTAGTGCCATCGGTGTTGCTAAGAACCCAAGATTTCACTCTAAGACCAAGCACATAGATGTTCGCTTTCACTTTCTCCGTGATCATCAAGAGAAAGGCGACATTGAGTTGCATCACGTAGCCACCCGGGATCAGCTTGCGGATCTTCTCACTAAGCCCCTCGATCAAGCGACTTTTTGCTCGCTTGCGAGGAGAACTGGGTGTGTGTTTCCCTTTTTTAGAGGAGGGAAGAACTTTGTTTGTTGTACACTAGTTTTAGTTTCTTTTTGTAGTCTAGGTTTTGATTTGTCTTTGTATGATAGTGCATTTGCATTGCATTTTGTGATATACTTGCATTTTGAGCTTCATGTATATAACATTTGGAATGAAACTATGCTCTTGTTAGTATGCCTTGTGAGTACTTTATGGTGCTTGTCGGCTTAGGCTCTTATTGATCATCCGGTATATGTTATGAGTTGAGCATGATTTTCTAATGTGAACTTGATTAAGCTTACTTGAAATCTGAAAATGTTCACCGCTTGAGATGGTACCTAGCATGTGTAGGATGTTGAGATCCCTTTATGCTTTGTCTTGTATATGCTAGGTTGCTATGTCTCGTGCTTTGAGTCATTCACTTGCTTAGACACTTTACTTGTGCTAAAAATTTGATAACTAAGCTAAGTGAGATGAAAAGATCGAGATGGGTCTGTATTGTCCCACATCAAGGTATCGAGATCGCTTCCAATTGCACATTTGGATGAACTTGAGCCTTGTAGTGGATGACCGCCATTGCTTTGAGCTCCCCGATTGTCTTTTTGACATAGGCTCCGCTTGGTTGAAAAGTTAGGCTTGACAATACAGATAACCTCTCGCACACACATGTTTTGACTAATTCTTGTGCTAAGCTGCAAACTCTGATAAAATTTAATGCAAACACAAGTCTTAGGTTCGTCTTTGACATGATGTGTGACCGCTGTTTGGGGTAGTTCACCTTGTATATCCTTGTTAGCACTAGGTTGATTTCCAAATTATGCTTGCTATGTGCTATCTTTGGTGGTGAACCCCTCTTTGACATGCTTGAAACCGCTCAAAATCGCTTACACTTTATATTTCATATTAGTTGATCGGTTTGAGCATTTGCTAGCACTTGTATATTGTTGCTATACTCATTTGTCTTACCGGCTAGAGCATCTTTTCACTCGATTGCTATATACCTGAAGCTTCTCGCATTTGTGCATGTCATTGCATTTTAGGCTTGCTTTGTGTGCATTATTCAACAAGGGGGAAAAATTTGACACACACACACATATGCGACACATCACATGCTTATGTCAAGGGGGAGTCACTTGACATGTCTTGTTTGGTTGTCTTCTCAGTGGGTGAGACTAGTTCTCAAAGGGAGAAGGGGAGAAGATTGTGTGCACTCATGTATGCATTTGCTCAGGGGGAGTTGTTTTGCATTGCTTATTGCTAGATGTGTTGAGCCTTTGCCTCTTTCTCGAGGATCTAGCATTTCGAGTGCTTCTTGCTTGGCTAGCGGTGTTGAGCCCGCTTTCTGCCTCTTCTTGAGGGCTAGCCATGTTTTGCTTGGTTGCGTCGAGCCGTTGCCCATGTCTTTGGGGACCAAGTTGTGCTTGCTTCAAATGACCTCAATTGGCTTCTCTTTGGCTTTTGGTCGTTTGGTGAGCTTTCTTCCTTTTTCTTCTTCTTCTATTTCTTTTTCTCGGTAGTGGTGTGTTGGTGTTGAACAATGCACTCATCAAGGGGGGAGATTGCGAACACAAGGTTCATACTTGTGGTTCAGTTGTGATGATGAGTGATTGATTCAACTACTAGCATCTCGGATGGGGTGCTACTCGATGGTGGTGAAAGCCACGAGTTCCACATGTACCTTGGCTTGTGTTGTGCGGTGTCGAGCATGGAGGCGGTGGCCGGCCAGGCGAGGTGAAGGTCAAGTGATGGCGGGCCGCGCCGAATGGACCGGGAGCGGTGAAAGGGCGGGGCGATCGAGACTTGGACCGAGGGACCCGGAATCGCCGAGCGGGATCGCGTTGTCGGCACTTGGCCGACAAGTGCATGGACATGGGCCGGTTTGTTGGTTTGGGCCTCAAAACCAACGGTGGAGGGTTTCGGTGGTTTGGGCCTCAAAACCACCCTGGCGGGTTTCGGGTTGAGCCACAAAACCCCGGGCGGAGGTCCCGAGGCGGACGGGCGGCACGTGGCGGCATCGGGGAGGTCGCGTCGAGGCGAAGCTACCGGTGAGAAGGCGCGGTGGCCGTCGGATCAAGAATTGCATCGAAGTCGGTTCGAGTTGGATCGCAATGTCCCTAGGGCTAGGCGGTTTGCTCGAGTTGTATCGGGGGCAAAACTGGAAAATGAAATAAGCCCGGTCGATAAGTAAGGTGCGAGGGAGCCCCATCTCCCCACTTCTCCCATTTGCATTTTCTCATTTAGGGTTTTCTTCCTCTAGTTGCTTGTGAGTGAGAGAGAGGTCCACTAATCCTTCATTAGTGTAATCGAACTCGTGTGAAGGGAATGGAGGTCCCGAATCCTCCATGTTTCCTCGTGGAGTCAGATCATTGAGTTGCTTGCATTGATTCGCGTTTTGTTCTTCGCGTTCTTCGTTTTCCCCTCTTCACGTTCTTAGCGATTTCTCGGGCTGTGATCCATCTCTTTGCGAACCACTTGTTTCTACTTGATCTTGGTCGTGGGTTGATCCTTTCCACCGAAGGATTTCATCCAATTCCTCACGAATCCACAGATCGGGTCGAATCGAGTTTTTCGGGGAAAACTTGCTCTTGAATCGGATTTCGTTGATTTTCGGAGTTGTAGTATGTTTGGGGCTGTGATCTTCATGGAGTAGCTTTAGAACTATCTTGTGAACCCCTCTGCAAAATTTTAGATCAATCGGAGTTGATTTGGTTGAGTTTTGGATTCGAAATCGAATTTTCCAGGTTTCTGCCCGTGCATACTGGACACGTCCGGTGTGAATACCGGACACGTCCGGTACACTTTACTTTGGAATTTTAGGATGAAATTTTGTGGAGACCTTCCTCTGTGTGTCTAGTTTCTAGGGTTAAAATTTCAGGATTTTTGAACATCGTTTGATTGGGTTTTCGATTTTTCTCCCAAAGTCGCTCTGTGCAGGAAATACCAGACGTGTCCGGTGTAAATTCCGGACGTGTCCGGTATTCCAACCTTGGAGTTTTGATCTCATATTTTGTGGAAAGCTTCCTTAGGGTGTCTACTACCCATGGTTAAAATTTCATAATTTTTGGACACCGTTTGGTTAGATTTTCTATTTTTCTCCCAAGATTGGTCTCGTCTTTTGAATCTGAGGTCCGGTTCATACCGGACGCGTCCGGTATGAGGTCCTGGTATGAAGACCTGAAAGCTGATTTGTTAAACTTCTTGATCGTTTGAGCTCGATTCGACTTCCACTTGTTGCGTTGGGTTTCTAGCATCACGTGCTTCAGATCCAAGTACTCTTGTCACAAGTTGACTCGAGTATTTTGGATTGACCACTCCTTCCTTCTCGATAGGATTCGAAAAGGCCCCTTTCAAGTTTAAATCGAGTGCTTGTCTTCGATCTTTCTCGGTTGATCCGCTGTACCTCTTGGACATCTCCAAGGGTATCCACCTACCTGTTAGGTCGTGATCTTACCGCTCGCTTGTGGTTTTGCTTTTGGGGTTCGATTTTGGGACAAATGGCCGAGAGTTTCGAAAGAAATTTGAGGCTCCCATTCACCCCCCCTCGTCACCGTTTTCGGTCCTTCAAGACGTTTTTGTTAAAGGACGTTGTCTTCAATAATCGAAAATGACTGTCTCTAAAAATGATTTAAGCAGTAGTGGTAAGAGACATTTGCATGTTACCTCATAAGAAAGGGAGTACCGCAGTATTGTCCATAAATTCATCATTTTGAATTATATTTTATTCGCAGTACAATACCAGCCAGTAGAGAGACGTAGAAGGAACTCAGTGGAGGAAGCGTATGATTATAAAAAAAAAAAAAGTGGAGGAAGCGTACACATAAGAAAGTAAAACACAAGTAAACAAATAAACAAACACACAAAAGTGACATGGCATGGAAGTTGGACGTACGGCAGAAGAGCCTCGCCATTTTCATGCACTAAATAATTCTTGTTGCAGGCATCAGCGGGGATGCAGAAGTCCGCGGTGCCGAACACTTTCTGAACGTTGTATTTACGGAAGCCGCAGGCGCAGTCCGTGTATTCCACCATTTTTGTGCAGCACCCGTGCGCCTTGAACGACGGCAGCGGCGACATGGTCGTGGCATTTCTGATCTTGGCGAGCTCGGCCGAGTTGAGCTCCTTGAGCTTTTTGATGCACCTGAGAACTTCGCCGGCGCACTGCACGAGCCCGATTGGCCCCCGTGTCTCTGCCTCCGGCAACACCGAGGCCATCGTCACGAGGGCAACGCACAGCGTCGCCGGCGAGATCCTCTTCCTCTTGGCAGCAGTTGCCATGGCACCCTGCCGCTTCAAACTTTCTTATATCCCCCTCTAGGATCTAGATGTCTTCTGTCTATTGCTCCCTGTGTTTAGTGCGGAGTTGATGATAGTCTCATGGATTGGCGGACGACGCTGCTGCTTTTATATTGGCTTGGTGACTGACGGATCCTTCAACAAAAATGGATCGGAGATGCTCAAACCATGTGATGCATGGGCGTGGCGTGTAACACAATGTGCAGATCTCCAGAGCGTTTAGATTCTGGATTGGTTACTTCGTTCACTGCATGCAGCTAATTAACATTTTTGATCTAGCCGTGTGCAGCTAGTGGCCGACGGCTCGAGCATCATCATTTTTAAAAAAAAATAAGTAGACAAATTACCGGTTGCTCCAGCTTAAAAATAAGAAGTCACATGTTTCGGCTACTGTTACCAAAGGTTAAAAAGACCTTTCTCCATTTTGGATCCTTGGTAATCAAAGATGGATCCCAAGCGAGATTCTAGCACAGGATAAATGTTTCATAAAGGACACCTCTAAAGAAACAATATTCTTGCTTAGACCATTCTTAGCTAGAGTTTTTTCATCATATAGTTTTATTTGTATTTAATGAGTTGCCACATGCTCAGAGACATCTATCGCTATATATCTGCTCGCTCCCGATGTAGAGGATGTAGTTGAGCACGTGCAATCCACGCATCACATTTATATCAGAACTACAAATAAAGCACGTGCATACTAGTTCGTGTAGCGTATATTCCGTAGGCGTTAACTAGGCATTAACCGGAGCAAATAAGCGGGTGACTGGGTGCAGAAGCAAGCCTGTGTTTTTCTTTCCACCCAGTCCTGCAGCCTCGCGAACGTCGACATCTTTAGGCTCCACTCCGCTCGGCAGCTTCCAATCGAAGTGGTACAGAAGGCTGGCCACAAACTGAAAAATACGCCCCTCTGATGATCTTTAGTACTTCATTAATTGGACAACAATGAACCTTTGTCATCAGGCCACCATCTTATTATGCCCTGTCGCTATTTCATTAACAGGAGTGTTACCAAATTTTCATTCAGGGCACTTGTGCCATGCGCGCGAGCTAGCGACTGCATGTTTCTATACTCCCAACACAAACGCAAACAGCAAAATTAACACGCAACCATCTCTCATCAAAGGCGGTTCAAATCAGGCTGCTTAACTAACCATATCAGCTACTTCATCCCTGATGAGGCTCCTTATGACAAATATATAGTTAATTAATAGAAAACATAGCCGTAGGTAGTGGTTTATGGTGCGGTGCTATCATCCGTATGTGATCAGTGTATTTGACATAGTTTCTGCTAGTGGCCCAGGCACCTTCACTAGTACCTACTCCGTATATAACAACAATTTTTGCATGAGCCATTTCTTTTTCTCCTCTCAAAATGAACTAGAAGTCTGAACAAATCATGGTTGCTTCACCTTGCATGGCTTGCGAATTGTAGCTCCCTTTTCAAGATAATAATTAAGGGGATAGCCAAGGCCCAAGGGGCTACATTATCTTCATGAGGAATGTGTCGTGCATGGTGATCTCAAGCGTGCAGGTACTCCCTCCGTACTCGATTTTGTTGACGTTCTGGGCTAACCTTCAACTTTCACAATGCATCCGCTCGACAACGCAGTAAATACAATACGCATGCGCTCCCTCTTGTAGCAAAAACAGCAAAACCAGTCAAAAAAGCCTTCCTTGGGGTTCGAACGAGTTACCTCCAGCATTAAAGAGTGGAGACGTTGCCACTCGCCCACTCTAGCTACGTGACATTGTTGTATAAGAGACCCTCGAGATTCAATTTAATAAGGGCAAAGGAGGAAAAATACTCTCCAATTAATGACTCTTTGGTAAGCACAATCATGTCCTAAACGTCAACTAATATGAGTATGGAGGGAATATGTACTGTTCCGATATGAATCCTCTAATCAGCTGTTCTGAAATAGCTAAGAAGTCATACAATGGTGATGATGAGGTCACCAGTAGTTACAATACTCAGCTGGCACACCGTAAAGACATCATTCCAAGATAATTTTTTTCATATTTTATGAAGCTCTTCTGATAATTTTTTCATATTTTATGAAGCTCTTCTGTTTTCTTGAATAAATGTTATTATGTGTCTGAGGTCATTACCCAATTTTATTTTGCTTAACCATATTGCTCCAGAGTATCTTACCGGAAGCTATGTCGTCGGTCAACGAAGTGCTCTGTACATCTTTTTGTGTCACTCTCCTTGGGATTAGTAATATGTGCAAGTCTAAACCAGATAATGTCAGAGACGTAGTTGAATGGGTAACTTAATTAAGTAACTCGTAAAAAAGTAAAACTCCTGTATGTTTAATGTGTACTTTTTTTTTCCTCAGATGAGGACGAACCTGGAAGCTGGAAAGATTCACAGTATTCTTCTTTGACTTAGCGTGTAAGTCGATCTGGCACGTTTATTTAGGCACTATATAGCTACTGACTCATGTGCAAACATAATTTTAGTAAGTACAGTATATGACCCGGCCGGATCTTCTTGGATTCCATTACAATAAACATAGTTCCAGTTCGACCGCAATAAAAAGATACAGTAGCCCAGATGTTCATGCAGCAATTATTATTCATGTCTGGCTTGACTCTTAATTTTCTTCAACAGGGCAGCCGCAATGTATCCATGACCATAGCAATAAGATGGGCCCCACCTATAAATGAGCCACAACTAAAACTCAATGCACAATGTTTAATGCCGTTTGGGAATATAAAGTGGGTCCAGTTTTATAATAAAAAATATTCCAGCCCAACCTCCATGTATCCTACCCGCCGTGTATCCTACCCGCGTCCACTGCTTGTGAGGAAAAATATCAGGTCCTTCCCCAACCTTCCATCGATCTCCATCCCCGATCCCCATCCCCAAATCATGCAGCCAGGGGCCAGATCGAGCTTGAGTCCGGCGCCATCGACCTCGTCCCCGCCGGGCGCCGTCGACCCGTCCCGCCGGGCGCCGTCGACCACCAGCGCCGTCGATCCCGTCCCCGCTGGCATCGTCGACCCGTCCTCGCGGCCAAATCTCGCGGCGGCGGCGGCGGCAAAGGAGAAGAACGGCGGTGCTGGTGGACACTCGCCTCAGCCGCAGGCCGTGGCTGCCACGGCGGCCAAGAGGAAGGACGTGCTGGTGCTCGTCTGGAGCTCCAACGGCTCGCTGGTGTCCGAGCGTTCTGCTGGCGCCGCTGAGGTAGTACCTACTGCATGTTTCTGTTCGGCTTCACTGGAATATTGATTTACTACTTGTGCTACATGTGCCCATGATTAAAGAAAAGATACACGATGCATGCTTCATTACGAAAGGATGGTACTAGTACATACTGCATACTTCTGATCATCATAATAATAAATTTGATTACATAGTAAATAGGTAACTGCTAATAAGAACTCTTAAGGCCTAGTTTTGTTGTGGCTGAGTACCAAATTTTTGCCATATATGCTCTACCAAATCTGCCTTTAGACGGCGATGGGTTGATCGATCTTGAATTTCCATGTCTTTGTCTATAACCTCTGCAAATCCATGGATTGGGCCATGGTTAAGTCCTGTCATTTGCGCAGAAGCTTGTGATTGTTCATATGTGTTGTCATTAGGGATCACATAGGAGTCTCTCTCATCCTCAGCTATCATGTTGTGCAAGATAATACATGCATACATGATATCAGCTAGTTCTTCCCTCTCCCAAAGTCGTGCTGGATGACGGATTATGGCCCAACGTTTCTGCAGAACCCCAAATGCCCGTTCCACATCTTTTCTTGCTGATTCTTGTCTTTGTGCATATATTCTATCCTTCTCATTTTGAGGTCTAGTGATTGATTTCACTATTGTAGCCCACTCTGGATAGATACCGTCAGCTAGATAGTATCCCATATTGTATTCTGTTCCATTGATATAAAACTGAACACTGGGAGCTCTTCCTTGTAGTACTTCAGTGAATAATGGTGATTGATCCAAAACATTGATGTCATTGTTTGAACCAGCAGCACCAAAAAAGGCATGCCAAATCCATAAGTCAGCAGAGGCAACTGCTTCTAGCATGATAGTGGGTACGCCATAATCACCCCGTGTGAATTGCCCCTTCCATGCAACAGGGCAATTTTGCCACTCCCAATGCATGCAGTCAAGACTGCCTAGCATACCTGGGAATCCATGTGCCTCACCTTGTTCAAGTAAACGCTGAACATCTAGTTCTGTAGGCCTACGAAGATACCGCTGACCAAATAAATGCCTCACACCTTGAACAAAATTAATCATGCATTCCATAGCTGTGGTTTTTGCTACCCCAAAAGCCTCATCCATAAGATCAGCAGGCGTACCATATGCCAACATTCGTATTGCAGCTGTGCACTTTTGCAATGGTGATAGACCAACCTTCCCAAATGCATCTCTTCTCAAACGAAAATATGGAGACCAATTGCCAAGGGCTTCCACAATGTGCAAAAATAAATGTTTTCTCATGCGAAATCTCCTTCGAAATTGCTCATCGGTATATAAAGGATTTTCAGAGAAATATTTAGCAAACAATCTGTTATGATCCTCTTCATGATTTCTATTGATGTACCTCCGTTTGTAGCCTCTTCACCTATTAGAAGTACCAGCTTGTGCTTGCAGTTCTGCTTGTAGCTGCGCTTCTATCTGAGCTTCTATTTCAGCCTCCATAGGATCATTGATTTCTTCCCACATGAGCTCTTCAATGTTATCACTAGAGCTAGAACCATCTGACTCAGTGGATTGGTCTTCTGAGTCAGTTGACATTTTTGAAAATTTTGGGCTGGCTATTGCGATGGAGGTGAATGAAAGTGAGGCTATTCGCACTGCGTCCGGAACCGCCGTCCCGGGACGCGCGCTCCCGGATGAAACTCCCGCAGCGGCGTCCGCAACGGTGGCGTGGCGTCGGAATCGCGGCGCCCGCCGCGCCAAACATGGCGGCCTTAGCGGCCGCCTCGGGGAGCGCTGCGTGGCGCGGGCCCCACGCGGCGTCGGCGTCAGCGCGGCGGGAGGAGGAGGAGAGAGAAGGGAGGGAGGAGAGAGGGGCGGCGCGCCGACGGCGGCCGGAGCTCGCCGCCGCCGCACCCGAAGCGGCGCCGCCGAGGTCGCCGCGCCGAGCCGCACGCCTACTCACGAGAGTCCGCCCGCCCGCCCGCCGAGCTCCCCTCCGGCTTCTTCGCCCGCGGGCGGCGGCGACGGCGCCGCCAAGCCTGGGTACCTGTGCGCGCCTATGGCCGAGGGCCGAGCTTCGCGCTACGGCAAAAGGGATGGAGCCGCCCCGGAGAAGAAGCCGCCCGCTGAGCAGCGCCGGCCGCGCGAGAGGGAGGAGGCTCGCGCCGGCCGCACCCGCCCGACGCCGCGCGCCGCCACGCGCTCGGCAGCCCGCCGGGCTGCGGCGCCGAGCTGGCGCCGCCGCCCGCCGCGCCGCCCGGCCGCGCTCGCCCGCTGCCGCGAAGGCGGATGCCGCCGGCCCCGCCGACGAGGCGGCGCCTCCCTCGCCGCTCGCCCGTGGCGCGCCGCTGCCGCGCCGCCGGGCCCGCCGGCCGCCGCCTGCGTGCTCGCCGGAGCGCTTCGGCGGCTCGCCCGCGGCCCGCCCGCTTCGCCCGCCTCCGCGCTGGCCGGTCACCCGCCTTGCGCTTCGCCATCGCGCCCGCCCCCTCCTCCCCTCTTGGCGCTTCGCCCGGGCCGTCGATCCCTGCAGACTTCGCCCGCGGCCGCCCGGCCAGCAGCCGCGCCTTCCCCGCCCGCCCAGCCCCTGGCGAAGCTTCGCCGACAGCCACATCGCCGCGCCCGCCGCCGCCGGCTGGTCGGAGTCACACCTGCTCCTCTGCTTCGATGGGAGAAGAAAAGGGCAGAGAGAGGGATGGGGACAGGTGGGGAGAGAGAAGAAGGGGAGGGAGAGGGATGGTGTATGACATGTGGGATCCATAATATAGAGGATGGGATATAAAGGATGTATGAGTGCGGAGAAATTGAATATAGAGGAGAGAATCTTGCTAACTAGGACGGAATATTCCTTTTAGAGGGTGAATTTGGAGGATGACGAGTGCGGATAGCCTGAATGGCTAATGTCCTTCTGGACATCACATATTTGAAGATGCACTCCAACGGCTAGATGCACTCCAACGGCTAGCCTTTTCTTTTGTCGGCCAGACTAGCCTTTTCTTTTTGTCGACATACCAACAGGTAGCTTTTTGCTTTTGTCGACATACCAATAGGTAGCTTTTGCTTTTGTCGAGATACCAACAGCTAGTTTTTCTTTTGTCGACATACCAACAGCTACTTTTTTCTTTTGTCGACATACTAACAGCTACCTTTTTTCTTTTGTCGGGTTTATTGATACGTATTGAGATCAAGGAAAGGAGGATGGACATAAAAATCAGTTCACAATTGCAATGTGTCCGCTCAACACATTCTACTTTAGTACACGGGATGTAGAAATACAATACAAATTGGTTCACATTAGAAGCAATCTCCTAATACACAATTTTTAGAATATAACTAGAACATTGACATTGCTAAGTACCATTAAACATCTAACATTACTTGTTGTTCATTTATTCCTCGAAAAGTTCTCTACCTAGTTTTTCTAAAATATCATTATGGGTCTTCGATTGTTTTTCACTGTACTTTGAAGTATCCTTCTCGACAATTTTAAGTATGTTGCAAACTTTTTGGCCCATGCCTTTTCTTGTTTTGCTCTTGCGCTCTCTTTTTTTTTCTTCTGCGATAGTACTGTGGCTTTCAAATGACTTTAGCAATGTCTTCTTTGCTCTTTGGGTAACAGACCTCATGGAAAAGAACCATATTTTGACATGGCTTATCTCCTAAAGGTGATGGTGCACCTTTTCCTTTCAGCCTTTGTTTTGCCCCTCCGCCCCTCGGGGCGCTTTTCTTTGCTCAAAGTTTCTTCCTCGGTATCTTGGTTGGATGACGAAGTATATGCTCCGGATTCAGAAATCTTGTTTCTCTTATTCTTGCTACCCTCTTGAAGGACTCTCTTCCATTTAGGCTGGTCTTTTAGATCTTTCCAAATATACTCTAAGGTGAAAGATCTTCCCTTGTTACCTTTTTTTGAACCATGCATGGGCTATCTCGCTTTATCATGTCATCAGAGTACCCACTAGTGAAGGTACTTTTAGCTCTAGAAATACATCCACAGAACTTGGTTACATCTCTCTTGACATTGCCCCAATGTACCCCGCATTGCTTGGTCGTCCTTTTGTGTCCATTGCTTGGCGATTTCCGTTGAATTTATCGGCTACAACCTTCCAAGTAATGTTCAGTTTTCTTGTCATTGCCATGTATGGGATCAATGGAGTG
Source organism: Chrysopogon serrulatus (assembly GCA_015844335.1). Classification (NCBI taxonomy): domain Eukaryota; kingdom Viridiplantae; phylum Streptophyta; class Magnoliopsida; order Poales; family Poaceae; genus Chrysopogon; species Chrysopogon serrulatus. The sequence continues at coordinate 76,124 of JADLZL010003544.1, read as the reverse complement.
TTTCAACCAGGCGCTCATTAGTCGTATATTGTCATCTTCACTCCAATTGATGCGTAGCCCTCTTCTTCCTTCTTCTTCACTGCTATCACTTGACTCTAGAACATCAACTGCCTCTTTTTGCTTTTGTGATGTAGGACATGGAGAAGCTGACTCTGATCCATGGGAGGAAGTGTTGGCTGGAATACCAAATGAAGGTGGAATACCAAATGAAGGACTATGTTGCATCCCACCTTGTGATCTATTGGCTGTAAATCTGAATACTTGATTAGGTGAGTGCACTGGATTTTCTTGAATCTGGACTCCTTGAAAGCTTGCAGCAGTGCTTTGCCTCCAATTTCCTTGATTTTGAGGGCCTTGAAACATTTGTGGATGGCTATATGGTGGATAGTTGTTTGGAACACCAAAAGGATGGAAATTTTGGAGAAAATTAGGTGCGTAGTATTGTGGAAAATTGGGGAACCGGGTAGGAGGCGAGTTTTGGCTCTCATTCTCTCCTTCTTTGGCCGGAGGAACCGCCCACCGAACTTTGTCAAGTTCCAATTGAAAGGCTCCATGACTTCTACTTTTTTAGTGAACCAATCTATCCCAGAGCATATATGTATAGTGTTGTGCCAATTTTGTAGGTGCATGAGTCCAAGCCAACGGTCGAAAGGTCCAGCAACGAGTACCTGCTATCCTGGAGGCTATCCTGGAGGCCAAAGCAACGGTCATGCAACTCCCTGGGCGGTTACATGAGTAGCTTTATTTTATTGGTGTAAACAGTAACATAGTACAAAAATAATGTATTATATTTCCTTGTGGCTGCACCATAACCTTGTGACTTTTTCTAACGTGACTTTAACTAAAGCTGAACTCCACAATGTATATGGTGCATTCCTGTACACGCATTAAATGCCTAATTCCACCTTTTTTTTACTACATTGTGGATGCCCTTACATCATCCTCGTATTTGGTCGTACGGAGTTGGTCTGCCACGTTTGAGAATTGAGACTAATAGGCTACTGTGACCATTCTTCAAGCCAAGGAGATTTGTCTACACGTCTGCTGCGGCACCCGTCTGGATTTAATTTGACAAAAGAAGAGGTACCGTGTGTGAAACTTTTCACAACGAAAAACCATCCGCAGTGTCTTTACGTTTCACAATGCATGAAACAGAGTCCACAATAAAAAATCAGAGGCAACGGGAAGTGCCGCCATTGTGGGAGTCATCACAGATGCTTGGCGCCACTGTAAAATGTCTTCATAGACACGTTATTTAATTGCTCTGTCCCTCTTGTTGACACTCGAATTTGGCTGAAGTTGTATTTCGTGGAATCATCGAGTAGGCAGATTTGACTTGTAAATTGATTTGGTGATGGGTGCTTTAGTTTGACTAACTCAGCTACAAAACAATGTTATTTAAAAGATTTTGGCCGTGCTGGGAAGGTCTACCCTATTATAACTGTCTAATTGCTCAAAGTTCCTTGCCACGGGTGCAGAAAAATAGGTCTCTAAACATGCAAAATTTGTAGGTGATCAGCGGCCACAAAGACCAGTGATCATAGATCCTTAGTAGCACCATGAAATTCTGGGTTAGATCCGTCATGGAAGCGAATATTCTATGATTTAACAATATTTGTGCTTTCAGCGGTAGATGATGTTCACGTCGACAACGAGACGCCCATGATAACTTTGTCAATCTCGAGAATTTATCGAGTTGGTGTTTGAAGGTGTTCATAGGGATAAGATTTTGCGTACGTGCATTATAGGAGTGAGGGTATATGCATTCTGAGCGTTTGAGTCGTAGGTTATATAATCTTAAAAGAACATACATGATATAAATAGAACTTATATGGCGCATGCACATGAGCAAGCCCATCATCGGCCCGATGTGGCCCAAGAGCCATCCAGCATAGTTGTAACTGGACTATAGGCCCACAACATGAAGACCCATACACACATGACGGCTGTCTTGCACCTGCGTGTCTAACTCTCGTCTCATCGTCACGGCATGGCTGCGATATATTTCCTGGTGCTGCATTAGATTCCCTAGATCTGTTCAAGATCAATTATTAGGATACAAAATTTGTCAGGTATCGTGTCCATTCCTTGCAAGTCTATATAACATAAATGGTACTTCCTCCATTCCAATTTATAAGACTAACTTTTTTTATCACCAAATTTGACCATTCATCTTATTCAAAAGTTTGTACAAAAGATCACTTCTCTTGTCATGGCTAGCTTTATTAATGAAAGTTCTTCAAGAATAACTTAAATTGACTGTATTTTCCCAAATTTTTAGAATTAGGTGAATGGTCAAACTTAGAGTAAAAAAGTCAGATATTTTATAAATTGGGATGAAAGGAGTATTGCAAATTTCTAGGTAGCTATTAAAGCACGTTTGGTAGGGCTCCTCCTAAGAGGCTTCTTTAGAGGATCTGGAGCGATTTTGGAGGACCCATAATTTGTGGCTTCTCCAAAACAGCTCCAATTCCTTTATTTTTTTTAAAAAAGAGCTTTTCATGCATATCTTTTGCCAAGGCTCCTCTAGAGGAGCCAGAGCCAATGAGGAGCCCTACCAACGCTTAATTAGCAACTAAACAGGTGGCAGTGGGAGCAGTGGCCATGAGAGTGACAAATAGCAGCAAGAGTGTAGTGAAGCAGGCGGTGGCCGATGGAGCAGGAGCAGCCACAAGGAGGAATGGAGGCCGGCTATCAGCGGAGGAGTGCACCGCAGCTACACAGTCGCAGGAAACGATGTTTATGGAGACCCATAGTTTTTTATGAGTAAATTGTGTCCATACAACAACTTGATCGGTGGGTACATATTGATCTAACAACTTGTAAACTGTTCAAATAAGTATAATAACTTAACAGTGGTTGCAAATTAGTCCAAAAACTTGTAAACTACTCAAATAAGTACAATAATTTGACAAATTGGTGCCTATAAGATGCAAACATTGCTAGCATCGCAGAGTGCATACTAAAAAAAATTAATAGATAATTGAGCAAGTATAAACATCTGAAATCAAACCTGAGTGATACTAGAGATTTGTTGTAATCTACAAAAGATGATTACATTCACACTAGAAATTTCTAACCTTCAATTTTAGATGTAGAAGACATAATATTATTTTCACCTAGCCTACTTATTTACAAAATTGAATAGCAATGACTTATTTACAAAATTGAGTAAATATTCATACAATAAACCATGGTTATAATCCTATCAATTGCTTATGCTAATCGACTATGAAATATATTTGTGAGCCGATCGATTCCTTATAGCCATGGCCATAATAATTCTATCAATACATTATGATTCTAGTCATTCAAGTTTATGAACTAGTGCTAGCAAATTAGATTTATGTTATACCAACCATCATCCTCGTGTGAAAATGTGATTATCTTTTGCAGATTACAGCCAATCTAGTATTGTTCATTATTAATTTGAGATGTTTATACTTCCTTTATTACCCATTAGTTCTTGCGAGTAACTCATTGAGTAAAAATTTTTCCATGCCAGTGACGTTTGGATCTCATATTCACTAATTTGCTAAATTATTATACTTATTTGAGCAGTTTACAAGTTATTAGACCAAATTGCACGCACCTGTTAAGTTATTGTACTTATTTAAGAAGTTTAGAAGTTATTGGATGGATTTGCACCTACATGTTAAGTTATTGTACTATGAACCCAATTTACTTTTTTTATTATTTATTATAACCTGGAAGAACCACAGGTTTTTTTTTTTTAAAGGAGTGGAGGCGAGACCGATCGTTAGCCACGGAAACTGGCGTGACGTGAGAATAAAAAAAAAAAACTGACGTGAAGTGAGACTCGAGATCCTAGTTGGGCCGTTCGGCCGTCGCGGCCCACGGCACGAGAGCGATCAGACGTGTTGACCCTAGCATTTCCCTTCCGGGGGAAAAAAAAAAATCCCCTCCTCTTTCCGGAAAGGAGCCCCCGCGCCGCCGCCGGAGCCCGGAGCCGAACTCGCCTTCCGGAAAGGAGCCCCCTCCTCGCCCCTCTCGCCGGCGCCGGAGCCCGGAGCGGAACTGCAGCGAGATGTCGAAGAACTCGGTGGGGGACCTTGAGGAAGCCAGCGGAGGGGTGAAGATGAAGGCGGCGGCGGCGGAGGAGGAGGTGGCCGTCGTGGACTCTCGCAAGGCGCTGTTCATCAGGCGCGCGCTGGTGAGGCATTACTTCCTCTCCCTCCCTGCCCCCCTCTCGTGTCAAGACCCCGCGAGGAATCCGACGGTAATAGGGGGAGATTAGTGGAATGTCAAATGTGGGAAGAAGTCAATTTGATTGATTAATCCATATCCAATCTTTTGGACCCGGCGCACTTTTGGGCTTGTCAGCATTGTATTTTTTGTGTGTGACTGGTTGTGCAATATCAATTGGCATTCTTGATCCAAATAGTTAGCCACCAATTGGGTCACCACATCTCTGAAATAAGAGCACAGACACATCACAGTCCTCAAACCTGTCTTGGAGAGGTACCAGTTCCCCATGGATTTGTATTTGAAAAACTCTCTGATATTGTTCTGTTGGCAAAATGAATGCAAGTATATGCTGGATAGACCTAGAAGACTACTAGAGGGTGCTTGTCGATAGTCAGTTAGAATTCAGCTTAGAGCTCTCCAGTTCAATTATATTAGCACCCTGAGAGAGTTGAATCGAGCTAACTCTGTACCTGTGCAATTGATCTGACCTTACCCCAATTTTGTAGAGAACTTTCAAATGTATTTTCTGGCAGCTGTGGACTCATTTAACATTTGACTATGGAATTTCATAGTATCATGCACATTCTGTAGGTAATTAAGTGACAAGTTTGAGTGTGATATATTGAGATGTCCAAACTGAATATACATTGTTGTAATTAGCACTCCCAGATCGGAGCAACGATGGACCTCTTCTAACAGATTCAATCCACTGCTTGTAAATTCCATGGATGGCCTCCTTCTCCTAAAGAGTTTTCTGAACTCCGGGATCTCATGGTACACCTGTATAATATCCAACTATCCACATCAATTTTGTAGATAGGTCGGGTTGTCTTTCCATTCCAATCAGATCACAAGTATCATTTCTGATGTTATGGTTTGTATGCACTTAGTTGAGGGTGATGCATTCTAGCAGACACTGTATGAGCTTCCGAATCCACTATTTCTAAAAGTGAAATCATTTTGCCTCCACCACACCTTGTCATGTGGTGGGCATGCATCACTTGTCTGTCTTATTGGATCATAGATGTCTCAAACCAGACTGCCATAGGTCAGCCTAATTCATGGAATTGGAACAAAACTCTTATAATGATATGATGTGCTCCATGTATTTTATTTTGCCTCTAGACTATAATGGATTTCATCAGCAGAAAGAGATTGTACGTAGATTCATGTGCTGTTATAAATATGGATGGTTTCTATTAGCTGATGAAGTGGATCACTGTGGTTTTGCATTGTAAGAGATATATATTGATTCTTGACTTCTTATAATTGAATTGTAGATTTAGATTAAGTTTTTACGGTACTACAGTTTACCTTCATTATTTTCGTCTTTCTTTCTTGCATAGAGGAGCTAGCACTTTATTTGTTTTCCCTGCTGTCTTATCTTTTACTCTTATCGCTTCTCTACTATGCAGGACATTTTCTTTGTTGTGTACCTACTGTTTTACATTGGTATCGTGGTGGTGATGGTAATGGTCTCTGACAACTGGTGGGATCCTTGGCCGGGTGTTGTTATCTTGTCACCTGTCTGCATAGCTACACTGTGGCTGACACCAAAGATGAAGGATGTGTATATTGAGCTCTATGCGACCAAGAGGACAACAGGAAAGGACAGTGACCTTAGCACCAAGCTCCTAGGATCCGAGAAGTAAGTCAAGACCAATGAGAGGCAACTTGTAGTTAATATATGTAGTTGTAGTGTATGGGCTTGGGCAGACAATTGCCAGTATCTATGTTCTTATAGCGCTACCTGAGATTATGACTGTTCTTATAGCGCTACCTGAGATTATTACTATATGAGTTGTTACCCCTGTGGGGCAAGGTGTATGGAGGCTAATTTTTGAGCGTGAGTTGCGTAGCTAAAGATTCTGGAAGTACTTCGTGCTTCTTGTTCTGAATATGCATCTCAATATTGCATTCAGCTGTAAATGTAATCGTTTGATGGTAAGATGGTACGTCATTTAGATTCAAAACAGGCTGTACTTTAAACCTGATAACTGTTTGGGACATAACGGATTCAACTGAAAATCAGTAGTATCAGCTAAAATATATAGTTAATATTCCGAACAAATTATATTACATGTTCAAAACGACACAACCATGAAAAACGCACCATGAGGAAATGCTAGCAACACAAAAGCCTCCTCAAACTTTTGCATAACATAAATATATTCCAAGCTTATTAGCATGGACGAACCACAGGAAAGTCGAGAAAGTTATAATACAAGCCAGCAGTTCAGTATGAAGCAAATTGTTCCAGGTTCTAAGCAGCGGCAGAGTACGCTGAAACATTGATACGGCATATTATTCGAATAGAATAGCTGGGGTCAACAAAAGATTATAAGAGCCATAAACAGACTGGATCACACGGCAGGATGGCCTCTTGAACGCAGTGAAGGAAACACCATTTGAGTTGTACCACCCTTCGATCAGAAACTTGGATCAGGAATACTCATCTGCGAGATGAAGCAAGTTCATCAATGACCGAAGTGTTATATTTCCAAGAGTCATAGAAGGATGTGTCACAGGTGACAGACTAAACAAGTGACATGTACAAAATCAAACGGAGGAACCAACCATGAAGGCAGCACGGCACAGTACTTATATCAAGATAGGAGACCGGAAAACAGAGTCTCGACTAGTTGGCATGAAACAGAGTTGATGCATACACTAGGATTCTAGGAGCAGTACACACGGTTCAATGACTTTGGCCTAGGACCGATGTATAATGGATTCTAATGAAAATCAATATATGCTAAAATAGGTTTGGTAGTAGTACCATCATTGCTGAATTACTACTCGCCCTCGCCAAGCAAGAATGTAACTCATACATCAGCATAGATGTCGGCATGCATGTGAGTATTTGCTTATTGGAAATGCGACTGCTGTAGCAGCAGTGTCTCTTATTAGGCCATTCTATGTAGTCAGGACACAGGAATCATAATGTAATGTTATTTGTTTCATGAAAATTGTGTTAGCAGATTTTCCAAATCTGTGAAGTCCGGAAAAAAATCAGAAGCACTCGAATGGCCGACACGCACGAGCAGCAACAGTGACACCATCGGCTAGCTAGGAGATGACAGAACAGGAAGGAGAGGATACTTACGTGCACTGTACGCATGCAGTTCCACGTTCTTATCTCTTTAAGGCACATCACTGCTGAAAATTCGGATTAAGATAATTAACTGAGTAGGACAAGCAAGTGCTGTATATATATGTCAAAAAAGGAGACAGAACTGTAACAAGACAGAAACAAATGAAGTGATATTAACTTGATCGGAACAGCAAAATTCTCATCGTACCTGATTTATAATCAACACTCCATCATATCAAACGTAGGATGGTTGGGATGAACGTTGCATGCGTTCCTCAGAGCAGCAAATGCAGCGTGGCTCTCTGCAGTAGGCACGTCTTCACAGTAGACCAGCCCTCTGAGTTCCCGAAGAGAAGGCAGGTACTCCAAGCCAATATTCCCACAGTCACTGTTGTTATTTTTTAGGGCCCGCAAAGGAATATCAAAATCAAGTATTTCAAGATTTGGCATCACTCTAGAGGGTACAACTTTTCTAGAGTCATTGCATTTTCTAAAAGCAAAGGGTATAGCATCTTTTCCATTCCATATATGCAATGAAACGCTAGCATCCTCCTCGTTGGGCTGCTCAAACTGGACCATTGACCAAATCGAGAACTGCCTCAACTTTTGGAAGAAGCAGCCATCAATGGAGTTAATATTACTTGCTGTTACTGTGGACTCTGTTTTCAGTTGAAGACAACTGAGCATCGGTAAACTAGAAAGGAGTTTTAGATCCTGCTCATCCATAGTAGTCACCCGCAGCTCCAAGTGGGACAGATTAGGAAGACTTGTGGGATTAATGCATGATGGAAATTTAGAGAATTCAATATAATACCAATACATATAATGGAGAGGTCGTGGGAGCACAAATTCTGCTGCTTCCCACACCATTGTATCAACGTGGCAAAGTGAACCCTGCACTTCTATATGCTGGAGCTTTTGCAGATTTCTTAGAGACTCCACAAAATCTCTCTGCATGCCCTTATCCATCTCGTTAGTGGCAAATTGGAGCACCCTCAGTTCTTGTAGGCTGCCTAGCTCCTTGAAAAATCTCTTGGGCTCATCACTGCAACCATTTAATATTATTAGTTCCTCTAGGGCAACCAGCTTCCCAATCCCATTTGGTACCTTTTCCCGAGCACGTAGCCGGACTAGCTCTGTTAGGTGCAAAATGCTTCCGGGCAACGTTCCGCCTGCATCGAGTGTTTGCAGTAACTTTAGATTTCCTATCTTTTTGGGGAGCTCAGGATCATCATTGCCTTGACATGTTATCGCAAGATATCTCAAGTGAAGTAAATCACCTAGAAGCTCAAGACGACAACCATCCTTAAAGTTGCAATCTATTATGTCCAGCACGCGCAAAAGCTTAAACCTCAAAACCTTGTCCCAGCCATCAATAGAACACTTGAATGCAGTATAAGACCTCACTTTTAGGGTCCCAGGAACCATTGCTTCAGAATTAATGTGCTCGGCCATTTTATTTTGGATGGCTAACCGACGGATATTGCTTAGTACAGGTGTTCCTTCAACATTGTCACCTAATGTAGCACTAAAATTTTCTTCATATGAAAGTTTACGCATCAGATCAAGAACCATATCATGAACACGACATCCTTTGACTGTACCATCGAAGTTACTCACCACTACTTGGATCAAGCTTCTATTAATGAGCTCACTGAAATATTTTTCTCCAAGCTCAAATAATCTTGTCCCTTGATCTCCATTGATAAATCCTTCGGCTATCCACTTCCATATCAAAGAATTCTTATTGATCTCATAATCTTCTGGGTATGTACTAAGATATAGTAAGCATGTCCTCAAATGTGGAGGCAGATCATAGTAGCTAAATGAAATTATTGACATAGTATCTTCCACTTCTGTATTGCCTTTATATCGAAAACCAATAGAGCTGTAGACCTCAGACCATTCAGACTTTTGTTTACCAACCAACAAACTAGCCATTGTGATGATTGCTAATGGTATACCACCACATTTCTTTAGAATTTTATTAGAAATGTCATCTGGTTGGTTCTCAAAGTACTTTCTGTCTGCACCAAATATCCTTGTATAGAATAACTTCATGGAGTCATCACAAGAAAGTGGTTTTAGCTTGTAAACCTCCCCAGCTTCTTCAGCAACATCCAACTTACGAGTAGTTGTGATTACTTTACTTCCACAATTATTCTCTACAAGTACAAGTTTGATTCGATTCCATGTCTGTACCTCCCAAACATCATCAACAACAAGGAAATACCTATCCACAAGAAAGTGGAAGAACCATTGGTTAGTAATAATGTTTTAAGCTTCTACAGAATTAAAAATTTTCTAACATTAAAATTAGTTGCCATTATATATCAAACTCATGACTATTATGTTAGTACAAAATACTGTGTGTTGATGTTTCAGAATCTTTCTGACTAGGAATCATAGTTGAAAGTATTTATAGAAGAGTAAATTCAAGAAATAACCTACAACTTTGGGCATATTTATGAAAAAAATGAAAACTACACATGCATCAAAGTCCTAATTTTTTTAAAAGAAAAACTACATATTTAAGGCCAAGCTGTATACAGAAGTTACACATCTAAGCGCATGTTGCAACACAAGGTGACCCTAATACTTATTCTTTTTTCCTAAATATACCTTAACTTTTATGCATATGCAATAAGAAGTTATCGAGTTTTGAGATTATATTTATACTATATTTTTTAGGGTCCTTATTTTCATACTATACATCGAAAGTTTATAGTTTCAGACAACTAAGCTCAATTATGAATTTGAAATGTGTAAGCAGTTAATTAAATTATGATGCTATCCATGCCCTTTTTATGTCACCACTGAATTATGCATTGTTCTAAGCAATGAGCTAAAAGCTTTTATGTCGGATACCATTGGATTATCCATTTTTCTTATATGTGTGGATGGAAAAAATCAATCTCAAGAAGCAGTCTGGCTTGCATAATGCATAGATGACGTAGAGATATTATATTTTTAGTATAACCTACAGCACAGTGCAAATTAGTCATATCAACTAATCGTGGAGCAACATCATTCTAGAAGGCACTCGCTAATTACAATTTACAATTGGATGGTTGATGCGTACCTCTTGTTCTCTAGGAATTCTCGAACTTCACGAATGAGGAGATCAACACCTCTTTTAGTTTTATGAATGTTCTCATACCTATTCTTGTCAAGATCAAAGAGAATGTCCTTGAAAACTTTTGCCAAATCATGATCCCGACCAATTAAAACAGAAGCCCAACAATCATATTGCGACTTAAGCTTGTCATACACTGCTTTGGCAAGAGTGGTTTTGCCCAATCCTCCAACTCCAACAACAGAAACCTTTTTGATAATCTTCTTGTCAGACGCATCATCACCCGGTTGGGACAGATTTAGCATAGATATGAGCTCGTCACTTGACTTGTCAACACCAATAAGTTGGTTCACCTCTTTGTACATAGCAGTAAGGCGAGGATCAATAGTGGACGCTGCTGTAGTTGGCTTCGACATAATCATCTCGTCGAGTTTGTACTTCTGACGCCTTTCAGCTATCTCCTCGAGATCCTTCTTGATATCCTCGATGGCACCAGCAATACTGCGACGAGCCTTGGCCTTGCCGAACACTTTACCCATCTTCTTCATGGCGCGTTTGAGCCTGCTGGGGTCAGCAGGCTCGCCGCCATCGACGCGCACGAGGAAAGTGTCGAGGACATCCTCCATGTCGTAAGATGCCTCCCTGACCTCGCGCGCCCACACCTTGACCTGCTCGTCGAGCCGGTCCCATGGCACATCCGATACCTTGCGGAGGAAGGAGTGGATGTGCTCCAGCTCGCTGTGTAGCCACTGCACTTGCTTCTTCATGCCCTTCTGGAGCTTGTATTCATCGCGGAGCAGCTGAAGAAGCTTGGGGGCGAGGCTTCCCAGCGCCCCCGTCAGCACACTCATGGTTGCTCTCTTGCTTGATTCAGATCTGAGTGCAATGGATTCATGGCACTAGTCTGGTGGTTGGTGTTGGTGGTGGCAGTAGCTGAAGAGTAAAGCCGGAAGTAACCAGGAAGCCATCCATCGATTGTCCTCGGATACCAACGCTAGTAGCACATGAGTCCATGTGAGGCCACGCATGAATCTATGCGGCTGCACGCCTCACTGTCACCTCACGTGACCGTCCTCGACCTCGATCGATGCCATGCACGCCACGCACTCTCTGTAAAATTTTTCCGTTCTTTACGATGACCAAGGAGACTGGGACAAAAGTTTTAAGTTGTGAATGCCAGCAATCAATATTTAAGAAATTTTTCTCGGTACCATCATCAAAGTTCAAAGGCATGCAGTTTAAGATTGAATCGGTGCAATAGAAGAAGCGTGCGTTGCTTGCCAACGGCTATGAAATTTGTGTCATGGCGCCAAATCTTTTTTTTCACACTCAAGTGAGTGTCACATATCTGATATGTATAGACAGATAAAAAGACATAAAACGACCTTAAAAAATGTATAAAAATCATATATCGGTCGTTTCCTTACTTCCATCATCCGCAGCTTGCTGAAGTTTGAGAAACCCCCTAAATATATACATGGTAAAGAAAAAGAATACCTACAAACATCCTTATCAAACATAGCTTCAAAGACCGCAAAAGCCACTGTTGCTAACAACGAGATCTAATACGCACTGAAAGAATATGGGCTGGAAGAACCCTCCAAGAAACACAAGTTTGCAACTTTTCACCATCAGAACAGAGTGCCAAAAATACTAGGTCTTTCTATCAAATGGATCGAAAAAAGTTATCAAAATCGTCGCATCGAGAGTCAACCTACTACTTCCCACGATAAACACACTAACTTCCAAGATCTGAAGAGAACTAACAGATCTGATAAACCATACTCTCACTGTCCGTTCACCAACACTAGACCGAACATCGTCGAGGTAGGAAGAGGGTGAGAGACTTATTACACTATGCCATCGTTGCCACTACCTTGCTGATGATAGCAGAACTAAACTCTATGAAACAGAGTACATTAATCCTTAATCTACGAAGGGGTCGGGTCCCCACTCCCCACTCCTGAGGCCACCAGTGCGATGGCCAGATGGGAGAGATGAGGTGGAATTTTTTAAGAAAAACACATCATAAACTAAATTTTCAGAAACTACCATATAGTAAGTTTTGTGGGTGGACCAGATGCACCCAAAACATCTCTCACACCTGCTTCCCCTGCGGACGCGGATACGGCGCACCCGACAGTCACGCCTAGCTCATGTTTTTCATTTAAGGTTGACTTTTCGCCATAACTTGATCGATTCATTTCAGTGGCTGGAAGACGTAAGTTGTCTTTTGAGAATTTGGCTGGTGGTCCGTCAAACTTTAGTACATGGATTACACGCGTCTTGCTGACGATGCGACCAAATGACAACTGTTCAGCAAACGTGTGCAATGTGTTCACATATATGAGCAATGCAGATGCAGTGCCTCAATTTTCTTCGGATTCCTTTTAGTTGCGGTACTAGTATTTGATCCAAGGTCGGTCTTCTCCTCTGTTTCGGACTCAGCGTTGTGTAATCAAAGTTTGGCTAGAAGCAGAAGGCATAAGCACGACTGATTGTCCGAATCTAATGCGGTTTCAAAGTTCAAACTCACTACGCCGCGTCCACCGCCGGCGCACCCACCATGGATATATATAATAAGGATCACCGCCTCTCCCTCTCCTTTGCCTTCCAATCCCAAAGCATATGTTGTGCGCGTTACACCCATATTGGTTCTCCATGCTCCGTCGTCTGCTAACGAAGGTGGCACACTGGTGCTCCAAGCCTCCAACTCCAACAGCACGCCGACCTCTTCGCCGTCAGAAGCTGCCATTGTCACCGCCGTCGTGGGCACGCCGCCGCCAACAACTAGTACGTCTGCCATCGTCTCTGAATTCGTGACCGGATCACACGTACTCACCATCAGAGGATACTCCCAGATCAATGTTCTCATCAACGGCGACTCCTTCACGTCCTGCCCCTTCACCCTCGGAGGCTACATCTGGTCCATCCAATACTTCCCCAACGGCAGGGGAGCCAAGAACGCCGGCTGGATATCCGTCTACCTGCACCTCGACCGTAGCCTCGGCATCGACGCCAATGCACGGTTCAAGTTCAGCTTGCTCGACGGTGACGGCGAGCCGGTGCCGTCGTTCGTGTATAACCACATCGGCGGCGGGATACAGAGGTTCATGTGCAACGGTGTACCGTTCGGCTGCCACAGGTTCGTCAAGAGGCATGTGCTGGAGCAGTCGCCGTACCTGCTGAGAGATGACTGCTTCAGGATTAGATGCGACGTCACCGTGTACACAGAGATCCGCAGAGAGGTTCACGCGACAGCAGAGAGGCTCATCGTCGTGCCGCCGTCGGACATGCACCTAGACCTAGGCCGTCTCCTTGCCGGCGGAGAAGGGACGACGGACGTCACTTTTGAGGTCGCCGGGGAGACCGTCGCTGCGCATAGGTGCATATATACTCGCCGCTCGGTCGCCGGTCTTCATGGCACTGCTCTTTGGCCCGATGAAGGAGAAGAATTTGGCTTGCGTGCAGATCGAGGACATGGAAGCAAGGGTGTTCAGAGCGCTACTCGCTCCACTTCGTCTACACCGACTCGCTGCCGCCTAAGATGGACGATGACGATGTGGATGTAGATGATAAGACGGCCATGGCTCAGCACTTGCTCGTCGCGGCAGATAGATATGGCTTAGACAGGCTTAAGCTACTGTCAGAGCACAAGCTCTGTAATCGCATTACCACTAGCAACGTTGGAACGGTGTTGGCATTGGCCGAGCAACATGGCTGCAATGGGCTTAAGAAGGCATGTTTCAAGTTCCTCATGTCGGGCAGCAACATGAAGGCAGCCGTGGCAACTGATGGATTTCAGCATCTGGTTCGTTGCCCATCCATCCTCAGAGAGCTGCTCGCAGATGTCGCTCTTTGACATCTTTGTCGTTTTTCATCTCTGGAAGGAAAAAAATGCTCCGGCATTGATGTAAGTAGCAATAATGTTGATGGGCACATATATGTTAGTATCCTCTTCAATAACGACGTGACATTTTTAGCTAATTGCTTGTGCTCTTTAAAATTGTTCTTACCCTTGTTTTTTAGATTCCATTAAATAAATAAATAAAATAACCTTTGGGGTGGGGATGTGTTTGGGGGGGGAGTGGGGCGCAACTTCTTATTGTTCTTGGTGATCCGCTATTCAGATTTTCTGTTTACTCCTGAGACGTTGGTTTTCATATTTATCGACTGCATTCAGAGTTACAGCAGTGGGAGATTATTGAACACTCTGAACGACTCTCTAAAGCCAATAATGCTGTCTCTCTTCTGAATTCTGATTGTACACACCATGTTCATGTTCTTCCCGATATTCCTCCTGTTTAAAATTTGCAAAATATTTTTTTTACATGCTAATCACGCTCGGCACTTAGTTTTTATAAACGCATTCAGTTCCCTTCCTTTTCTAAAAAGAATTTGTCTTTTTTTTTTTTGTTTTGAATGAACTCTTGGCCCAGCCCCGGCTATCGTGGGCACCTTTCTCTCTGCTTGAAGTCTTGGGCCATCTTGGCACCCAGCCCATTAACAACCCAAAAACCATCTGCGCACCCTGATAAAAAAATGTAATAACGACGTTTAGGACATGAGTTTGGCAAGTGTCGCTTCCTGCCTCGATTGTCGTGTCTGACTGTTGCGCCACTTCGCCTTTCGGATTGTCGTGACTGATTGCCTCACCAATGCAGAATCGGTGCAATTCATGAACGGTGCTTGGAGTCCCAAACAAAATATATTACGTAGTAGCTGTACGTATGTGTTTAAATTTGTTGCTTCAGTTCTTAACCACTCTCTCTGTGGTTTGGTAGTCATGTAAGCCCTTTTTTTGGTATTCCTCTTCTTAATAAAAAACGCGTGAAGTCTTGTGTTCTAGAAAAAAAGGACACAACCATGAACCTATATAGTTGCATACTAAAAACAAGGCACCATGAGGCAATGACAGCAACATATAAAGCAAATTGTTCCAGGTTCTAAGCAGCAGCACCAGAGTACGCTGAAACTTTGATACAGCATATTTTTCGAATAAAATAGCTGGGGTGAACAAAAGACTATAAGAGCCATCAACAAACTGGCTCACATGGCAGGATGGCCTCTCGAACGCAGTGAAGGCAACACCTTTTGAGTTGTACCACTCTACGAGAGAGGAAGCATGCAAGGTCATCAATCAATATGTCTACTTAATCTTCTGCAGATATTATGCTTACACCACTGGCGAGGGGAGCTAGCTTCCCCACGATTCTTTATCGCACACGTGATGACATGAAGTGGCATTGCAGCTTTGGAGTGGTGGACGGCACTGGACGCTGATGGACTAAGTGGCGGCAAAATCACTAGGCATGGAGATTTTAGCGGGTCAAGCCCAAAAAGTTGGCTATAACGATTTGTTTTCTGTAAATATCCATTGAGTCGATTTTCAACTAAGCTAATGGAGTAGTGAGAACACAATGTATTGAAAAAACACCTAACTCCCAAGTTGCTCTTATTTTCATTGACGTTAACGTTTTGTACGACTACGTATGCCTGTTTTGATGTACGTCCTTGTAATTAGCATGGAACAATTTTAGTGAATAGAGCTATCGAGGCAATTTGCACATATAGTCTATCTCTAAAACATCAGCTATTCTAGAACGGAGAGAAAACCTTTTTTTTTTATGAGCTAGTGCCTTTTGAGTGATCTTGTGTGTACTCTTCATATTGGGTATTGGGTACGGGTAGAGTGGGTTAGTCTCCAGCTGCCATAAAAGTGCTCATTTAATGAATGATTAAAGATCACATAAAATCCTATCGGTCGAATCCAGGCTCTGATCTAGCAGTATTGGTAATTTGGTATAGACGCTACCTACCACAATTAGTGTTTCACTCTCACACTAAAAATGAAAGGGAAAATAGAAGTTTCCTGGTACAGTGTTTAACTATCACACTGAAAACGAAAGGGTAAATAGAAGTTGGGAAGTTTCCTGGTACACGTGAGTTTTGAGCACTAGAGCTTTTAATTACAAGTAATTAGGTCCTATAAATCCAAGCTGTCTGATTCTATCCGCTATCCGGCGGCTCTGATTTGCAAAATATGAACATGAATGATGGGGGCCATGACGACGAAAATGAGCTCCCTCCGAACTACTACTGAAGGAAAAGCGATGAGGTCTATTCTCTACTCAAACTTCACCCTGCCCATGAGTCCTTCACCTGTTTGGCACTTTGAAAGATGGTCCATTTCTACATGCTATTAAAAGGTTTGAGCGTTCGCAGGTGCCACCATGCTAGATTTTTTGACGGTTTGAAAGCCATGACATGTAGGACCAGGCAATTAAATTGTCTAAAATGCCCTTCCCTAAAAATCCTATCCTCCCCACGTCCTGTGGCACTGCACGCTCGTGGTCCTGCTAAGCCTGGCCTCCTCTTATCGCCGCTGCTGCCATGGCGGGGATCGTGCAACCTCAAGCCGCTGTGACCACACGCTGGATTCACGCGCGGGACCTGCTGCGCAACCGGAACTGCCGGCTCTCCAAACGGAGCCGCGAGGAGCGGCCACGCGGCACGGCGGCGGGGAGGCTCGTCCCCACGCGCTGCGCCACCGTGCTCGATCGCCCACGTGCTGCTGTGCTGCCAAGTACCAAGTCGCCGCTGACCGACTGTGTTAGTTCAGGTAAGGCGTTCGTTCATTTCCCCGGCCGGGAGCAGCTGGCTGCTACTGCTCTGCTTTCCCCACCACCTCCCTATCGTCGCCATTGCGAGGAGCCTTCCTAGACTAGAAGCGACCAGTGAGCTTTCCATCCAATCCCGAGTAAAGAACTCCCGGCCAGTCGCTCTACAAGAATCGAGCTTTCAGTTCGCTGGCTCTTTTTCACAGGTCAAGATCTCTGCTTTCATTTCGCCCCGGAGCACAGGGCCGCCGACTTCGAGGTTGACGCCCTGGTCGACCGCCTGGGCACCGTCACGGCCGTATCCAGGCTAGCGGCCACCGAGCAGTCGCGGCCGGAAGCGGAAGCGGCTCTGGCCCAGCGTCGATCTCGGCCCGCGGCAGCAGTGGGAGCTGGATGAGAAGATCGCCAAGATCAATGAACGCCTCGCCGTCGCCGATGCAGGCGGGACGGGATGAGGACGGCAGCTTAGCCGATGCAGCTTCCTTTTTTTTTTATTGCCTCTCTGTCACCGGAGGCGACGTCAGGGGAGCGACAAGCCGAGGTGAAGGCGAGAAGCTGGGAAACTCTCCAAGTGCTACAACTACAGGACGGGACATTGGGCCTCCTCCACTCAAGAAGCCCAACTCCAGAGTATGTGGGCCGGAATGGACCTCCTAAGGACCCTGCGTGGTCTGAATGACGAAGGCGAGCCCAGTTCGGCTTCCCTTATGTAATCGCTGAAGAGAGACGAGAGAACTCGAACCCGAATCAGATTCGACCGTGCCTGAAGGCGACGGCGGCGGCGGCTGCCGGCGATCTCGTTGATCTGCGGAGTCCGCACGGTATCCACTTATCATACTTCCTACTAGCTATACGGTTACATCTGGTATCGGATTCATTCGATCCTCGGTTGCCCGAATTTCGCTTTCCCATCGATTAAATTCGCAAACGCCTTTGGTTAGATTGAGACTTCTGGTGTTGCGATCCGCAGCTATCGCCAGCTTCTCAGAATTCCGTGGCACGCGAGTCGATTTGTGGTGAAATTCGCAACTCGGCATCACATCCATACCTAACGCGTCGCCAAATCACCATGGCTACGCCGGAAGAGCAGCTGGGGCAGATCCTTGCCCTGCTGAACGAGAATTCGAAAGGCATCACCGACCTCAAGAGCTCGATGACTGAGATGCGCGCCCTGAAGACGGAGATTCTCGCATGGAAGCCCGACGTCGACAACCGCGTGCACGAGCTGGAGCACGCCGTCATGGAATTGGGCGACCGCGTCGAGCAAGCGCTAACTTCTCTCCTTCCGCAAGCTCCGATGATGGACCCTCCCGCGGTGGAGCAGTCGGGTGTCTTCACCGGCACTCAACCACCTCTCACCGACGCCATCCGGGAGGACCACTTCGCCTCACCGAGCGTCAAGGTGTCGAGCCCCGCCCACCTGGAGCTTCACCCGCCAAGGGTGACACCTGGGTCGTTAGACCACGGCAAGAGAACTACTCACCGGGGTGCTGATTTCGGGGCGGTTTACACCATCGCCCCGGAAACAGCCCCGGTCACAGGTGCGACACAAATTCCAAAACCTCCTTATACTTCAGTTATGATGGATGGTGTTCCACATTGTGATCGGCGCTATTACCCCCCCATACCCACATTTTACACCTTTTCCCGAGGTCAAATTTCACAAGTTTGATGGTTCTAATCCTAGACTTTGGGTCAAACGTTGTGAAACTTATTTTGATGTGTATCAAACCGATCCCCGCCTTATGGGTCCGTTTAGCATCAATGCGTCTAACCGGATCCACAGCTCTTTGGTTTCAAACTATGTCAAACACCGGTAACACCTTGTCCCGGGAAGCAATTGTTAAGGCTATCTGTTCTAGGTTTGATAAGGGCGAGTACAATCATTTACTCCGTCATTTCTTCCTCATCAAACAAACCACGACGCGTCTCGAATATGTTGAGCAATTCAGGTGACTTAATTCATCGACTCCTTGCTCATGACCCTAATATCCAACCCTCCGTGATTACAAACCGTTTTGTGGATGGTCTTAAGAAAGAAATTTGAGCTCGGGCCGTTATGATGCATCGACCTCGGGATCTAGATACTTTGCTAGTTCTTTGGCATTTTTGCAGGAAGAGGCCACCCAAGACAAACCAGTAAGAAGACTGGAATTTGGTTCTTCCTCAAAGAAGAATTCTCAAGAGCCTGGCAAAACAACTCAATCTGCAACAACCTACTCCAAGGCACTGATGAGAAGAAAAGCTGTCGATACTCATCGGCCCTAAATCATTTGAAGAGAATAAGCTAGCAAAGCTCAAGAATTATAGAAGATCCAAAGGCTTATGTTTTGTCTGTGGTGAAAAGTGGGGTCCAAATCACAAGTGTCCTGAGAATATTTCTCTCAATGCAATTCAAGAAATTTGGAAATGTATTGCTGATATTAATGATCCGTAGCCGCAGGCTTCGGGAGATGAGTCTGACTCTGCTGATGACTTGATGGCTTTGTCAGTACAGGCCTTACATGGAACTGAAGGTTCCAAGACCATCAGATTAAGGGGTCACTTACAAGGCAAAGACATTTTTATGCTCATTGACTCTGGCAGTTCACACAGTTTCATCTGTGAGCATATTGCTTCTTCTATCACACCTTGGACTCCTTTGTCACAGCTTGTCAAGGTGCAGGTTGCTAATGGACAGATCATAGCTTGCACTCATGAATTGCAGAATCTGATTTGGGGAACTCAGGGAATTTCATTCAGCACTACATTTAAGATCATTCCATTAAGAGGGTATGATGCCATCCTAGGCATGGATTGGCTAAGTCAACATAGTCCAATGCAGATTCATTGGGTAGACAGTGGCTGAATTTTTTCCCATGCTTGACAAAAAGTGTGACACTTCGGTGTTCCTTCTACAACTCAAATGGGACCTCCTATCTCCAATAACCAGCTCACTTGCCTTGGCTAAATCAGATTCTATCTTATACTTGGTGCAAGTTCAACCAAAACAAAAAAACATTCAGCTTGATCGGCCAGCTACCTCAGTTTACAGAGTTTGTTGAATCAGTTTGCTACTGTTTTCAGCCCACCTACTAACCTCCCACCCTTTAGAGCTGGAGATCATCAAATTCCTCTTATTGAGGGTGTTCAGCCATTTAGCCTACGGCCTTACAGATATAACCCAGCTCAGAAAACAGAAATTGAAAATCAGATCACAGACATGCTCAAGAAGGGTTGGATTCAAGTTAGTACCAGCCCTTACTCCTCACCAAAGATTACTAGTTTCGCAAGAAAACCGGAGATTGGCGTCTCTGTGTAGATTTCAGGCGCCTCAATGCCTTAACCCAGAAAAACAAGTATCCTTTACCCGTCATAGAAGAACTGTTAGAAGAGCTGCAAGGATCCTCTTGGTTCACTTCTCTGGATTTATGTTCTGGGTTCCATCAGATAAGAATGGCACAAGGCGAAGAGTTCAAAACAGCATTTCAAACTCATCATGGACATTATGAGTATAAAGTCATGCCGTATGGTGTCACAGGAGGACCAGCAACGTTTCAGTCTGTGATGAATGTTATCCTTGCACCTCTCCTAAGGAAATGTGTTGTTGTCTTCATAGATGACATACTAATCTATAGCAAGTCTTGGGCAGACCATTTGCAGCACATCAAAGAAGTACTTGAACTCCTCAAACAACACAATTTCCATGTCAAGCCTTCCAAATGTTCCTTTGCCCAGCAGCAGCTCATTTACCTAGGCCATGTGGTCAGTGATAAAGGTGTGGCTACTGACCCTGCCAAGATTGAATCAATCAAAGATTGGCCTCAACCTCGAAATGTCAAGGAACCGAAGCTTTTTAGGCATGGTGGGTTATTATAGAAGATTTGTCTCTCAATTTGGACTGATTGCCAAACCTCTGACAAATTTACTCAAAAAGGGCACTCTCTTCATCTGGACATCTGAAACTAAGTCTGCATTCCAAGCTCTGAAAAAGGCACTGATATCAGCTCCTGTCTTAGCTTTACCAAACTTTTCCCTGCCTTTTACCATAGAAACTGATGCCTCAGATAAAGGTATTGGTGCTGTCCTGCAACAACAGGGACACCCCATTGCTTATGTCAGCAAAGCTCTAGGCACAAAGGCACAAGGCCTGTCAACTTATGAAAAGGAGTGCCTTGCAATACTAATGGCAGTAGACCAGTGGCGTCATTACCTCCAGTCCTCCTCTTTTACCATTCTAACTGACCAAAAAAGTCTCATCCATTTAGATGATCAAAAGTTATCCACTCCTATTCAGCATAAAGCTCTCACCAAGCTCATGGGTCTGTCTTATAAGATCATCTACAAAAAGGGGGTGGATAATAAGGTGGCTGATGCTTTATCTCGAGTGTCTCAAACTCAGAAATATGATATTGCTGCATTGTCTGTTGTCAAGCACACCTGGCAACAAGAAATACAAGACTCTTACAAATCTGACCCTCAGGCAGTCAATCTTTTGGCAGAACTGTCTATAACTTCTCCAGCTGGACTTTATTCTCTGAAGGATGGTCTCATCAGATATAAAGATAGAATATGGGTCGGTGCTCACACTCAATTACAGCAGAAGATACTCTCATCCCTTCATGCCAGTGCCATTGGAGGACACTCTGGATATGAGGTCACTTACAAAAGGGTCAAGCAACTTTTTGCATGGTTTAAACTCAAGCAATCAGTGCAGGAGTTTGTGGCTCAATGTTCTACTTGTCAACGAGCTAAGAATGAAAGAGTGGCTTATCCAGTGTCAAGTTAGCTCCCTTACCTATCCCCTCGACTCGGCTTGGCATACTGTCACTCTTGATTTCATTGAAGGGTTACCTAAATCTGCTGGTTTCAATTGCATCTTAGTGGTGGTCGACAAATTCTCTAAGTTTGCACATTTTATAGCATTAGCCCACCCCTTTACAGCATTGCAAATTGCAATAGCATTTCTGAACAATGTCTTCAGGCTACATGGTTTACCCACTGCCATGGTCTCTAATAGAGATAAAATTTTCACCAGTCAAATTTGGCAAGAACTATTCAAACTTCTTGGTACTGACTTGAGAATGAGTAGTGCATATCATCCTCAAACCGATGGTCAAACAAAGCGAGTTAACCAATGCCTAGAAACTTATTTGAGGTGTTTTGTGCATACTTGCCCATCCAAATGGTTCCAGTGGCTAGCATTAGCTGAATATTGGTACAATACATCCTTTCATTCATCTCTTGGGAAGAGCCCATTTATGGTGTTATATGGCAGAGAACCTCGCCATTTTGGCATTGATGTGTCTCAAGCATGTACTTCTGTTGATCTGAATACATGGCTACAAGAAAGAACACTCATGCAATCTCTTGTGCGTCAGCATTTGGTCCGGGCTCAAAACAAGATGAAAGCTCAAGCTGATAAAAACAGATCACAGCGTGAATTTGCTCCTGGTGATTCAGTTTATTTGAAAGCTCAACCATATGTGCAGACTTCCCTTGCTCCCAGATCATCCAACAAGTTAGCTTTCAGATTCTTTGGGCCATTCCAAGTAATATCAAGAATCGGTCGGTCGGCTTACAAGTTACAGTTACCAGCTGATTGCCTCATCCACCCAGTTTTTCATGTTTCTCAGCTAAAGAAAGCAGTTCCCTCTTCTGTCACTGTGAGTTCAGAGTTACCTGATATCTCTAACCAGCTGCAGGTGCCACAAGAGGTTCTAGATCGTCGTCTTCATCAACACAACGACACCATGATACCTCAAGTATTGGTGCGTTGGTCTGACTTCCCCGACACACTGTCTACTTGGGAAGATGAGGAGCCCCTACGTCAACAGTTTCCGCATGCACCAGCTTGGGGACAAGCTGGTTCTAAAGGAGGAAGGGATGTCACCGGAGGCGACGTCAGGGGAGCGACAAGCCGAGGTGAAGGCGAGAAGCTGGGAAACTCTCCAAGTGCTACAACTACAGGACGGGACATTGGGCCTCCTCGACTCAAGAAGCCCAACTCCAGAGTATGTGGGCCGGAATGGACCTCCTAAGGACCCTGCGTGGTCTGAATGACGAAGGCGAGCCCAGTTCGGCTTCCCTTATGTAATCGCTGAAGAGAGACGAGAGAACTCGAACCCGAACTGTATTCTGACCGTGCCTGAAGGCGACGGCGGCGGCGGCTGCCGGCGATCTCGTTGATCTGCCGGAGTCCAGACCGGGTATCCACTTATCATACTTCCTACTAGCTATACGGTTACACTCTCGTCTAGTTAAAGCTGTAGTATCTGTTCATACATCGCGTTCCCCTTGTGACACCACGCGTGAGAGGCGAACAAATTATTTAGGGAACACACTGTTCCCGGTGGGAAACCTTGTGCCGAACTAGGTTCGAACACTCGATCGGTGGCTTCCACAGCCGGAGGCTCACCACCCGGACTAGCGTCCGCTCCCGATGCAGCTTCCTTGAATCTGCCGCGCATCGTGACGAGAGAACCTCGCCATCTACGCCTTCCCGCTCGCCATAACGCCCGGATGCGCCTCTCCTAGGACTCCATGGCTCTCCATGCTCCCATGTCAATATGCATGGTCCCCGGCGGCGAGCGCATCACTTCCGGCCGCTTCCACGTCGGGCGGCAGCGACATCGCCAACGACTCGAACTCCATCTCCCTCCACGTCCGGCGTCGGCAAAGGATGGCTACTACGATCGAGCCTACGACCATGGGCGGGTACGATCTCGTATAGTATGTGTAGGCACGACGACGCGGCTGCGGCCCGGATGGAAGCCGATACTGATCTGGCGCCAGCAAGGCATGCACATGCTAGCTAGCTTGTGGCTTTTCTTCATTTTCTCAAGTACGTGTCGTATATACACGTACATAATTTCTGTTTTTTTCCCCTGCGCTAGCACAAATGATCAACGGCTAATAAACCAACTAGCTTATAGTCCACACGTACATTTTCTCAAGACTTCGGACCGTATACTCTCAACTCACGTATACGCCGCGCCGCACTGCATGTACATGCATTTTCTCGCCGGCGCAGCGCGTGCAGCAACAGCATCTAGCAGCAGCGATGAGGCGTCAGAATCAGTGGCAGTGGCACCAGAGGAATTAATAACCAATTTGAGCTGGGGGCATTTTAAACTTTTCTCACCACAATTTAACAACGATGGCACCTGTGAGCACTCTAACTTTTTAGTAGCATAGAAGAATCGACCATCTTTCATGATGGCACACAGGCAAAGGACTCTTTCTTCTCCCGTCCACCATTGATGCCCATGCGCTCTCGTGTGGCAACTGGGCGGCCGCCGCCGCCCTACGCCAGGTGCCCAGTTCCCCATCGGGTCCTTTGCCGGAGATGAGCACACCGGTATGCGCGCCCCTTCTCTTCCCTTCCTGTCGTGAGAAGCCCAGGGTTATTTGCATCCAGATCTGATCTAATTACTGGTCTATACATGCTACTAACTTCGACTTTTTTTTGGCAAAAACTATTGCGTGTCTTTTACTGGGTTCGCCCATGTAGAAAATTGGATTAGACTCTACATGTCAAGAAAGTATGGCGCCAGGAAGCAAGGCGGAGAGGAAGGCAACACTAGATGCTGTAGCATGGATGCTCAATGTTGTCACATCCGTTGGTATCATCATGGTCAACAAAGCCTTAATGGTGACGCATGGTTTTAGTTTTGGTAAGAACGTATCTAGTCTTCATTCCTAGTCGCACATGATGCCTTTACGCGAGTTTTCATTTCTATCTATATTTGAACTATGATTGTGCAGAAAACCAGTTTGATTGTCCTGTGCTAATTTGTTCACTATTTGTTTGCTTCTACAGCTACAACATTGACTGGACTTCATTTTGCAATGACGGCCTTGATGACATTAGTAATGAAATGGCTGGGATATATTCAGCCATCCTATTTACCATTACCAGAACTAGTAAAATTTGCCTTTTTTGCGAACCTATCTATCGTTGGGATGAATGTAAGTTTGATGTGGAACTCTGTTGGATTCTATCAGGTGAAGACACAAACTTTGGTATTCTATCAGTACATTAGAGTGAAACATATATGCTAACACTTTGTGTCTTGCCTTTTTCAGATTGCGAAGTTGTGTATCATTCCAGTCTTATTCTTTCTGGAGATCATATTCGACAAAGTTCGTTACTCAAGAGATACAAAGCTCAGTATAGTGCTTGTCCTGATAGGTGTTGCTGTATGTACAGTGACTGATGTTAGTGTGAACTCTCAAGGGTTATTAGCTGCAGTAATAGCTGTTTGGAGCACAGCACTACAACAGCATGTGAGTATTGTTGATATGAAAACTTGTCCTTTGTTATATGACATCTTCTGCTGATTGGGAGCTATCCTTCTTTAGCACCTATTTTTTTTAGCTTGGCTTCTAATTTACAAGTTATCGGTTATAAATTTCTGATAGAAGTACCTTGCACAGAATTTTAGTAACTTTTTGGAGAGTATTCTGAAATCCAAAGTTCCTCTTTGTTTGCCACAGTGGTACTGGAGCCTGTCTACTTGTGGCCTGAGGTCTTGAGTTCAAAGTTCGAGCAAAATTATGCAAATGTAGACTTTTTAAAAATTCCCTTCCCCAGACTACAGCACACCTTATTTGGGAGGTCTCAACAGGCACCTTTTTTCCCTGAAGTAAACTAATCTAAAGATAAAGTCAGGTGGGGAGCAATCCCCACCCCCCCCCCACCCACCCAGCCCCCCCCGCTGAATTGTTCACAAAAAAGTAATCTAAAGAATCCAGTACTCTGCTGTTTCTTTTATTACCCCAGTTCAAAGTGATGTTTGGTAATAGACTAATAGCTAAACAAACTTCAACCATTTGGACATTGTTAATCTTCACGAAATTATCACTATGTTTTATTTGATTTCCTCTTCGCTGCAGTATGTTCACCACCTTCAATGGAAGTACTCGCTTGGCTCATTCAACCTCTTAGGCCATACTGTTCCAGCCCAAGCAGCATCATTGTTAGTATTGGGGCCTTTTGTGGACTTCTGGCTGACCAACAAACGAGTTGATGCTTTTAACTACACATCAATAGTTACGGTATGTGATACTGATTCTGAATAATTTATGTTGTCTTTTGAAAATTGTCTTGAGAAAGAAGAACCCGTCCGTTTCACTAAAAGCGAGTTTTTCACTGTATATCCTCGTGTAAGTCCTCGTTTTTTATGTTTTGGTCATTAACATAGTCCAAATGCGCATGCTTGAGTATTACTTGTGTCGCTACGCTTATAATGTGTTCCATGTGTCCCTTCTAAATTAATTTTGACTGAAGGTGTCCCAAAAACATCACTCTTTTGTGATTGGAGGGAGCAAGCATATTTTTCTTTAGGAGTGTATAGCAATGCACATTTGTGCTCTGGGTTTGCCTGTTTGGTGTGAAGACTAAGTAGATATATCTGACATAGGGGTTGCTGCAATATTGAAGAAGACCTGGGACCTTGTTTTACCTGAATTATATTCAGGGTTTCGATGCTGATATTAGTTTAGTTCATTGGTGGAGCCACTACAGGGGCAAAGGAGCAGCTGCCCTGGATAGACCTTTGCCGATTTCCCAGTTACCTCTTTGTACTCCAGGTCTCCAGCATTCAGCCCTTAGCCGTTCAGCAGCAGTTGCACCATGGATGAGACCTTGTGCCTCATGTGTTGTCCGGCCTCCCTCATCCTTTCATAAGCCAGCTGCAAAGCTTTTATAAGGATCGCTGGTCCAGCCCAATAGCCAACGACCTAACAAAGACACTGCTTTGGCTCAGTTCGCGGAGCAAAGCGAGCGCATGGCATGGCTTGGCATGGCATGGGTGAGCAAGGCTGCAAGCGGCAGCAGTTTGCTGGTCAATTGTTCTTTTTAGCCTTGGCGCATGCTACTTTTTAATCTTTACAAATTTTGTCCCTTTATTTTGCTCGAAATACTGTTTTCATATTTTGGATTCATAGGAACTTCAAAAATGTCATTGCTGTACATATTATGGAGCTGTTGGACTTCAATTGTTTGTTAGCCTAATTTTAGTTAAAACATGGTATTTTGGATATTTTTACATGATTAGATTGGTAATTATGTTGGTGTCAGGCAATTACATTTCTTTTGTGTTTAACTTTAAAGTTTGCCCTGGGGATTGTGAAATTCTGGCTATGCCATAAGAAATAGCATATTGCTTGTATTGAACATGTAGGAGTAGGATAGGAAATATTCCAGTTTTAACTTCTACAGTATTTTATAGACAATTAACACAATCCACTGAGATGATCCTACACCAACGGTATATGGTCTAGATCTTGATAGTTCATTTGTTTGATGTTATGATTTTTCATTGCTTGGCGCAAGCTTTGACTAACCCGGGCAAGACATATTTTCTTGTCACATGTTTTCCTTTTCAGTTCTTTATCGTGTTGTCTTGCATAATTGCTGTTGGGCTCAACCTAAGCCAATTCATATGCATTGGAAGATTCACGGCCGTCTCATTCCAAGTTCTCGGCCACATGAAGACGGTTCTTCTGTTGACCTTGGGGTTCCTTCTCTTTGGGAAAGAGGGACTCAATTTCCAAGTCGCCCTTGGCATGCTTCTGGCTGTGATCGGCATGATCTGGTATGGGAATGCATCATCGAAACCTGGAGGCAAAGAGCGCCAGGTTTACTCCACACCGGGTGAGAAAACCCAGAATCATGGGGTACTGTCCTCACAATCCGAGCTCGATCAGAAGGTCTGAAATGAGACACACAAAGGCATCCAGTGCTTGTTGAAAATTGACCGACCTAGTTTTATTTTTAATACTTTTTTGAGGGAGATGTTTCTATAGAATCGTAGGCCATACCAGAGAGGGTACCTAGGCAAAGAGCTCATGACTTTACTTTTCCATCGAGTATGTCGATCTAAGCTGGCAGATACTAATTTGTTTTAGTCATTCAGCACATTTCGCTCTTCATCTGGCATATTCGGTATATTTGCTGCCGGTACTCATTCTATGGACCTTAGCAGCCAGGAACTACCACGTTCCACGATACAGGAACAATGTCGTTATAATTACTTCCCAGAGTGTGAAAATCTCCAAAGATATCGTGTCATATTCTTTGTTCCTATCGGTTTGTGAACATGTCTACCAAGCACCAAACAACCACAAGATTCTGAATTCTGATGGCCATGTTCTGCCGCAACCCACATAAAGCAATCTGGTGCTTGCGCTCTATTGGCTCGGTTCGCCGCCTGCATGCTTCCTAAGTCGTGTTGAAAGTGTGTCTCCCTGTTAAAAGTGCGTCTCCCTTGGCTCTTTGGTGATTTTATTACGATTCGCCACCTGCTTGCTGAGTCTTGTTGAAAGTGCGTCTCCCTTGGCTCTTTAATTTGGTGATTTTATTATTATTATTATACAAGCGTGAACTTTCATGTGCTCAGATTATATATATATATATATATATATATATATATATATATATATATATATATATATATATATATATAGTTATTCTATATATTTCCCTAGGTATTGAATATTAATCAGTACCTCTAAATAACCTGCACCAAATCACCGCGGCAGAGGCCGAGCCAAAGCCAATTCCCCCGCGCCCGCCCCCTCCTTTTTTTTTCGATAATAAAATAAAATATCCGGTTTCTTTTTCTTCTTTATTATTAATCTCCAGATCGTGGGCGGCGGCGTCGGTTTCAGCTCGCCGCCCTTTCCGTCGCACGAGCCCACTCGACACCGCCCCCCCCATAGGAGCTCACCTCGCCGCCTCCCCCGCCTCCGAAGCCCAGCTCGCCGCCTCCCCCTCGCCTCCGCAGCCTCCGACGCCGCTGCAGCCTCCGATGCGGCTTCCGCGGCCTCCACAGCCTTCGACCCCTGCCTCTGCAGCCCCGGCGTAGGCCTCATCGGTGGTGCACGAGCCCAGCTTCACCGCCGTCGAGGGCCCACCTGGCGCCATCTCCCTCCCTCTCAGCTCGCCGTCGCTACTAGCCGCGACCGCGGTCTTGAGGGCCCAGTCGAGGGTCGGCACCGACGGTTACTGTCGGGTTCGGCACCGGCGAGCTCGCCGCACCTGGGGCAGCCGTCCTACCCGCACATTGCCATCATCTGCAGCCTCCCGTGCTCGCCCGTGACTCATATTCAGCTTCCACCGCGAACTCCCGAAGAAAGGACTGGCAAATTGCTTGGCGATGCTGATGCGGTTGCCGCCGTCAGCCCACTGTCTCTCCTACGTGTGCTCCTCCAACACTGCTAGCAGATCCAAGTACCCCTCCTCCAGATCCCCTTGCACAGCTGGGCGTTTGCACTTTGCACCATCTCCTACTCCTTCCCCTTCCCTTCTTGATTGGATTTGTTGATTTGAGTGCAGGATGTGTTGCCTGCAAGTGTTCGATTGTCGGCACAGGTCACCGCCAGGAGCTCCTCTTCAATTGCAGCAAGGTGAGTTTGTCTCGGCTGTCAATGCTGGTTCAATGCAACTTTCAACCGTGACCAATACCAACTTCGATGCGGATTGTGGATGCCCCTCATTATTGTTCTCAAGAATATTAAACAGGAATATTCGTAAAAATATTGTTTGCGTTTATAATATAGAAAAATCAAAAGCTATGCTAATTAAATACTAGACCTAACTTAGTTCTGTATCATGAAGTCACTAAGTATGTGGCTACTTTATGTGACTGGGCAAAAGAGGGGTCAAATAATTTGTTAATTCTATATGGTAGACTGACAAATTTCTTATGCAGGCAGCAATTGGCACTTGGATTAGTTATTCTTATAACTAGCAACCATTTTTTTTCCTATGTATGTGTGCTTTGGGGAATGGAAACTTGTTATTATTCTATGTATTTGATCACCTCTCCTCTGGTTCTGCACTTACTGACCCTGTTATATGATCAATTCCATAGCTAATCACTAAGTAGTTGCTGATAATTATTTTCTATCAAATTGGTCTGTGTAATTTGATTATAGGTGGTACCGACGGTTGGTGCTCAGTTTGGCACCTTGCCTCACCTCTCTCGTGGGTCCACCTGGCACCATGGTCCTTCCCTCACCCATCAGGCAAGAAAGATAAACATAGCACAAATCTAATACTCCATCATGCTTTGTTGCATGCATTCAGTACTTTTTTGGGGCTGACTGAGATTCCGTCGTCGGCCCTTGTCATTAGACCACTATGCTTGTCTTTTCCGCCTTGACTCTCGAATCTTTTGCTTCTCGGGTGGTGGCGAACAATGCAGCTTGCGTTGCGGGAGATGCCTGCCCGTCGGGCCCGGCCTGCTTCCTGCCCCTCCTCTTCTCTCTGTTCTGTTTTTCACTATCCCTTCTGCAGTCTGAGGACACTAGGAGCTAATTGGATTGTGGTATGGCTCATGTGTTGTCATGTTGCGAAAGATCGATGTCCATCAGCCAGGCCCTTACGGTAGGAGCATTTTAATTTAATTAATTGAGGTATAGTTTGTAATTTGTCTCGAAGAAGTTATGCTCTGCTTGGCCTGAACTTATATTGTGCTGCCATTAACTTTTTATGCCAAGCAACCCAAACTCCAAAACCATAAGGATTTGTGTTGAAATTGATGACAGCATTTGTGTTTTTGAAAAATGATCATTCATTTTTGATAATACATTCATCATAAAGATTTCTGCAGTTGGCACATGAATATTATATTTGGTTCAAAATTTCAAATAATGAAATTTTATGGAAAAGGATAAATTTGTCATAAGGGTGTGGAATGGACATAAGAATTAATATTTGTGGTTGAAACAATTCACGGGTATGACAACTACCTAATGGCACATGAATATTATATTTGGTTCAAAATTTCAAATAATGAAATTTTATGGAAAAGGATAAATTGGTCATAAGGGTGTGGAATGGACATAAGAATTAATATTTGTGGTTGAAACAATTCACGGGTATGACAACCACCTAATATTTTATTATTTGTGATTATAATACAAAATCATGGTACAATTTGTGTTCAGCATCACAAATAAATCATGGTACTATTTGGTTTAGTGGTAATACTAGTATCAACTCTTTATGTGATAATATTCATGATTTATATTAGTTAATACTTTTTCTTTGTATAAGATCACTAAACAGAGACTAATTAATGTTGACCTTCTGCAATACCTTACTTTCCATCAAGAGAATGAGGCTGACAAGATGCCCAATCAGTTTCTTCAATTGTCTGGAGGGACTCTCATTGAAAAAACTGTTCAATGATATAGAAATATTTGTGTTAACACATAAGTAGCCTTTTTGAATAATGACAATATTTTGTGCATAATTTATGACAGTGGTTATTTAGTGAATATATGCTGATGTGGTGCTTCCTAGAGTTTCCTATTTTGAAAAGGATGCAGTGCAATTCTTTTTTACATATATGCCAATCTCCCTTTGATAGTGTAACAAGTTAGTACCCTGTTCTAATTTCCCTGGTTACTGCTAACCTTTTTTCTGCAATTCCCAACTAGTAGCGCTAATAAGAATCTTATATGTTTCTAGATGCAACCCGAAGTTCATTGAAGAATATATATGCATTTTAATTAGGATTATCGCATATAAATGCAAACATCGCCTTCATTTATTTCCTGAACTTGCTGTTGCTACAGAAATATTTGGAAATATTCTTTTTTTTGGCAAGGATATTTGTTATCGAGCACTTTATAAGCCTATGTTTTTTGTGTACCTGATTAATTGAGGAATCATTTCTGAAGCTTCTGACAGTAGTAGGCGCACCAAACTCGTAGTAGTCACAATCCATCTTGATCTGATGATCTTTCTGCAGCCCGTCAGTATGCTAGTCTGCAAAAGAGTAGGATTCTAAGTTTTTTCTTGGCCTTGGCCGGGCCTCCTTCCTTTGGCCTTCCTTTTGTGCAACCCTTTGACATCTCTATACAGTTGTGGTTGTTGTCGTTTTACTTCAATATAAGTTACACTGGAGGTCTACCCTGTTCTTGCACCCCAAATACTATCACCTTTTGTCCTGTGTTGATTATCCAAACTTTCGTCATAAATCATGACCTAATTTGCTCTTGTTAGTTGGTGTGCTAAAAATCTTTATTGCCTTTAGATTGTTTAGTAAATTTAAGGCCACTTACAAAAATGGATATTTAGCATCCTAATTCAGTAATGGCAGTCTAGTAGATGCTCTGGAGGCCTTATTTGTTGGCTATCCATCGTAAGCTGATCTATAATTGTCGGGGACCAAAATAAGGGCCCCTTTGGGAAAGCCCAACAAACGCAAAACTAGGCCCAGCAGGCCGCTCATTGCGCAAATCTGGGCCACGGCCCCAAAACAGTCGGGAGGGCTTCTAGCCTCCACCTCGTCCGAACCCTCCCCGCAAGGGCCTCGGACGGGTGTCGATTCTCCGCCGCGCCCGAGGCTTCCGCGATAAGGCCTCGGACGAACCTCCAATTTCCGTCCCGCCCGAGCCCCGGCAACCAGGGCTCGGACGGGACGCTTCAGGTCAAAGCCGTACCATTGACTTGACGCATATCCACTGCCACCCGTCCATACCCTGTGTCAGGGGCATCCCATGCCCCGGCAGGGGATGGATACCGTCCCGTCGCGACCCACGCCGGCGCTCACGCTGACGCGATCTCCACCGTGAAGGCCACGCCCGCCACTGTGGGACGCTGTGCTGCCTAACCTCGCCGCCAGGTCACGTCGCCGAAGTCCTAGAACGCCATCCACCACGCCGGAGCGACGACCGCCGACGTCACCCCCAGTATGGGGGTGGACTGGACGCCCCCTCCGGTCAGCAAACAGTCCCGCCCGTGAGCTCTGAGCCCGGGATGGGCGGTTACAGCGCCGGTGACCATCCACGGCTGTTCCAACCACTCCCCGTACGACACCACGCTCCGAGGCTCCTCGAGCCTCGGATCCCAGTGGGTCAAAGCTACAGCAAGCTACAGGGCTCGGACACCCCCTCCATCACGCTCCACCAACTCCGAGCAGGGACGCCCGTCATTCCGGCCAACAGGGCCAGAGAGGCGACGCAGCATGGCCCCGTCACGTCACGGACAACCTGCCCACTCCAGAGCCTCGGACGAGGATACGCGGAAGCCCATGATTTTGCTACGAGCACGACCACCTCCTGTAAGGCCCGGTCCTCCCCTTACGGCTATAAAAGGGGAAGACGGGCGCCCATACGCAGGGGCGACACATGAAGCTCACACACGCTTGATATTGGCACTTCACTCAATCATCCACGAGACTTGGGACCCTGGTTCCTCTCTCATTGCTTGTACACCCTACCTACAAGCACTTCGGTGCAGGATAATACAAGTACACCTCTCCCTCACTGGACGTAGGGCCTTCTCGTGCCCGAACCAGTATAAATCCTTGTGTTCATCTTGCACACCATCCGGAAATAGGGAGCATGCACCACAAATTCACTCGTTGGTGCTAGGGCCACCGGTTCTAGCACCGGCGGTTGGCGCGCCCAGGTAGGGGAGGCGTACTGTTTCGCCTCTCTTCCCGCCAAACCTCTGGATGGCCGGTAGTCGCGGCGACATCACGAGGAGGCCTTTCAGCCCCAACTTTCCTCCCCGGCCCGGCTGGGCGGGGTCCCCGATCCAGTTCGGAGGTCTCGAGTTCATGTCGGCGGGTACCCGGTTCGACATGGAGCTCCTTCCGACCAGGGTCGGGGACCTCCCGCGAGGCCCCGGCGGATCCATCGCCCGGCCGGCGCGGGGAGGCACCGCGGTGCCCGCACCCGCCCGGCGCCGCAGGATTCGCCCGCGGCGCCCGGTGGCAGGAGGAGGACCTAACGGCGCTTCGGTTGGGCGCCGCTCCCACAGCGATGCTTTCGGTGGCCCTGTCACCACGTCGGCCGTTTGGCATGGCCAATGCCCCGCGGCTACGTCTTGGCGTCGTTGGTCTCCACGACCATAGGAGCCCAAAGGCGCCAGCGTCGCCGGCGGCACTCCACAGGCGCCCGATGCGGACATCCCGGCGGACCGATCCGTGCCTACGAGGAGTACCTGTCGAGGCGGGCGGAGCGCGGTGCGACTCTGGCGCCGCGCTAAATCCCCCGATCCGGCGTTACCTCGAGGCTCACGGAGCCTAGGGGTTCATCCGGAGCACGCCTTCACCTTCCGGCTACCCGACTCCGACTCCCCGGGCGACATATGCGACCCGACTTCGTGAGTGCTTCCCACGTGGAGATCGGCGACCTCGGCACCGGCGGCAACAACAGCGATGGCGGCGGCCGAGGGTGAGATCCCTAGGCACACCGTCGAGGCCCGCCCGGTGGTTCACGACCCGGTGGATCCGGGCACCTCACGACCCGCGGGGCCGGGAGCGGCGGACCCGCCCGCTTGCAATCCCGCCAAGGGCCGATGGCGGCGGCGGCCACACCTCGGGAGCCGCACCGACCCACCATCGAGCAGATTCGCGAGCTCGGGCTAAGCTCGAACACGACCGTCTTCAGCTACGGCGAGAAGATAGGCAGCGTTCGAGCAAGGCCACCAGCGGTGCGCAACCCGAAACCGGCTCGGCAACGCGCCGCAACTTTCACGAGAGGATGGTCGGCGGCGAGGGGGAGGCACCTTCCGTCTTCCAACATGCAAGCGAGAACGTCGCCGCCGCCGCCCTTCTCCTCCGGCGTGCGAGCCCTCTACCGGAGCGGCGCATCGCGCGATGAGATGCGGGGCTACATCGAGACCATCGCGATCCAGCCAGCGCCAGCTCGGCCTCACGCCTTCACGCCGGAAGGGCGAGGCCGAGGGGCCCCTCGGGAACAGCGGGAGGCCTCGGTCCCACCGAACCCCTCGCGGAGATCAGTTCGCGGCGCATCGAGACAAGCTGCGGCAGCCTCGGCGACGGCGGCAGCGCGCAACGCTATCAACGGCGCCGCGAGGCAAGGGCGAGGCGCTGAAACGCGACCGTCACCGCCGGGCGGCGTGGCGTGACGGCGATGAGGACAAGGGCGACACGGACCCCCGGGGCCTCGTGCCTTTAGCCGGGGAGATCCGCGCGCCCGGTTCCCCTTCCGGTTCCGTCGGCCGGCCAACCTCACCAAGTACTCGGGAGAAACGAACCCCGAGGTGTGGCTCAATGACTACCGCTGGCATGCCAGTGGGTGGCGCGGACGACGACCGGCTCATCATCCGCAACCTCCCGCTTCACTTGAGGACTCGGCGCGAGCTTGGCTGGAGCACCTCCCCGCCCGCATGATCCATGGCCCAGTGCGATCTGGTCAAGGTTTTCATGGGGAACTTCCGGGGCACATACGTGCGCCACAGAAACTTCGTGGGACCTCCTCGCCTGCCGCCCGAAGTCAAGCGAGCCGCTGCGTGACTTCATCCGCCCGCTTCTCGAAGAAGTGCACCGAGCTACCCAACGTGGCCGGCACCGCCATCATCGGTGCGTTCCTAGACGGAACGACTGTATGAGCTAGTCCATGAGTTGGGTCGGAAGATGCCCTCCACCGCCAACGAGCTGTTCGAGGTAGCCACAAACTTCGCCTCCGGCGAGGAAGCGGTGGGGGCGATCTTTCGCGGCGCCAATGACAAGGGCAAGCGGCAGGGATGAAGGAGCCGAGGGAGCAAAGAACCCGCAACCCCAAGAAGAACAAAAGGGGCAAGCGGAGGGGGAAGCAAGGCAAGAAGGAGGAGGACTCCGAAGATGACCTTGTCGCTGCGGCCGACCGCAAGGCACCTCGAGGCCCCCCGGGGCCCAGGGCGTTCGACGACATGCTCAAGAAGCCTTGCCCCTTCCACAAGTTCCCCGTCAAGCACACCATGGGGGAGTGTGACTTGGCCCGCCGATTCTACCAGAAGCTCCCCCCCGCCCGAGGACAAGAAGAAGAAAGAGAAGGAGGATGAAGGCAAGGGTGACGGGTTCCCAGAGGTCCACGATGTTTTCATGATCATTGGCGGCCTCCCGGTGAACTTCTCCCCATGCCAAATCAAGCGCGGCGCCGAGAAGTGTTCTCGGTGCGCCCGCCACGCCTCACCGGTACCTACCGTGGTGCCGCCGGCGCCATCACCTATGGCCTCGACGACCACCCGCTCTACGTGCCGAACCCGGGGAGATACCCGCTTGTGGTGGACCACGTCATCGGCAACGTCCGGCTCACCAAGGTGCCGATGGACGGCGGCGGCGCCCTCAACATCCTCTACTCTCGAGACCCTCGGCCCTCTTTGGGAATGGAGCGCCCGTACCTCCAACCCTCCAACTCCCCTTTTTCAGGGGCATCGTCTTTGGGCAAGCGTGCACGGCCCCTCGAGCAGGTCGACCTTCCGGTCATTTTCGGGCCGCCGTCGAACTACCGCAAGGAGGTCATCACCTTCGACGTGGTCAATTTTCGGGGGCCTACCACGGAATCCTCGGACGTCCCGCGTACGCGAAGTTCATGGTGGTCCCGAACTACACGTATCTTCTCCTCAAGATGCCGGGTCCCCGCGGCGTCATCACCGTCGGCTCCTCCTACGAGCACGCCTTCAACTGTGATGTAGAGGCTATCGAGTATGCCGAGGCGATGGCGCTGTCCGAGGCCCTCGACTCCAAGCGACACGTCGGCACCTTCGAGCCATCGACGGAGTGAAGGATGTCCCGCTCGACCCCTCCACCTCGTCCGGCAAGACGGTGAAGATCTGCGACTCCCTCGACCCTAAATAGGAAGGCGTGCTCGTCGACTTTCTCCGCCGAACATCGACATTTTTGCGTGGAGTCCCTCGGACATGCCAGGCATTCCGAGGGATGTCACCGAGCACTCCCTTGATATCCGGGCCGGGTCCAGACTGGTGAAGCAGCGCCTGCGCTGATTCGATGAGGAGAAGCGCAGGGCCATCGGCGAGGAGGTGAACAAGCTTTTGGCGGCCGGGTTCATCAAGGAGGTTTTCCACCCTGAGTGGTTGTCTAATCCTGTACTGGTTAGAAAAAAGAGTGGGAAATGGAGGATGTGCGTAGACTATACTAGTTTGAATAAAGCATGTCCGAAGGTTCCTTTTCCCTTACCACGTATCGACCAGATAGTCGACTCCACCTCAGGGTGTGAACTCCTGTCCTTTCTTGATGCTTACTCCGGCTACCACCAAATAAAGATGAAGGAGTCCGACCAGCTCGCGACATCCTTCATCACCCCCTTCAGCATGTACTTTCTATTTAGACGATGCCCTTCGGGCTCGGGGAACGCAGGGGCCACGTACCAACGGTGCATCTTTGGCGTTTTTGGCAACCACATCGGCGAAACCGTAGAGGCCTACGTCGGCGACATCGTGGTCAAGACCAAAAGGGCCGACAACCTTATCTCGACCTCAAGATCGCTTTCCGGTGTCTTAAGGCCAAGAGTGTCGGGCTCAACCCCGAAAGTGCGTCTTCGGGGTCCCCGAGGCATGCTCCTAGGGTTCATCGTCTCCGAACGCGACATCGAGCCCAACCCCGAGAAGGTGACTGCGGTGACAAGCATGGGGCCGATCAAAGACACCTGAAGGGCGTGCAGCGAGTCATGGGCTGCCTTGCGGCCCTCAGCCGCTTCATCTCACGGCTCGGCGAGAAGGGCTGCCCCTATACCGCCTCTGAGAAAGTCCGAGCGCTTCTCCTGGACCTCGAGGCCCGGGGAGGCCCTCGACAAGCTCAATGCTGCCCTCACCGGCGCCCGATACTCGTCCCGCCGATGGCGAGCCTCTCCTCTCACATGCGTCGCTGCGGCGACCCAAGTGATCAGCCCGCGGCCATCATCGTCGAGAGGAACGAGGAGGGCCACACTTTGCCGGTCCGGAGGCCGGTCTACTTCATCGGCGAGGTCTTTCCGAGACCAAGATTCGTTACCCGAGATCCGAAAGCTGCTCTGTTGTGGTCCTAACTTCGGCGCAAGCTCCGGCACTACTTCGGCGCTCACCCGTAACGGTGGTCTCCTCCTTCCCGTTAGGAGAGATCCTCCGAACCGGGAGGTCTCGGGGTGGGTCGCCAAGTGGTCCGTCGAGCTTATGGGAGAGACCCTCTCCTACGCGCCGAGGAAGGCCATCAAGTCTCAAGTCCTGGTGGATTTCCTCGCGGGAGTGGACCGACACCCAGCTGCCACCGCCTCATCTCCGGTCGAATCTTTGGACCATGTACTTCGACGGGTCCCTGATAAAAACCGGGGCCAGCGCCGGCCTCCTCTTCGTCTCCCCCTCGGAGTGCATATGCGGTACGTAGTCCGTCTCCATTTCCCAGCTTCGAACAATATGGCGGAGTACGAGGGTCTGCTCAACAGCCTGAAGATTGCCATCGAGCTCGGCGTCAAGCGCCTCGACGTCCGAGGAGACTCGTAGCTCGTCATCAACCAGGTCATGAAGGACTCGAGCTGCCACGACCCCAAGATGAACGCGTACTGTAATGTGGTGCGCGCCTTGGAGGACAAGTTCGACGGCCTTGAGCTCAACCACGTCGTCCAGAGGCACAAAGAAGCCGCCGACAAACTCGCCAAGATCGCCGCTGGGAGAGCACTGGTTCCGCCCGACGTCCTCACCGAGGACCTCGCTGCCCCCTCAGTCAATCTCGAAGGGCGGGAGGAGGCCTCAGAGAATCGCTCCGACCCCCCCTCGGGGGCTGGAGAAACTCCCGAAGTCCCCTCTGCATCCGAGACCCCCTTGGTTTCCGAGGCGCCCTCGGCGTCTAACACCGAGGTCATGGAGATTGACGGAGGGGACCCAGAGCCCGAGCCCGAGCCGGACTGGAGGAAGCCATACCTCGACTGGATCGTCCGAGGAGTGCTCCCCAAGGACTTCAACCAAGCCCGGCGCATCGCGAGAAGAGCAAAGTCCTACGTCGTTATTGAGGATGACCTCTACAAGCGAAGCCTGTCGGGGGTCTTGCAACGATGCATAACGGTCAAGGAGGGCCTCGCGCTAGTCCACAAGATCCACGCCGGCGTATGCGGTCATCACGCTGCTCCACGCTCCCTCGTCGGTGGCGCCTTCCCACCGAGGGGTTCTCTTGGCCGACCGCGGTCGCCGGCGCCACCCGAGGTGATGCGCGCACCTGCGAAGGTTGCCCGATTACTACGCTCGTCGGACACACCTGCCAGCTTAGGCACTCTAGACCATCCCAATCACATGGCCTTTCGCCGTGTGGGGTTTGGACCTGGTAGGACCCCTCAAAAAGGCGCCCGGGGGCTTCACCCATCTGCTCGTCGCCATCGACAAATTCTCCAAGTGGATCGAGGCGCGCCCCGTCACCAACATCCAGTCCGAGCAAGCAGTGCTCTTCTTCACCGACATCATCCACCGCTTCGGAGTCCCGAACTCCATCATCACTGACCACAGCACCCAGTTCACGGGGGCGAAGTTCCGAGCCTTCTGCGACAAGCACTAGATACGAATTGTCTGGTCCTCGGTGGCACACCCCTAGACGAACGGGCAGGTGGAGCGGGCCAACGGAATGATACTGCAAGGGCTCAAGCCTCGGATCTTCAACAAGCTCGACAAGTTCGGCAAAAGGTGGCTCGAGGAGCTCCCCTCGGTCCTCTGGAGCCTCAGAACGACAACGAGCCGGGCGACGGGGTTCACACCCTTCTTCCTGGTGTACGGCGCCGAAGCCATTCTGCCTACCGACTTGGAGTTCGGATCCCCGAGGCTCAAAGCCTACGATGAGGCACGTAATCAAGTGGCTCGGGAAGATTCGCTGGACATGCTCGAGGAAGCGAGGGGCCGCTGCTCTCCTACACTCGGCAAGATACCAGCAATCCCTCCGACGCTACCACGACCCGATGAGTCCGGACCGAGACCTCAAGGAGGGCGATTTGGTACCGTGTCCGCCCGGGACAATCGAGGCTGCCACAAGCTCACGCCACCTTGGGAGGGACCCTTCGTCATCGCCCAGTACTCAAGCCGAGCACCTACAAGCTCGCTAACGAGGGGCGGCGAAGTCCTCAACAACGCTTGGAACATCCAACGACTATGTCGCTTCTACCCTTAGAAATTCCAAGCACTTGTACATACTTGTACCGTACTTTTTCTGCTAAGAAAAACTAAGACCTTAGGCGTTTGCCCAAGTCGTAATATTTTGTCCTCAATTGGACTCAGTGAGACTTGGTTTTGGCTCACCGAAACCAAGTCTCCCTCGGGGGCTAGAAAGGGGGGACCCCTCCTGCAAAGCACCCCTCGAAAAACTTTTGCGCTTTTTCGGCTATCTTTCGTAGACTCTACGTTCCCAAAGGTCTCACGTACTTAGGAAAAGGCACGATGTGATGTCATCCCGAGGCCGAGGATGGCCGAGCCGCGAGGCCACCTACGCCCATGTGCTATGGTGCCTCCGCCTGCCGCCCTCAGCCAAAGGAGGACTCCGAGCGCCACGGGGAGGTCGCTCATTACGAAAAGGCAATGGGGCCGTGACAATTATTCACGCAGTCCTTACCCTCGGTTAAAGAGTGACCCTCGGCGCAAAGCATCCTCGCAAAACTAAGTAGTGAGTACAACTGAAAGGGAAATACGAGAGATAATGAAAAAACCGTCACAAAAGCATAAGGCCTCGACGGGCCGACCGACACAAAGTGTTCCATGAACAAAAGCCAACATAAGTTTCTATTTACATGGGCACTTGAGCCCAGCTTGCAGGGTCTACTGGGGGGCGTCCGGGTCGCCAGCGCCTCGCACAACAGCGTCCACGACCTTGGCGTCCGCCCTCCTCGGCGTCGCCCGGCCTCCTCCGCAGGAGTGGAAAGCGACGGCGGCGCGCGAAGATGTTCGCCCGGTGCGATTGGAGCCCGCTCGCCTCGGCCTCCTCGGCGAGTTGGGCGAGCACCTCGCTCTCGCGTCCCATCTCCTCCTAGGCCACAATGAGCCCCTCGGTGATCCGAGGGAGGTCGGCCGGTAGTGGGACATGGTCGGCCTTGGCGTATGTGACACGCCGACTCGCGGGGCCTCCTCAGCGCGCGCCTCCATCCGGCCCCATGTGGCACCGCGGCCAGCCCCGCGTCACCAAGTTGCTTCCGCCCGGCATCCTCCGCCTCCACCGCGGCACAAGCGGCCGTGGCCTCCCGCGTCGGGGAGTTGAGCTCGCCACATGCCGAGTTGTAGGCGGTCTGCGGCCTTGGCGAGGCTCCCCTCCAACTCCGTCACCCCGCCTGCCCGATACAACGACCCGAGTCGGGCCTCGGATAATATAACGCGGGCACGAGGGACAATCACGGTGCATACCTTGTAGCTGGGCACGGAGGGTCGCGGCCTTGGAGATCCCACGCATGAGCTTGTCCTTCAGCTTGGAGTACTCGCCGGCAAGGACGTTGTTCTCATCCTCCGCGGTCTTCAGCTTTTCGGATAAAGCCTTGATGGAGTCTGCCGAGCGCGAGGCTTCGGCGAGCATCGCCTCCTTCTCGGCTCGGAGCCGGTCGAGGCTCGTGGCGTGACCAGCCGCCACCTCTTTGGAAAGATGTAACATCCCGGGGTTTTCAGACACCAAAAATCTGAACTTTTTAAAATTTTTCCTATAACATGTGAATCATGTAGTGACTAGGTCAAATGGGAGAGAGCGTTTGCTAGTGAATGGTTGCATTTCATGTAGAATTGCCTGTAGGGGTGTGCCGGTGTTCTTGAGTCGTCTTCGGGTGTTCGCGTTTCGTAGGAGTTGGAGTGCACAAGACCATAGCGAGTTCATCTAAATCTCCTTCCAAGTCCCTCTCCAATTCGTCCTTGTGTTCCTCCCAATCTCCTTTTGAAATATACTC
Source organism: Chrysopogon serrulatus (assembly GCA_015844335.1). Lineage (NCBI taxonomy): Eukaryota > Viridiplantae > Streptophyta > Magnoliopsida > Poales > Poaceae > Chrysopogon > Chrysopogon serrulatus. Next base: position 34,507 of record JADLZL010003544.1, on the reverse strand, counting down.
AAATTTTCATGTGTCATCTTGCCTTACTCCCTATCTATCTCCTTTTTGAACCCTCTTCAAATTCCTCTAAAATCCAAATCATAAAAAGAGGGAAGGACCCTTCTCCTTCCAACCTCCAAATCAGCCCACCACCCACTTTCCTCCTCAAACCGTAGCCACCTCCTTCTCTGCACCCCGGCCCAGCCACGGCCCACCGAGTGGCCGCCCCTCCCCACCACGCACCGGGCACGCGCGAGCCCGGCCGCGGCCCACTCTAGGCCCGTAGCCGCCGCGCTCCTCCAACCCTAAGGGGCGCACCGCACACGCCCCAGGGAGGCTGCCGCCGCCGCCAGCACGCCCCCGGCCGCACCTCGGCGTCCGTACCAACCCTGCGGTGCACGCCGCGTGTCGGGACAACGGCCCACGGGCGCCGGAGATGTCGGCTCCACCTCGGCAACCCTAGCGCGTGGGTATAAAAGCATTTGCGGCCGCCGCCTCCATCTCCTTCTTCCTCCATTTCTCTTTGCCGCCACCACACTCTCCTCCTCGCCCTTCCCCCTCTTGCCATCGTCGTGCCGAGCAGCGGCTCGCCGAGCACCGCCCGTCGCAGCGAGGGAACGGCCGCTGCCCCGGCCGGCTCGGCCGTGTCCGACCCTGCGAGGAGTGCCGCCCACGGGCGAGCAATTGGCGCACCGAGCCGCCCGGTCGCGCACTGCCTTGCGGCGCTGGCCGGACTCCGGCCGGCCACGGACACGTGGTGTCTCGCCACGCCGCGGCCGCCCCGCGCCAACGCCGTTCCTCGCCACGCCCGCCGGGCGATGCGCCGCCTTTGCCTCTCGCCCGCGGTCAGCGCCATTACCGCCACCCCGTTCGCCGTGAGAGGTGCTGCAACGTCGACCGTTGGCTCGGCGTCACGACCACGATAACGCCACTGCTGAGCCACCACCGCCTACCTCTTCCTCCGTGGCAGCGGGCACCAGCAGAGCGCCACGTCCTCCCCTCGCTAACGCCGCAGCGGTGCAGCCCGGCGCCCCGCGTTCCACCGCGTGCTCGAGGCCGAGCCCTGCCAAGCTGCTGCCTCGCCGCCACCACGGTGCCGCGTTCCACCACGTCGTCGCACACCTTTCCTGTCCAACAGCAAGGCAGCATCACGGTGCCGCCACCGGTGAGCATCCATGCCCAAAACCCCACCTTTCCTGCTCCCTCCTTGAACTTGTCGGCGACTTTGACTGAAATCGGCCCGTGCGCTGTCCTACACCTTGCGGGGAATCCACCGGAGCTCCTCCACCTTCCAGCCACCTCGCTGCTTGTACTGGCCGCGTCCCGCCTGCGGTGGCCAGCCATAGCCACCACCGGCCAGCCGCAGCCAGCCACGGCCAGCCGCTGCTGGCCAGGAGCAGGCTGGAGCTGGCCAGAGCTGGCCCCAGCCGGCGGGAGCTGGCCAGAGGTGGCTGCAGCAGGCTACGGCTGGCCAGGGCCAAGCCCCGGATGGCCATGGACCTCCTACCACCTCCGGTGACACTCCGCCTACCGGCCTCGCCTTCTTCCCCACCAAGGTCGAACATTCGAAACCCCGTCGACGCCATCCTTGACGTCGGCAAAGCTCCTGATCTTCCATTCTTATTCCCGATGTCGCACTTTATCTATATCATATCTATCTATGCCTGTGCCGTGCCTTTGCGCCGGTCTATCTTGTGCTGTGGATACGTGTACTCCATTAGTGTGTTTGGTTGTCGTGTGTTTGTCTGTGGACCGAGCCTTCGAGCCGGTTGAGAGCGACATGTTCGGACGTGCGATCGCGAGTTCGCCCGCCATGGTCGTGATGCCGAACACGATCTCTCCTTTCCGTATTTTAGTTAGCTCCATCGCACTATGATCGTTAAACCCTACTCGGCCCTAGGATGTGATCGCTGGGGACTCAAAACGCTGCGGATATTACCCGTATATGGTGAGTCCTCGTGTGACCTAGTCCGGTGGGAGATGAATTAGGAAAACAACGATCGTGGGGCGATGAGAGCCAACTCGTTAGGTGAAGCTCATGGCCGCGAGTTGCCTCGCCATGACCGTCGGGCTCCACCTCTTTTCTTTTCTTTCTTTTCTTGTGCTATTTTCCTTACCATCTCGCATGCTTGCACCACCTAGATCGGAGCATTCCTCGGTTCTCGTGATAGCAACCACATCGCTACGAACCCGAGGAATAGCTTTTGCCGCTTTAGTTGCACGGAGGTCGTGGTGCCTTACGAGTTGGTGTGGATCAAGGAACCGTGCGGGACGTTCGTCTCTCTTCTTTCGACCACCGTCTTTAGCCATGACGGGTAGGCCGAGAGAGTGCGGAACCATTCTTTCCTTTTTGTTCTCCTTCGATTCTCGTTAATCCAGCAAGGCGTGGATTGAGTCTTGATACAGTTCCTTTGATCGGTGGCTATTACCAAGTCAGGTAGATCAAGGTGCCGTGGGACCTAAGCCCCTTTTTCTTTGATTTTTGCGCTTGACGGTGTTCTCCTGTTTCTCTTGCTATTTTGATTCCATTCCTTTGATTCCCGTCGATTGCAATGGCGAGTGAATCAAAGGAAGGTAAATCCCACCCTTCTCCTTTGATTCTTTCGTGCTAAGGCCCTCGTATGTTTGTACCTCTTAGACCATAGCATTCCTGGGGTTCTCGCGATGACAACTGCACCGCTGAGACCCCCAAGGATGTCTCAGTGCATTTAGTGCACCTTGGTCGAGGTACCCTACAAGTGGTTTAGGCACATGTGATCTCTCGTGCATCGCTCGCCGATGCCTCGCCTTTCGCCGTGGCATGTGCATTGGAAGGGGTAGACCACCGCTCCCTCTCTTTTCTGCCTTCTATTCTCCCCGCTAGCCCGTTCTGTTCAATCCCATCTTAGCCATGATGATTGGATCAAAGACCGGACTATCTCTTCTAGTTAGCGAAGCTATGGTCTATGTCCTGTTCTCGCACCCATGCGAGTCGACCCGATCGACCGTTGGAAAACCATCCTCGTCAAGGATGTGACCGAGACCATGACATGGACATGCCTAGCTACTTCTCTCTTCCCCTGTTGTGCTACTTGCTCCCCGGCTCTCGACGTTGTTGTGTCGTGTGGGTCGAGAGGACCTATAGCCGCTCCTCTGCTATTCGTGTTCTAATCTCTTTTGCTACTGTCGGCTACCATGACGGGTGAGCCAAAGAGCCTTAGAACCAAGTCACAACCCTTCGGTTTTGCGTTACTCATTCTTTCTTGATTCTTATCTAGTGGTTATGACTTACGGGTTAAAAGCCACAAGGGCCAAACCCTGCTATTCCTATTTCCCTTTCTCTCTCCTGCTTGTGATCCTCCGGTCCCCGCCAATTTCCATGTCGTCCGGATCGGAAGGTCGCAACTGTGGTGTTTGGTTAAGTTAGGAGCAAGGCCTCTTCTTTTTTGAAGCCGTGCAGGTCGACACGATTGACCGGGAGGTACTGGCTATTTCAAGGCCTCGATCCAAGCTTATGCTTACGAGGCGGCCGCTTGTTTGTTTTGGAGCCCGAGGATCGGACACTCTCTGCGGGGCTGAGTCTTTTCGGTGTTTATTCGGAGTTACCTAGATCCTTTCTGAATCTTGTTGCCTTTTTGGGGAGTACTAGAATTTGGTTGGGGATTGATTGCTCTTTTGCCTTGTTTGTCGCTATATCGAGTTAGGCGCATCGTGGTGTCGATGGATAGACCGGAGATCCGGGAGGGAGGAGGAGACGTGAAGAGCAACCGGATGTGGATGACTATGGATTGCTATGAACAGGTGCCACGTCCCACCCAACCTCGTAGAATCCTATTAGACATGCAATATGTAGCTGCTAGTGCTTTACTCTATACAAATAAATGTGATAGGATGCATGGTAGATTGCTTGATAAGCCATTAACTTGACGCAACCTTTCCCCGCACACCCATTTGCTAGAATAGACACTCGCTTACTTCATGCCACTTGCTACACACTTACACTTTACTCATACATGCTTGTGTGTGGCTAAGGCACGTGGTGCCGTAAAAACTGGATAACTGGGGATAACATGGGAGAGATCTTGGCGTGTGTCTTGGGTGCGTGGTGAGGGTTGTGTCGATTGGGCGGGACCTCTGACGAGTCGGGGGACAAGTCTTGCTTGGGGAGTATGATCCGGGCACTCCCTATGTGAGAGAGTACCATGGCGGGTACATGTGATGTGAGTAGATTCCGGGGAGGAGTGTCTTTGTGGGACGAATCCCCGGAATGGAGGTGTCGTCGATGCACGGGCGTCGAGCCCCTTGTGAAGATATCCTGCCCAGTCCCTCTAAGGACTGGTTTGGCGTTCCTAGGGTTCATGGGACCTTTTCGTGCACACCACTCGTCTCTGAATGGGCGGGGTCCGACTTGACGACTTTGATAGGTGATAGTGTAGGGAGGTATGCAGTGCGAGACCCACACCCTCCCGAGACAGTGGTATCCACCGGGATCGGTACCGCGTCTCCCGCCTCAGCGTGCTTGGGTGGATCTCCTGGGTGCCCCCCCAACTGAGTGGTAGAGTGGCATTGGGCCAGTTAGGCGGCAGCTTGGTATCAACCTAGACGAGGCATCGTCGATGATGGCGATCTTGTGGTTCCAGGTGTACAAGCTCTGCAGAGTTACTAAATCTATACGTATAGCCGTGTCCCCGGTATGGACATTCCCATGAGTACCATACGTTCATTATAGTGAGAGGTGTCCTTCTCTTTTCTCCCCCTGGGTGATGTTGGATTCCGGCTTAGGCCGTTGAGGCAAGGAGGAGCGGGAGTCTTCCTTGCCGACAAGAGAGTGAGAGTGTGGTGACATGTGTGGACATGGATGTGGTTATGGATGGGATGATGGACGTGTGGTTGAGATGGGTTAAAACTTGATGAACTATATTATATTTATATTATGAATTTGCATAGGAAAACTACAGCCAAATATAGGCTTTTTCCTCTACCCTTGCATTTCACTTACCACATAGCAAAGCAAAGCATAGGATGGGAGCTAGTGGCCAGTACAAATCGTACTGATAGAGTTGAGCAGGTTTGGTATCCGAGGAGGACTACGACGATAATGGAGCTGGAAGAATTAGGTGGTCTCGTTCCTACACTCAAGTTTGGTTAAGGAGATCAAGTCTACGCCCGCTGATACTCTACCCTAACTCTGATGATTCACCGTGAAGGAGGAGCCTTCATCCGCTATGACGCTACGTCTACTCTGATGTTGATCTGTGTGTGTTTATCGCTAGAATACGATGTACCTAGGTGTGTTGCAAGTGTTGTAATACTCTGTAACTTATACTTTTCGTGATGTATGAACTGTGCTATCAACGTAAATGATGTACTCTGTGGATTTCTCTTCGAGGAAATCACGGGTCGTTTCAAAAAGGCGTCCTCGCGCGCCGTCGGCGCCTCGGCCTTCAGCTCGAGACAAGGAGACGGAGCTTCTCGAGCTTCGGCGTCCTTCTCCGGCGAGTGGTCGTCGTCGGTAGGCCACCGGACCCTTCTCTTGGAGGAGGCTGGTTGTTAAGGCCGACCAACGTGCGGAGGGAACTCCGACTTCCCGCTTCGGCGTTTTTCGCCCGGTTCTGTGATGAGCGAATCTCAGCCGTTTAAGTTATGGAAAAAAGTCTGCGGGTCGACAAAGGGCGGCGGCGGGGTCGCCTACGAGGGGCGGGAGCTCTGGCCCGGCCAGGCGATGGTGCAGGCGGCCTCCTCGTACCGGTCGGCCTTAGCTGCGACACGCGCGCCGGGTTTCCCTCCCCTCGGCGTCGTCCAACGCAAAGACCTCCCGCTGCTCCGGGGTGCAGCGCTCCCTCCCGAACGAGCCGGCCCGCCATCTTGTGCTTAGTGGCGTCACCGGCCTCGGGCGGCCGACCCTCCGGCCTCGGTGGGCTCCTCGGTAGGCAGCCCACCCAAAGTGCCCGCTGGCTGTGGCGCCCACGGCGGGTGCCTCTCTACTCGCCTCCGTGGCCTCTTTTCGCGGCCCAGGCGAACACCGCCTCAGTAGCCCCGACTTCAGCGGAGATGGAAGCGGCGCCTGCTTTCGGCAGCGCCAGCGTCGGCGATAGCGGCCACCGCGGGTTCCTCCACCGTACCCTCGGCCGACACCGAGGACTCCACCCGGCCGATGTAGCGGGACCGCCACTTCGGCCTCCTCGGCGAAACGCCTCCGCCGTCTTGGCGGTGACCGCCCGGGGCCCAGCCCTTCGACCCGTGGCACCACGGTCGCACCCTCGGCCCCTCCGGTGGGCGCCTACGCCGTCTCTTCCTCCATCGCCGAGGGCTGCTCTTGGCGGGCAGCACCTCGGTGGCCTTCTCCTTCTCCTCGGTCCCGGCCGCCGCTTAAGCAGCGGAACAGAGGCTCCCCCCCCCCCGCCTCGGCTGCTTCCGGGGCGGGAGGGCCACATACGCCGTGGCCTTGCGCTTTAAGGGCGTGGATGGAGAGGAGGCAAAGTCGGCGGGTAGAGAAGAGGCGAACTTTGGAAACCAGCGATAAGGCGTGAACGCCACTTACCCGGCACCTTAATCTTGGCGTTGGACCGGGCTCCTCCCGAGGGCGGGAGCCTCGGGCGCCCGCTGCCCGTGCGCCCTCTAGGGGCGTCCGGCTGATCCTCCGACCCGCTCCTAGCCGCCGTGGGGGTGCGTCGGGGATGGGCCTCGGCGGGGGAGGGCTCGGCGACCTCCTTCCCCGTGACGTCGCACCTCCCCTTGGGCAGCCGCGCCCCGGGAGCGTTGCGAGGCCCCAACTCCGGCGAGACCGGAGGCGAGCCTCTCCCGATGGCCCTTCCGGCCGCTGCGCCGACGAGCCGCCGCCCTCACAGGCACCCGCGTCACCTCCGGCGGGTCCAGCCCTAGGTAGCGGCTCGGCTTCGTCGTCCACCCATCCCTCCCTCGTCATCATCGTCGTCGTCGTACTTTCGGTGGTGTCCGGCGGCGTCTCCTCCCGGAGGAGGCCCTCTCACTCTGGCCGCCGCCGCCGTGCAGTCCTCCTTCTCCTTCTGCTTGTGGGCATTACGCTCCGCAGCACTCTCCTTCTCCCTCCTCCTCACCTCCGCGTGGTCGCGGTTAGCCTTCTTCTCCGCGGCGATCGGGGGCTTCGACGCCCTCAGCTTCTCCGAGAGCCCCTGCTAACACGGAGGGGATCAGGATTGAGGGAGGAGAGCGGAGTATGCGCCAAGTGGAGGAGCAAGGCTTACCAGGCTAATGAACCCCTTCTCTGGCCGCATGACGACCTTGAAGAGCTGCGAGGAGTCCACCGACGCCGCCTGCTTCGTCCGATCGAGGATCTCGGCGTAGCCTAGGTCCTCAGCTGCCATCTGGGTGCCCTCCCAGGCATTGCCGGGCCGCATGTCGTACAGCGCGTACCGCCGCAGCATCAGCGGCAGCACACGCCGCTTGTGGAAGCCGGCGATCACCGCCAAGGCGTCCAACCCCGATCGGGTCAGGTGCGCCAAAGCGGAGAACACCTTCTTCAGCGGCGTCACCTTCTCGGCGATCAACTCCTTCCGCCACAATGGTGGCTCGGAGTCGAACACCTTCCCGGTGTAGGCCGGGAGGTGGTCGCCATCGTTAATGAAGGTAGAACCACTTACCGTGCCCGGCCAGCGGTTCGAGGAGGCGAGCCAAGGGGATGTAGGCCCGTGGCTCTTGGACCGCAGCTGCGGCGTGCGATTCCGACACGGACGACCAGCCCGCTTCCCCTTCTCCTTCTCCTTCTCCTTCTACTTCCCCTTCTCCTTCTCCGTCCCGGCGGGACCGGGAAACGGGGGTGGCCTCGAAGAAGTAGAGCCACAAGTCCTAGTGGGCGTCGGCCGCCGAATCCCTCGCCTGGCGCCCCGCGAAAACCGCCCCCGCGTCTTGAGATGCGATTGGGGGGTGAGGTTGTGGAGCTCCAGGCCATAGTACTCTAGGAGGCCGCGCGAAGGAAGCACCCCACCGGCATCCCGAACCCGCGCTCATGGGAGGCCGTGAAGCTCACGACGTACCCCCTGGGGGACGCGGGAACTGATCGCCCGACGGCGGCACGATCCACTCCGGCCGCTTAGTGTTTGACCGAGCGCGGAGGAGGCCCTTCTCCACCAGGCACCTCTAGCTCCGCCTCCGTCACGGAGCACAACTCCCGATCCGTCACAAGCCGATGATGTCCACCCTGGACGCCATCGGGGAGAAAAAAGGCGGCGGTGGCGGCGCCCGGAAGTTTCTTCCTCTCTTCTCCGGCGAACTCGAGCTTTCTCTCCGGCGGGAAGGCAAAGGCGAGAGTTGTAGTGCATGAACAGGAGGGAGAGCCAACGCGGCCGCCCCATGAGTATTTATACCCGACGCGTCTCCACCGCTCCATCTCCCCGCATTCAATGCGTATCGGCCTCCCGTGCACCCACTCGATTGCATCTCGCACACGGCCCAAGGCGCCGGCACACGGGCAGCCGCAGCCACACGGGCTCGGGCGCCACAGCGTTACAGCGTGCACCCCTAAAGGATCCGGGGGTCACGGGGCCCGGGCCCGCACCACGCGTGGCCTCGGCGGAAGCCGCAGCGCCGCACATCACATCCCAGTGGGACCCACAAGCATCGCCGCAAGGCACCGCCACGGCAGGGAAAGTGGGACCCGCCACCTCCCCAGCGGCGCTCCCGTCCCGCCGCGGCCACACTGGCGCCCCACGCCTCACGGCCGAGGGGCAAAATGGGGGGGTTTTTTCTTCTCCTCAAAGGAACCGGGCGGCGGCCCGTTTACGATCCCGAGGTTCACGGGCTGGCCCATCTCGGGGTTCGGCAGGCCACCTCGAGGGCAACGAGAGTCGGGGGCAGCTCGGGACGGCCTCATACGGCCTAGCCTGGCATAGCGAGCACGTCATAGCAGCATCCGAGGCCAGGCATGGCAGCGAGCTAGGGGATCCAGCGTGGGAGAACACCGAGCCCTCGGGACCCGGCGGGCGGGACCCGAGCCCCGCCTCGAGCATACCATGTAAGCTCTTATGAAAGCGCCTCCGGGCCCGGCCGACCCCCAACGAATGGGGCACGGGCGTTTCGCTTGGATCTTCCGTTAACGGCTCGCCGGGTCTAGTCGTGTTCGACACTCGTCGGCGATAGCACGACGAAATCCACCCTCCTCCCTGCGAAAGGGACGCGGAGGTGCGTAAAAACTAGCGGCCGAGTACCGACCGGATCCCTCTCGCCATCACGAGGGCTCGGGGGCTTCCCCAACACGAGGACCGACTCGCGAAAACGTCACAAAACCAGCCGAACCCTCGGACGAGCCGACGGGCCCGGGGGCTCGGCACCACAAAATAACTTGCTCACGCGGGCACGCACAAGCCCTTGGATGAGTGCACACACTCCTCCGAGGCCTCGGGGGCTACACCCGGCCCAGTGCGCTCGCGCGCCCCGCCGATGAGTGCGGCTCCAGAGACGGAAACAAAACACGCCACGCGGACCAAATACAAGCCCTCGGAGGAGTCCCAAGACTCCTCCGAGGCCTCACCCCCCCCCGGGTGCGCTTCAGCGCACCGCGAGAAAACTCAAGGTGACCGAGGAGGCGCGACCTTAACCTCTGAACAGTACACTCACTCATTCGGAGGTTCGGGGCTTCTTGTCGGGGGACCAAAATAAGGGCCCCTTTGGGAAAGCTCAACAAACGCAAAAACTAGGCCCGGCAGGCCGCTCATTGCGCAAATCAGGACCCGGCCCCCAAAACAGATCGGGGAGGGCTTCTCGCCTCCACCTCATCCGAACCCTCCCCGCAAGGGCCTCGGACGGGTGTCGGTCTGCGCCCCCGCCCGAGGCTTCCGCGATAAGGCCTCGAGGACGAACCTCCAATTTCCGTCCCGCCCGAGAGCCCGGCAACCAGGCTCGGGCAGGGACGCTTTTAGGTCAAAAACCGTACCATTGACTTGACGCATATCCACCGCCACCCGTCCATACCACGTGTCGGGGGCATCCCATGCCCCGGCGGGATGGATACTGTCCCCGTCGTGACCCACGCCGGCGCTCACGCCGACGTGATCTCCACAAAGGCCACGCCCGCCCGCCACCGTGGGGCGCCAGGTTGCCTAACCTCGCCGCCAGTCACGTCGCCCGGCGTCCCAGAACGCCATCCACCACGCCGGGAGCGGCGACCGTCGACGTCACCCCCCGTATGGGGGGGGTGGACTGCGCCCCCCTCCGGTCAGCAAACAGTCCCCGCCCGTGAGCTCGAGCCCGGGATGGGCGATTCTGGCGCCGGTGACCATCCACGGCTGTTCCAACCACTCCCGTGCGACACCACGCTCCGAGGCTCCTCGAGCCTCGGATCCCAAAGGTCAAAGCTACAGCAAAGCTACAGGGCTCGGACACCTCCTCCATCATGCTCCACCAACTCCGGCGGGGGCGCCCCCGTCATTCCGGCCAACAGGGGGCGGAGAGGCGACGCAGCATGGCCCCGTCACGTCACGGACAACCTGCCCACTCCAAAGCCTCAAACGAGGATACGCGGAAGCCCATGATTTTGCTACGAGCACGACCACCTCCCTGTAAGGCCCGGTCCTCCCCCCTTACGGCTATAAAAGGGGAAGACGGCGCCCATACTGCCAGGGCGACACATGAAGCTCACACACGCCTGATATTGGCACTTCACTCAATCATCCACGAGACTTGGGACCCTGGTTCCTCTCTCATTGCTTGTACACCCTACCTACCAGCACTTCGGTGCAGGATAATACAAGTACACCTCTCCCCTCACTTTGGGCGTAGGGCCTTCTCTTGCCCGAACCAGTATAAATCCTTGTGTTCATCTTGCACACCATCCGGAAGTAGGGTGCACGCACCACAAATTCACTCGTTGGTGCTAGGGCCACCAGTTCTAGCACCGACAATAATGTATATAGAGCCTCTACTCATCTGAAGGTTTGTGGCAACCGTAAGTGAATTGCTTGCTTCACTTCGGAGCCAATGGACACTCAACATTATTTCTCACTCATTCAAGATGTTTTCTTGCAAGTCATGATCTTATGAACCCTTTAACTTGGATAAATTCCATGTCAAATGTTTGATGTACTAAGATTCAAATGTTTGATGTACTAAGATTCCAATGAACAAATGTTTAAACTGAAATATAAATTTTTTTGTGCCTCTTGTGGTACTGGTACCTAATGAATTGAAGTCATGGTTAACCCAGAAGTGAAACAATGAAATATCAGATTTAAAACAAATATGCATGGCTGCCCCAAGTGCTGTTCTTCAAAACTAAGATAGTGTCAACATGGCCTTCATTTGTTTTCTGAACTTGCTGCAGAAATTTTCGGAATTATTCTTTTCTGGCAAGGGTATGTGCTGTTAGGCTTGCTAAACTCTACAATTATTCTTTCTATGATTTCGGCAATGGGAACTGCAATCAGGCTCAACACACACCATATTTAATGAGGAAAAGATGAAGATTGTTGTCCAGATATGTTGGGTTTGATTTGCAATCAGTTTTGTTAGACCTGGATTTAATTATATCTTCCTATGGCAACCCAACCCCATGCACTGATTCAATATGATGGTTTTGTTGCTCTCACTCATTACTTGATTTCTTTGTTCTCAAACAGACAGGTTACCAGCTGGATCCATGGAGGACATCAGGAGCATGGCCGTTGGTTGTGGCGGCATGAGCAGGTGCATGGGATGCAGTAGTAGGATTCAATGATTCATGGAGTTCCATCACTGATGCAGTCACAACATGATGTGGCTGAAGCCTATGACCGGCATGGTTGCAGTAGCTCATCATGACCTGTGACCCAACCCCATTGTGTAAGCCACCATATTGAACTGAATTTTTGTTTCAAGCAGTTGCAAAGTATGAGCTTTGTACACAACATATGCTATTTAGAGGCAAAAAATTCTAGGCATGATTGAGGTAGAGTTCATTTTATTCTTGATTTTCTCCCAACTGATTTCCATATGTTCCATGATCCCATCCCAATGCCCCCGGTCAAACTCATGTTACAGTTCTGTTCTTAATTTTTTATTGGTATCTGACTGCAACCGATGGTGGCCAGGACAGCACCAGCTATATGTCTGACGTACTCTCTTGCTGACATAACCTCTTGTTTTGGTATTGATAAGATAACATTGGATTAAATCCTCATTGCTCACTGTTGAAATTCTCTTGCAAACATTTGTGCTCCTAAAATGGAGCAAACATTACTCAAAGATTTACATAATTAATTTAATGCAATGTGGATACTTCTTTGCAGTCAGTTGGGCTTATAAATAGCTAATTATGCAATTCAGTATGCTAGCACATAGCGGCTTCACCTGAACATTTCATTTTGTAGGCATATCAATTTCAGTTGTGCAACTAATCTGCAATAGACGTTCAGTGTCCTCTCTGCTTTGTCGAAATTAGGCCCTGTTATTGTTATGGTAATTAGACCCTGGTTTAGAGGCAATGCTATTTTCAATAAAAAAGAAAGAAAAGAAAAAACATGAGCACAAACTAATGTGAAGACTCTACCCAGTTACTACTTGCTGGAAGTACCTCTTATTTTGCTTGATGCATACGCACTGCAAATTAAGGCTTGCACTTGATCATAACTGCAGCTAGAGTTGTGTTAAATTGATTGAAGATCCAGTTATCCAAACAGTTATGTCATAGTCTTCATTTATTCAGATGATGTCTTTTTAGTCTGTTAAACTGACTCTTGTTATGGTTTGGTGGGTTTTTGAAGTGACGGACGGAGCTGATGGCCTCAAGATTCAGGTGCTGAAGGAGAAGGGCTGATGGTCGGCTGAGACATCACTTGTCCATGCTTGTGTGGTCCCAATAACTTTTCTTCCTGCTGTATTGCCCTTCATTGACTTTGCCTTTGTTTTGCAGCATTCCCCTGTTCTAAATGTGCTATGCTGGTTACATCAAATTATATAAATACTGATTATGTGTTAATGTCTGTGGGATGGTATGAAGGGGGAAACGAATAGTGTCGTATGCCGCGCCCCATTTTCCTCTTTCACTCCAAGTTTTAATATGAGCTCCATGTTTGGTTTACCTCATTTTGTGTGTACATTGGTGTTGATTTCCCCTACTTTTGCAGATCTGCCAGCTGGTGATATTAATACTCCTATTTTTTTTAACCTTTGATTAAGAAGTATCCTATAGTAAATGTGTTTCAACTTAAATAAAAAAGTGTTTCTAACGTCTGTTTATCTGCCTTTCCTTATTTAGGACATGGCGATTGGCGAGTGGCTTCTGTTAAGCTGAAGTAGGATTGCAGTATATGTATATGTTGCACTATGCCATGGGGAGTTCAGATGTAGAAGGGACGCATGCAAGAAGCCACGCTGTATACAATTCTAGATAGATTTAGGGTATTGGTAAATTTTGGACTGGTATTTCAATTGACTAATTGAGCAAATTTATTAGCTCACTAGAAATGCACGCGTCGTTGCCGCTTAGGGCCTGTATTTCATTGTCATAGTTGGAAATTATCATTTGTGGATGATTGTATATGTTAAGCATGGTTTTTTTTTTTTTTATTTTGCTTGTTTATATTTTTTTCGAGTCCTATAAAGATTGATCGAAACTCTCTTTTTTAATTAATTTATTGTTTGAGTATGGAATAATATTTTTTTTTTTGGAACATTTGAAATTTATATAAACTTTTTTTTAGAGGATCCACAAACCAAATTTTACAATTTTAAGATTAATATTTTAATGTGTAGAAATTATGGAAGTTTCATTTATTAATTAAAAGAGGTTATTCTAAATTAATCCAAATTTCTTTATTTTACAAGTTTCATATTTTTTTATATAGACTATATCATTGAGAAGCTACGTAAAAAATTTTATGATTTTAGGAGTTGTAATTATTTTTGTATGAAATAAACAAAATCAGCATATCATAGGAAATAATAAAAGACATAAAAAAGAGAAGACTATTTGGGCCGAATCTAGCCCATTTCAGCCCGTGTATAGGGCAAACTGGTTGCAGGCCGGCCCATACAATGGCCTGGACGGCGGGTTATATTTGTGCAAAGATTGAGGGCTGTTTTGCAATATTTTTTGAGAGAGGGGATGGACTGCGGGTTATATTTTGCTAGAGTTCAAGGTTTTTTGCAAAATGACCGATTCTTGCCCGATCTGGGCCGGGCCAAATTACCCGATCGGATGGCCGGGAAAAGCTGGCGACGTGGCCACTCTCTTCTGCCTTCTTTTGTTGCAGCTTTAGTATATAGAGATGAGTGCATCAAACATTGAAAACACTATTTGTGCTTTGAGAAATTAAATTCTATGGTTAAGAAAAAGTGGCTAGGACATGTGGATCAAGACTGAAGGAGATATTTGTGTATCGAATGATGACGAAAAATAAATGTTGGCCTAAAGATTTGTGTTGCAATAGATGTTTTTAATATCTAATTAAACTAGTATTTGTGGTTTGGAAAATTGTTTTCCTAGCTGACAACTAATTTGACATAAGGATTTGTACAGGCACACAATAAAATAAAAAAAATGAGTGGTTTTAATAATGAAAGACGTAAATAATTAGTAGTGATACTAGTCGGGAGATCAAGACAAATTGGCATCGATTAGAGCATGAATAAGTATCTACGTAACTAACCAGTAGGAGCAAATATAAAAAAACGTTATAAAAACAAATGGAGGAACAATGGGAAACCACGTGAGCTGTCAGCAAAAAAGGGGCCGATGCTGATCGGTGAGAAAAGAAAAACTCAGTTCTCAGATACACGTACATGGTGGGAGCGAGAAAGGTGGGGGAAAAACTGCCCACGTCAGGCGAGGCGTGCGTGTGGTCTGGCGCCAGGCCGCCTTGCGGCTCCGTGAAAGGGACTCGGCTATTGAATAGCTAATCAGTACCCAGGGGACTAATTAGCACAGCCCTATATATATATATATATATATATATATATATATATATATATATATATATATATATATATATATATATAAAAACGTAATTGTGAGCCTTTATGTGCTACATTTAAAAAAAATTAATTTATGTAGCTAATACCTGAATAAATGAAAAACTAAAAGGATAAAGATACTTACCTGGATATATTGGGGTACTTCTCCCCAAGCTAGCTCTTTCTGTGGGGGTTCAGAGTTGTAACCACTTTGGACCAGATTTCTCCTTGTGAAGTTCATTGATAAGTTCCTCGGGTTGCTTGTATAGCAGCTGTGGTCCTTGCAATGGTGGTTGAAGCAGTAGGTGGCTATTTGGGAATTGTGATACCATTGGTCAGAGAAACAAATGTGTCCTCCTGATGTTCACTTTCTTCTGCCAAACCCATTTTGATTTTGAGTTTGAATTTGGTTTGACAAGTTCAGAATTGTCTTTAGGGCATCGATGAACTCCTCCACACTTTGCTAGAAGTGTGTGCTACTCATAAAATCAAGGTAGAGATCAAGTACATGGACTCTGTTGGTGAAAAAACACCAATAGAACCAAACTCTCCTTATTCTCCTCCAACCTTAGCCATATTGAACAAGATGAAGGTGATGTTATATGCTTTGTTCAATTATAACATGTGTAATAAGATCAGAAGATTGAGTATGAATGTAGCATTTAAGTACTTTTGGCTACAAGGGTTGAATAGCTTAACCCATGAAAAGATTATCTGTCCGTACATGATGTATCAAACTTTGTATGATTATAACTATCATCTTCCAATGATAAGGTGTGCAAATTTTTAGCTCATTTGGTTAAGACTATAGGATCAAGAAAGTGGTGCTAGAAACAAGCTTACCAAATGACAACAATTCAGCAAACTTGTGCAATGTGTTAATATGAGCAATGCTCATGCAGGACCTCAAATTTGTCGGGTTTCTTGTAGTTGCAGTGCTAGAATTTGATCCAAGGTCGTGTTCCCTTCTTCCTTGGCTCTCTCCTCTGTTTCGGACTCAGCCTTGTCCATTTTCTAATGCAGTTTCTAATAACTAGAAGCAGACTCCGTGATTGTCCGATTCTAATGCAGTTTCAAATAACTGACCATCGCCTCTACCTCTCGTTTGCCTATCAATCCTCGCACGTTGTTCGCGTTACAACCGTTCGTTCTCCATGCTCCTTCGCCTGCTAGCGACGGTAGCAAGCTGGTGCTCCAACTCCAACAGCATGCCGACCTCTTCGCCGCCTGAAGCTGCCACTGCTAGTGCCGTTGTGGTGGCACCGGCTTCAACAACTAGCACGTCTGACATTGTCCCTGATTTTGTGGCCGGGTCGCACGTGGTCATCATCAAAGGGTAATCCCGGGTCAAGGGTCTCATCAAAGGCGACTCCTACATATCCTGCCCCTTCACCCTTGGAGGCTGCCACTGGCCCATCCAATACTTCCCCCATGGCCGGGGAATTTTCACAGAACACACTTTAGTGGCAACACGTAGTAATATATCATAAGCATATATAAATGTTTTTCATTGTATCGCACCGGCATAAAAAATATCGAATGAATTATCTTTCTTGTGATAGTACACAACACACTTTAAATTGAGTTATCATGGTATTATTTTTTTCCGTTACAACACACAGGCATGATTGTAGTTGGAAAATGATATTCCAGTTAGCTGAACAACATTCCACGTATAACAAGAGAAGCAATCCAATTGAAAAAACATATTCTAGGATCAGAACAAGAGTATTAATGAATCAAGTTCCAGGAGAATAATATCCAGATTTAGAAGGGTTCACCTGAATGATATTCTGAGAAACAGGAGAATAATATTTCATATCATGGTAAAAATATTCTAGTTCAGAGTAGGATGAAAATTTTGTATCATGAAATAGCAATGAATAATATTTCATACCATGATAATAATATTTCAAACATTAATTATGTTGCAGTTAGTTTATTTTGTTTAGACATATTATATTGCAGTGCATAACATATTATTTGGTCGGATATAATTTTGCCGTTAGTATAGTAACTCCAATATAATTTCATGTGAAACAATAAATGCATAAATGCATGTGTTCAAAATGTCACAGAACTAACAATAAATGTATGTGTTCAAAATGTCACACAGCTAGTCTTAGATACATCACAATAATACAAAGGCACCCTCAGGCAATGCAAGCAACGCATACAGCCTTCTCAAAACATGGCACAGCTAAATATGTTCCATGCTTATTAGCAAGTACGAACCTGATGAAAGTGGAAGAAAAACAAATTGCAGGTTCAGAAAACAGTACACTGAAACTTAATTTGATAGAGTACAAATGTACAATATAGCTCCAGTCAAGATAAGCTGACACAGACCGGCTCACAAAGCGGGGTAGCATCATGTAGTCTTGCGCGCATTGAAACCAACTCCATTTGAGTTGTACCATTGTTCAATCAGAAACGTGGATCAGAAAGACTGATCTGCGAGAGGAAGCAAGTTCATCAATAGTTCAGTGAGAATCTTGTGCAGGTATTATGCTTACAGCCATAAATTATCCGATGACAAATGTATTTAGTTCCTAGTGAAGAACCATAGAAGGATGTGTCAGACTCACAGGTGACAGATTAAACAAGTGATTTATGTACAAATCAAACGAAGGAACCAACCCTGGAGGAGAGTGGAAAACAGAGTAGCGACTGGTGGCCAGAAACAGAGTTGGTGCAGCCACTTGGCCAGTAGGAACGGTTCCGTGACTATACCTACGTATACGTCCCATATATAATGGATTCAATGGAAAATCAGTATCTGTTAAAATTGGTTTAGTTTTTTCATCATTGCTAAAATACTACCCATCCTCGCCAAGTACAAATGTAATTCATACATCAACATAGATATCCGTATGCATGTATTTACTTAATGGAAAGGCGACGGTGCTGTGGCAGCAATGTTTCTTGGACCATTCTGCATATATAACAAAGGATCATAATTTTATTTGTTTGATGGAATTTAGGTAAACAGAATTTCAAAATCTCCAAAGTTAGAAAATTAGAAGTACTAAAATGGCTGAATTGCACGAGCAGACAGAAGAGGACATGGAGAGAGTACATACAGCGTATGCAGACAGGATTTGGATCCAAATTTGGATCTCTTTAACGGAATCTTGAGCTTAGTTTGCGCGAATCAATATCAGCCATCTGCAAGGCCACCTCTGCTTCCTGCTGCTGTATCTCATCTTCTTCATCTTCTATGGACACCTTCTTTGTCTTTCGCTTGAAATTCAGATTAAACTAATAATTAATTGACTAGACACAAACAAGTGGTGTATCTATGCCCAAAGGAGAGGAAATTACACCAAAATAGAAATAAACAGGTATATTATCTTATGCTGATCTATGAAATATTCATCTTACCTCATATGTACGCATGTCTAGTGCGGGATTATTGGGATGGACTTTGCACAAGTGTCTCAGCGCAGCCAATGCTGCACCCCACTCCAAAGTAGGCATGCCTTCATAGTGGATCCACCCACTAAGTTTCTGAAGGGAAGGCAGGTACTCTATTCCAATATTGCCACAGTCACCATTGTTATCCTTCAAGGCCCGCAAACAGACATCAAACGTAAGCACTTCAAGATTTGGCATTACATGAGATGGTACAACTTTACTCGAGTTGCTATTTTTTGTAGACCTAAAGGGCATAGCACCTTCTCCATTCCATATATGGAATGAAATGCTAGCATCCTCCTCATGGGGTTGCTCAAACTGCACCATCTGGTTTGTTTTGAAGAACCTCAATTTGTCAAAGAAGCAGCCACCACTAACATTAATATTACTCACTGTTACTGTTGACTTTGTTCCCAGGTACAGAAAACAGAGCATTGGTAACCTAGCAACGATTTTCAGATCCTGCTCATCCATAGTGTACACCCGCAGTATCAAGTGGGATAGGTTGGGAAGACGTGATGCATTTATGCATGATGGCATCTTAGAGAAGTAAATGAGCAAATGCAAATAACAGAGAGGCGGTGGAAGCGCAAAGCCTGCTTCCTCCCAAATGGTTGTGTCTGCTCTTGAAGCAAAACAGCCCAAAACTATATGCTCAATCTTTCTAAGATTGTGTAAAGACTCCACAAAAGCTATCTGCATGCTCTCATCCATCCCACCACCGGAAAATTCGAGCACCCTCAGTTCACAAAGGTGGGCCAGCTCCTTCATTAACCTCTTCGTATTGCCTATTCTTAACACCTCTAGGGAGGTTAGGATTCCGATCCCATCCGGTGCATATGAATGTTCAGCGCATAGGCGCACTAGCTTCGTTAGCTGTACAATGCTTGCTGGCAACGTTATGTCCACATCAAGTGTCTGCAGTAACTTTAGATTTCCTACTTGTTCTGGGAGCTTTGGAACACTACCTTGACATCTTCGTAGCCCAAGATACCTCAAGTGAAGTAAATCACCAAGATGCTCAAGATGGCAACCTTCCTTAAAGCTGCATTCTAATATATCTAGCATACGCAGAAGTTTAAATCTCAAAAACAGGTCCCGGTTATCAATACAACACATGAATGCAGTATATGACCTCACTTTTTGCATCCTGGTAACCATTGCTTCAGAATTACTGTGCCCAACAATTCTGTGATGGTGGGCTAACCGATGAACACGGTTTGGTGTTGGTGTTCCTTCAACATTATCATCCAATAGAGTAATGAAGTTTTCTTCGAATGAAAGCTTACGCATCCGATCAAGAACCATATCATGAATGCGACAGCCTAATACTCTGCCATCCCATGTCTCCTCTACTTGGATCAAGCTTCTATTACTGAGATAGTTGAAGTATCCTTCTCCGAGATCAAATAATCTTGTTCCTTGTTTTCCATCAATAAATCCTTCAGCTATCCACTTCCATATCAAAGGTTCCTTCTCAATCAAACAATCTTCTGGATATGTACATAGATATAGTAAGCATGTCCTCAAATGTGGAGGCAGATCATAGTAGCTAAATGAAAGTATTGTCATAGTATCTTCAACTTCCGTATTGCCTTTAGATCCAAAAGCTATAGATTTGTAGACCTCAGACCATTCATACTTAGGTTTACCGACCAACAAACTACTCATTGTGATGATTGCTAATGGTACACCAGCACATTTCCTTAGAATTTTATCACAAATGTCATCCGTATGGTTACGAAGGGACTTACCACTTGCACCAGGTATCCTCGTATAGAATAACTTCAAGGAGTCATCGCAGGAAAGTGGTTTTAGCTTGTAAACCTCACCAACTTCTTTGGAAACATCAAAGTTACGGTTAGTTGGATTACTTTATTTCCACAATTGTTCTCAACAAGTGCTAGTTTAATTATTTCCCAAGTCTGTACCTCCCATACATCATCAATAACAACAAAATACCTATCCACATGAAAGTGCAAGAACCATTGGTTAGTAATGATGTTTGGGCTTCTACGGATGCAAGAAATTTGCTGACAATAATAGAAGTCGGCATTACATAGCAAAGGCATTATTACTATTAGTAATAAATTGTGGCATTTATGTTTTAGAATCTTCGTGACTAGCAGTCGGTGCTGAAAGTAATTTTAGAAGAGTAAATTCAAAAAGTAAACTACAACTAGTGCCATATGTATGAAAACTACAGACCAAATGGCCAATTTGAAAAAAGAACTACATATTTAAGGCGAAATTATATGCAGAAGAACTTGCACATCAAGGGAATGTTGCTACAAAAAGGTGACCCTAAACTGTGCTTTTTCTTAAAAATACCCCTTGAGACGTAGTTCTTTATGCATATGAAATAGCGAGTATAAAAACCTATGCTTTTTCCAAAATATACTATAAGTTTAAAATTTATAGTTTCAGAAAGGAAACACGAAAGTATAAGTCCAAATGCGAATTAGAAATGCTTAAGCAGTTACCTAGACTATGATGCATAGATCTGCTAAATGAATTGTCCCTTCATATAACTAACGATGTGAGTTCTCAATGATGAATTAAAATCATTTTACCAACTAACTGTGGAGCAACGACTTAAAAGCCACTCACTAATTACAATTTACAATTGGGTTACTGATGTGTACCTCTTGTTCTTCATGAATTCTCGAATTTCGCCAATGAGGATATCAACACCTCTTCCTGTGCTATGAATGTTCTCGTACTTGTCAAGCTGAAATAGAATGTCCTTGAATACTTTTGCCAAGTCAAGATCACGCCCAACAGAAACAAAAGCTGCACAGTCATACTGCGAGTATAGGTTGTCATACACCAGTTTAGCAAGAGTGGTTTTGCCCAATCCTCCAACTCCGACAATAGAAACCTTCTTAGTAGTTATCTTCTTGTCAGGTGTTGCATCATCTGGTTCGGATGGATGCAGCATAGATATGAGCATGTCCCTTGACTTTTCGATGCCAATAAGTTGTGTCACTTCTTTGTACAAAGATTTAAGGCGAGGATCAATAGTTGATGTTGTTGCGAGCACTAGTACACAAAAACATTAGTACTTGGCGGTTCCAAACGTATTTCTACGGCGTTTTTTCGAACCGCCAAGATGCAAGGCCATAGAAATCAGCGATTTCTACAAGGCGGTTGTTTGAGAACCGCCCGGTAGAAATCGATTTCTACAAGCGGTTCTCTTAAGCAACCGCCTGTAGAAATCGCTGCCCAAAAACACCCAAAAATTGCAAAAAAAATATTTTTAAAAAGGCCAAAAATATTTTTTGAACCGGGAGGCACCCGCCCGCCCGTCTCCGTCGAAGTCGCAAGTCGCGCATTTTTTCGCGTAAAATCGCCTTCTACGCGGCGGTGGGATTCGAACCCGCGACCTCCCCTCGCGCGTACCCTCCCTTACCACTGCACCACACACTCACTTGTGACTATATCTCATTTTTGTTCCCCACATATTATACAAATCCGACAGAAAAT
The DNA here is from genome assembly GCA_015844335.1 of Chrysopogon serrulatus. NCBI lineage: Eukaryota > Viridiplantae > Streptophyta > Magnoliopsida > Poales > Poaceae > Chrysopogon > Chrysopogon serrulatus. Next base: position 12,745 of record JADLZL010003544.1, on the reverse strand, counting down.
TGAATATTTGAGGATCCAAATGAATTCAAATAAAAAAATGTTCAACTACAAAGTTTCATAACTTTTCAAGATCTACAACTTTCATATAGAGCTTTTCTCCATCCGAGCTCATTTGCAAAATTTGGATTTCAAATTTGAAAATTTCATTCGTAGTTTTACTTGGCTGAGATAATTTCAAATGAAAAAGTTATCAACTACAAAGTTTCATAACTTTTCGAGATCTACAACATTTATTTTGGGAGTTTCTTCATCCGAGCAAGTTTGAAAAACTCAAAAAAATTAATTTGAAACTATTTCTACTGGCGGATCTCTTAAGGAACCGCCAAGTAGAAATCGATTTCTTGGCGGTTTCTTAAGAGATCCGCCAGGTAGAAATAGTCGATTCTACTGGCGGTTCCTTAGGAGAACCGCCTGTAAAAATCGTATTTACCTTGGCGGTTCCTTAAGAGATCCGCCAGTAGAAATAGGGCCGATTTCTACAGGCTGTTCTAAAGTGAAACCGCCAGTAAAAATAAAACGCTAGTGTCAAGAGAAATCATTTGTGTACTAGTGGAGGGGCTTGCACATAATCTCATCAAGTTTATACTTCTGACGCCTTTCGGTTACCTCCTCGAGATGCTTGGTGATGTCTTCGATCTTTCCTGCAACATCACGGCAGGCCTTGGCTTTGCTGAGCAGCTCACCCATCCTCTTCATGGCACGATTGAAGCTACGGGAGTCGGTGTTCTTGCCGCCGACATCAACGCGAACAAGGAAGGTGTCGAGGATATCCTCCATATCGTAGGATGCTTCCCGGACCTCGCGTGCCCAAACCTTGACCTGCTCGTCGAGCCGATCCCATGGCACATCAGATACCTTGTGGAGGAAGGCGTAGATGCTGTCGAGCTCGCGTGAGAGAGACTCCACTTGCTTTCTCACGCCCTTCTGGAGCTTGTACTCACCATGGAGCAGCTAAAGAAGCTTGGGGGCGAGGCTTCCCAGCACCCCCGTTACCACACTCATGCTTCTCTCCCTTGGTTCTGATCTGAGTGCGGTGGAGATTATTCATAGTGAGTAGTTCGTTGTTAGCTTAGCCCACCTTCCCTTGTCGTTCTCATGCTGTGCCTTGACAAATTAGTCTGTGCGTTTATACGCCTTTTTTTTTGTCGGTATAAACGGTGTCCCTATCTCGCATCCATCACAGTGCATCTCGTTCACTGAACCTGCAGCCGACCCATCCTCTCAGAACCATGCCAAGATAGAAAGAAACACTGTTTAATTAGGAGGAGACCTCACCATCAGATTGTCCCGTGAATGCTCATCACACATCGAAGGCTCGCTATCATCACTTCATCAGTACTAGCTATGCGCTGCATGCAGTTCAACTTGTGTCCCTGTCGTCCATACTCCATACTGCTTGGCAGTTGGCACAGTTCTGTAGAATTTACAGGAATGAGCTGCCGCTGCTATCCTGAAATTTTTGAGTAAGTATGTACTCTCTCCATCTTAAAATAGGTGCACGTCTCATGTTTTGAGAAGCTAACTAATCTCAAGTTTGATCAAAAGATACTAATATTCTGATAAAATACAAGCTCAGACTAATTTGGTGACCGGCTCCTCCAAGCCCAGTTCCGCCTCCGCCTCCGCCACACACGAACATTTGAATCATCGCTATGACTACGAATAACACCAACCCGGCTATCACAATGCCAACGATGCCACCAGTGAGCCACCAGGACCATGCATGATCATTCATGCTGTGTATGTGAACGCTCAACAACACAATGAGTACAGCGAGAATCGGTTTCAACCGCGGGATGAAGGTCATGCACTGTGCCACTCTTTCCTCCATTGCCTTCCCTTAGTTGCGTGTAGCTGTCGTCTCTTGAGCACTGCCACTCCTCCTTTTTTTTTTTTTTGAAGGAACACTGCCACTCCTCCTTGCCCTCCTCTTCCCAACGCCACTGCGGTCTGCTGGTCGTCCCCTCCCCCCTCCGCTAAATCAACCACGTCGGCGGGCTCCCGCCGACGTTAGCGCTGATCAATGGACTATCAGGTCATGGACAGTTGTGTGCTAGCGTTTGGATCAGTTCTTAGTCCCGTTCACATGCTAGAAGGAGATAGGTGCTGGCAGGTACTACACGATCGAAGCAGAAGAGTGAAACGATCTTTGTTGCATCAAAGAAGGAACAGAGAAGTGGGCCGGCCGCGACATTAGATGGCGACGTGGCTTGACAAGACTTGGTAAAAAGGGCAGAGGAACGAAGCGTTTAACCTTCTGCATGAACCGTACTAGAGATACAAACTCATAATTTCTGCATTAGTAAATCTGAAATAAACCAGATAACCAAATAACAACTAATTAATGAACACAAATTAACAATCACGGATAGGAAATGGTACTGCAGAGAGCTGCATATATCTATGATCTAGCAAACATATATATAAATATAAGGGAAATTCCATCCTACTCCTAGGGAGTAGTTACTCCCATGCTAATATCTTTAGATTTAAGGTGTATATGACCAAATGAAGTGTATATACATAAAGTATATAATCATACTAGACTATCTATGGTAGTATATATGTCAAGTATGCGTGCATACATAGAGTATGTGGTTATACTTGTTTTATATACTACAGTCAGTGGTATTTTCGTAATATATTAAAAAGTATGGGTTCCTTTGAAAATTTTTCACGTAGGAAGATTTAAAGTATCTTAGTATGAGTATATAAACATACTAGGAAGATTTAAAGTATCTTAGTATGAGTATATAAACATACTCAAAGTGATAAACAAGTATAAATACATACGCAATATGTTGTTTTGAAGATGGGAGTAACTACTCCCGGGAGTAGGAAAACCTCTTCCTAAATATAATATATACACAGTGGGTACCATCTCTAACAAGCCATGTTGCCGCCGCCACCACCACCGCTGCTATCAAAACCACCACCGCCAGCACCGCCACCATCAAAACCACCACCACCGCCGCCAAAACCAACCGCTACCGCCGCCATCACCCCCACCCCCACCGCCCGAACCAGCCACCCCCACTACCACCATCACCGCCACTGCCGCCACATCCATCATCACCACCACCCCCATCGCCGTACCAGCCGCCCCCGCCACCACCGTCATTGACACCACTACTGATGCCTCCAGAAGCGTCGAGTCCACTGCCATCATCAATATTGATGCCTCCACCATCTTCGAGTGTACCGCCATCGATACCACCATGGTGACTGGCTCCTCCTCCATGCCTGCCTCCGCCACACATGAACATTTGGATCATCGCTATGACGACAAATAACACAAACCCGGCTATGGCAATGCCAACGACGCCACCTGGGCCAAGATTATTCATGTTGCGTATGTGACAGGCAGCAGGCTAGCCTGTAAACCGAACAGGCGTGATATTGCTGAATCGGACGCGCACGCGGAGCCAGGCTATATATATACATGCATGGAGCGAGCTAGAAGCCAAGTCAGCGGCTGCATACCAAAACGCCGCCAGTGACATCCGGCCGGTTTTCAGCTGCAGACTAACGAACGATAGATATGATCTAGACCCGTGTCAAAATTAGCTACCAATAACATATTTATTCATACTGTGACCATTGTTGTTAATTACCTGCTATACGTGTATGTGTACGTTGTGCAGACGCCAGGAACACCGAGGACGACGACCACGCCGTGTGGCTTCTTGTGGCCGTTTCTACTACTCTGAAACCGCGTGAAACGACCTACCATTCATCCACTAATGTGCAGGCAGCATCGATGCCCGCAGACGAGCCCGGTGTGCCAAGCAACAGTTTGTTCGTGTTGAATCTGCTTATCGTCCCGAATAAATTAAAGATTCTTCACCATGTTTAATTTGAACGCGAATGCAACGCACAGTTCCGGTACGTCTATGTGTGCCTTCCTCTCTCGTGCTCTGCTGAGTTTCATGGCTACACGGTGCGGCACATGCGGACGAAATAGTCTACGAAACACACCTTTTAACAAAAGAGAAAAGAAAAGATAGTACTAGGACTTTTGCAATGGTAGGCAAGCACGCTTGGGGATTCGAACATGTAAGACGACTGAAGAGACTGGATATATATAACGATCGTAACATCACAGTTCTACGTACTACAGGCACTAGGATTTATCATGCGTTTCATAAACTACTCCTCTATCAAAAAATGCAATTCTATATTTATATTTAGATTGAGTTCAACTAATTTTACCAAAAAATATATATTATCAACAATTATGATTTCAAATAGATATACAGTAAAAATATATTCTATGATTAATCTAACTATACTTATTAGGTATCCTAAATGTTAGTATTTTTAGAAGACCATACTAGCATATAAAATTCAAATAAATACACTATGAAGACATATTCCATACAAAATTTGATGAAAAACATTGATCTTCCATACATCTTTTAGTACGGCATATCTTTAAACTAAGGCTCCCTTAGATCTTTAGAAGGTAATTGCTGGGGATCACCCTGGCCTATTTCAACAGTGATGAGCCCTAGAGTAGTGTTATGGCGTATTTCCCTCCTAGGCGGGGCATGTACCGATACACGGTATGTATGCCTGACAGACTTCCCATAGTATATACATTTATTAGTTTTCTTGCTTTTGGTTATATAGAGACAGATAGAGATGGAAAGAGAAGAAGTATTCCCTAAAGATCCAAAATAGTTGTTTTCCATAAAATCTACCAGATGTGCACTCTTCCCATTGGGCCGTCATCGTTCTTCATCTCCTCCGTCCCACTCAGCCCCTTAGATTTGCCCCGTGCCATCATCCCCTAGTGTTGAAAATGTCCCAAGTTGAATCATTGTTATCTCCAACAAGTTATACACATGACAAGTATGTTGATGGCCAAACAGCGCGATGAAACAGCAAAGGATCGCGCGAGAAGATGGCGAGCCAGGGCTAGTCGGCCTAGCCGGGTTCCCCACCCAACTTAGCTGGTTCATACTCTGGCCAGGTCCCAAACCGGCTTAGCCGGGTCTAGAAGCCAGCTTAGCCGGTTCCTGATGGCCTAGCCTAAAGCTGGCTTAGCCGGGTCCCCTACCTGGCTAAGCCGAGTCCTCTTTAACTGACGTGGCAACCAGCTGAGGGGCTACCGACGCCTGCGGAAACCAGCTAAGCTGGGTCCCTGAGCCGGCTTAGCCGGTTCGCCTATATTTCGAGGAGATTTTATCTCCAACTCGGTTTTGGATCTATTTTCGCGTATGGAAACTTGGAGAACGTATTTGGGACATATTTTCTATTGGAATAAGACCACCTCTTTCTATATAAACAAGGAGATTACGACCAATTGAGTTACCCATCAATCCAATCGTCAAAACACATCTACAACCCTTTACTCTCTTTTCCAACCCCCATGTTGTTCATCTTTTGATCCGACGACCAAGGATGGCGCCCTAGGCTTGCCGGCTAACCTAGGGCACCCTGACGACGTCCTTACCTAACGGGGTCCCTCCCGGACGAGAGCTTCGGCGGTTCCATTGCTAGTTTGTCTGGAAACTAGTTGTTCTTCGTCACGTAAGCGCGATTGGTTATCCTTTGCTGGTTTGCTGTAAACCTCGCCACTCTTCACCGCGTAAGTGTGATTTCTTGCTGTGTTCTTCGGTCCATGGTGGCCCAGACGTCTAAAGCCCTAGCTGGTGTGTGATCCAGAATCAATTTGGCGTCAACACCTAGCTACTCTCCTAGGCCTGGTGGTGACCTGGCATGCCAACACACACACACATATACATATATATATATGTGTGTGTGTGTGTGTGTGTATATATATATACCCACACACACCTCAACAAGCTGTAGTTGTGGCACGGTAGGGGAGAGAGAGGGAGAGGAAGAGGGAGAGAGAGGGGGTGGACATGTTTGTACAATAGTATCCTATCCCTCTAATGTAAGCAAACAAAAAGATCCAATCTTTCCATCACTAACCAAATATAGACATAGAATTATCACATGCTAATAAAAACATAAATGGTTCATCCCATTCTATCTCACTTTACAATTAAATTGACACCTATCACAACGATCAGGACCACTCGCTTATGCTTCGGCGATCTTGTCTAATATCTCCACCACAATCAAAGGGCAACTTGCCACAAGATGCTTGAATCCATCTGTTTTCATGACAACACCAAGTACATCTTGTCGCGAGGCAACAAATTTGAGGCAAGCGCCTTTGAGACGGACACAATGGTGCTGCTCTGCTAAAGCAAGCTTCGTGGCAACCGTCTGCACATCGATGCCACGGCACAAGCTGACCTCGCACATTATCCTTAGCCTGTGTAGCCCATATCGGTCTGCGGCAACCAGCAAGTGTTGCATGGACATATTTTTGTCATCGTCGTCAATCTTGCTATCTGATATCGAATCTGTGTATATGAAGTGAAGAAGCTCCTCGAAGATAGAGGGCTCCATGTCAGCAACTTTGATGGGCTCTTGTATGGCGTTCTCCTTCATCGGAGGACTCAAGAGTTGTACTTCAAACACCGCAGAGCGTGCCGCAAGAACACATCTGTGTGCATGGAAGATGTGGCCATCTACATCGAACGTCACGTCCGTGCCTTTGCCGGTCTTCAACATGTGCTCGAAGTGCTGGTGCATGTTTGGCTCTGGAAATTCTTCCACGATCATGGCTGGTGCTGCTGCTACGTCCTCAGATTGAGACTCGCCGATGACGGTCAAGGCACACCTGACTGTGAAGCAGTCGTCGACTTTGAGACGCAGCATCAGTGGTTTTAGCTTGGATTTCTCTGCGAAATTGCCTGTTCCCCAGAAAGAATGTACTCCCTTGAAGGTATGCGATACCTCGAGGGCGCAGCACCTTGTTGGTTCAGATACTTTGCCGTCTTTCTGATGCAGCAGTAATTCCAGATCGTACTTGGTCCTAGTCTTGGTGGCATCCTGTGGTGCGTCGACCAAACACAAGAACGCCGACACGTACTCAGCCTTGTCCTCCTCCTTCCACCCGTCGGGATACACCCTGATGTTCCAGCCACGACCGCCCGGCGTGGAAGGTTCTGGAGCTGACGAATGTGCCGGCGCCCATGCCTTCCAGCAGCGAGAAACTCGCCACCTCGAAACTATGGACGGCCTGGTCGCTCGCCGTCACGCACCTCGAGCTCGAGGACGTCGGCATCGTCTTTTCGACGACGAGTCCGTGCTTGCCCATCGTGGTTCAGTTGTGGGTCGATCTCAGATTTGATTTGATTTAATTTGATTTGATTTGGCGTGGTATTCTTCCACCAAATACGTACAGAAACAACTATATAATAAGCTAGACAGACAGACAGCTAGCAGCGGATAAACCGGCCAGAAAATCGGAGGTGGTTTTCGTTTTTGCGCCTAGCTTAACCAGTTTTTTCCCCAAGGATAGGATCGTTTTTTTTTTTTTTTTTTTTTTTTTTTTTGACCCAAGGATAGGATCGTTAAAGGCGTCAGGCGTATTTCTTATGGACTGCATGCCTGCACGCCCATAAAAAACTCCATCCGTTCCGTCCTTCAACACAGAAAGACGCCGCAACTTGAGTAACAACTCATGCGGCGCAGAGAGATAAGAGAGATAGATGGCAACTCCTGACTGCGATTATGGTGTCACCGTTGATCTCGAGAACGGCTGCGGCGGCCTCGATAGTGCTGCAGTACCCTGCAGCGTCCACAACCGCAGTAGTGCAGAATATCCCCCAGTGAGAACCTCTTCTTCTTCCTCCTCCTCAAGTCGCGTCTTTGTTGTTCATTGTCCTCCAGTTGTTGTTTTTCATGTGGTCATGTTTGTGTTGTCTTGTTTCATCCAGCAGGGTCAAACCTAACTTGTGTTGTGTTTGCATTGCGCATGCAGGCCCCATCAACCGTGTCGTTCATTTTCTTGTACTACTTTTTTTTCTTCATGTTCTACCAGATCGGCTTCTCTAAAACCTGGTGGCACGCTGCGTTGGGCATTGCCGTGCCGCCCGCATTCTTTTTTCTGTCCGCCAACCTGGACTACCTGGATTTTGCAACACCGCGAGAACTCTCGGTCCATTCTGTACAGTGTGAGCGCCGACCTTCTCCTCTCCTCCCAACTCGATTGTTTCTATTACCTTCTTATTCAGATATTTTTCGCTCGTCGACAACCTCATCTGTCTCCAGAATAACATTGTGTTACTAGCTAGGTTTTTGCTTTTGTTTCTTCCTTGACCTAGATGAGGGGGCATGGGGGTTGTGTTTGCAATGCAGGTTTCAGGGTGGAAATCGGGTAACAGAAGAATAAATAATATATTGATGATAAAAAAACCATAATGTTTTTAGCTGAGGTTAAATAAATACTACATGGTGCCCAAAGAAAAAAAAATACAAATTTAGTCAGCTAATAAGAACAACTCCACAAGTACAAAAAAAAGAACTATCTAAAAAATAAATTAATAGTCTGTCTAACTGTTAGCCCCTGTGTGTGCTTGATCCTCGACTAGTACAGTAGGTGCATATATACAATCTCTTCCAACGAACTCCATAACTAAATGATATACTGAGTATGCAAACTGATATTGAATAAAAAAGGTTATGGATTTTAAATGCTTATTATTACTCTTATATTCTTAGGTGATGGAACTCTACAAAAAAAGAAAATCTAGATCAGCCTTGGAGAGTTAGGAACTAGGTGGCTCTTTGTATTGTTATACACACCTAACCGTATTATGGCTCTTGGCCATTTGTAACACCCTCAGTCCATGAGTCCATGTAGTAGTTGTGGTTTGGTCTATGTGGCATGTGCTTTTGTAGTTGATGGGTTTAATATATACCACCTTGTACATTTTTGAGAGTGAGGGTTAGCTTGAATTAATCCATGTCTCTCGAAACGTAGTACCTCCATCCTTTTACATAAAGCGAGGACAAAATTGGTATTATGCTATGCATGCCCATTCCGTGTGATGAGCTAGGCCATCTCTTGAGTACTGTTGAAAATAATTAAAAGATAGTGATGCATTGTTTTTTTTTTTAGACCAAAGGCACTGGCCCCGCTTATATTGAAAGCAAAGATATTTCTGCTGGGTCATACCAGCTTACAGAGTTTTAACGCATACAATTCACCATGAAGCTCTAGAAATAGAAAGGTTACATCCCAACGCTTAACAGCCTAGAGGATCTACCTAAAAGACAGAAGAGAGAAAAGCAGGCAGAAACTAGAACAAGATCTTCACAGGTCAAACCACCACCTCCTTAACTCCTGTGGCTGCAGGCGAACAGACCACCCTGCACCACTCCAACAAGAAGTAGCAAAGTTCAAAAGCAGCAAAAAGAAATGACACCTATGCATTGTTGGGTTTAATATTGTATACCAATTAAATAGAGAAGATAACATGTACACTTGTTGTACATACATATTCTTGTGCTTAATTGATTGTTTCTGTTGGGCAGGCCTCCGATTGATGATACTTGTGCTGTACTATGTTTTCTTCATGTTCTACCTGGTCGGCTCGTCTGAATGCTGGTTGCATGCTACCCCGGGTATTGTCTTTGGTGACCGGCTTCGTGCTGCTGTCTGTTATGCTGCGAGGCAAGAACAAAAATGAGGATGCTATAACACCAGGAAGAGAACACAATGACGTCAAGCCTCCAGACGGAGACAGTAGTGATCTTAGAAGAACTCTATTAGGATCTAGAAATTAACTAGGAAGACACCATAAGGTACCATGCTACATGTAGCTGTTAAGTGTAGCGAGGCTTGGCCGTGAGGAAGAGAGTGGTATACTAAAAGATGAGATGATGAGTGTGTGCCTCACTCATGGAAACAAGCGATTTGCCGAGTGTCAAAGACACTCGACCAAAACACACGGTGAAAAAAATTGCCGGCAACGAGAGATTTGCCGAGTGTTTTTGTCGGACACTCGGCAAACTGTTTGCCGAGTGTCGGACACTCGGCAATGACGCAAACGGACTCCCAACAACAACGGCGGGTTTGCCGAGTGTCAAACGGCAAATGGTTGAGATTTGCCGAGTGTTTTTGGAAAACACTCGGCAAACCTTGTTCCCAGTGCACATGCATGTGGTCGATTTGCCGAGTGTTTTTAAGAAAACACTCGGCAAATCGACCATGCAAAGGCAGTTTTTTTTTTTTCCATTGTATCCACATATCACACATATTACACACATATATGTCACATATCACACACATATAGTACCATCATCACATATCTCACAAAACCAACTCATAAACAAGTCCACAAGTAGTCCGTCACACTCACAATATTGTACAGGGAAACATTTGAAATGAAAACCTATCTCGATAAACTTGATAAACATTATTTATACGTCTACACAGGCAAAAAAACGTCTGCCGATTAGTACAACTCCACCTAACCTGATAAAAGATTAGGAAATGACCATTATTTGTACAATAAGGTATGTTCACCTAGCTAAACAATCATCTTCTCTGCCAATATATCCATCCGAATATTCACCTAGTAGCCAAGCAAAGGCCATGCCGTGTCTCCACCGCACCAAGAAAGGCCCTAGATTCACATGAACATACCGAAGACCAAAATTGCATAGGAGAGCCAACAAAGGGAGATGATGCCAACCTACAATTCAGGGGTACCTGAACAAAGCAGAAAAGACCTAACTTTGAGCAATGTTTTTTTGCTGATATTGATTTTTCTATGAATAAAGAAAGAAAAGAAAGAACATATACTACACTTCCTCATTTCAATACAAACTAAACCAATAATATATCAATTAGAAGAGGCACGTGGCCCCTGTGGATTATGGATTTTTTTAAATAGAGAGGATGGGAAATCTCGGTAAATTGAATAATATAACCACAACATTTTGTTCTCTTTAATCCAAGTTTACATGGCAAAATAGCACTATATATAATTGTCAGAAGTGCAACTCACCAGGCATATAGAACAGGCTAATGTTGCATGAGAGCGTTGGTCTATCATCATATGAGCAAAGAGCTCCTCCATTGCATCATTGTTCTTGTCCTTGCTTTGAGTAATGTATCTGCAAAAGATTTGATCTTCACTGATTCTTTTTGATTATTTATTTCATAACTCGTTTTTTTTACAATTACCTATTTCAATGATTAGACCATCTCATAGTTATTACATCAGATCAGAGGCATATATTTAAATATTTATAGTCATCTCTGCTTCTAACAGATTAACTCAAGCCCAAAAAGATCAGTAAGTTTTTTTAAAATGAAGATGCAATGCCAGGACAATACAGTGGTACAACAGTTAGAATAATATATATTTGGTAATGTGACGTGATGCGCAGGACAAGTGCTACTACTTGCTACTACTGAAGACCTCTATTTTCCTGGGGAAAAAACAAGTGAAGCCTACTTCTCAATCAGGGCTAGCAGCAATCATATACATGGGACTGCAAAAGAGCATTTCCTTCTTTTGCTACCTGAAACTTCGTTTCATGAATACAAGTGAAGCCTACTTCTCAATAGAATAGCGGATGCAGTGATAAGTACTGAAATACTACATGGTAACTGTATTTCAATCCCAAATTCCAAATTCTGCACACCATTAAACAAAAAAGTAATGTAATCTAACTATACCTTCGAGCTCAGGTAGTACCTGTTCCACCCATTAAAGGGAGGGCTATATATATGTCCTACTAAAGTCAATGGACAATTTAGAGAAAAACAAAAGCAATGTAATCTAACTATACCTTAGAGCTTAGGCATTACTTGTTCCACTCATTACAGGCAGGCTATAAGAAAGAAGCAGCAGCTTGCCCTTCCCCAATATCCGCAGTTCTGCACAACTCCTTTGCTATGCACGACAGAAAATCCCCAAACCACAGAACCTACCAAACACAACAGGGTTTAGCTGCTTCCTTGGCATAATATTAGCACGTTGACGAACAATTTCAAAAAAGCCGGCAACACCTACATTAAGTTGGCCAAAGATCAGCTGAATACACTTGGACATCACAATGCTATGGCCTGTACGAGGCTCCATGAAACAAAATAAAGATGAGCATGCATAGAAGTGAAGCATGCAGTAAGTTGCTGTTTGGTGAAATTGACTGTACCAGCCTTTTTGGCCTTGCCTAATTCGAATCTCAGAGATATTGCAGACAAAGTAGCAGTCACATTCACGAACAAATTCCAACAAGGAATGCTAGTATCTCACTACGCAGACCATTCTACATGATATCCTAAGCCTAGAAAATAGACAGGCTACCAAACAAATATCTCCCATCAGCTGGGGAAAAAGTTCAGCGTAAATATTTAGTGGCTACATGCGCACCAGACAACCACACATGTTTTGCACCACGATTTCTACACATTTCTAATTAACACAATACACAGGCAAGAAGTCAACGACAAGATACATGTTTTGCAGTAACAAGGCAAGCATCATTACAGTTTGACGATAAAATAGTTTTCTTACCAAGGTGAGGAGGCACGAGCATTGGTGCTGAAGGGCGGGGTGACGTCGGGGTGGCAGCGGGTGGTGGGCAGGTCCGACACCGGCGGGCAGCAGGGCAGGCAGCAGCGGCGCTGGCGGCGCTACTGGCCCTCAGCTCTGCCCGGCACCAGCAGGCAGCAGGGGCGGCGAGGCGCAACCCGGGCGGGCGCTGTCCTCACGTGGGGGTCCGGGCGGGGGGGCATGCTATCTACCGACCCCCCGGTGATACGCCTGTCACCGTCCGACCCCCTCCACCACGCCCGCAGTTCTCCGTGATTGGCCTATTTGAGTTGTTTCGTCCCCGCAGCTAGGCCTATCTCATTTGC